>JAIFKI010000003.1:34290776-34905148 GCA_025389145.1 Misgurnus mizolepis
CGTGACAGCTAGACTCCACTCGTTTATGTACAGCAGAGAAAATGTAAGAGACTACAATTTCTATCATCTACCCCCTACCAGAAAAAAGTTAAAATCTACAGTATGGGAATACTTTGGGTATATGAAAAACGAACACGGGGTTGTCCTTGAAGATGGATATCCAGTTTGCAAGAAATGTGGACAAAGAGTGGCTGCAAAAAGAGGCACTAAAGCCCATTTAAGTGATTTATATTACAGATCAATTTAAGTTGATTATACTTAGGCCATATAATAAAAACTTTACATTTCACTCACTATATGACAATGTGAACAAATTAATATATCCAGAGCAGTTCTGAATGAATTTAATGAGTATTTTATACTTTTATTTAAAAGAATAAAATTAAAAGAATAAAAAATGGTTTAAAAGAATAAAAAAAAAAGTTTACTTTTTTCAAAATAATAATAATAATAATATGTATTTAATACCGGCAAACCGCGAAACCGTGATAGTTTCTGAGACGATTATCATACCGTGGAAAATCATACCGTTACAACCCTATACACAGTTCACACATATATATGATGTAAAGAAAAACTTTTAAAATGCAATTATCACAATTGGATAAAAATGTAGAATGATATGTTTGTCCATTGTTTTGTTGATTGTTTTTGTTACCGAGTTGCACAAAAGCACGCCGTCTGACCTAGATTACCTTAAATGCATTGTAAGGTCAGTTTGCACGTCTGTGGAATACATAAATCTAAATGAAAATGTTTATTTGGAACTTGGATAATTTATTTAGACTTAAAAGTTCATTTTCTTAGGGTAGTTGACGTCAACATTGGTGCTGTGACTGATCAGCAATTCCCACTTTAAATCACCTTTTTGGCTTTCCTATTTTATTTAATTAGCCCTCCAGTGTGACAAATAATTTTTTTAAGAATATCATTGAATACAAAGTCATAAAAAAGTAATTAAAAGTCTGTTAAAAATATTTTTAGCATTGCATTTTAGCCCTGTAACTTTAAACTGCTTTGTGTTCTTTTAAGAAAACGCTTTGCGTAACTTGTTTTGAACCTAATTAATCTAAGATCTCAAGTGCCTTTGAAAATTAATCTGTAATAGCATCATTGTCTGAGATATTTTTGTATATCTAATTTGGAAAAGGAGAAAAATGGAAAATCTTTAGCCCCTCGAGCTCTAGTGAAAGTGCTTGCAAATGTGTAGCATTGCAAATGATGGTAATTAAGGAGGTGCGTGATTGTGGCCGAGTCTTGCCGCTTTCTCTCTCTGGTGCCTGCGCTGACTTGCTTTTGTTAGTAATTACAGTTTGATTAAGCATGCTGGGCTGCGAGAAAGCCTGCATGACTGGCCAGTGAAACAGAGCTTCACACGACATGTCTGAGTCGTGCTGCGATCGGTTGTAACCTGAAGTTTTTCTGAATGCATTGTATCTTACTTATTTGTGATGCCCCTCTGTTTAAAGTCATTTTTTTAAACTACGAATTAAGTGTTCATTGAAAATAGCATACGCCAAATAAGATGACTGGCATTTGGCAATTTTCTAATGTGGTTTGCTTAACGCATTATTAGTCCAAACAAACAGTTTGTTGATTTAATTCTATTAAATTTGCTACTTGCTACTTTTCTAACACGAGACATTATCTAGAAATGATAAAGTTTAATGTTGCACCAGCTGATTAGAGTGTTGGCAAAAATGATGAATTAACTTAAATTAAAGTTGCCGTCAAGCCTGTATCCTTGTGTGGAAGTGTGGAGCCAGTAAAGTCCAAGGTGGGCTGAACATAAGATCCAGTGATCTTCCTCCCCCTTCCCCCTTTTTCCTTCTGTGTTCATCTCAAGTATCTGTTTTGTCTAGTTGTCCCTTCGTACCAGGTGCCTGTCCAGGGAAAAAAATGTCCAAGGCCAACAGCTAGGTCAAAGGATATGGCTCTTTAAAGAGGATCTTACAGAAAAGCTTTGTGTATTAGTGGCTAAATGGTATGTTATTTGCTTAACACTTGAGAAAGTAACCTTTAAAGTACCTGACAGCACCTTAGTGCCCTCTTCAGCTGGTGCAAGTCAACTTCCTAAGTTCTTCACTTTATTTTTACCACCCTTGGTCTTTAAAACATTGTTTTCATTCGCTTGACGGTTGAAAATTACAGCTAATGTAGTTGATTGGCCTTAAGTGTTATTGTAATGGAGCTATGATTCATTTACTTTATTTTGCTTAATTGTAATTACCGTTACATTGAGAAAGTTGGGAGTTTATTTCTTTCTAGTACAGAAATGGATTTGCCTTAATGGGTTTTTTGGTTCTCTGTAGATTTGTAACTGGTGTTAGAAACATCTCTGTAAAGCTTATTCTTAAAAAGTAATTTTCCCATAATTGCTGAGTATAGCTTTTTTATTATGCTTAAAAAAGGGTAATTTGTTAGTGAGTAGTGGCTAAATAAAATTGTTGTCTACAATAATTTTTAAAATGATTGTTCTTATTATGGCCAGGAACATTACATTAAAAAAGTAACGTTATGTTATCATAAGATGATTGTAGAATGATTATAGGAATTTTGATTGTGTTAATTTGAATTCGGCGCCTTAAAATGTAATGCTAAAATTGTTTGCTTATTTATAAAGCAGACATTACTCTTGCAAGTGTTTAAAAGTTGCAAGCAAATATTAGAGGGAAGACCTAGCACCATTTGTTCAGTATAAACATCTTGTAACAGTTATGCAATCTTTTGAATACAATCAGTTTTGTCATCTATGAATTAGTGATAGACCGATATATCGGTCCGATTTTTGCGAGTTTTATGTGTATCGGCATCGGCCGATACGTGGCTGCTGTGTTCGCCGATTTTTTCCACCATTATTTACAAACAGAGTGCTGAAAGCCGCAAGCAAAACAGGTCATGTGACTGAAAACAACCAACCTTTCCATGACAACATCGAAAGCTCTGCCTAACAGCTGATCATAGCTGGACAAAGCGGATTTTTATTTCTCATCTCTACATATATTTGTAGTAGTAAAGTGCTAGAAATCAATATCCTTTGCTGATAGTTCCTCGTCATTGTGGAGAGTGCAGTTCATGGTTCCATTGCATCCATCTCCTGTTTTTACTATTTGTTAAATATAGTTTTTTTTAAGTTCAATAAATGTTACTTTTTTAAATCGAGACTTGTAACATTTGGCATCATCATGTCATTTTTATGATGTAAATTGAGTGAGCAAAAGCAGTATCGGCTCCAAATATCGGCTTAAGAAAATCGGCAGCCTGTATCGGTCATCGGCTAAGGCTGATGAAACAAAAATCGGTATCTGCATCGGCACTCAAAAATCTATATCGGTCGATCCCTACTATTAATGTCTTTCATTAAACTGGGTCACAACTGAGACTGCAGGTGTATGATCTGGTAAGCCTCTGAATCAGCAGTTGTGGGATGTTGTCAGATTCTTGTAGAAGACCCAGTCTGAGCTGTTAGCTGTGTTCTTGTGTGGTTACTCAAGGGTGACCAGTTTAATGCTTGGGCACAAGTCGAAACTAGGCCTTGGACTGGCATGAGACACACAGACAGGTTACAAATGGGGCAGAGGGATGGCTTGCGGTACATTCACACGGGACATAAGCGTAAACGCTTCCAAATTCACTTTTAATAGGTGACGTCATGTGTTGCCGAACTGAATTGTGGATCACTGTGTCACTGCCGTTGCTCGCGGGAGAAGTTGAACATTTCTCAACTTTTGAAGCAGCAACGCATGCATCAGCCAATCAGAAACCCTTATGCAAATAACCTAGCCAGAGCCAGCCAATTACGTTTATGGAAGACCGGAGCATGTGTAGCATCCACTGTGAATAGATGTTGTCCACGCTTCAGACAAGCCTTCCGTCAAGCGTTAACGCTTACGCCCCGTGTGAATGTACCGTAAGACAACTGGTCAAACTGAAGGAGTCTTGAGAAACTAGATGGTAATACAGCACCACACTAACCACCTTTGTTCACAGCAAAGTAGAGAGGAAACAGGAAATCTTTTGGAGGGAGAGGAGCAAGAAGATTGGCATATGGTACAGGCCAGATTGAAACATGATGCAGTACCTGCACCTACTTCTAGTTTGCAGTACCTACAGTTATGACAGTTAAACAAACAATAACAATTCAGGAAATCCCTTAATTGATTATTAATGTGCGTGCTTCACTTCAAAGGTGCACTTACATTATCCAAACCAAAGCGTGCCCAAAACGCGTGATCGCTCTGTACCGTGCCCGGGTGCAGTTTGGTTAATTGTTCCCTGGCACCCTTGCAGAAGTGGGCTTGGGTGCAGAGCATTAACTCAGTCTTTCTTCATAAAGCCTTCTGATGCATGCAGCACGGTAACGTGAACATCTGAGCGGCCCAAGCAATAGATAGACTGAGCAATATGATAGGCATGGTAAGAGGGCTGCATGTCAGTGCATCCCAAACACCTCAAAATAGAAGCCCCAAACTTAACATTACGATGGACTTCAGTGTTGATAGAGAGAGAGCTTACTTACTATTTTTGTCAAAAAAATTGTATCTTAATGACAAAGCATGCTCGGGCATGGATCGTTAAAAGTACAATGTGAGTGCGTGCGAGTAGGGGATTGAGGATGGGACAATCATGCTCGGGCACTAGGGATGTGCATCGATGCATCGCACTCCCATTAAAAAGACCTGTCTAAAATCGATTCTGAATCGTAAGGCTCCGATTCAGTGTTTCATGCACAGCTTGTGCATGTACTACGGCTCCGTGATCAGTAGGAAGTCCTTATCAATCTAAAATCACTACAAGTTTGACTCGTTTATAACGTGCATTTAAAAAAGCAACACTCGACAAACACAATCATTTAAAAATATTCTTTATTATCATGAAAATACCTGAAACAATCTGAAGAACAGCGATATAAATATTCCTTTAGACATTTCCTGGAATAGTGTTTGGTATACTACTTCTTCTGTGGCACAAATGGTGATTCTAAGCGAGAGCGCCCCCTGGCTTTTGGATGTGGCTGCATTTCACCGTAATTCATTCAAATTCATTCATTGAGAAAACGCGCATTTGCCCGATTAATTGTCACAACCCTATCGGGCACGGTACGGTCCTGTGTAATATGAGTGCGCTCCAAGGATGGCCTGATGGCCCAGAGCAAGCGTGAACACTTCCCCCACTCGGGCCACCATCACAAATATTTATAATTTTGTTTATCTGCCCGAAAAGATGCATCTCAAGGCTTCAGACAGCATGCAAATACTGAGTTCATGTTTCCTTGCACTTACACAAAATTATCTAAAAATTGTGCAAATATCCTCGTAAATGTACTCTTTTGTGTGATTGTGAACAATTGAGAAGGAAACAGTATATTGGATCCATATTTTGGTCTTAAAGTGACAACACACCAAATACATTTCTCTCTCTCTCATTTTTTTATATAGCGCTTTTCTGCAGCACTCATAGTGCTATGTTGTGCAGCATCCACCTGGATGATGCGTCGGCAGCCATATTGCGCCAGAACACCCATCACACACCAGCTTATTAGTGGAGAGGAGACCGAGTGATAGCCAATTAGTATATATGGGGATGATTAGTAGGCCAATGGGCAAGATTATTAATGATGGTAATGCACCAATTCACCGCAGTGGTGCAGTAGTTATAAAATGTGTTTGTGTGGGCACGTGCATGGATGCATATAGGGTTATATACAATGGATATTTTGAAATATAAAATGTAAATGAGGATTGGATATTTGTTTCTTAAAGGGGTCATAGTGTGAAAATCTGAGTTTTTCCATGTGTAAGTGCTATAATTGGGTCCCCAGTGCTTCTATCAACCCAGAAAACACGAAAAATAACAACCCAGTAACTTTGTGCTTTCCCAATGCTTTTTATTGATTTAACTTCATGAAAGTTGCACTAATATTTTTTTTACTTTAATATTGTGTGGTAACGGCTGAAGGGGTTGCAGCCTAACAACGCCCTTCAGCTGTTACTTATTCATGATACAGCACAGCCTCTCGTACCTTATTGCTTACTTATCCAACCACGGCACTGCCATTTAGTGCTGAGAGAAAGAGAAAAATAATTGACAGCATAATTAAGTTTCAATATCAACAAACCACCATCATTGCTCACATTTCATCAGCTTATTTGCCGTTTTTGTCCTTTAAAATGCAAGATTTTGCTCAGGCCTACAAAGCTACATGCTATAATAAATTATCTGAGGGGTATTTTGAACGGAAACTTTACATATGCTCTCTGGGGACACCAAAGACTTATTTTACATCTTAAAAAATCTTATAATGTGACCCCTTTAACAAAAATGCTTGTTTATTGGCACCGATTTATTTTTATTACCGGTGGGTGCTCGTCACAACGTCAAGGTTACTTTGCAACAGCAGATGCTCTGGAGTGCCCAAGCACTTGGAAAAAGAGGAAAGCAGCACAGTTGCGTTTTCCACATTGTTTTAGACGTGAAATATGAAGCGGCCCTTTTTCAGCTTATTTATTAAAGCATTGTAAATATTGCAACTCGTGAGATCCACCAATAAGCTTCAGAATTTCAAAGGGTGTTTGATTCAAATTAATTGAGCATTTGCACAAAAATCGGTATTGGCATCGGCACTATAAAATCCATATCGGTCGATCCCAAAAGCACTCTCACGAACCTCTTATGATTTCTATGGTGTTTTAATGTGACTCAATTTCGTTGATTTGCTTTATGTTGTTGTATTGTGCACCAGATATTTGTGTCTTGCCGTCAGCTTTGCATTTTCATTGCTTCTCGGCATCTGAGGGCTTGGAGTTTGTGGTACTAGCAATCCTGTGCTCCATTCTGACTGTAGTATAAATAGGGTTGGGTATTGGCAAGGGCCTCACAATATGATACATATATCACGATACATGGGTCATGATACAATACATAGCGGTACAATACGTTGCATGATGCGATACATTGCAATACTTTTTCTTTTTTTTTATATCAAAAATGTAAAAAAATAGAGCTGACTTTTTTGTAATGCCAAAGTGCTTCCACACGTCGACAAGCTGCAGGTATTTTCTGCCATTTTCTCACTCCCGCTAACTTCTGAGATATTGGCCGAATGACTGTATATGACAGAGAATTAGACAGGGACAACTACAGCAGCGGCGGAGGAGGTTGTTTGATGCACACAGAGGGATTTGATGGGTTTAAAAAATATCGATAGTAGAGATTGAAATACCGATACACTACCGTGAAAAAAATGTTTCACGATAGTTAACTGTATCGATATTTTTGCACATCCCTAAGTATAAACTTTATAAACTTTAAAATGTATGCCCCCCTAGGAAAGGCAGGCATCTAGTCAAACCTTCTAATTATGCAAGGCTTTTGATTTGTTGACTGATCTTTTAGGCAACCCTAAAAACACACACCTCTAGCTCGCCTACTACTGATTGTAATATGAGAATAGAGTCGACCCCTTGAATCTCTCGTTCCAGTAGCACATTTATTTCTATCAGCGAGTCTGTGTATTCATTCTATATCTAGACCAGACCCCATGCACTTGAAAGGTGTTATGCAATGGAAGATCAACGAGTTGAATGTGACGTTGAGTTTAGGGGAAGATGTTGGTGAGAGACTCGATTTAACACCAGGTAATCTGCAAAAACCTAATGTAGTGTCATATAATGATAGTTGATTGGCTCAAATGAAGATCTATCAGTTTCACCCGCTCTCATTTTGAGAGCAAAATAAATTTTGGAAACCATTTAGAACCACACCGCAAATGTTTATGTTTCTAGTCTGGCAAGTTGAATCTGTGGATCATCAGTTATTGATCTACAAATTAGTTTACCCAGAGAGTCAATCTGTATGCAGGTGGACTTGCAGACTAGCCTGTAATGACTTTCCAAGTCATTTTTATGTCTGTGCGATTTTGGATGTCTCTCAAAATGTCTCCGAGCAGATAATTTTCTTGATGATTCTCTTGATTGTTTTTTCCCTTTCCCACTCTTTTTGTGTTGTTGTTATTAATCGCCATGTGAATTCAAGCAGAGAGATTCTGAAAAGTCTGTAGTGGAGCAGTAGGATCATTTCAATCTGAAGTCCATATGCGGAATAGCCACTGGATTTATATACATGCATATGTACCCCGCATCCCTCAGTATTCCTTGAAAGGATTTCCACCTGTAACCTTGCAATGACTTTTCCATCCACATTGTTATATATTATTGTCCAGTTGAGCTTCAAACTTGCCAATAGGCCTCACAAGTATGTTACTTTACAAGTCATCTGTGTATTTGCCTTTCTAGTCAGAAACAGTGTGCAATCCCTTCAAACAGTGTATGAATCTACTTCTGTATGTGTGGCGACAAAAATAATCTGTAAAAATGGTTGTTATTTTAAAAGATATTTCCCAAATAAATAACACTATAACCTGAATCTGCAAAATGGAGAAAGCAAATCGGGCAAACACACAGCATTTTTTTTTCGGCACTAATTTTTACCTCCAGAAGTCAAAAGCTGTATTAACTCGAAACCTCAAGATTGTTGTTTTCCTGTCGCTGAGGTAGCATAGCAAATTTTGTCTTGTTTACACTTCGATATCAAACCCGTCGGCCACGCTTGGCTGTACCAAGCTGCATGCAGGGTTTATTCAAGCAGTCGGCCCCACAGTCTGCTTCTGTGAAAGGGCTCCCATGCTCTTTATTCACAGAAGAGCCGGAGGTGTCAGAAATATAGACACGCTTTCACGTGATGAAGACTTTGCCAGCTTTTTCTCTCCAAGTCTTAAGCCTGGCATTTTGTCTGCACATACAGGTATTGACGGGCTCTGTGAATGGTGTCAAACTTCATAGTTCTCATTTTGCTTCCTGTACATGCAAGGAGAATAGTGCAGCGTGTCCCACTCTTTGCCCTAATTTTTTTCGTCAAGCACCATATTTAAGGCACAGTCGCTTGCTTTGTCTGGTGGCCATTGTGCATCGGTCTGTTGCTTAGATCACCCTCGTAGTTTTTGTTGCCGTAATGAATGCAGGCAAGTCTTAGTCTAGACTATTTCTCCTCTTTTCTTCATTTTTTTCTCTTATTTTGCAGGACAATAGAAAGTGTTTTCAGTAATTTTGAGTTGGGATTTTTTTCAGATACTTTTATAAGTTGTCTTGGTTAACAGTAGTGGATGGTTGGTTACATGTTTAATAACTTATTATCTTAGTAATCCTGTTATTATTCCATTGTTCCCCAAAAGATCTTGTATTTAGAAGATCAGACGTTGCGTTTCCATTACACTTCAAATTAGGGCTTCACGATAAATTGCATACTTTGAATTGCACAAATTAAAATTTCTAATTACAAATATGTCCAATGGAACCACGTCAATTTTACAAAAAATAATGCATGACATGTAAAAAGGAATACATCGCAGAACTGCATTTTCATATTTACGTGAGTAACTCGCATGTTCATTTTTTAAAGATGCAAAATCGCACACTATAACCTCCCAGAAGGGGCTTTCTTTGCCATTAAAGCAACACCAAAGAGTTTTTTTTTTACCTTAAAATAATGTTTCCAAAAAAGTTTCAGTCGTTCGTCCACTCGAAACAGGTTGAACGGCACTTTCACATTTGCTTTTCAAGCCTCTATCGGCCAAAACCGAACCAAAGAAGTTTCAAACCGTCGGGTAGCGGTCCTGTAGTTAGAGTAAAAACTACAAAAACTTGCTTTATGGCAGACCAACAATCCAATCAGAGCCAGCTTTACAATTATTTATGACAGTGGTAATGGACAATTCCGCTTCCAACCTGTAGGGGGAGCAAAGAGCAAAAACTCTTTAGTGTTGCTTTAGTGCTTGGATAATACGCCGGTGTCTCCTTTGATTAAAAATTATATCTTGTTTACTTCAGCTGAAACTTTTGAAAAAGTATTTTACCAAGTCAGTCGTCAAATCAAGGCTATGTCCGAAACCAAAGGCAGCCTCGCTGCCTCATAAGGCATAGACTTTCACAGCATAGAGGAATAATAGAACTCTGTTTGAAATATAAACAGAGAGCGCCTTTGTGATAACTAATCCCATATTTCAAAACTGCAATACTAATTTCTTGCTAGAAATGCAATCAAAAGGTGTTAAAATAAAAAATATTATCTTATATACACTAAATTTGTGATCCAGTTGCTTTCAAACTCGACCTGGCCCGACCAATCACATTTCCAGCGCACATACACGCATAGAATCGTGGGATGATACAGCTATCTTAGGAAGTAAAGCAAACATTGGATACGTATTTGCCTTGATGCCTTGGAATGCTGTCTCTGAAGGCAGCATTTTAAAGATTTCGGACACATCCATAGTTTTACAGTTTTTAGATAAAATGAAAAAAATGTGAATAATTATTTAGTCTTATTCCATATAATTAAACCCGACTCACACCATGAACATAGCCACAGAAGCTGGCATGCCGTTATTATAAAAATAATTGCTAGGCAGCTGCGATTTAAGTAAGTCTACCCAACGTCTATTGGCATGATTTTTGGAATGACTTATTGCAAGAGAAAAAAATAAAATGTTTAGTCACATATGAAAATGGCAAATAAATGGTAATATTGCAAAGTTTTGTAAAAAATCAGGCCTACAGACTTGTTAATCCCAGAAATAATTTTTCCAATAAACTTAATGCCATTCTTTTTGTATGAAACCCTTCCTCTCTGCGTCCTGAATTGAGAATTAAAAAAAATGACATGTAAAAGTTCAAGGCAGCTGAATAACCTGAGTTTAAAAGATTACATATCATTGAATGCTGACATTTATGAAATCTTTGTGACATGTCAGTGTATTATAAATACATGTCAGTTTTTTATTATAAAGACTTCCATCTTTTTCCTACATTTAAAATGTTTTCCGTGAAATAGACAAGCGTATGTTTTTTCCAACCTATTAAACTTGGTGTAAGACAGTGTGTTTGGCAGCCTTTTGTTGGCAGTTCATGCTTAAGAACCTCTTTTTCAGTGAATCAAGTGGCAGATGACAGACAATGATGAAAATTTGATTCTTTGAAGTTGTAATGGCCATTGAAATGTGTGAAGTTCCTCCATTGTAAGGAGAGCTGCTTGTAGGATTCAGAACCTTGGGTGGCTGCTTGCTGGGAGGTTTGTCTGTGTGTTGTTGCCGACTTCCCATTGCTGGTATCTAATTCCCAAAGGAATTGGACTCTCTTTGCTTTCAGCGACCCACTAGTCCAGGACCATTTCACATACACCATAACATTCTTAAAACAATTTGTGGTTCCAGTCAGATTGTTGCATAAAACATACTTTTTTATACAAAAAGTCATTAGCACAGTTAGATCATTTATCGGGTCCCTGTATATCACTTTGGGTCTTTGTTGATTTTAAAACGATTAATAATTTCTCTGAAATCACGTTGTTTTCTTTAGGAAAAACTGTTTAAACCTGCATTGACGATAGACTGATCCCCTGAATAATTCACCTGCTCAGAGTGATGCATTTTATTTTAAAACTTTCAAATGAATAGACTGTTCAGCTAGTCTGGGGCGTTCTTTTTGCCTTCACACCTGAAAGCCCAGGTTTCTGTCCTGTGTCTGAGGACATGCGGTGAAGATCGCACTAGGCTGTCTCGAAGCATTTTGGGAGTGTGAGAAATTATCTTGTCTAGACAAGTTTAAAAAACGTTTTCCTTTAGGAAAATGTGCAAATATATACAAGAACAGCGAAAAGCACACATTTAACGCTTTTGTCTTACGTAATGATCACATTGTACAAATGAGAATTTTTTTTCTCCATTCTTTCAGGACATCACCACTGTCACCGGTGTTCCCGAGGAGCACATTAAGACCCGCAAAGTCCGAATCTTTGTGTCTGCCCGCAATGCCATGCAGTCCGGCATCAAAAACACACAGAAATGGAAGATGGATTTTGACACAAGGGAACGCTGGGAGAACCCAATGATGGGTTGGGCTTCTACGTGAGTAGCAGTCAATGATTGTCCTACCTTGGCCCTTCATCATGTAAATGGTTTTGGATTTAAAGTAATTTATTTTCCCTTGATTTAGGGCTGACCCTCTGTCCAACATGGTGCTTATGTTTAGCACCAAGGAGGATGCGATTGCTTTTGCAGAGAAGAATGGTAAACATTTAAACATCATTCATAACTATATTTTTAAACACTATAATGTTTTAATAAGAATCACTTGCAAAATGAGTGCACCACACTTTGAATAAAAAAACATAAAGCTTCGCATTTCTTCTCACTGTGTCATCTCCTGTGAAAAGTTTACACTACACATCAGCAGCAGTGGACGTCACCCAAACTCTATCTGTAAGATATACTTGGCTGAGTAACCCTCTGTGCCTGTTTATTTTTACAGGTTGGAGTTATGATATAACAGAGAAGAGGGACAAAAAGCCCAGAGTGAAGTCATACGGAGCAAACTTTTCCTGGGATAAAAGGACTAGAAGATCAGCCAAATAGACAACCTGTCTTTTATCTTTAACAGACTTGTAAAAAGAACGTTATGTATCTAATAAAGTACTTTCTTTAAAGCTTTAAAACAACTATGTTTTATTGTGCTTCTTCTTAAATGAGGTCTGAATCTTAGTTTATTATCTATCTATCTATCTATCTATCTATCTATCTATCTATCTATCTATCTATCTATCTATCTATCTATCTATCTATCTATCTATCTATCTATCTATCTATCTATCTATCTATTATATATTGATTATGTAACTATTTATGATTACTGAAGTAATTGTGTGGTACTGATGTGCTCGAAAATGCTCCATTTCCTTAGAATGTAAATCTTCTTGTCAGGTGGTTAGTTTTTCCACTATCCGAACCCTCTTGTAGACAGTTTAGTGTTGTTAATGTTTCTCAAATGGGAGGATGAGGTAAATGTCAAGCTTCAAAAGACTGAATGCGGCTAGATATGTTTACTCCCATGCTTCTCTAGGGATGAACGGAGCCGAGATGAGCAAACCACCTGCCTGCTCGCAATGAAGGTGAATTAGAAAAGCAGTGCCCGTTTCACCTTGTCATTTTTTCTTACTACACAGTCATTTTACTTCAACTCAATTTTGCTTCATGTTTTTATGTAATGTAAATATGAACATCAATATGAATGTCAATATGAACATCATTTTGATTTATGTTGCATTCGTTGCAGAATTTCTGTTGAAAGTGAACGTTTACTTCATGAGAGCTTTATAATTGAACAGCTCAGATGCAAAAGCCTCTAAGTGACATGTTTTCTTGTAAATGAGCATAATGAATTGTGCAAAACAAACTGGTACTGTTCTGGATGTCCCAGGGGTGAGATTAAGCAGATTTGATGTGAAAGTTTTTGATGAAACATGGCGGTTAATATCATTATCTCACTTTTGACAGAGTTGGCATTTAATTGGCTTTTTCAATGGCACTTAACTACATACACTGAAAAAATGCACATAAGGTGTATGGATGTCCCAATAGGCACTATAGGTCAGCTACAATAGTCAGTGCCTGAAGGATAGAAGCCACAGAAACTCCAGTGATCATTTTAAAGCAGCTACAGACTAGTTCAAAAACAGAACGGGAATGTTAATAATAGCATAACGGGGAGCCATTTGTGATGTGAGATTGTGTGTTTGGTCAGATGAGGTCAGGGTAGAGCCGTTTAGCCAAAATTCAGTGTTGTGTAAGGTTTAATACTTCCTGGATTTTAAAAAGCACCATGCACAGTGAAGTAAGGGGACTGCTATTTGATAACAGAATATGGAAGGTGGTGCAAGAAAATATTAGTAATCAACTAAATTGATCATTTGAGTTTGCCTTTCAGCAGGATGGCGATCAAATGATTATCTTTGAGATTGAGCTACACATTTAAAAGCTTAGTGCTTACAGGAAGACTTTACATGACTAAAACCAAAATTGCTAGGGATTTTGTTGTAATATATAACAAAACTATAACTTTTCTATTTTAATATTAAAGTGTACCCTTTTTAAAGGAGTCAAGGACCACATATACATTGATATTTGAAGGACCACTTGTTGCATTATATGGGACACAACTGTGTTTTCACTGGAAAAAAAAAATGATTCATTCAATTTACTCAATTTTTTTAAGGTAAGTGATTGCAATCAATTTATTAAAGCTACATTTAAAAAAAAAAGATTAGTTAAATATAATAAAATAAAAAACTTTTGTTTAAATGTAGCTTAAAATAATTGATTGCAACCACTTACCTTAATAAAATTGAGTAAATTGAATGAATCATTTTTTTCAGTGTTCTTTCCCCAATTTGTTAATGATAGACTAAAATAACAGTAATTTTTAAATATACATACAAACTAGTTATAACGATTTTGTTATTGTAGTAAATCCTTGGTTGATAGAGGACGTGGCCCTCAATTCTTAAATGAAGTCAAAACAACAGTGACCAATTGATAAGCATTATTTTTTTATTGAGTTCACTCTTAATATCTGTACAAATACCATCAAACTTTGTATATACATATGACATTTACATAAAAATACAAAACTATATATTTATAACTGAATTTTATTTTTATCTTGAGATGTCTAAAAAATAAAAATGCATTTTGACAAAGTGAAAACAGTGAAAAAGTGAATGCTTTATATATTGATACTCGGTTCTCTTCTCTTTTCCTTTTGTTAGCTCTGCAAGAGCAATATGGAGCAGAATATTGGCAAAAACAACACAAAAAAGCTTAATGGCACATGTTTCTCAAAGTATCACCCACTGGGAATTTCACCTCTTTCGCAAAAAATCTTGAGCTGTTACTGCTGTTGCTCATAGTAAAGTAAATTGTCAGGGGTTTCCTATATGAGAAATGGCTCATTTTTTACTTTAACCTGCTGCACAATACCACAAAACTTTAAAATCCCTTTGGTCAGTTACAATAAACTGTAAACAAAACCAGAAATATACATGTACATTAAAGAGTGACATTTTTCCTATGTGTTTCCATTTTTTTTCCAATAAATAAACACAAGCTAACATGCAAGTATGTGTGAAATAAACATCTGTGATACAGAATTGACATTGATAAGCATTTATACAGCTCAGGGAAATGCAATTTACAGCTTGCAGATGACTCACACTTTACAACATGGTAGCATATTACCTCACAATAAATAACACTGCTTCTCTTTGGACAAATATATTTCTCGGTCATAAAAAAAAAGAAAAAAAAAAGGAAAAAATAAATCAACATGACAGACAGTAAGCCAGACACCGTAAATGCATAAATTATAAAACAAAACACTGTATAAATAAACATCAAGCAGACTGAACTACATGTATACCTCTTTTTTTTCCTCTGAAAAATAAATTAGCATACACATATGTACAGTGTGGACATGATTCCTTGCCCTAGGTCTGTTCCACCGGATGATGGCGCTTTATCCATCCAGTACTGGTGATAAATGGACATAAGCCATGTAGTCCTGGTCTTCTTCATCGTCATCATCCTCCTGGTCTTCAGTAATGGCTATATGGGAGAATACATGGTAGCTGTTGTATGAATATAGACCACAACAGCGCATAACTTATGTGAGTTATTGTCTTTACGCCAATGTCTCTGAGAAAGCCATAGAGCTTGTGTGTTTGACTATTTGGCAGCTGACCAAAAATTATGCAACAAGATTCACATAAATAAGCCAGATCAGAGGCTTTAAAGGCTCAGGTCTGTGAAATCATCGAGACAAAAAAGTGCTCTTGCATTCCACGACTGGCTCTTTTTTTTCTGGTTTCGCGTCAAATCCATTATTTTGAATGCACAGTTGTAACTGGGCAGGGCAACAGCCTGCGCACCGGCCGACCGTAGCTACATGGTCAATGGCACAGTTCTGAGGTATATATATATCATATATTTTTTCTACATAATAGTTTACATTGAAAAAAACTGACACGGGTAAAGCAATGAAACAAATATGCAGTCCCTCACAAACAAATAAACAATTTTTAAGACACAACACAATCACAGCAAAACTGCACACACAAATTCACCTTGCTATTGTTAGCTATCTAACAGCAGAGAAGAATCAAGAAAGCATTGCTCTACAAACAACAGATTTTTGTCCTGCAAACTGCAAAATGCTGTAGTCGTTCGAACCATGAGGTGATCATAAAGTTGGTCCCATGAATATTATGTACATACCTTAAGGCACAATAACATTAAGGTAAAAATAGGTTTTATTCACATTGATCCTTAGATTGGTTTGCTAGCACAAATCGGAATGTAACTCGACGGTTTCCTCTTTGTTGCTGTAATATTTATGGCTCAGCCAGCTTCATTAATCCGTTTTTCAAAGCTAGTGAACCATCTGTCAAAATAGGTAGTCTACAAGTTCTCTTCAAATTCGAAACAATGGCACCAATGTTACAATCACCTTATGTGAGTGTAAGAAAAAGCCTTTCAAACCCTCGGAAAGATTGGCAGAGCTATTTATGTCATAGTGCATTTGAAATTATTGATTACAGCCAAAAGCAGATCAAATCAAACAAAAAACAGAATTCATAAAACACTTACATGATAACCATGAATATAGCTATGTGACAATGAAATCGACAAGCTGATATATGATTATATAAGTCTCTACATTTACACTACAACAAAGGGGAAAACGAACTGAAAGTTATAGCAACCTCAACAGGTCGCTATGAGTGTGAGCGATGTCTTTCACTAACTGCAAAAGTTAGTCTGCACATAATTTTCTTGTTAGTTAAATGAAGAAATTAGTATAAAAGGACTCCTAGAGAGAGTTCTTGAAACGGATTTCGACATGGTTTTCGTTGATCTTCATTGGATTTTGTGGGATCAACATTTTCTTGCCGTAATTTTTCCCAAGAAAATGCAAAATTAATGAAGCCAGCCAAAGAGGACATGCAAAGAACTTCCAATCTTTAGTCCTTTCTGTAGCTTAAATCTTAGCAGCAGGAAGGTAATGAAGAGGCGTTATTTGGAGGGGTGGAGGGGTTGGGGGGAGGTTGCTGGGGCAGCACTGGATTGTCTTTAATATGTGTTACTTACAGTTGCAAGATCCTGAATGCTTAACCTCCAGGAGAACCCCCAAAGAGCAAGCGGCCTGCTTCATGGCACACTCGCTCGGATATGTGGTGTTGTCGCTGGCACACACCGCCTCCTCCGAGCGACTTTCCGGGCACGACTCCACGCAAACCGCACAGCGCCCACGACCCATCTTGGCATCCCACAGGCATTTCTTCCCGGCGCTACAATGGATGTCATCACATGACTTGGCCTCTAAAAGAAAACAGAAGACAAGAAACTTAGCTGATCCAAAAAATCAACGTGGACGTGCATAAATGCGCTCGTTGTTGTCCAGAGCCTGGGAGGTAGATCTTGCACAAAGAGCCGTGGGCTAGATATGCTTCGTTTGTTATAAAAGACGGGACGATGCTGCCAACATCAGGAAACAATTAAACACCGATGGCTTTCCTTCGCAAATAATAATCACAACAGGACTGTCACGAGAGACTGTAAAGGAACAGAATGTATTTGCAAACTAATGTCTAAAAATATAGATCATTTCTCTAGACACTTACTGATGCATTTCCCTTCGTATGCCACGCCAATGGATCTACCAAGCAAGCACGTGGCTCTCCTTAAATGGCACGCGCTGGCATAGACAATCCCATCGTTGCCACAAAGGTACTGCTCAGGAGACATAACCTCTGGGCAGATACGGTTGCATGTCACGCAGTATGCATTGTTGGTCTGGTCCACCACACAAGTAGAACTACCAGGACACAGGACGTCGCGGCATGTCTCTGCGAGGACGAAAAGGAGAGATCTGTTTTACATGACCTAGAACATTTCTTTCAATAATGTGGTAAAACAATATGTAACATATTTCATACTGCATTCACAACTGCTGAAATGTATTCTTGAACTTTCTAAGATTTTGCTTTTGCTTTGAAAGGCGTGTACAACCTACTTTTGCATTTGCCTTGATACTGCACCTCCAGGTCAGGGTGCCCTTTGCATTTGGATTTTAAAAGGGCACATTCATCTCTGTATGTTTTTCCGTCTGAGCCGCACACTGGCCCCTTCCAGGTAATATTGGAGCAGTCTGGGGCACAGACGCAGCGTGGCTTACTCCTCCTGTTCATTTTACATCTCTTCCCAGGGCCACAGTCAACATTATCGCATGTCTCTAATATTGAAAAGAGTCGGATAGGGAAATTATATTTCAAAAACCCAATAATGGTTCATTTGTATTCATTGTTAATTTGTATTCAAAATAATATGTAATAAATTATATGTATATGTTCTTCACTTGTTGCAGAAGAGACACGCATGGGATTCTACCTTTACAAGGTATGCAGTTTGGAGCACCGCCATTGAAGATCATCCACCTGAATAATGTGCTGTTGGGCACATCTTCCTCAGTCCAAGATGTGCCGAGCCTCCCACTTCGGCAACATTCCTCTCGACTCATGCCTGGCATGTAGAGCACCTGACATCTCCCGTTCTTGCCTTGCTGTAGCCAGCAGTTACCAGCTGTAAACATAAAGGGAAAAATGCCTGTCGTATTAAAGTGTCTGAAGCCAATGACCCAGACACAACACGTGCAGCCTGTATTAGCCGGAGCTCTCGCGCTCCCCCTCCCCCGCTGTATTTTGTCTGATTTTTTCCCAACGTAATGCGACTGTTTTACACTTGCATGCCTTCACCCAGACAACTCAAGGGATCGCGGTCCGCTCGGGATATGATTTTGTTCCCGTCGATTATATTTTGGCCGTGCAGAGAGGTAGGCTACTGTCTCAAAGTAAGTGCCAGACTGACAGACTCATACCTATTTAAACAATGTGCATGGTAGTCTAGACTCCAGACTCTTCAAGCGCCCCGTGCCAACTGTCTGCGCTCACCACCACCACGTTTCACCAGACTTACGGGATCGGCACAGAAACGCATTTCATCACTGTTCATAATATAGTTTAGATACACAGACAAGCTGTGTAATTAACCGTCGGGTCAACTCTAAGGGGAATCGGTCGTATTTATTTATGCCATTAGAGATTCGCGCCGGGGAAACCACGCGCCAGACAATCCAATTAAATCATACAGTCACGCAATCCTCATCAAACTTTGTTTAAAAAAGAAATAATAATCACGCCGTTTAATAACGATTTGCACTGCTGTGTCCTCGCAATTACAAATGCATGAAAATGCTACATATTTTTTTCCATTATGTCTGCTGACTTGAATTTATAAAAGCCAGACGAGGTTGGAAGGTAGTGTCTAATTTCACTAGCTACTCTTAAGAAAAATACAGACGAATGTCTGGCTCTTTTAACTACATGCAGGTTTACTTTTATTTAGATTTTGTGCCAAATTTATATTTATAAATAAAAGACGCATTGTTCTTCTTGATGCTAGACACGACTAACATGAATACAATCATATTGTAATTAAACATTTTTAGGTATTATTATCATGGCAACTAGAGAAACGAATACAGAGGCGACTCAATTTAATGGTGCTCTCATGTAGACATTGAAATTGATCTCTTATGTCTGCTGCCTACTTTGACAACCCTCGCATATGCATTTAATTTGGACACGTATTAAAATGTTACCTGAAAATTATAAGTATTTTATGGTAACCATTTCCAAATGTCCTCTTCTTTCAAATAAACGATTAACATGAAGGTACGTGTGAGGACGCACCTGTCTCGAAGACACTCAGACAGAACAAAACTTTACAGTTGCCCACTAACAAAGCAACTCACTTCGTTTTAAAGACTTTTATTTGTTCTTGCATATCCCTGACAAAAATATTCTAAATAATTATAACGAAACAAGCATACGAAAAAAAGAGATAAAAGTGCACTTACCTTGCACTTTGTGGTCTTCAATGAAACAGCAGAGCCACAAGAGTAACAAAATCATTCCCATGTCGATCTGGTGACGCTTTAGCATCCTTATCATGTTTAAAGAGAGAACGAGTATTGGGACGAGCTGCGCAAAAGTAATCTTCTTACTCAGACAGTGCTGAATGAATGCTGCTCTGAGAGTGCCACCTCTTTTAAGTGTATAAGGGGTCTCGGGCCGACTGTCTGTGGTGTGGGCGGTCTTCCTCTCTGTGGGGGTGGGGAGAAATACTTTTTTTCTAAGTTCTTTCAATCCAAATCAGGTGACATAGCTGCTTGAAACTTTCTCTCGCCTCTAATTCACTTCTGAGTTGTGCTAGATGGTGAATATTAAGTCGCAGGACCTCATTTACTCATAAATATAAAAGTTGCGTTGGGAGTCACCAAGAAGTCTGACGTCGGTAGACCGTTGCATCTATCCATCATTTCAGGAACTGCTATTATCATCAAAAGCACTACAAATGTAGATGACTAGTCCAATTACATGAAGTAATACTAGCCATCCCGTTCTGTCCAGATACTAACGTTATGTCTGAAATAAGCAACAGCACATTCAGTGCATGTATCCAGTGCATTGGTAAATATTTAGTAGGCTATTATCAAATAGGAACATATTGGTGGGTGCGGAAAAAGATATTAATACTTTGAATGACTTGAAAATATAACAGCGTAGTCTTTAAGTAGTCTGCGTGTACACCACAGACCTTTGCAGAAATGGCCAAAACAGCCAATATTTAAATTGTCACAACTTTCTAGGCCATTTGCAGGTCTGATTATCAGTAGAGGGTGTTCATTTAAAACAAGGTTACTGCTGACAGGTTATTATCTAAACGAGAAGACAGTGGATTACACAATAAAAACAAGAAAGATTGTTAGAACATCACGTGTTGCGCTTTGCCTCCGCGATCTGAATTTATATCCCATTCAGTTTACGAACGGCGGCGGCGCGCGAGGCAGACTACACAAAATTCATTTCCATAGAAGTGAGACAAGCGAGACTGGGAAGCTTTTGCTCGGTTTGATGGAGGTGCACGTGCGACCTCTTCTGCAAGCTGTTTGCCACGACCACTTCTTGTACAAACAAATCTTAAATGACATGTTATTACGCGAGTTTATAGTATTTAAACTGGAGCTCATATAATAATATTATTGTCAGAGGAAAATGTAAAAACTATCAAATAAATAAATAAATAAATAAATAAAACATCAATTAGCATACCTGTTTAACATTCTGCAAACCCAGCCAGATCTAAATGTGTCTATAATAACAATGCGACTGTCTAGAGTATTAAACGTGTGTAAGATGAGCATACATTTTATTGACTTCAGATCAGACGGTCACAGATAGCATGATTTAATTGAGGCACTATATTTGTCAACCAATTTATGCCTCAGTAAATTGCGAGGACCACAATCGATTCAATAAATAAATGGTGCACCGCCCATAAATCACAGACACCTCATAGACAATGATATGTTTTTCCCATAACATCTGATCAAATCGCTCGAACAACAATGATTGTGTAGACCATTCAGAACAGATGCTAGTCCATCATATCCTTGTTCATCTGCTATTTATTTATTTTTTAATTGTCTAGTATAATTCTAACTCCAACATAGTCTAGCCTTAATAACTTTAATTATGTCAAACAACTATACAAACTATACTTCCCATTTGACTAAATATCAATATTGTTTCTATGCCTATCTGTCTGTCTTTGATTGAAGTCAAATAATGATCTTTATGAGTAACTAAGTTTATGACAGGAAATTTAACATTTCTTACATTCACCTGTTACAATATGAGCCAAACGAACGACAACTATGGGTGTATAATTGGCTATTTCTGGGCTGCAGTGTTTTTCTCATGTTGTCCACTTAGGCTCAGCTGCTTGGTTTCAAAACACGAATCCAAATCATATCCCCATTTGTGTTGTTTTTCCACAATAAAATCAGCTATATTAGTGTATTGTATCCTTCTTGGATATGAAAAAATTATATTTGGATGACATAATGTTTTCTTACTGTTCTCACGATGACGAACTATTTCTACAGACATAGACAATATTGTAAATAAATGTATATAGGTCGACCTGCAAAGTTGGAAAGTCGAGTTAATAAAACCCACAGATTGCGATTTAGGTGTAACAGAACGACATATAGGTGTAAATAAACTATGTGACACTGATTTGAGATGTGACGCATTAAACACTTTTTTATTTTTGTGTACTGTGTAAAATTATTTACCCATATTATAAAGATCTTGGTATTAAAGTAATTGATAAGAAAGTCATAACCGTAAGGATGATCTGTCTCTGTGCATTGTGTGAGGTTCATTGAATTGTAAATGAAATGCTGACATCTAGTGGTACTGAAGTGTTTGTACAGTTGTACTCAGGGGAAAAGGATGAAGTTATACCAATAATTGTTTTGAAGGTTATTTGTTTTTGTTAGATCTGTGGCCGGTTGCATAAACATAGCAGTGACGTTAATAATTATTTAGGGCTAATCAGTATTATTATTTGGATTTAAATTAGACCAATCTACCTTACTATGTAACATACTTAAAACAGTTATGATCAGTCTTGAAGAAAAAAATCCATGACTAACTTTAAAGGTTTATGCAACTGAAGGAATAATGTCCTGACTTTTTAGACAGCAATACACAAAAAAAGTCAAACCGAATTGCCATCTACTTAGCCAAGTTTAGGAATATTATTATTTAGTATCGTCTCCAGTGGCATTCACTCTTTTTCAATTAAAAAAATGAGGAAACCTGTTGCGTTAAAAAAATAAGTAAGGAATTCTCATACTGTTAATTATATAATTACATTGCATATAGTACAACAATTATACATTGCCTTAAGCCATAATGAATTTAAACCATTCAAGGCAATATGGAAGGAAACAAATAGTTATACAAGATACAATAAATGTGCCTAAATACAGGCTTGATAAGCTAGTAATTTTATAGAAAATGTATACAAAGAAAGACAAAAAAAAAAGATACGTTGACTTTACTTAAAAAAACGGAGGAAACCTGTTGCGTTAAAAAAATAAGTAAGCAATTCTTATACTGTTAATTATCCTTTGGTGCTATACTGTATGCAACAACATAAGTCAAAATAAACAGTATGTAAATTGCTTACTTATTTTTTTAGATCATTTTTTTATCATTTTAGAGTGTAGATATACAATCCGTTAAAAGGATAGTTCATCCAAACATGAATATTCTGACATCATTTTTTTACTCCCTTGTTGTTACAAACCCGTACAAATTTCATTGTTCTGATCACACAAAGGAAGATATTTTAAGGAATGTTTCTAAACCGTTCGTGTACCCCATTGACTTCCATAGTAGGAAAAAATAAGTAAATGGGGTCCACGAACGGTTTAGTTACAAACATTTCTTAAAACATCTTCCTTTGTGTTCATCAGAATAAAAAAATGTATACAGGTTTGTAACAACACAAGAGTGAGTAAATGATGACAGAATTTTCATTTTTTGGTGAACTATCCCTTTAAACACAAAAGGTTCAACAATGTTCAAAGGCACCACCTCGTGGTTGGTAGGAGGAACTACGAGTCATAACCATAGTGTTTTAGGCCAGAAGTTATGGCATCTTTTTCCAAAAATGCACCCAATAGTATGCTAATTTCAGTGTTTATAATATAAAAATTGCTGTTTACATTGAACGAATAAACATTTTCTTCATTTGTCTCTGTCATCTGTTAAAGGGGACAGAGAATGAAAAAACATTTTTACCTTGTCTTTGTTGAATAATAGTAGTCTACCCACATTCACGAACATACAAAAAGTGCTAAACATGCTAAACATCTCAGTCTCATAGAAATTCCTCTTTTAGAAATGTCAGCCAGAAAACAATCCAATCTGAAAAACTGATGCTTATGACATCACAGGCATCTCACTGCCCCTCCACTTTAAAATAATTGGCTACATTTTTTTGTGGCAGCAAAGTCAAACAATCAGTAATGAGATTGCAAATTAAACCAGTAGGGGGATCCAAATAGGTGCAAAACCACTTGTTTAAAATCACCCACCCTAATAGAGCTATCTGAGAGAAGTTTTTAGGAAGCTTCTAAGGCATTACAGACCCAAACAAAAACATTTTTGTCTACATGTCACATCACAGAACAAGAATAAATACCCCGTTCAATCATTCTATGTCACCTTTAAAAGTAATTGTTAGTGCTTATAAGTGTATAAATAATTCTATAAAACAAGCACTCATTCAGAACATATCTATGTGAAATAGTTACACAGCAAGTTTCTTGTAAGTAATGAATAATTTACTACTATGGAAAACATTATGCTTAAATGCAAAATTTAAATCAATAATTTTTTTTTGCATTACAGGTGATGAAAGTGCTCTTTGTCAATCATTTAATAAATTCATCATCATGTGTGAATTCAGTATTATATATCATTCACAAAATCAAAGTTAAAAAGTGTTTTTACAGTATTCATTGCTAATTTATTCAAGGACCATAGCATTCAGTTAGCAAGCTAATTAACAATAACAATTGTTGGAAAGATTTTCACATCCCAAGAACTCACTATGCAAAGTCATGCTTTCAAATAGATTAAAAAAAAAAAAATTAATAATAACATACCAAAGCAAAAGCAGACTAATATTGATTTGACATAAATTTCCTATAGATGGCAGCATTAACCAACATTTTAGCATTTAAGCATACTTTAAAGCTAAAAGGCTCAATGTAGAGCTAAATTTAGGAATTTAGGAATATCTATTTTTGGGTGGTAAAATCTACAAACAGTTCTAGAACTAAGATGTATACGCAACAGTCATGCATTCTTCTTCTTCCTTTATTTCTTAACGCCATTCCAGCATCTACGGCTATATTCATGGTGAGAACCAGGTAATCCATACACAAGTTTTATTCAGACAAGTTGATTCATACACTAGTTGGGAGAGGGACAATTTGTTATCTCCAATTTGCCTAACTTGCGTGTTTTTGGCCTGTGGGAGGAAACCGGAGTACCTGACACAGGGAGAACATGAAGAAACTCCACACAGAAAGGCCACCTGCCCTAACCGGGGCTCGAACCGGGAACCTTCTCGCTGTGAGGCAACAGTGCTACCCACTGTGCCGCCCCCCAGTCATGCATTCAAACTGTGTCAGACTCCCAAAGGCTGTGGCGATGAGGTAAGGACACTCCAAAGACCCCATGATGCACGATGTCAGCCTGATGCTCGTTGACTACACTAGTACCCACAGTATTGATCAGGGAGCTGAACTATTCCCGTGATGCCCCACAAGGATCCAATTTCCAAGGAAAAACAAGCTGAAATCAATCTCTGTCAGCTGTTGGCTTGACAAGGTCAATAAAAGATAAACCCACCATAAGATAGCTTCGTCTAGACATTATTGCTTTCTTGACCATAGCAGAATTTAATTGCATACGGCTTTAGGGTTGCATACACGTGATCCACATACAGTACACACAGCCATGGAAAAATGTTCATAATTTCTGCATGTATTGTGACCATTTCAATCCAGTTTGTGTTGAATATCAACAAAGCCAACCTCAGGAGTGACAATAAAGTCACCCAACAGCAATGTAAAAGACTGAGCAATGTAAAAAGACTTTCATGACAAGACACATGAAAGATGTGAATAAAAATCAGGGTTATTCCATCAAATATTTACTTTTTAATTTTAATTAATACATGGAAAAACATTAGCATTGTGTCTGAATCAATATTAAATAGTTTTCTTTAGAGCAGTGGTTCTCAAACTGGGGGCCGGGGCCCAGTTTTATGACATTTTATAAAATACATTAATTTATCATGAATTCTGTGTAATTAAACCTAAAAAATAACCAGCCAACTAACCAACAGCACTACTAGGTATAATTTAATATGTTTTGTTTAATTAAAATATTACATTTTAGAACTGTTTTTGTCATAAATTTTCTTTAGGGGGGCCCCGAAAGAATGCACTGTACACAAGGGGGGCCCCACGCTGAAAACGTTTGAGAACCACTGCTTTAGAGTATTAACAATCTGAAAACATTGCATGTTTTTGTTAGTTTTCTACAAATAAAACATTATTTTTTATTAGGAATTTGGTAAACATGTTGTCGTAGTTGACAGAATGAAACAAAAACGATAATTTTACTTTAACACATAAAAAGTACATTTAAAAAAATTAAAATAAAGCGGTTGTTTCATTTTTTTCGCGGCTGTATTTCCATTATAAATGACAGCATCAGTCTGAGCTGATAGATTTAGCATGTAAGACGAGGAGCTGCATAGAAATGTGATTTTGCTGGGGGGGGGGGGGGGGCTTTGGTAGAACAGATTAAAATAAATGCTTTTGAACCAGACAAGAATGTTTAGCATTCACACCCAATCCACAATAATGGTGACAATCAACAAGCACATTGTTACATAAAAAGATGAGCCCTGAATAATCACCACATGATAAAATAACTAAGTGACAATAAACACAATAGCAGCTAACAATAAAATAACTTAGAATTAAACAGTAACGGTGCAATTGACATAATTGAATCATGCTGTGGTGCATGTTGCATTCAGGTATATGGATCTCATCATAGTTACCTTTATTTGCTTGTTTATTTTTTTATTTTCATATTAAGTTATTTTAAGTCTAACCCAATGCAATTACTCCAATGTTAAATTATAACATTATTATTATTATTATTATTATTATTATACATATGATAATTTTCTTTTACGATAAAAAACAAAATAATTCTGCTGTACATAACACATTGTCTGGATGGCTGGATGTGGTGATAGATGATGTAGAATACACAGTAGGTCAAAGATTTTTCTCTATAAGCTCTGGATGGATGAACTAGCAATGAAGTCTGTGTACTGTAGCACGGTAAAGGCACCATTGTGCCAGCATCCCCTCAGGGTGCATTATTAGGTCAAACAAGGCGGTGACTCTGAGCATTTTTTGCACTTTGGAAAATATTGACGGGGAGCTGTGGCTTGCGCCATTGATTAAAATTTAGAGGGGTAGCGACTGGCAATCGTATCACGGTGATTAATTAAAAAGTGAACGTTTTTTATCACGGCTGGCTGATTTACACTGCGGGGTGGAACAGTGTGGATTAGAAAAACCAAAGGGAGGGGGCATTTGATTCAGGATAGCGAACGGGGCCGGCTCTGGACATCCGCATTTAGCTTCAAGGAAAAATGGATGAAAAACATTCGCCAATCGTGCCCTGCTTCGTTTTGACAGCTTATGCTCTAGGCTCCTGGATTTCTGACCCATTACTGCAACCCTGTATTGCATCTAGTTGGTGCATTATGTTCCATGTCATCTCCTATTTGTGACAATGCAGCTGATGTCTATTGAGAAAGCCACAGTAGTAGACTTCTTACCCCCGTCCACTCAGCCAACAATAAAAATGTATGAATCGGCCGCATTGTTGTTCCTTTTATTATGTGCATTCAGTTGACTTGACAAACGGACCAGATGGGACAGTCTACAATCTTTTACAGCTTAAGACTTGGAATTGAACAGAAAGATCAATGTCACAAATGCACAAGTATCACGAAAAGATCACACTACATACTGCGTGCCTGTGCTTATAGAATAAACACATAAAACTGTCTACAATTTGTAGAAAAAATGACCCCTAGCTGTCACTGGGGTGGTAACCTTTCAAGAAGTTCATATTTGCACCTAAAGAGATCATACTAATACCAAATATATCGCTAAATGGTACATTTTAGGATCTTTGTAAAGGGTACTGCCCCATTCATTGACAACGCAAATATGCAATCGCATGGCAATTCTTACTGTATTTAACAGGGTGCATGGCCTATTCATATTAATTCCTACGACCACAATTATACACTTTTGTAAGATTTGCTTTATGGTGGGTTAGAGGTTGGGGTTTCATTATTGTTTTTTTCATACAAATTATCTAACTCGTAAAATATGTACAAATGACGAACCGCGATCAATTTTTTTTTCGGACAGTGTAATTTTGTTGTACACGCTAGACATTTATTTGATCAAATTCTGCAGCTTTACAGTGGAAAGCTATATGATACAAAGCCATTCGATGTGGAAAATATTCCAAAGTGTTTCTGCCGCTTTCTTCTATGCTATAAATATTTTAGCATCACCAGTCTTGTTTTGTAGTGCACAGCAGGCTGATCCTGCAAACCCGAGCTGATGATCAATGGCAATTTGCACACAATTTTTCAAAATAGAGATTACTGTTAAAATGACAGCAACTAACGTAAACAGCACCTAAGTACATTAGAATATCACTTGCTTATCTCTAGAAAGGTCAATGTATTGAGGGCCTATTGATCTCAGATGAGTGACAAAACGGCATGTGATAAGCATCATTTTGAGGTTCCATTAAATAATCAATGTAGCAAAGCCTTTTTTCTCTTTTTTTGGCAAATGCCCTGCAGACTTCAAAAGGTCAGTGTTTGTTAGTTCATCGGCAGAGTGGTTAATCAATCAATACAACTCTTGGCTGGGAATGTCGGCAACTAGGCAGAATAAAGATATTGTGGCTTCGGTAGCTGGCTGAACCTGGAATGTAGATGCGAGAACAGTTAAATCTTGAGCCAAAGCAACTGTTTCTGATGAATAAATCAAATGACTCTCTCTCTCACTTACTGAAAGCCTCTAAGTCACATTTACCTCCCTACTGAAGAGAAGACAAAGCATTCTGGGAAGGGGATACATGGTTTGTTTGATTTATTATGTATATGGTCTAATTGCAGTGTGAGACCTCTGAAGGGCTATAAAGGGCTATAACACAGGGCACGGCATTGCTAATTGGCTGTTTCAGTGGCGTGACTGTGATACATCAGGATAGGAGAACAAAGTACAGTATGGCTTCACTACCATAAGCAATTTCATTATGGAGGACTGCAGGCCTTCATGTTACATGCATCAAGAGGTTGATCGGCCGCAGACTGTATATAGATCTCAGCATTTTAAACAGAGCACATACTGTACAGTGGCTGGTGAATGTACTATAGATACAAATTAAGGATCAATTAAGGTCAGAATATTCCCTTACGAAAATTAATCATGGTTTTATTGTAGTAAACGTGTAGTAACCATGGTTTTACTATCAGCAAAATCATGTTTCATCAGTTTTACTACACTAACCATGTCAAAACTATGGTTATTTTGTAGTTACTATGGTTTTACTACAGTAACCTTTTTTTTAATTGTAGTAAACCATGGTTAATTTTTTATAAGGGTTAGGGCAGATAGTTGATGAAGACATACTAGTAAATAAGACAGTTAGAAAAAAACTAATAAAAACCTATACTTCGATGGACAGTATGCGACATGGACAATATAGAGATGCAGTTGAAAAAACATACCCACTTTTAGACCCCCCCCCATATATATAGTATGTTAATAACTACAGTAAAGAACATTGTGAAGTATTAATAATAGTCATATAATAATTCTATAACATCCAGAAAACATACCTGAAAGGATTGATTGATTCTCTAAAAATTGCATGGTAAAACGTAATTGTTTTCTGTAATCTGCTTGATGTTTCTTTATCCTTAGAAATAAAAAATAAAATCCATACAGAATGTTTTGCAGATATTTTGCAGAAAAGTTGCAGTTGAAGTCATTGAGGTCTGCTGTTAATGTCATTTAAAAATAACATTTCCATTTTTTTAACAGATAACATGCCTGTAAATTCTGCCAAATGTTTTTCGTTCTAGATTTCTACATGAAATATGTTGCATTTCAAGAAAAAGTCTGAATGATTTCAACAGCTGATATTTGCAGTTGATAGATAGCTTGTAGTATTAGTAAAAGATCAGAGAACATTTAAAATTAGCCATGTTATAGCACACTGTCAGAAATAAATGCAAAAAAGCTGGAATGGTATGCTTTAAAAGGACCTAATATGTATTATGTACAAATATATACCTATGAGGTACCAATATGTACCTAACCAATATGCACCCTTTAGGTACAAATGTGTACTTTTTGAAAGGGCACTGACAGATTTTATACCTTTATTTTATAGAAGCTTGCAGAAAAGTTTATAGTTGAGAAAATTTTCCCACCATTGACGAGATATCTTGTCAATTAAGAGACATTTACATAAAAAAGTGTTCCTGATGAATTTTTATGTTAATCTGCAATACCGTGATTATCCACTAGATAATCATAGTTACCCAATTTATGAAAAAATAGAAGCCAAAACGTTATTTACTCATTTTAAACTCAAGCATTTTGTGAAACTTTTGTAAAAAAACACAAAAAATGCTGGTGGGCAACTTTTCAAAAAATGGCTGGCGGGGAATGAGTTGAGTGTGGAAACTCCTTTCAGATGTTCACTGGAAGTGCCATACATTAAATTATCTGTTTAGTAATACTAATTTAGACTAATGAAAGCCTTTCATTAATTGAGGTGAAAACTCAGTCACCAAATAGAAATATACTGTGCAATACATGTAGTTACTCTGTTAAGCTAGAAAGCATGGGATAATAACCTATCATAAGTATAAAACCAAACACGTTAATAACCCCATCATCTGTTTTCCCCCAATAAAAAGCACACAAAAATAATAAACACAACACTGCTTCGCAGCGTTAATAACTAATTAGAAAACAGAATGGGAAAGAACCTGCTACAACTGTTTGTGTACATGTTGCAGTACACGGCTTTGTTGACACATTTCCAATAATGCTCAAGTCTATAATTAAGGCTCTTCCCACTGTGAGGCAGGAGACGAGGTCTAATCCATAATTAGCTCACCAAGTAAAGCAAATGCATTCTCATACAATTAAAGAAAGAAAAGCAAACACGCAACATTTATAGCGGCCCCCCGTCTGTGCTTTCTCATTAACAACTCAAATTGCTTCAGTGGATGCTATTTAATGGAATTGAATTTTCTTTGATTGGAGTTTGCCGTTCTTGACACTCGGAATCAACAACACATGGAGGATGTGTTGGTGCGTGCTGAACCAAGAAAACTAATAAACTGTATAATTAAAGAAATTAACTGTTGCATAGGGAGAACTGAATAGTGACTTCTTAGGGTGTCTGTATGTACATTAGTAGACTGTGATGTGGCTTTGGATGGGGCCACAAGATTCAGTAACCAAAGCAACCAAAGGGGGGCACTAGAGATCCACTACCTCTGCAGGATCTGAAGCTAAATTTCAGCCATATTCCCTTTTGGAGTGAAGCATAAGATGCTTTTCGGTTGGAGGGAGGTCAAGAGGAGAGGAGAGGTGGTCTACATATAAATGCATTGTGTTCCGTTGTGTGGTTTGGTGAAAGTAAACAAACTTAAAGTTTTTTTTTCTTTTTAAAAAAAATTCTTAGATTGTATGATACTTAAAGTTCAAAATGAGAGAGAGAGAGAGAGAGAGAGAGAGAGAGAGAGAGAGAGAGAGAGAGGAGCACACCACCGTTTTTCAATATTTTATTATGGTCTTACCTCAACTTAGACAAATGAATACATCCCTATCTTTTTTCAATGCGTGCACTTAATCTTTATACAGCATGTGTTTGCATTTAGCCCAGCCCCATTCATTCCTTAGGATCCAAACAGGGATGAATTTAGAAGCCACTTCCATGTTTTCCGTATCTGAAGACATGAGTAGTTACAGGAGTAAGTAGCCTATGTTGGTACTAAATAAGACAGGAATTCAAATCAACCTTTAATGTTCATGCCTTTTAACAATACCAACAACTGAAAAAATTAACTTAAATATATAAATAGGCTATATAAATATGCCTTAAATACCACCTGCTGCAAGTTTACTTCTCTCCAACTCCATCTTCTTCTCCAGGCTAAAGGCATGCACGCAGCGGCATCAGGTCTGCCCCCGCCCCTTTCCGTGATGCACGTTGCACGCAGCAGCCAGACTTCTTTACAGTGATCAGCAGTGATTTTTTTCACTGAGCGGAAAAGATTAAGCCAGAGGTCCGACCCGACTCATTCGCTTATATTTTTGACCAAACCTGCGGGTGCCGCAGCCCGACCCGACCCATTGAGAACTCTAACACACATGCTGATAAAAATGTATATATTGCTATGCACTGCAAGTGTCTACCTAATGAATAAATGTAAATTTAATATCTACCCTGCATTGCCACAATCCAAAATAAATATTAAGAAGAAAGAAATTCAAGACAAACTTAATAAAAGTTCACTCTATGGAATTGACTGTCTGGTGCTTCTGGAAAAAGCACTACAGCTGTACCTGCCTTACATGAGTAATATTATCCCTCCACTAACCAATATTTGGTGTGATGTTTCCTCTTTGTTTGCCCTTGAAGTGATCGGCAATATGTTCCGTTTTGTATAGTTTTACAGGTGTAATATATACACACACAGTTGCGCAGTGGATCATCTATTATCCCTATAGAACAACTGAGCAACTGTAATAAATCCAAGGTGAAAGGGACCTGTCAAAATACAAGCACCAAGAACAGCATTGCTATATAACACCATTTTAATGTTCTTTGTTGAGTGTAATATCAGCTTCAAAGATATGGCAGGCGTCCCGCTACCTGTTGCCTGAGGGAGGATGGGTCTTCTCACACCCATGATTCCATGCTCAGGGTGCGGTACAGGATGGTACATGATGCATTTGGCTGATGGGCTGATGCTTGTTTGGCCCGGTGATGTAAGAGCCCCACAGGCCGTGTGGGAATAGTGATGGCGGCTGTTGCTTTGATCTAAGTATTACCGGTTACATTGATCAATTAATCAATCATTAGGCTAATGTCTCCTGTTTCCTGGTCTTGGGCATATAAGGCAAATATAAGTAGCTTCATGGCGCAGATCCACCCCATTCATGGAAGGAAAAAAACAAAAAAGTTTAATACCAGCAGATAACTGATCTCGATTACAGTAGCCAAGAATTTCTCAGCTAATCTTTGACTAGACACGCCTCGACTCAACACACCCGCGTCCTCCTTTGTAAAGTAGACAGTCTGAGAGACACGTGTTGAGAGCTTGAAGAGTCTGCGTGAATAACAACAAAGCTCAGAGGAGACGATGTTGGCCACGCAGACTTTTACGTCAGTTTACTTACGTCAGGCGGACCAGGATCATGATAAGATTCCACTAACCCTTCTGCCACTGGTGTGTAACTGCTACGCACCTGGTAATCCCTCATTCTCTTTCTTTGACTATCAGATATACGGGATCTGTTCATCAATAGCAGGCAAACATACAGTGACAACAGGCATCTGTTTCAACTTCAGACTTAAAGGAAACATTTTTAGCAACTTATCATTATGTTTTAAACCTGCATGCTGCTTTTCATGTTTTATTTCTTCAAATCGCCATATAGATTTTTTAAACGTCAATGAGATAAAGGTCAGATTGTGCCAGAGGCTCTTATGACCCCCCTCTCTACCCTCATGTGCTCTTAATCCAGAAGAACATTGGGGCTTCTAGCACAGATTAGTGGTGTTAGCCTGCAGGGCTTTCGACTGGGTTGCCGCCTGAAAACAGATCCCTCACTGTGCCCATGACCCTAGTGCTGAGATGTGGATAAGTGCCATATGGTTGAAGGTGGATCCTATGGGGTCCAGTTCCTCTCAGACAGCTGGTCCTGCTGGCCCTCACAGGCAGCAGACCCCTCGTGTCAAAGACTAAAAACGTGTGCCATAGCAAGCAGATATAGATTAGTGAAGCGTTGGCAGGAGGTGATGCTCAGTGCTAAACATGAATGGATGAAGAGAAAAGGGCTTTGAAATAGATACCTTTATCATTTTAAGGATGTGTAGCAATGCAAGGATTAACAATTCAAATAGCGAAAAGGCAATATTTTTCTGATAGACTTGGATTGAAATAGCATCACTGAATGACCATTTGGGTACAATGAAAATGTAAGCTGTCTGTTTTATATGCTGGTGTCAGTGTAGACAGTATGTTTAAGCTGTCATTGAGTGCCTTTGGCATATTAGTCCAAAGTTGCAGATGTTGTCTAGATTGGATATGAGGGATTAAGATGTAACCCAAGAGCTCTCTGAGTGAGTCCAGCATGGCTTTATAAGACCTGGTGGCAGGCAAAACTGGGCGATCTGCCAGGACAGCATTACCAGCAGGGCACTTTAACAGGGTTTTACAGCTGGAGGGAATTTATAATGTATTTCAGAGAAGAGCTTTCTTAAAACGCTTCAGATCAGTCCTTGAAAAACAAAATACTCCCTGTTATCTAAAAACTGATATTCATTTCAGTTGATGAGAGTTTAATTTTTGTTTTTTAATATAAAACCTATTTTAATTGATAAAATGGTTGTCGAATAAAAAAAAAATGAATTCCAATCTCTTGATATGATTGCTTCCCGGTTTGTGCATTGTATTATATATTTCGGAGTGGAGGCGCTTCACAGTACGGATTAGCTCCCGGGGAGAGGTAATTTTCTAAAAGCACTCTGAATTATTTGGTTATAAAGGTGATGTAACAGTCGAGGACATGAATCCGATTTCTAGCTTTGAAGAAACAACGAATCAGTGTAAAAGCTGGAAGAACTGAAACAATTGATGGAAGATACGTACGGCAGGTGACATCAGGTTGGCCTATTTGGGTTAAACAAAGCTTCTGCAAAGATGAAACCATCTGAAGATGAAAAAAAACAAAATAGAAAAAAGAAGATGAATACGAATAGAAAAGAAATACAATAATCATAATAAAATGTCATTAGAAAGAAGTGGAACCTTCAGAAGACAAATATCTCTACGGGCATCTGTTGAGCAGCTTGGTGCTCCCAACATAGAGAAAGGAGATTATGTTCCAGCATAAATGGAGCTTTTACTTTCTAAAATGTTAAATCCAGCAGGCCTAATCTAATCTCATCCCAATCCAATTTTTAATGCTGGCTACACATAGGATTAGAGTGTTGGTTGCTTTGTAGGCCATTTGACTGAAACGCAGCATCTGTGATGGGTGTTGAGTGAGATGCGCATTTAAGAATTCGTCTGAGATATATAAACGATAAAGAGAGATTTTTATGTCACCTGTATATATTAAAAAATTCTGCCTCTAGAGTTTCTTTGGTCACACTCTATATTATGTTTCTTTAACTACGAAAGCACTTACAAAAGTAAGTACATATACAATCGAAATATTTTGTACATGCATGTTATTACACTGTTATTACATTTAAAGTATTTGCATGCAATTACATTCTTAACCCCAGCCCTGAACCCCTTACCTACAGTAAACCCACCTGTAACCTTAACCCCCACTTTTAAACCTACACTGAACAACATATTTACACATTAAGTACAACATAATAAATGTTTTAATCTTATCTACATCATAGTTAAAGACACCTTATAAGTTGTGGGACTGTTACTTCAGCCAATCATTACTGAATGTAACTTCTGAAATAAAATGTATGCTTTAAAGAATTGTCAAATGGATCGACAAATATTTGACCAATAAAGTCTTCAGTTACCCTTTATGGTAACACGTTACTTGAAGGGGTGTTCATAAGTCTGACATGACACCTTCATAATCATGACATGACAGATTTTATGCACGTTCATGACAACCGTCATTAAGCATTATTTGTTCAATAATGCACAGATGACATTGTATCAGATGTCGTTGTTATTACAACCTGACATAAACTAATACATCATAACTTGTCATAAATCTGTCATAAACATGATATAACAGAATAATTATTTTAATAATTAACTTAAAAAACTACCTACTGTAGCTTTATGGTTTAACATTACATTAAACTGAGTGTCAAATAGTTTTATAACAGCATTATGAATATATTATTCTTGACCTCAACTACAGTGGTACCAATTGAACTTGTCATTAAAATGTTAATAAGTGTTAATACTATGTAAAATAATTTTAAATACCTTAACAAAATGCAGATTATACTTAACTTTATGTATGTGCACAATACATGAAAAAATGACAACTAACAGAACTTGTTTTCCTTATACTGAGGGACATTCAATATAAAAAACAAGAATATAAAAACTAAAAAAAAAAAACATTTAATTAATTTAACTAATTAATTTAATGTAATAAACTGTTTTTGCAGGGATAATGACCCAACGCTGCATGGGTTAACCCATTATTGTCCTGTTTTCATTTAATTTTAGGTTAATTGGTCTCCAAATGCAATATAATTTTATACATTTTAATTCTTCTTCTTCTTATTGGATAATTGATTTTATTTCTCTAACATCTGGAGGAAACTTAAAAAACCTTTTTGAACTGAAGACTATTTGACAGAGTATTAACACTTAATGACATTTTAATGACAAATTCAATTTGTATCACTGGTAAAAATTGGTCAGTTATGTTGTCTTGGTAATGTCAAGTTGTCATGACAAAGACATCTCAAACAATGTCATCTTTACATTAAAAATAACATAATTGACTGTTATTACTACAGTAAGCACATGGAACATGTCTAACAAAGACATTTATTACTGTAAGTTATCGCATTTAAAATATATGCCAATCTAAATTTAACATCTACCGTGAAGTCAATTGTAAAACGGTACTGTAGTATAATGGCATGACCTTTCAGTGACCTCTTCAAGTAAGCAAGCCGAAAATACGGGAGGGGGGAGCATGCACTTAAATGACTACGGCCAGAGCTTCACAGTAATGATCAGAATGAAAATGTGCTTCATTGCATTTCTGTGAAATTCATTCTCTGACTCCGCACAGCTGAACAAGCCATCATCTGTCTGTTTACACAAGGTGTTTATGTAGCGATAAGCCCAGGTGATGTCAGGTTTGCATACTAAATAAATATTTGCCCACAGACTGCCAGCTGTTTGTCAGGATGCCATTAAGCAGCCACGTCTCACAGCAGCTATCCGCTACCAGCTCGGCATTCCCTCGTCTCATAGCATCATCCTGCTCCATCATTACACTTATGCAAATAAAGCCCAGGTCCAGTTGGGCTTGTTCAAAAGGGAGTACACTATACAGATCATTGCTTTTATGAGCTCATTTAACCTGGCCTCAAAGAATAAACTTAGACCTAGATTTTAGATATTTTTTTTTTTTGCTGTTGATTACACCAAAATATACAAAAAAACTCACAATAAAAGTAACCTTAATATTTAAGTGCACCCCACAAGTCTCCCAAAGTCATGCAACATTTTTGTGTATGGAAGAGACCAAATCTTGCGCTATACTATTTGTGTCTTGCTGTTGCACAGTTGATAGAGCATTGTATAAGCAGCACAAAAGGTTGTAGGTTCGATTTCCAAGGAGCAGTAAAGCTTGAATGCACTGTGAGTTGCTTCTGCATCTGCCAAATGCATAAATGTAAATGGGTCTGAAATATTATTCATGTGATTTGATTCATGTGATTGATGCACACTGATCTTTTTTTGCACCATTGGCATCAAACGTGGCATGAGACTTTTTGACAGGCCATATTTGAATATGCGCTAACATGAATAAAATTTGAGAACTGCAGTGGAGGAGAAACATATTGATGAAAAAAAGTTAAATTTATCTCTTTTCTTCTCTTCTCACAAAGGAGAGGAAAAGTCTTTATAAGACTCACAGGTGATTTTATGATTTTGATAGATTCTGTTATTAACAGAAATGTTGTCAGTAGTTAACAGAATAAAACAAAAATGATAATTTTATTTGACACATACCTATAAATAGTACATTTAGAAAAACTGAAAATATTCTTTTATCTGGAGTGTATTGTCAACCCTGTTACTCTACCTTCACTGTAAAAAATTTCTGTATTTATGCAGCTGGTTGCCAGTAACTTACTGTAGAAGATAAAGAATGAAAATTATTCATGTTCATTTAACTTTGAACAAACTGTTGCCAGTAAATAACATAAATGTAAAATCTACAGTAAGTTACTGGCAGCTGGTTGCCAGTAATACCCAGTAATTCTGTAATTTCTACAGAAATTTTTTACAGTGTTGGTAACAGAATGTACACAACATATAATAATGATTATCAGTTTTATAATACACTTTTTACTAAAAATATTATATTGTTATGGCCTGTAACATCTTGTGATCCATAACTACCAAATTAAAATAATTAATCATTTATAATTTGAAAAAGCAGAAAAAATAATGACACCAAATGTACGAGCAATTTTATAATAAATTATAAATTTAACCCTGTTATTAAAGCTGCAATCTGTAACTTTTTCTCAGTTAAAAATAATCAAAAATTAGTTTGTAAATAAGTACATAAAAATCAATGTCTAATACTATCTCCTTATCTTACCCCATTTCACAATTGTAAGCTTATAATAACTATTTATAATTTGAATGGCCTGGGCTGCGTTCTCCGAAACTACCTTAACACTACGTTGTTCTTAAGTTATACCTTAAACTGTACCTTATCGCTAATACGTGTTTCCCAAAACGTTCTTAGTTATGTATACCTTCTGTAAGTCATACGTTCGTAAGGTTGGTCTGGAGCACTCTTAGCTATACCTTTTCCCACATGACTCCAGGGGCCATCACTTTCATAAAAGCTTACATTGCAGTCTATATAACTAAATATTTGTAAAAAAAAACGTTGCAATACACTCCGTGTTTAGTAAAGAATAAAACATTCACATAATTAGACATCATTACATTGGTTGTTAGATTTTTAATTATGTTTTCCAAGGGGACATCAGCTGCGAACTATTAAATGCTACAGGATTAAGAAACTATTTAAAAAATATATTTTGGGTGATGGAGTTGGTGAAACTGGCAGCTATACAGCGAATCCTACTATTTAATTTGTGCATTTCATATCCGTTAAATCTTAGTCTACCGGCTAGTATTTTAGCTGCATAAATAAATTGGGTAAAATTACAAAAAAAGGCAACTGCATGCCATATTCTTTATAAGCATTCAAAATAAACTGCGCACTTGTTCACTGCTGATAGTAAACAACATTAGTAGACACTGATAGTATCATAAGGTCAACAAAATGTCCACATATACTAATAAGCTAAAATCTAAAGCAATCATACTATATATTTATATAGGCTATTATATAATATTTTATATGTTATATTTAGACAGACAGGCTCCAGAAATGCGTCCATTAAGCTTTATCCTCATTGTAACCACGCTGCTTGCGCATCCAGTGTCCAAGCACAATAAACGCGTGAACTAATGAACAACAGCAGTTTGCTTTTATATATTTTAAGTGTAATGCACAGCCAAGTACTTGCACGACCCACCTTATTACCCTGTGCAACGCACTTATTGGGAACCCCTAATATTAATTATTCTTTCAAGTGAAGGCATAGCGGATGCATTGGAGCAGTTTATGCATGATACGTTTGGAAATAAAGTTGCGGGTTTTGCACGGGTTTGTTATAAAATATAGAAGGTTGAACTTAGTTGTTTGCAATTTGAAATATTTTTACCAGATAAATAAATAAATTGAACTTTTAACGATTTCTAAAATGTTTATTTAAAAAGAACACCGCTTTCTCATAATGCAGCAAAATCTATTACATGAAGTGAATAATTGATTTTTGAGCAATCGATATCAACCTTTTCAGCACCTCCACCATGGACAGCACCCGCTAAGGTCGAACTTAAGAAGGTTTACCTTAAGCAACATCCTAAGGTATAGTTCGGAGAACACACGTAGGAAAGGTATACCCGTAGTTAAGGTTTAACTTAAGAGTCTTCGTAGCACGCTAAGAGACAACGTTATCGGAGAACGTTACCTGGTCATTTTTTTGCGGAAGAAGTTTGAAAAAGTCATTATTTTCGTGATTATGTCACATCCGTAAACAGAAATAAGTGGATCGGCTACTTCATTGCATGTGCTGCGGGTGGGAGTGTGTATAGCCTTGTTTAGACAACAATTGCTTAGAGTTTAAACTTGACATCTAGATGGCGGTGTTTAATCTGTAAAGTTTTAAACGATTGTCACAGGAGTGACGATCTTTGAGGCGGAACCAAAAATTGGGAAGTTTTGGTTCCGCCCGGATGTTTCCGCCCGGACCGGAAAGAGCAAACACCGGACATCCGGTGGCGTCGCGAACGCTGTAATCAGCTCAACTACACACAGCTGGGAGCTATTAAGAGGAGCGCCGGGTGATTGGAGGAGAACAGCACCCGGGGGAGTATAAAAAGACAAGTCAAACCACAGTCTTGGCTGATGTTATCCACTGATGTGTTGGTGTGTATTGCAGTGCTGAGTTGAGCTCGCCTAAATACGCTATATTCGGATTGTTGTATTGCTCTCTCTCCACGTGTGGATTATAGATCGGTGGAAATGAGGACATCGAAGACCTTAAAGGTGAAGTACCAGCCGGGCACTGACATTGTTTGAGAGAAACGGAAGGAGAGGAAAACTTACCACTGTGAGTATATATCTGTGGGAAAAGTGGTGTTTGTGGCTGGAAAGCGCCCTGTCTAGCTGCCTGAGTTACTGTTGGCATGAAGACAACCTAGGACGAAGAAAGATAGAGATCGTGAGTAACCAAAACCCTTGAAGTAAATGTTGATATACATATTGGATTGATTCATTGTTTGAGTGTTCTTAAGAGAGAGATCGAGTGGCCCTACCCCTGGACCAGCGTGGTGGGTGAGCCGAAGGTTTCCGTGGGAAAGCAGCTACAGCAACGACAGCAAACAAACGCTAGGCCATCTACCATCTCCCTATTTCTCGCCCAGAGCGACGTGGAAGAGGACGGGTGTCATTTGTGTGCACTGAGCGTGGTGGGGTGAGTCTTTGGAAATTTTCACTTGAAGTGGTGCTGTGTAATGCCGTGTATTGCAGTGTGAGTGCTGTGTCTTGTTTGACGAAACCCCGTTCCAGTCACTCGTCCCGGGACGGTGAAGAGGAAAGAACGGCGCTAGAAAACCCTGTATAATACTGCTGTAGTGTGCTTTCAGTTCCACAGAATTACAGAGTGGCGGCGAAGAACTGTGCGAGTAGCAGTGTGTGTGAGTACTGTACCTATTATTGTTAACTTACCTGTGTTCTTTCATCATCACAGAGTAGAGGCAGGAGAGATCCGCTGGCCCGAGGTCTCGACGAAAGGGCGCCCCGGTCCAGTTTTCGATTGACCAACGGGTCTCGAGGAACGGGCAGCGTTCGACCCGGTGTGCCGGCGTGGTTCTCGCCCCTCTGTTCATCAACGAGTTCGCCGAGAGGGTCTTGGCCCCCGGCGTCCCAGTACAAACCATTGCTTAATCGCCGCATTGCAGAAACTAGCCAGCGTAAGCTCGCGACCCCTGTAAGTCTCTATGTAACTTGTTACGTCTGCTGATTGACAGGAAAGCGAGTGAGTTGTGAGAGCTGTGGAGAGAAAGGGAGCCAACGTTGAACACTGAGATACTGAACTGTGGAAAGAAAGAGAGAGCCATACCTACCTGGACGCTGTAATCAGCGCTGAGGTGAGCAAACGTCTTGAGAACGATTCATTGTGTCCCTGTATCCTAGCAGCCATCTGTGGAGAGAAAGAGAGCTAACGTGAACACTGAGATATCCAGCTGTGGAGAGAAAGAGAGCCAATGTGAACACTGAGATATTGAGCTGTGGAGAGAGTCATACCTACCTAGACGCTGTAATCAGCGCAGAGGTGAGCAACGTCTTGAGAACGATTCATTGTGTCCCTGTATCCTAGCAGCCATCTGTGGAGAGAAAGAGAGCCAATGTGAACACTGAGATATTGAGCTGTGGAGAGAGTCATACCTACCTAGAAGCTGTAATCAGCGCAGAGGTGGGCGAACGTCTTGAGAACGATTTACTGTGTCCCTGTATCCCAGCAGCCGTCTGTGGAGAGAAAGAGAGCTAACGTGAACACTGAGATATCAAGCTGTGGAGAGAGCCATACCTACCTAGAAGCTGTAATCAGCGCAGAGGTGAGCGAACGTCTTGAGAACGATTCACTGTGTCCCTGTATCCCAGCAGTCGTCTGTGAAGAGAAAGAGAGCCAACGTGAACACGGAGATATCAAGCTGTGGAGAGAGCCATACCTACCTAGAAGCTGTAATCAGCGCAGAGGTGAGCGAACGTCTTGAGAACGATTCACTGTGTCCCTGTATCCCAGCAGTCGTCTGTGAAGAGAAAGAGAGCCAACGTGAACACGGAGATATCGAGCTGTGGAGAGAGCCATACCTACCTAGAAGCTGTAACCAGCGTAGAGGTGAGCGAACGTCTTGAGAACGATTCACTGTGTCCTTGTATCCCAGCGGCCGTCTGTGGAGAGAAAGAGAGCCAACGTGAGCACCGAAATATTGAACTGTGGAGGGAGCCATACCCATCTAGAAGCTGTAACCAGCGCAGAGGCGAGCGAACGTCGTGAAGTCGACTCACTGTGTCCTCGTGTCCTAGTTGGAACCTGAGAAGGGAGAGAGAATAAGGAAGGCGAGTGAGTCAACGAGCAAGGACCTGTGGAAAGTAGGCGGTGCACCGCCGTGCGCCGAGTCAAGGTACAACAACAGAAAAAGACCCATACCAGCACTCATTGTGTTTTTATTCTGCCTCCAGGAAGGAAGAGGAGCGCGCCACGAGTAGAGGGAACCCGAGGCAGGAGCCCGTTCCCCCACGTACGACCCCCCACCCCTAGTCATTCATTGGGCCGTGGCCCCCTGGAGGGCAGAACCTGAAATTAGTTTTAATTTCCCCTTTCCCAGTTCCCCCTATATTTTAAGTATTTAATTCAATAAAGAACATTTTATATTTACTTGTGCTCGTTGTTGTCTGGTCATTGGGTTGGTTTTGGGGACCTCCTCGAGGTGGAAGTTTAGAAGGGGCGTGGTTTATACAACTAGTAGCCAGCCCCTGGCCGGTGACACGATGATATTCTGAAGAAGGGAAACGTCATGTAAATATGTCAAGTTTTTACGTTCTTACATCTGGGGAATTATCTGTGAAAGCTCAAACTGTGAAGAATCTCCAGTTAAAAACGGGAACGCAAAAGAGCTCGTGTTAAAACAAGATTTAATATCAGGAGCAGGTCTTTTCAGTATCAAATACTAGAGCAGAGACGGCTTCCTCTGAACAGGTAAGGCATCTATTGAAACATTTGCAATTTTCATTTAATCATACCAAACACGGCAGATATTACTTCAGTGTTTCCCACAGACTTTTTCATTTTTGGATGCAGGCAAAGACGCAATAAAATGCCACCGTCCCCACTCAATGGGATCTTTCGCACCCAGCACGCACGACCACCCTCCCTGCAATGACATTCTTGGCGTCTTCACATGGGGGATGCGTTAAGTATATGCGGGGCGCGGCGACTCATGCCACGTGAGAGAGAGGTAGTGAAAAACATACTTTGCAAAAACACGTATTTCTAGCGGTCGGTTTGGATTTTGTGGTGGGCCGCCATAAGAGAGACACTGTACTTGTTAATATGCCGTGTTTTCGGATATATGACACTTTGGATGTACTTGTAACTGTCATTTGATGTAAAATGTCAGATCTGCTCTGATGCGGTGATCACAGATATCATATAAATCTGTGCAGAGTATCGGGGAGAAGCACAACACACGTACAGAAAATGATTTCGCAAATAACGCTTAGGTTACTCACGTAACCCCGGTTCCCTGAAATAACGGGAACGAAGCATTGCGTCAGTTAGCTGACGCTATGGGGGAAACTCCTGTTTACTCCGTGACTGAAGCCTATTGGTTAACGTCTGTACAAAGTACAGACCAATGACGTTTGAACCCGCGCGCGGGAGGAACGCGTCCCTATATAAGCGCGGTTCAATCGTCAGGAGCTCATTATATTCGACTGAAGCGCGCAGCCGAATAACACTCGCTGCGTAGACGTTTGTAGCACGGCAAGAGACGCAATGCTTCGTTCCCGTTATTTCAGGGAACCGGGGTTACGTGAGTAACCTAAGCGTTCCCTTTCAATACGGTTCACTTCGCATTGCGTCAGTTAGCTGACGCTATGGGGGAACGTAATCCCATCACGCCGTGCATACACAACGTACTGAAGTGCCTTACCGGAGAGACACTGCGTGTGGCCCTATACCCGGCATATTCACAGCTTTAAAAGCAAATGTGTAAGCACCATATAAATTGTTGACGCGCACACGGTGGGGTTTTAAACGCACCGGGGGCACATAACATAGCACAAGACGGCGAGGTACCGAGCGCGCCGCGGCTGTGCGAGATAAGTAAATTCAGAGTCACGTTGGTGAGCTCGCTGAGCGCACCGTGGTGTACACATAAAACGCATGAGCGTGCATGATTGAGCCGAGAGAACCTGCGCTCGTAGGGCAGGGACGTCTAAGCTGTACAATCTGACAACGTAGACGGCGAAGACCAGCCGGCCGCGTAGCAGATATCAAATATAGATATAGATACCCCTGTAGACCAAGTTCATGAAGAAGCCAAACTCGCACAGAGTGGGCTCTATATAGGACATAGCTCATAGAGGGGCGTGAGCCAGTGCGATGGTTTCAACGATCCATCTAAATAACCACTGTTAGCAACAGACATACGTAGTGAGTGATCTGCGCAGCTCACGAACGGCCGATCTGACTATAATATGCGGCAGAACGGTTCGTAGCGTGGGATTATACAGATACCACAATAGTGTGAACCCAGGTGCACCCTCGAGCGCATCGGGATGCATATAGGTAGTATTATAGTGCACAGATCGGTGAGCTTTCCAAGCGCGCCGTAAATGTGTATTGACTATAAATTGCACGGGCACAGGTGAACACTTGAATACATCGTGAATGCATATAGATGAATCAGAGTGTTATAATGCACAGGCCGGCAAGATTCTCGAGCGCGCCGTCATGTGTTCTGATAATAAATTGTGCGCACACGGGTGAACTCTTCAGTGCACCGTGAATGCGTATAGATAAATCAGTGCACAGAACGCGCCGTGAATGTGTACAGATATGATTGATGAACGTAACGGTGGGCACCCAACGCACCGTGAACGTACACAGATGAACAACAATGTATGTGTCACAAAGCATAACACAGCTGTGTATACAGGTGAGCTTTCCCAAGCGCATCTTATTGTATACCAAAATGTTATAGCGTGTACATGTGAGCTTCTCTAAGCGCACGGTGGACGCATATAATTAAAAACCATATCGTGCATACAGGTGAGCTAATGGGCGCACCTTTAATGCAACAAACCTCAGTAGTGCGCGAAGCAGGGATGTCGAAGCTGTAAACTGACAACGTGGACGGCGGGGACCAGCCGGCCGTGTCACAATTGTCAATGAGAAACCTCTAAGACCATGCCCATGCTCTAAGACAAGTGAGCATGATTGTCACGGGAGGTGATAACGTCAACGATCCATAAATAGCCTGTATTGACAGGTGCTCTAGTGAGTGATCTGTGACGCAGATGAACAGCTGATCGTCTGATGTACGTCAGACGTATGTGTCATACAGGACCTTGGACAGTTCCAGAGCGCTGTGCCTCGGGCACCGTCCGCATCTGAGAAATGACAGGCTTATGAATAAAGTGAATGGCCAGCCGTAAAAGCATGGTTCGCTGTTACCGCCGCCGTCCGCATCTGAGAGATGACAGGCTTGTGAATTAAATGAATGGTCGGTCGTAAAAGCGTGGTTCGCTGTTATCACGGCCACATAGATATAGGTAGGGGAGAGAGCCGCCGTGCCTCTGTAGTGAGGAGAAAAGTGTTCCACCGGCGATTCGCGGGGGGTTTTGACTTTCAAATGTCACTAGACAGAATGGATCAGACTTTGCATAAGGACGCCTTGTGAAAGGGGTCCTAGCAGCTTGTGTCAATGTGTCATAAGGCACGTAATGTAGGTCGTGTCCCACGGATGCCATCTCCGCACGCCCATCGTAATGGGTTAATATTGGTAGTTAAGCATGAGATGCGTATCACTCTGATTGAACATAGCTTATAAAGCGATGCAATGAGTTTATAAAGGAGATGACTCGTCAGCTTGTTCAGGGGGCGAGATCTCAGTCTGGTTCGGTAAATAATGAAACCACCGTAGATTGCCCGACCGCATTATCACAATAACACGGTCGAGAGTGCTGCAGTGCTAAATCATCCGCTTAATGTACCGTATTCACAGTACAAGGTGATTTATATGAGACAAACGGCGTTCCACGCGCCGAAGGCTGATTGCCGTCGTAAAGCGTGTTCAACCCACAGCAAATGCTGGGCTAGCTCGTAATGACAGCACTTCATGCAGCCGTGTGTAACTTAAGCAAGCTTCCCGGCCGTCAGCTCGGGGCGGGACCTTTGCTTAGTCAAACTGAAGTGGACTTATGAACAGAATGCCACGATATTCAGCTTTCTGAGGCTCGTTAGAGGGGTACGTGTGCCCGTCTTAAACGAGATGCCGCGCGCGTCTGACTGTGCGCGCGCTTTAAGCTTTGAAACTTATTGTGGCGGGTAGCAAGCTCACTTGAGGTTGATATTACCCTTAATATCTCCGAGTATTGGAGCGGAGGTGTGAGCGTCTTCGGATCCGCTAATATAAATCAGCTATATGGCCGAAAAACGTCATAAACCGCTTGGCTGTAAGCCTTTGAGTGGCCGTCCGGAGAGGGCGCGATTCAAACGCTTGGAGCCATGCAAAAGTCTGAGGCTGTCCTTCCTCTAGGAAGAGAGAATAACAGCCGTAAGACCGTGCTCGTTTGCGCCATCAGCATCGTAGCGGAGAAACTGAGGTGGGCTGCGAGCGAATTTGGCAGAAAGGTGTTAGAGACACCGTACAGTCGTGGGGTGTCAATACACAGTATATGGCCAACCGGGGTTTTTTCGGCTAGCGTCGATAGAATTATGGACAGCAGGCCGTGTGTGCGTATTACTGATTGCTTGTCAGTAAGGTGATAAAGTGTTTAGAGACACCGTACAACCGTGGGTGTCAAAACACAGTATAGTAAGCACGGAAATTACTCTTTTTAGAGGAATTAAATACCGTTCGCCACTATAGTGAGGTCGCATAGCCGACAGTATTACACAGTATGTTTGGATAAACAGCACACAGAAAACATTTCAGGGCAGTCCAGCCGAGGCGCGACATAACCCCTTTTCTCCCAGACAGTTTCGTTCTCTGTTGATGCAGCTGTGCTGCGGAGACCAGAGCTCAGCCGTTCAGGTGCACAAGCCTCAGTAGTGACGGTGACCGAACGGCTCACGGAGCAGGGTAGTATGTCTAGGTGGTTTAATGTCAGACTGAACCCATCGCAGAGAGGAAGTCTGCCGTGAGGCCCGCGGTTTTGCCGTTTATTAAAAGGGCAGAAAAACCGGGTATATATATAAGAATGTACCAATATTCAGCGCACTGATATAGGACGGGACTGAATAAAGGGAGGTATTCGGGCCTCAGTATATTATAAACAAATTCGTTCTGCCTCTGATTCCGTCTAAACCAGAGAGAAATTACCAGGCAGACAAAGAATGAGCTATCTGAAGTGAGATCGGCTCAGGCCAGTAAAGCTCTATAATAAGTGTTTTAGCGCTCCAATAGAGGCGTGTCCGCCTTATCGAGCAGACGAATGAGATCGTGCCGCTTCAGGAGGGGAGGGGCATGAAGCTCTCTTATAATGAGTGTTCTTGGTGCTCCAATAGCGGCGAATCGGCCCTATCGAGCAGACGAATGAGATCGCGCCGCTCCAGGAGGGGAGGGGCATGAAGCTCTGTAATCGTTGAACACTGGACAGCTGCATTTAGAGGCAGCGAGCCGTAATACCGCGTGCTAGCTAAGCCGTTAAGAGACCTCACCACTGTGGGGAAAGGAGCGAGGGACTCCGCGAGCGTGGAGCACGAGTGGCTGTGCTATGACAGAGACAGGGGCAGACCGCCCGTGTTTGCTTGTCGTATGCATCTATCCAGGTCTACGGTTCCCCGCTTGTTCATCTCAACAAGAGAGGAACGGCAGAGGGGAGCAGCAACACAGACAGAACAGCCATGCGTCGTGACGGTATCACCCGATGCACTCGGGGGATTAATATATGTGCCAGAGATCTCGCCACTGAATGTAAGAGGAGCGAAGGGACTCTGTAAGCATGAACGGTTGCGGTGTGACAGAACACAGGGGGGGTTAGTCCGTGTGTGCTTGTCTATGCATCCATCTAGTCTCATGGCTCGCCGTGTGTTCATCCCGGCGAGAGAGGAACAGCAGGGGGAGCACGAAACATGGATAAGACAACCAAAGCATAAGCGCGGTCCCGGCGTGGGAGGTGCCAGACCGGTAACGCGCTCGGAGGAAATTCATAGCAGAGAGGCTCACCGAGCCGCTGTGCTGGACGCTATTACAACAGCGCCTGCTCTTTTAGCTTATAGCTTTATATTAAAAATATTGATCTTACCGGGCGGCCGCAGGGGAGACCTCGTCAGGCGTGTGTCCGCTGCACAGGGCTCGTACCACGGCAAGCGAAGGCTATCTTCGGTTCTCGGCCGGAAAGCGGCAGGGGAAGACGCTAGACCTGGACTCTGCTATCTTCGGTTCTCAGCCGGAAAACGGCAGGGGAAGACGCTAGGCCTGGACTCCGCTGCAGGGCTTTTGTCAACGGCGAGGTAAGGCTTCTTCTTTTTCTTCGGAGCAGCGAGAGGTTCGCGCTGAAGGAGAAAATAATGAGCTCCTGACGATTGAACCGCGCTTATATAGGGACGCGTTCCTCCCGCGCGCGGGTTCAAACGTCATTGGTCTGTACTTTGTACAGACGTTAACCAATAGGCTTCAGTCACGGAGTAAACAGGAGTTTCCCCCATAGCGTCAGCTAACTGACGCAATGCGAAGTGAACCGTATTGAAAGGGAACTACAATGTTATAGTTCAAACTGAGATGGCGATAGAGACGCCCAAGCTTATGGATTGCAGCTTTAATGCCATTTATTTAAACCCAGTCTATGATCAAAGCTTCGCATTTAGAAATCCTGCAATTGTTGCATACCTAACATTAAATAGCTTCCTATTCCTGTAACTCATCAATCCTGTTCCTGTTTCTAAAAATGAAGTAAGTTTCAGCCAGGCTATTTAGTCATTGTGTAAATGGAACATAATGCTATTGGAGCTCTGTACCCAATGGGCCATAAAGCTCGATCCAGCCTTAGTGAGGGAAGTATGCCTGCTACACTGGGTATATCACTAAGTAGAGACATCAGAGCCCAAGTGTAAACATCATTTGGACACTGCAGTTTTTCCACTCAAATGGGTTTGATGTTGATGAAGAGAGACCTCCTTTGAAAGCGCAACAATCTGCACTATAGATGATCGATGCTGCTGGGAATGGACAGTAATTATTTGTGTTGCCGAGTGGGGGTGGCTGTGCCTAAAGATATGGAGCAAAGTTCTGTGTTTTTTATCGTCTTTATCTCACCACCAGCCTTTTGATCTGGATGATAGTCACATTGTAAAAGCAAGTCGAGGGAAACAGCAAACATGGCTTATGTGGGGTTAGTTTTACAGGGCACAAAAGGTTGCGGGTTTTAAGTTGATGCTATAGTTCTATCTACACATCCAGTGCATTTGCCTAGACAAGTTTTGGCAGAAGCATTCAAATGCATTTGATGTTTTTAAAAGGAAAATTATTAAGTTGTAGAAACAACTAAAACAAACCAATACATGAGGAGCTATAACAGAACAAAGTGAAAATAAACCAAGTCAATCTGATGAACTTGCCAACATCATTACTAATTTAGCTTGAAAACCCAATCTTCACATGAATGGAGAAAGCGAATGCCCCATTGCTCAATAACCTGATGGGAAATTGAAAGGAAACTTCTGTGCTACAGTACAGAGGCCCGCATTTCCGTACAGAGGTGCACATGGTTGGCAGGTACTGTCATCTGCTGGTGACAGAGTGTGTTTTTCTGCTTGAGGAAACATCTCACCCTTAGTAATGCAAGGGACAAAATACAGATTCTGAGAGAGAGAGAGAGAGAGAGAGAGAGGGGTGAGCTTTCTCTCGTGTCATTTCAAGCATGCAAGGAACACTTTATGATAAAATGCAAAAATCCAGTCAATTTTATTTAATCAGCTGAAATGGCAAAGTGTTTTCCAGATCATTAATCAAGTGCTCTCTCACAGAGGGGGCTTGTCTGCCGAGGCAGACTGACATGGCTTTCTGAATCATTAAAGGAATAAAGAGGAAAATATAAGAACTCACAACAGAACCAGCATCATTGCTAATGAGTGAAGTTGCACACTGCATAAGTAAAGGACGATTTTAGACAAACTGTCTGTTGTATTTGCACTGCTTTTAAAGGCTAGGTTTGCGGTTTGTTCTGTAGATCTTGGACAAAGGTGGTCCCGTTTCTGAAATCCAGAATAAAGTCCCATAAACTAATGATGAAATTGGGAGCATCAATGTTTGATTTTACTCATTGGTTACACATTCATTTCAATCTTTGGAGAGTTCGGTTTCAAAACACAGTACATTCAATTTGACTTATTTCGATAAAACTTTGCTTTCTATAACAAGAAAGTGAGAAGATGAAAAACAATATTGTCTGTTACAAACTTTCACATAGCATCTTTAAGTTATAATAAAATTAAAAATTCAAATCCATAATTTAATTTTTAAAGATTTATTTTAAAATGACCGTAAAATGCAATAAATCCATGACAAGTTGTTTTCCAAAGTGCTATAAATCTATTGAATCAATATATAAATGTGCATTCATCTTTCCCATGTTATATTCATTTAGTTGACTAGTGGTATACACTGATTAAAAAAATAAACATTAATGGCATTAATCAAAACACTTTGTCTTTTTAAGATCACTTTCATTGCTGCTGTCTTCATTGGGACATCGTCGCTTAACTTTTTTGACAGCGATCAGCTATAAAAAGTTTTGGTCCTACTCGATTTTCGTTGACTTCGAGTAAAATAATGGAAAGTTTTTTAAAAGATCCCCTGGAGTCAATGTGTTAGCATGACAGAAGCTTGATGCTGTCGTGTGAGAACAAGCAACAGCCAAAATTTTTCCTTCGCCCGAGTGCCGCTCACGTAAATAATTTGATTTTGATGGCCACCACAGGTTTATCAATGCCATCAAAATCACTATTTTGTTTTTGTTTGTTTGTTGATCACAAAGTACAACGAATATGAGAAAAACTAGGAATCAGTGTGTATTCAAAGCACCACCATTAATTTTTACAATGCGTGGAATGGTGTGCTGTGATTGGTTGTGCGGATTTATTGCATTCTGCATAGAAGGAGGTCTGCAGTTTGTCACGGTTTGGAAAAAAGAGAGAAACGATGACAAAATAACACAGAGTATATCATATTTTGCGTAAAATGAAAAATTGACTTTTTAATACTGACCTGATAAACAATACTGATTTTGGTGATATTTTTTTTTAATGCCGTTTAACGCGATTTGGACTCAAACTCTATTATGTAGGATGATTTTACTATATCTTCTCATACTATATGTTGTCTCATGACAAGGTGTGGAATATTCTAATATTACAGAAATAATGTCTTGTAATGTGCATCTTACTAGAAAGATAGTGTACAGTGTATTTTGTCCCTGGTTCAAGCCCTAGTTAATTCAGTTTTCCTTACTTTCTAGAGTTTGCATGTTTTCCTGTGTCAGCATGGGTTTACTCCGGGTACTCCGGTTTCCTGCCGCAATCCTATGACATGCAGGTTAGGTGAATTGAAGATACCAAATATCCTTCTCCAACTTATGTAAAGATAACTGATTCTCGCCATGAAAATAGCCATATTTGCTGGAAGTGTATTTATTGTTTTATTCATTGTATATGGGTTTAAATGTATAGTTCAACCCAAAATAAAAGTTGTTACAAACCTGTACATTTTTTTTTAGCTAAACGCAAAGGAAAATATGTTGAGCAATGTTTGTATACACACCATTTTTGAGCACCACTGACTTCCATAGTATTTTCTTTTCTTACTATGGATTTGACTTGTGCTCCTGTTTCCTGCTTAATTACAAATCTTCTTTTGTGTTCAGCAAAACAAAAGAATTTTGTATCAACTTGACAAACAAAGAATGTGTAACAACTTGAAGGGTGGTAAATAATGAGAAAATGTTAATTTTTGGGTGAACTATCCCTTTAAGAAGACTTTTCTTTCTTCAATTTTTTTTGCATTTAACTTCTGCTCTTTGATAAATTGCTTGTCATGAAAATTGAAAGCATCTCATAAATGTTATAAATGAATAAATGTAACTGTATCACACAAAGATAAGCATGTACAAAAATGACTAATAATAATAATACCAACAAATAAATAAATAAATTATATGCAACAATGTTTGTTTGATTATATGGGCAGGTTGTGCCTCTGTCAAAGATCTTATGGCCACTATGTTATTCCATTTCCTCCACAAACACATAAAATGCTCCCTGATGGAACAGAGTCATCTGTATTACCGTTTTCTTTTTTATCTCCACCTTTATTTTAAAATCTTTTCTTTCAGCAGAACCAAACCTTACTGGAACAACTAAAAGCACTAACTTTAAAATCACGCAGCCACATCTCTATGGGGACCCTTAAGTGAATATAATTGCACCCAATGCACGGCAACAGCTTGGATCAGTAATAATAGTGTTTTTGCACAAGTGCTGTGCCAAGCCCGGGGCCATTCCGGTCCTAGCAGTCTCTACTGCTCTACTCCAATTTGATCAAAGCTATTAAAGACAAGATAACAGAAAATCAGCAAGGCCCTAAAATAGAGAGGAGTACACAGTGGAGGATTGTCCCCTGTGCTCGGCTTCTGGCTGTAAAATGGTCGCAGCTATACAGAGTCCAACGTTTTTCTCTGCTTTTGATGTTGCAATTTTGAAACAGGTGCACTGAAGTTTCTTTGATGCCTCACACCGTATATGTAGGCTATCATACTGTATTTCGCAGGACACACATTAATAAAAAAAGAAATGCTACAGATTTCAGAATGCAGAATTTTAAAATATAGTGGATATAATATCAAGCACTAGAATGTGGACTTTATTCACATAATGGATTTTGATGTGCTTGCATATAGTTATTGTTGCTTTTGTTATTATTGTACAAAGTTGGATTGTGCAATGTTTTTTCTCCAACTGAAAAGTGAAACGAATTTCCAAGCCAGAGTTCAGCAAACTGGAACTATGAAACTTTTTTTGCTTGCTTGTTTCCTCACTGCCGCATGTGGATGAAAAGTCAATGGAACGAAAAGATGTGATAAGCCAGAATAATATTTTGAATACATTTTTATTAAAATAATTCCAATACAGGGTATGTTGCATTAATAATGGTTTAAATATTTTTGAATAGCAAACCAAAAACTAGGATCATTTCACAGGAATTGTTGTGCCATATTTTTATGCTTTGTAAACTCAGTTGGCCCAATTAAAGGCTGTGGTGCTGTAGTATTTTTTTTACCTGGTCAAAGGTTGCTTCTCTGCAGGTGCGTAAAAGCTCCTCTTCAAGCAGAAAAAGGGAGAAAAACTTCTTAATGATACCTCATAACATTGTAATACCACACGCTCTCATCTGAAATCCTAAGTGGCCACTCTGAGAAGCTTTCCCTGCATTTTGTTTTTTCAAAATGGCCCCTGGGAATTCTGAATACAGCCCACTCATATTCCATAAAAAAGCAAAGTATGAGTAACATTATCCATCTAAAGCAGGAAGATAGAGATGTTTAGATCCCATTTTGTTAATAGCATATGGATGGTATGGTTATGTTATTATCCCTTTGTTGTGCTGAGCCGGGGACCACTGCCGCCATAGAAACCTCAAAAAGCATTAGCATACCTGGCTAATATTTCTGTTATAGAGGAAGGTTAAGAGCGCGATTGCCTAATGCATCACAGTTAGCTGAGAGCTACTGTCCCGGATTCTTTACACATAGTGCTTTTGCTCTTGGACTTAAAAATATCTCAGCCGCCACTGTATCATGTGAAACATACCTGATCAGGGTTACTAGCTGGCACAAGGATATGAATCAATCACATTCTGCATTACAGACCTCACCTAAAAGAGATCAAACAATGATGTCTACGGTAACATTAAAGCAACTCTGCATACAGATATTCTTTGATAAGTTCATGTATGGCTTACTGCATAAGACTACAGTCTGGAAATCCAAAAACACTCTCCCACTTCATCTGCAGCCCCTGAGCAAGGTCAGACACACTGAGTGCGTAATAAATAGGAGCCAGTCCAAGAGCCATTATCTTGCCTCCATTGCGCGAGGAGTGCGGTGACCTGGCATTCTAACAAATGGAGGGGAAAACTCGGCCTGGAGATGTAAATCCCTCCTCCGGTTCCCTTGTGAATTGTATTGCTCGGAGGCGGTGACCCGAATGGGAGTGTGCCACCCAGATCAGAAATGACTGGGTGGGGAAGACGGGGCTCCCGTCAGCGGAGGAAAGGGTGTGTAAAACGAAATGATGATTAGGGAGAGTAAATGAGATGTCGTGCTGAGCAAAATATTACCATCAAATGACTTTCTTGCTTGGGGTTTGAGTGACAACCAGCAGGAAAAAATGCAGGATGCAGGGTGGCAGTGGGCTTGGGGTTTTTATTTGTCACAAAGAGTTACCTTTTATCTCAGCGAACTTGGTTTCATTTGGGCATTATTGATTGTAAGATGTGTTTTGATCAACCATAATATATGATTGTACAGCTTTTAGTAGACATGAGATATTAACCTAAAAAAACTTCAATAAGCGCATTCATCCATTGTAGACATCTTCCTCTTAGCACTCAATATCCTATTTTTATTGACCTTTTAACACTGCTGTATAGTCATGGGTGTGGGGAAGGTGCTGAAGCTCTGCTTGTGTTGAAATGCTCAAGAGACCCTTAGGACTTTGTTCAGATGGGCAGTACAAATCTGTGCATCCAACTCAAATCCATTTAGTTTGGTTCTTTAAAGAATTAAAGAATAAAAAACTAATTTTTAAAGGCAAAGATACTTTATGAAGATCTCAGCTGTATTCGATTCAAATATTACCCAATAAATATTAAATATTGTAGTTACAATTTATTCCAGATTCCTTAAAAATAGACACAAAAAAGAAAGTTGTGCCATGGACACGAAAAACTAGTTATAGAAATTTGTGCGAGTGGCACGAAAAAATACATTCGTGCTCAAGACACGAAAAAAATGTAGGAAATTCTGGAATAATTTTGATGATAGCTAATGTTTTTGACTTTGGTATCTGTGCAACAGACTGATCTCACAGAAAGTCGTGTTATAGTCACAAAAATTAGATTAATTTATTTTTGTCTATGGCAAGAAATTCATGCCTTGAGCACGAATGTCTTTTTCATGTCATTCGCACAAATTTCTATAAATTCACACAAATCTATAAATAGTTTAACATGTCCGTTGCACAACTTTTTTTTCATTTCATTTTATGTATTGTTCATTTTTTTTCCTATTTTCTTACATTGCTGCTTGGGGTTGGGGTTAGAATCTCTTTTTGTTACATTTTTAGACAACCCAAACCCCAACTCCAGGCGAGAACAGTTTTAAAAGCAGAAGAAAAACATGTAGAAACAAATACATAAAGAAAATTCTAACACAAACCCCAAATCTAAACCCAAGCGACAATGATTTAAAAATAGGGGAAAAAATTTGAAAACTATACATAAAATGGTACAAAAAAGAAAGTCGTGCCACGGACACGAAAAACTATTTATAGAGTGACACGAAAAAGACATTCGTGCTCAAGACACGAAAAAAGCTGAATTTCGTGCCATGGACACAAAAATTTTTTTTGTAACTATAACACGACTTTCCGTGAGATCACGTTTTTTGTACAAAGAAAGAATAGTTTGAAATATTATTTACATCTCTTTATAAGCTGAAAGAAACTTTGTATAGGACTAGTGTTAGTTCCCTAGAGGACAATGCAACTCTATTGTTTATCCTCACGTTTGCAAGTTACTTTGCATAAAAGCGTCTGCAAAATGCCTAAATGTAACGTGAATGTAAAATTAACTAGTAATCCTAGTTTTTCATTATACTGAAACATTTCTAATATTTTAAATCTTTCCCACATTTCATTGATCCATCATTCAATAATGAGCTTGTAGTTTCTTGCCCATATAATCCCTGATGAAAAAATCATTAGGAATTTATCATGTTATTAAGATCCAAATTGAGAGAACTGAGATCCACATACTATAGCGGATTACATCCTCATAACCCGCTGACCTTCAGTGAGTCTTAGATCTATTTAAATTGAGCCCCATTTCATACATTAAAAGGCATTTATTTATTAGATGCTTTGAAGAATGTGATTGCAACAGACAGGAGCAATTTGGGAAGGAATTAATAAACCGCCGGATTTTGCACGGCTGTAGAAGAGCAATATGCAGATGGGTTTCATCCCAGGAATTCACAGAGCTGATCTGTTGCCCTCTCTGTATGTTGTTATTAAATCTAGCCAAGAGCTGCTGAGAAAAGTGCATTAGGAAGTGCATTAAACCACTTCATGACACATTTATGTCATTTTCCTCACTTTTGATCTGTGTTCCCCTACATGAGAGGAACTTCCAGAGCTATCTCATGGCAATTCGTATGTATTTTTGAGGTGGCAAATTCATATTAATTTGTACGACCACATTCATATATTTTTGCACAACTTGCCTTTGCCTCTGTGATGTTGTGGTAAGGTTTTGTTATTGTTTTTATAATGAAAATCGTACGTTTTTGCATGATTTACGACTTCATACTGTTGAAATGAAAGATCATCATCTGCATTCAGGAACCTTAAAAATTGGAAAGAAAAATCATAATCGGAATATTTCAACTTAAATCTAGTAGTAGTAGTAGTTAGTAGTTTATTTTTTCTCCAGTCATTCAAACACAATAACAAACACAAACGGAATCCTACAGTACAACAATGACTGAAGGGGTTTAGGCTGAAGTGAAACACTTATTGATGCCTAACCCTATTTACAACCACTTTTAAATACCCAACATGTGGCAACAAAAGAAAACAGCAAAGTAAACATAGATATAAGAATATTACCAGCTCATACAGAAATCACGTGATCACAAATATGAAATCTCAATTGTTTCTTCTAGACAGCATTGCGGTTAGAGACCAAATTAAGACTCTTGTTTTTCACACTTTTCTCCAGAGCAACCCAGTAATCTTACATGTTGTTATTTTCTATTCTCAGCTTAAAGTTTGCTCAGTTGTGTCAATATACCATATAAAATCACAAATTATAGATTTCAATATAAAATATAAAAAAAATTCTTCCAACTCTTCTAAGATTTAATACTCATCAGTTATCTCATTCAGAAATTTTAAAAGAAACCTGAGATTAAATGATATATTACTTTTATGCACTTTATGCAAAACAGTGTACGGTGCATTTAAATATTTGCTGCTCATCTATATGGTCAGGTGGGGCAGTATCCCACAAAAATATGAATTCACATGTAAATATAGACCTTTAAATAAACTTAATCAAATCTAAACTTTTTTAAATATGTAAATGTGTCTAATATTTTTCAACTAATATTTTTTGAATTTTTTGACAATTTTAAGTCATAAATGGGGGCACTGCTCGGTTGGCTACTGTACGTAATGATCGAGCTGAGAGGGGCAGAGGCTGCCTTTGCCCTCCTGAGCTCCACAGCGCTCCACATTTTCTTCATGTAAATTTGTGGTGAAAAATGGAAATGCAGTGAGCACCTAATAGAGAGCCATAAGGGCAGATTTGAATCTGCCCCTCTAGCTTTAAATTACGTGAATGTAGTTCCGGACAATACTATATCATTTCAGGTTAGCAAAGTGCAAATCAGTCTCCCTCTGTGTAACAATGTAAGTACGGCTAATTCTTCAGGTTGTGAGTAGTATCATCTCAATTGTAATACTGAAGAGTTTTTTTACAGAATTTGTTTGAAAGATTATCAGTTAATGAAAAAATGGACAACAAAGAACTTTGCCATGTCAAGCCAGATGTAAAAATTGTGCAACAGCCAAACAACCAAGGTATATATATAAATTTATTAGTAAGCAATGTGTGCTCCTGGAAATCATCAAACCCACATCATTTGTGTTGCGAACACTGTGTTCAACCAAATGAGCTGCAGAACATTTATTTAAATTATATGAACTGAGAACTCCACTTCATGTGCTTTAAAATATCAAAACTTTTGAAAAACAATATGTTACTTTCTTTAGCTGTAGGTCAGCACTAGTTTCTTTAAACCTTACACAATCACAGCATCTATAAATTGCACAATGTCCAGCATCAACAGATCAAGAAAGGAAATATTACAGGAACCATTGCATTATAGAATTGCTGCTTAGGTGGTTTCCTGCCATTTAGGTTGATGGATGACTAAAAGGGAGATAGAAGGATTGCCATGTAGTCTGGCCTTTCTGATGCTATCATGCAAACAGCCTCTGTAAAGATGTAGAGTGAATATCACCTTACACCAACAGTGCCTGACAATAGATTGTGGCTGGACTGACAAGACCTTAGGGAAGATTTGATGGCCTTTGTCACCATATGGCTTCAGCTGTGGCCCACTGTTCACCTACAGCAGCATCCCAGAGTCACAAAAAAAGGGGATTTTGTATCAATTGTTGCATTAAATGCAGTCAAAACCCTCAAACTGAAATACATACCTACTGAGTACATTCATTGGTCATGAGTTTGCAGATGGTACTAGCTTTGTCATTAGACATTTATTTAGATATGCACACTTGGAGACACACTGGCCAGGAAATTCAAGTCAAGAGTAATATGAAAATAAATGTAAAACACACACGCACTAGGAGATTGAAGTCGAACGTTTTTTTGATCTCTCCCCATGCAGGGTCTCTTATCATGGTAGGAATACCCACAAACCTTTGGTTTTTCCTCTCCCTATTATTGCAGTTGTTCAGAGGCTTCTTAAGGCCTTTGGAGGTAATGAATACCTCTTGAGCCGCTCGAGAATCTCCTCCATTTACCGTTGATTGTGTCTGCGGAGGTACACATGAAGTACCATCAAATTACACGCTGTGTTATACGTGCTGAGTCGCATCCAGAATCTGTGTGTGCCCCTTCAGATGCAGAGGGAGCTGATTTTAAGACAAGGTGTGCGCTCACTCGAATTTATTCAGACCCAAATTCGTTGACTGGATTACTGTTATTAGAGTCACGGCCACGCATGCTGTGATCGAGAGCTAATCTACAGAATAGCAGCGGGCGGAAACACAAAGAACAAGAGGAGTGATGTCTAATCAAGCCGTTGTACCTGCAGGTTACAACCACATACACTAGGATTTAAAATAGATCTTCAGTAACATAGACTACTGTATTATGAACGCATATGAAGGTCTCATACAGTACTTACTTACAATATTTAATAATCCTTAATGAGGAGTTACAAATAACAAGATGTGAGGAACCAACTTAAATATGATTTATTTGGAAAATAAGTGAAACAAGACATTGAAACCTTTAGGAAAGGTGCATAATGCATTGTGCAAATTTCTTCTGCAAGCGTTTCCTTTTTAACAGACAGTATAAAGACTACATAATTCCTTAGTCCAGTTTGAAGTCCAAAACTCACATTTATTCCAGATCCTAAAGTTTATTTATATGCTTTTCAAAATACACAATGAACCTTCCCTGCAAAGAAATCCGAATGCACTGGACGCTATACGTGACAGCAAACTAAGCATTTTGTGTAACCTTTCCAAGAGCTTTTGGCTCAGCCCACTGATCTTCAAATCCTGTATCTGATGTTCACGGGGGCAAGCAGAGGTCAAACATCGGTGGTTGTGAATGACATTTTCTTGTTTACACGTTGACCCAAAATCTGAACCACCAAACACTCAGCAAGACTAGAAGAGACTGAATAAAGATGCATAATAAAATCGCAGCATTTCCACTGTGACTGTTGTTTCATAGAGAATAAGTTGTGCGTTACAATTTAATGTCAGCCTACTATTGTTAAAAAAGCACAATAGCATCTTTAATTTTCACGGCATTGAGCACCTGTTCAAAAATGCTTTTTATCATAACAATTTTAATAATTTAGAGACAATACTCCTTTACGTGTTTTGTTAGAAATCATAAATATTAAATAAACTTACCTTAAGGTTAATGGAGAATATATTGTCTCCCATATGTTGTAGGTTGATTTTGTGAAAGGGTTCATACTGGCATTTGAGGGTTTTGAGCGTATTTCCGAACAAAAGCTTTTGATACACTAATCTGCTTTAAACTGCCATTGTCTGGGGAATATCAGATTTATCACTGAATGTGCAGATGTTCCATTGTATTTAGATGCAGCTGTTAAAACCCATGGTAACTTTAAAAGTCCTCATTTAATATTTATGTCTAGACCCTCTTTTGTCTTAAAAGAAAACCTTTTTGAGATTAAACTACTTTCGTCAAAGGCATAAATGCCATCTGACAGTAAGCATATTCCTACATTGTTCAGACATCAAGCAAACCATAACCATTTACATGGCTCTTATGAGAAATCAAAATTTTCCTAATCTTTTTATACTGTATGTATTATTAAAACATACTGTAACTCAGTGGTTCTGAAACTTTTCGACGTGTGCCTCCCCCCTTATGCTGGGTGCATCCCTTTGCTCAAACGTAGTATTTGAAACAGGGCTTTGAACCAGAATTTTTTTCCAATTGGTTCGTTCCGAACAGAAACAGTATTTTAACGTTTCCGGGTTTGGTTCAACCCTAAATTTGACGTTCCTGAACCGGTTAGAACAAAAAAATAAAGTTCCGTTCCATGTCAGCTGTGGGGCATACAAATAAGTAGGCCGATCATTAGGACGGTAAACTTAAATTATTAGTCTACGAAATTTTCCTTAAGTCTCTATCTTGTCATCAAACATTAAAAAAGGCTACATTATGTAAGCAGCATAACTGTAATTCTGACATGCCTACATTTGATGAGTGCACTTAAACACGCGCGCACACACAGACGGAGGACGAATTCCAAATGGACCTTCGGGAAGAAGATGCAGCAAAAACAGTCGCTCAACAAAATGAAACTTATGTTGTTTTTCAGTGCTTAATTCGCCAAATGTATTTTAAACAGTAGTGACACAGTAGTGCAACTCTCTCTCAAGTTTACACATGAAGAGTTCTGATCTTTGAAGCGCATAGGGATAATCAATTAATTGGAGTTGGACCGGACACATTCAACAACATGTGCATCTGTGCGTAAAGAAAATTGTTCACTTTAGCGCCTTTTGCGGCTAAATTGTTTAAAATCACTTAAGTGTTAACATTTGCAAGCCTTTGAAACACTTTCACCCTATATAAATGTGCATATTTATCTGCAAATCTCATGCATGCCGAACTGTGGGTCATGATCTGTACGGATCATGGATCTACTGCGATTCGTTACACCACTAGTAAGTATTAAAAAAACAAACATCTTGAGACACTTGGTAGCCAACAATATTTACCTCTTATGATTGAGCATTAGACACACTGCTGGTGGCAAGGTTCTCATTTCTCCAAGGAGTCAACGACCAAAAGTGAACTTCACAGAGTCTTAGACAGAAATCTTGTCAAAGAACGAAAAAAATAACGTTATTAACCGGTTACCATTATTTTAAATAAATGTTTCTGTTCCAGAACATATATTTTTTGAAAGTTTCTGGTTTCGTTTCTGTTCCATGCAAAACATCAAAAGTTTCTGGTTTTCGTTTTTTAAATAAACATAGCATATTAAAAAAATACAATGTAGTGCTTTTGGTTGGTAGTTATATTTTTCTGATGTTTGATTACGCAGAACTTATAATAAATTACTGTATTTTATAAAATGTCATAAAACTAGGCCCCCATGGCACTATTTCATGCACCCCCAGTTTAGGAACCAATGCTGTAACTCAAAGTGTGCTGTTCTCATTTGTCTCTGCATACAGTAGTCATCTGCAGAAAGAAACAACAACTGAAGCTTAATGTCAACAAGGTCTCTAATTATGTTTTAAAACGCAGCACATTTCACACGTTAAGGGTCCGTTTCAGAAAGCACAGCAACAGAAAACATAGCGGAGGTGGGGGAATGATCTTACAATATTAAAGTATAGATTTTAACCGGAAAATCGTTACCTATATTATAAGTAAACATCAAGGGAAAAGCAGAGGAAATTAATATTTTTGATATTTTAGTATACAGCAATCCTCTGCCAGTTTCTAAAAAATGGGCGGTATAAATTATTTTGTTCAGTAGAGACTAAGATGACCACTACATGTATTTATTTTATTTTTTTAAAAGTGTGAACGTATTCCCAACACAATTTGTTAAAAAGTTACAAGCAATTTTACTATGAATGCTATGTCCTGTTATTTTTTACATATATCCACTGTTATGTCCTGAAATAACTAAATAATTTTTTGTCTGTGTGTTTGATGTCACTATTAAAGGGATAGTTCACCCAAAAATGAATTCTGTCGTCATTACTCAATCTCATGTTGTTACAAACCCACATAAATATTTTTGTTCTGATGAACACGAAGGAAGATATTTTGAATAATGTTTGTAACCAAACAGTTTGTGGACCCCGTTGACTTCTATAGGAAAAAAGAATACTATGGAAGTAAATGGGGTCCATGAACGGTTTGGGTTTTTATGGGTGAACTATCCCTTTAAAGCTTGTCTTTCAATATCTTGTCTGTAGGGTTTTGTATGTGTTTTGTATAAACACAAAAAACTTAATTATTCACATTAAAGGATTTATTCTCATTTACTATAAAAATCATGGATCACACATGTAACATTCATACAGCTGAGCCAAATACAGCAATAACAAAAAGTTATATGGCCTAATATGACTGGCATACAACCTTTCAGCAAGCTCTTAGTGAATCTTTGTTGTGTACTGCAGGAGCATCAGGATTGCAAGGTCAGGAGTCTCTGAAGTTAGTGAATGGTTCTTGGGATTTAGATTTCACACATTATTTTTCCTTTTTTTTTAAGAGGTGCACAGAGCAAGGCTGCAAATAGGTCTCAATCTCTTTCAGTCACGCAATCGGATGAGTCATGCTGCTTAAACGTCTGCAGATACAGCAGATGGCAGTATTACTCTTGTGCTTTATATATTTTAACTACAACTTTAATTCTAATTCTTATGCATGGTTAAAGTATTACATTAGGGTTGTTTTGTTGAGAGGACACAGAATTTTTTTGCGGTGACGAAGTATGACAAGCTAACCAAAAGGTGAGACAGCAGTGCCCTAATGTAAACAAGATGATGTCTTTAGTGATTGTCTTTGGAAAAGATATGGACAGAGTGTATGATAAAAGAAAAAAAAATGTATTTTTAGATAAATAACAAACCGATCAAAAGCAGAATAAAAGCTTTCAAATTGCATTCTCTATATATTTTTTCCTACACATCATAAGGACATAAGAGGGAGGAGCAGCTCTCTGAAGTCTGCATGCAGTAGATCTTGTTATCATTTGGAAAACCTTTTAAATTTATGAAATGTATTGGTGAAAGCAAATAACATAGCCTTTATAATTTCAGAATTGAATAGACAACTTCACATATTCTTAATCCTTAAGCAGTCCACCCCCTTTGAACACAAACCCAAAATAATGACATATCCAACCAAAATAAATATAGTTCTGGAATACAAGTGTGTGAAAACTGACTGCAGTCTTAAAGTCAGAAATAATTGAATTAAAGCCACAATTTATTATACAACTTAACATAATTTATTTGCATGAATGAGAAAATATGAAATTAGCCTTGTTGGATGGCAGGCAGGGTTAACCGTCTGGTCACAATGACAAATGAAAATTTCATAGATCCTATAGGGCACTAAACACTAGATATTGTAAATTAAGCAAATCTAATATTGCAGTGCATCTTACTGATCATACGTCAATGTGTTAAGATATGCAGCTGTTTTCTGATGTTTTCTCAGGTCTGTATCTTTATACTGTGTTCTTGTCTAACCACATACTCCGTACCTTACACGAGTGGCTCTTTTCAGCGTGCACCCCCCTTGTCAACACGATCTTATGGAAAGTCCTGTTAAAGTCACAAAAGATTTTATTAATTTGGCAATGAAATGCACAAATTTCTGTAAATAGTTTTTATGTCTGTGGCACGATTTTCTTTTCGTATCATTTTATGTATTGTTTTCTCATAGTTTTTTCTATTTTAAATCATTGTCACTTGGGGTTGGAGTTAGATTTGGGGTTTGGGTTAGGATTAGTGTTGGGCGATATGCCCCATTTTGAGATCATCCTATTGTCAGCCTGTGAGTTCGCCGATACACAATAGTTTCGGGGGCGGGGCAATAGTTTACTAATTTATTTATTTGTAAAATTTTTTACTCATTTATGACAAGTCTCCTGATTAGTGGACAAAAAAGAATCAATGGCAACACTATCATGACCACAACCTACTTAAAACTAATGGTCGCGTGCGTTACACACTCTCTCACGCAAAGTGAAGCCCACAAACCCTCTCATGTGAGGAAAAGCACGCAATGTGCATGTTAATGTAAACTTTAATGATAACAATAATAACCATCGCCAACTATCGTCATGAAAACCTGCTATTGGCAATATGTCTGACGATCGTCGACACATGATACTATCGTCAATTGGCCAACCCAGTCTCACAAAATTTCGTTATATAGTCACGTACATTTTTGATTCTTTTTTCGTGATATTATCACGAATTTCCGGGTTTTTAGTGATAGTATAATGAATTAATGTTTTCGTGTGATTATCACGTATTGGTTACTCAACAGTTTTGTCCAATTTTCTTACAATTGTCGCTTCGGTTTAGGGTTAGATTTACATAAAATGACATCCTTACCCAAAACCCAACTCTAACCCTAACGCCAGGCAACATATAAAAATAAATCAGAAAAAATAGTTTAAACCAATACACAAAGTGACATTCTAATGCAAACACCAAATCTAACCCTAAACCGAAGCGACAATGGTTTGAATGGTTGGATATCACGAACCTCTATAGTTAGGATGTACTTTTATGTATTGGTTTCTACATGTTTTTCGTCCGCTTTTAAAACTATTCTCATCTAGAGTTGGGGTTAGAGTTGGGGTTTGGGTTAGGATGTCTAAATATTTAACAGAAAATGATTCTAACACCAACCCCAAGCGACAATGGTAAGAAAATAGAAAAAACACTATTAGAAAACAATACATAAAATGAAACGAAAAACAAAGTCGTGCAACGGACACGAAAAACTATAAATAGAAATTTGTTTATAGAAAGAGTGACACCACAAAGACATTCGTGCTCAAGGCATGAAAAAAACTGAATTTTGTGCATGGACACAAATAAATTAATAATTTTTTTCATGAATATAACACAACTTTCTGTGAGATCAGTCTGCCATTGTGGAGGGTGCATACTTGCGCAGTCCCCCGAAAGAAAATTAATGACATAAAACAACCTCAAACTTAGAATTTGAATTAAGCAAAACATAATAAACAATACAATTTAGGGCTGTTGGTATTAGCCTTTTTTCTGAGGTTTAATACAACAGTATTTATGATGAAATAAAATATGATAAAAATTAGGCCCCCTGACACCATCCCGTCCCCCAGGGGACCGGCCTCTAGTTTGAGAACCACTGCCTTACACGATTATCACAGCTCTACTCTTCAAAAGGTTTTAAAATCTTCACCTCTCACAGACAGGGACCCAAGGATCTAAAGTGTCTTCAATGACTGCATACTGCTCATTTTTAAGAAATAAAACTTTACACTGTACAAAAACATAATATTTTTATGCTTAAACAACTTCAACTAGTTTTTATAAGTTATGTCAACTATTCACAGGTAAAAGCTTAAAATAGTATTTGAATTGACTTGCAAATCTTGACTTGCAAATCCAAGTTGTTTTAACTTCATGCTGCATTTGAGATAAATACACTTTTAGTAATATTGAACCACTTTTGAGATTTCACAATGACACTCAACATCTATACACTACATGATGCTATTTGATAGCAAACACATAATAGCACAAACAACATCTTCCTTCTACTGAACTATACTGCACTATACTGTTAAAGCAAATACTGCATGCGTTAGAAGATTTGCCTTCTATAAGTTCAACAAAAAAACAGAAACAGTAGATTCTACCTGCACGAAATGTGTCCAGATAGCACCGTTCTGCCAGCACACTGTGCAGGCCCATTTAACAGACTGGCTGTGTGCCAGCTTATCAGGCATATCCCCTCTCTTTAAAACAACTCAGGGAGCATTGTGCCAGCCAGTCACTTCAAACCTGTGTCAGAAATACGCATTTACAGTTCATTATTATCTGTTGTAGATACAGTAATCAGCGCTGTCATGGAGCCTGGCTAGACATTTTCACTGTGTTGTGTGTAAACTGTTGACAATTACCTTTGTGAATTTGAATACTATGAAAAACGCGTGAAATGAAAATATCAGATAATGATCACAAACCCATGAATAAGACAAATTCTATAAAAATCATGATAGCAAATCATATGCACAAATTCTGGTTGCCTGGTCCAACCAGACTCTTGTACATTCATTTCATTTGTACAGAGAGTCTGGCCACTCTCCATTTCAAAGCGTTGCTTCCGTTAAGGAGGGTCCTCTGTTGAAGTTTAAAACTATTGGATCTGCCCAGAGTCACTCAGGATCTGCAATAGGCGATCGCTAATGCGTGGTCTTGACGTATGTCATTCGCCGTAACCGGCCAGAAACAACAAGTACGAATAATCAGACCAACTTACCTAAGCCCATTTCCAATACTTTTTAACCTAAATTAATTTGTTAAAGACTTTTTTTACTAAAATTGACTTAAACTTAACTAAAACCTTTATGCATTTTCGTCGACTAAAACTTGAGTAAAACCTTTTTGTCTTTTTGTTGACTAAAACTTGACTAAAACTATCAAGTTTATAAGTGACTAAAATGTGACTAAAACTAAAAAGCATTTTCGTCCAAAAGACTAAGACTAAAACTAAAAGGGCTGCCAAAAACAACACTGCATACAGGTTAATACAAAGATTTGTGTATGTTTATTATTCCCTTTGATATATTGCTTGTAATACTGCTGGGTAAAAACAACCACAAAGCCTTTTTGTCACAGGGTTCAATGAAAAAGCCCCTCCTACAATCTGCATTTCAAGACGCTCCCTGTCTCAAGTGTTTGTGGCTGTATTAAAAACAGAGGCAAAGATCAAAAATGTTGGTTCTCTTTGTGTTTCTGTCTATTCAAACACAACTGGGCATGTCTGCATTTCTTACTGTAGGACAGATGTCACGCTCTTAATTTAATTCCATCCAAATTGTTCCAAAAAATGAAGGAAAAGTGCAGTAATTTACTCATGCTTCTGTATACATGAATTTGCGCTCTTCAAAGACAACAAAATGCCATCAAATGAAGATTGGGGTCTTGTAATAAAGCCATTTTTCCACAATGAAGTAATTTTCAGACAGAGGCATTGAGTCCGAAATCAGAGCAATTTTCTTTGAGGTAGAAAACACAAGAGAATATATTGTTGCATGCACGCATTTTTTGTTGACTATTCAGGGCTTCGGGGAAAATAGTGAAGGCAATAAATTGTCCATGTGGGGTCATCTGCTGTACACTCAAGGTAATTATGGGGATGGGACTGAAGGTGGATGCCTGAGAGCTGTCCTGACTTTGATCGTCTGTGATCGCACGGATCATGACATTTTTCTGCAACACAAGATTTTTATGTGCATTATACCCACAAATGTTACTGTACAGAGTGTTGAATTACACGGAAATGGAAATCGGCTGTGCATGGCAACGAGATCTTTCATATTTAATAGTAGGTTTAGCAGGTGTAATATGTGTAGTGTGTATATGCAGAGCTGAATATATGCAAGGGTATAGCGGTAGCCTATATAGTTTGTTGAATGAATACTCATTACACTTACACATAAGCTTTATTGATTTACATTAATTGATGATATATTTTTAGTGTTTTGTTTATTAGAACCACTTACTGTATATAAAAAAACACTTGATGGTGAACAAGGCACAACGGTCTCCCCTGATAGCTATTTGCTAAAAGCTTCTAAAGAATGTTTTAAAGGGACACTCCACTTTTTCAAAAACAATCTTATTTTCCAGCTCCCCTAAAGTAAAATATTAGATTTTTACTATTTTGGAATCCATTCAGCCGATCTCCGAATGTGGCGCTACCACTTTAGCATAGCTTAGCACAATCCATTGAATCTGATTAGACCATTAGCATTGCGCTTAAAAATAACCAAAGAGTTTCCTATTTAAAACTTGACGCTTCTGTACATTAGTTACATTGTGTACTAATACCGACAGAAAATTTAAAGTTGCGATTTTCTAGGCAGATAACTATGCTAGGAACTATACTCTCAATGATATTACGCAGCAGCCGAAAATAGACCCCTTAGTAACTTTCAATAGCAGGGGACTATTTTCAGACACTGCATAATATCATTGCGTGTATGGTTCCTAGCCATATCTGCCTTGAAAATTGCGTAACTACAGAAGAGTCAAGTTTTAAATAGAAAAAATATCGAAACACTTTGGTTATTTTTGAGTGCGATGCTAATTGGTCTAATCAGATTCAACGGATTATGCTAAGCTATGCTAAAAGTGGTACCACCAGACCCGGGGATCGCCTGAATGGATTCCAAAACTGTAAAAATCAAATGTTTAACTCTAGGGGAGCTGGAAAAGTGAAGAGTGGAGTGTCCTTTTATGAGTAAAAATTAACATGGTTTGGTTTTCCTGGAGCACAATGTAAAATATTAGAATATTATGCACACTTCAAAGTATCTTTATCTAAGTTATAAAGCATCCTAAAACAAGAGCCTTTGGGCACTTGTGCAGCTTGGATGGATATTTTTTCTTGCTTTTTATAATTTATTCTGAATTCTGGATAAGCTAATGTGCATTAAATCTGAGATGGTAAAGTAGCCTTTAAATGTGTGTTTTATTCATGCCGCATACACCATAAAAATGCAGCATGAAGTTTAAAGGGGGGGTTTAATGGTATTTCAAGCATTCTGACTTATTAACACAGTTATAGAGTTGTTTCCTCATGCTAAACGTAGGCAAAGTGTCAAAAATGCAGTTGGGCGTGTTTCAGAGTATTTCTGTGCCGAATGCACTTCGCCAGGGTTCGTACAAGTTTCGGCTAATTTTTTTCGATTACGGTTCTAACTGACGTTTCAGGGGTTTTCGATACGTATCACTTCTTTATATGGGCTTCCGCCGGAAAACTTCCCCTGGAAAACCCCGCCCAGCCGTCAGTCAGCGGGAGACGCTAGAGCTTGCTAACAGCTTATCACGCCACTCAGCTTTGTTTAATTTCAAAAGTCAACAATGGCACAACAAGAAGTGTGTTTTTGGATGTAAGGAGAAGACATCCAGCCTTATGGAAACAATGGATATAGTTTATTATCCGGATTAGCAGCGGAGTTTTGCGTGTGTGTGTTTGATGCGGTGGATTTTCATGACGAGTTACACGCGGTAAGTAAGACTTCTGTATTATGTTGGAAATAGGCGCGTGTATATTATATAAATGACACGAACATGTAGTGAATCATAAGTTAAAACAGTGTTGTATAGTGTTGCATGACTCGTACTCGCTCCTCCCGTGTTATAACTCCTCCTTCTTCATTTTTTCGTACGTTATCGGAAAGATTCGGTAAAGCTAATCTTTCTTTTATAAATCTGATTAAACTAAAGACTCTTCAGAGATATAAAGGATGTCATACTACTCCATAGGTACTCCAGATTAATATCAGAAATGCAGAAACAGCGTGTGTTAAGTGAGCTTTAAACAACTTAATTATGTGAACAAAGCAAGTTTTTTAAGTGTTCACATAGAAAAACAAGTTGAAATTGTTTAACTTAATTTGTTAAGTAACGTAACATGAAAGTATACTGTGATATCATATTACTTTTTATAGTGTATAGATTTATATGCACCCAAATAATACACCTATAGTACAGTGATTCAGCTTTATCTGCAAATTATGCATTCAAAAAACGTGTGTATAAAATAATTGTTATCCAGGTACAAAAATACCAAGTTGTTTTCCCAATAAGTCCTCTCAACGATGCACACGACCGCAAGCAAATGAAAAGTGACCATCATTAGAATGAAACACAAACGCACTGATGGGTAAAATGAGACAGCTCTGATAACTTCACCCTTCACTACCTTCATGCTGTTTATTAGGGCATCACGTATCTATCATTAGCTTGGGGTGCAATTCATTCAGCACAGAAGGAGTCTATACAGCATCTTATCTACAAAATGGGTGTATATTCAATTTGGCTCCTGAATGGCTAATAATTAGCCGTACATGAATCAATACTTTTATCAATAGAATGATGAGGTCTCTTATCCAGGCCCGGGATTTATTTGAGGGGTGAACTTAAAGACCTGCTGCTATGTTTGACCTGGATGTTAGGGGTCACTGAATGGGTCAGGGGAGCACAAAAACAGTAAATCTCAATAGATTATTGCCTTGCTCTGATTGAAAGGCTCATGTTTGGGATTCTGAGGTTGCATTTCTGAAATGTTTCAATGCACAGGCCTGTTTGGTCAAAAGCACTTCCCTGTAACAATAAACTACTCTGTCTGAATTTTTTCTTTCCAAAAATGATCCCTACTGGGGCAGTACCCTTTCAAAAAGTACACCTTTGCAACTAAAGAGTTCTGTAACATGTTACCTGAAGGGGTGTTAATAAGACTGACATGACACATTCATAATCATGACATAACACGTGTCATGAACATGAGGAAGATTTTATGCACATTTATGACAACTGTCATTAAGTATAATTTGTTCAATTATGTCATTTTTAATGGAAAGATGACAATGTTTGAGATGTCTTTGTTATGACAACTTGACATAAACCAGTCATAACCTGTCATAAACATGACATAGCAGAATAATGATCCAACTTAAGAAACGACCTAGCTTTATAGGTTAACATTACATTAAACTGTAATTTAAATATCATTAAGTGTTAATATATTGTCAAATAATTTTTAATACCTTAGGAAAATGGAACAGACACGTCAAAATATTATACTTAACTTTATGTACTGTATGTGCACATACAGTAAAAAACTGACAACTAACAGAACTTGTTCCTCCTCAAACAGAGGGTTCTGAAATTGTCTGACATAGAAGAAAAAACTAACCAAACATTGAATTTATTAATTGAATGTGATTTACTTTTTTTCCAGCGATATTGACCTAATGCTGTATGGTTTTTGCATTTGTATTAACAGTTAATGACGTTTTAATGACAAATTCAATTTGTATCACTGGTAAAAAGTGGTCAGTTATGTTATCTTGGTAATGTCAAGTTGTCATGACAAAGACATCTCAAACAATGTCATCTTTGCATTAAAAATGACAAAATTGAACAAATGACACTTAATTATAGGTATCATAAACTTGCATAAAATCTCCTTCATGTTCTTGACACGTGTCATGTCATGATTATGAAGTTGTCATGTCAGTCTAATGAACACCCCTTCAGGTAAAGTGTTACCATGATTTCAAATTAGTACCTTTAAGGTACTAAAATGCATTCTGGTACCAATATTATGTACCTCTAAGATACATATTAACACCAAATGTATAAGCATCTGTATTTAAATAAAACATATTATGATTTTTTTAAATGGTACTGCCTCAAATTTTTGACAGCATATCCATCTACTATCTATATGAACCATGTCTGCCCACATACTGTATGATTATAACAGCATTAGTGCATAAATAACTTTTATTATTTAAGTTTATTTCCATTACATCTCTATGCTGCAGAAAACCTCTGTAGTGTTTGTTGCTTACATCCTCTATGTGATATTTCAGTCTGGCTGTAATATCTTCCCCATTTACAATTCTTAATATCTTTGGGTTCGGGATGCCCACTATTCCCAAAGGCTGATAGGATCCAGACACAGTTTTCATGGCCCTGTCAACTGAGTTTTGGCTTCCTCCATCTCAGACAGTCTGCACTGTGGATCACAGCCGAAGCTGATGGTTGATGTGGCAGCCACAGCAAGACAGATAGTGGCTTCTTTCTGAGCTGGAGTCAGTAAACCTGGCCCTTCCTCTCTGGGGAGGCTGCTTGCATGGCTCTAATGTGCCGGCTAAGGATTCACATTCATGCCGCTGTAACCAGATCACTGCGCGGCCAGCGCTAAAAAGCTAGCAGTCTCGACTGTGAAGGCGTCTGTGGTCAGACCCCTCCTCTCTTATCTCAGTTTCCTCCGCAGACTGAGTGGAGGAAATCTGCCTTTATTTGAGTGAGACAAATGAATGGCGTTACGATCGACCGGATTTTAGCAAGATTTTAGATGTTTGATCCTTGAAAATTATAATTATAATAGTTATTTATACATGTTATTGAATATTTATTATAGCACTAAGCACACTGCTTATGTCAAATTCTTCAGTTTCAAAGTCTAATAATAGAAATAAAATTAAAATATGGAATAAAATTCCATCGAATAATCGGCAGAGGTTATTTAAAAGTGCAAATAGTGCTAGATTACACTAAGTGCAAATATCTGTAGGTGCTATTTACATTTAAAAATATAATAATTTTCTTAGTGATATGCTATTTACAGCAGGTGAAAATAAGTTTTATTAAAAAATATAAAATTTGCGTAAAAGTGTAAATAGTAATTAGATGCTATCTATCTATCTATCTATCTATCTATCTATCTATCTATCTATCTATCTATCTATCTATCTATCTATCTATCTATCTATCTATCTATCTATCTATCTATCTATCTATCTATCTATCTATCTATTGGCAGGAAATATTTGCACCTCGGTAATTTTGTAGATTAACGTGACGCAATAATAACAGAGTGTAAATGATTTTATTTATTAAAATTATTAAATGGATGCTGCATTATTGAGAGAATAAAAACTCTCCAGTCCCTGTCGACCCCTAATCCTACCCAATAAATACTGCAGTTCTTAATAAACACTTGTTAGGCACATTATTTCCACTTTTCAAAAGTTTTCTTCATTTTTATTGAAAATAAGAAAAGCGATGCTGGCAAAAGGCGGATTCGAACCAGTGACATCACGTCAAAATTCAGTTCCACAGTCAATACACTACTGCCTGCGTCACTAAAACCATTAATTGCAGTGCGTCTTTTTTAAACTTTAGTGCTCCAACTAGACATTGGTGGGCGGAGCTAATGTAAATAGCATTTGCCAACAAATGAAGCTATTTTCGCTATTACTGAAATTGTAAACCTTAATATACAGTACTGTGCAAAAGTCTTAGGCCTCCACTACCAGTTTGCAATTTTAGCAAAGTTTTATTGTGAATCAATATTTATTTTTCACTCTTTTTATTAATATACAGAAAGATAAATATAGGAAACATGTACACTTAAAAAAAAAAAAAATCTGAACTAAATGTCTTCTTCAGGCATCAGTCAGTATTTAGTGTGACCTCTCTTAGCATGAAACACATATTGAGCTTTTTTGATGAAGTCATTCGATTAGAATTAGAAATTAGGATTTAATTTAGGTTTAAAGGTCTTTACACAACGGGACGTTTTGTCGACGTTTAACGTCTCGTGACTCAAGAACGAGCGCCAATGTGAGTGCGCACACCCACGCGTAAAGCATGAGGCGCAAATGCGTCATTGTCAGAAAAACGCCTGGGACATGTTTTTTTGATATGACGCGGCACGTTAAAACTTGGCCGACCAATGAGATTGGCGCTTTTGTTCACGTGCCTGGTGCTGTTGAAGTTCCAGTAAAATACGACTTGGTGGCGCTCAAGCACAAAATGGTCTTGCAGAGATCCTGCTATCGCTTAAGTGGAAGAAGAGTTTACCCTAAATACTTGACACTTCAGCTTATACTTTTATACTGTTTTTAATACTACATACACATTTCCTGTATTTTCTGGTTGCATTCTAATAAAAAGACAGGGAAATAATTATATATGATCACTATTGCAAAAACACCAAATCTCATGGTGGCCTAAGACTTTTGCACAGTACTGTACATATCATATTTACTGTTTAAAATGATTGTATACAATGTTAGCTACAGATCCTTTCATTTTTGCCTGGCTGCCAAATCTGCTTAGCAGTGATCCATGCTTACTGTCTACCATCGTCTTTTGAAAAACGAATTTTTTCCCACAAGGTACTAAATTTGTTCCAGAGGTCAGTTTAGCCAGACTGAAAAACAAACACAGACTGGAAGTTTACTAGTTAGCCAGGCGCATAACTGTGGCAACTTGTATGTGTCCAATGAAACTGTCTACTGTATACACTGTCAGAAATAAAGGTATAAAACTGTACCTTTTCTGTCACTGGGGCTGTACCCTAAGTTTCCGTTTGGTACCTTTACATGCATAAAAAACAGAATGCAATTTTGGGTAGATTACCATACCTTTAGGACCTACATTGTTAGAAAAAAGTCAAAATACGTACCCTAGCTGTCAGTTGGGCAGTACCCTTTAAGAAGGTAATTGTATGGACCATTGGGTACAGATATGTAAACATTTAGTATCAATATGTCCCTTTGAAATACTAATATGTATTTTTGAGGTACTAATAAGCTCTCTTTGGTCCCAGTATGTACCTCTGAGGTACTAAAATGAAATCCTTAGATGCAAAGCTGTACTTTTTGAAAGGGTACAGCCCCAGTGACAGAAAAGGTACAGTTTTGTACCTTTATTTCTGAGAATGTACATGTAGCTGTCATTTCAAAAATTCACTATATTACATGAATAAATGAAAGACCAATGTCGCACACCTGTGAGTTCCGGTTAGGTGCGTAGGATAAAGAGACAATAGTAGTCCAGCAAACATGTATACAAAAGAGATATCCCGCACATTAATAACTTGCAAAATATTTATTGCGACGTTTCGATCGTAAGATCTTCTTCAGGCATGAAGAAGATCTTACGATCGAAACGTCGCAATAAATATTTTGCAAGTTATTAGTGTGCGGGATATCTCTTTTGTATACTATATTACATGAGAAATTCACCATTTAGTATGTAGTTTAGCATGTTTTTATAAATCACTGTACAGTATGTCACATTAGTGCTGAAATAATTATTCAATAAGAAGTGCTGGCAGCACACTATACTGTAAGTTTGTGCACCTGCTGTGCAAGGTCTACATAACTACTACACTTATTAATAAATGTAAGAGCTAACAGTCTCCGATATGTGATAAACATAAAAAAACAATATGCTAGAGTAAATTCCATTAAATGTAAATCTGAATAATATATAAACTTTTTAATTGTGGAAAAAATAAAAAGACCAAAAAAAGAAAAAAAAAACTGTATGTGTAACCTATATTCTTTATTGAATATAAATGGGACTTTGAAGAAGGTTTATATGACATTTCAAGGTTATTGGAATACAGTAGCTATACGCACAGATGTCCATTAATAGAATGGGCCAGTAGGACAAACAAAGTCTGTATGACTTTCAACATATCAAAGTGTATATTTTCATGACGAACAGAATCTACTCTCTCCGTGGACCGAGCCTGCCGCCCGCAAGGAAAGAGGAAGACACTCTTAGCGCAAATCTGAGCCCAGATTCACAACAACGTATTGATATTCACCTCCTTCGTTCTCCTGGTGAGTATAGAGTATCAGTCGCCTCCAAGGTTGGCGCCAAGCTCTGTCTTCTGTGAACCACAAACCAGAATTAATTGCAAATCAATCGAACAAAGTACAACTGATCAGTAAACCAATTAGTAATTTTAGCTGGTCATCCTGGTTTGGTTTACAGTACCTCACACTCTTTACTGTGTTTTTCACAGCTATCTCATGACTTTCCTTAAAACATCTATTTGGCTTAAGAGTTGATATGTCGTATGAAAAAAGTTGAGTAGAGGTTTAAGCTTCAGGCATAGTATTTTTGCCTGGTGGTGCTTAAAAAATATTTTCTGCTTTATTTGGACATAAAACAATTATTTTTGACAGCAAATCACATTAATATATATGAAATACTCAACTTTATATATTTATTTAAAATACTTAATTAATTATTCAGCATGAAATAAAAATCAAGCTGAAAATTATGATCTATAAAAACAAAAATGAACAAAGAAATTCACGAGTTAAAGGCATTTTATTTGTTAATGCAGCACCCCGGCTAATAAAACCGAACGTTATTAAGATAAAATTCTCATTAATTATTTGGGACAGAAAAGCAAGCTAGCTGCGAGAGAAAATATCTGGCCTAGCTAATACCATGATGCACCATCTTGAGGCATAAGATCTTTTAATGTATTCTCTGGCTGTGCCTGAAAGGAGGAAAGAGCGAGCTGAATGGATCCATTAATTTAATTGAAGCAGGCCCTGACAAGAGATAAAACATCTCCCACATCTCTCCAGGCTGCTGCTGGCTTTATAGTAAACAACCAATGATCCATAAACAAAACCAGGAGAGCAGGAGACCCACTCTATAGAGACTTCAAGGCCACAAAAATATGACACGAGAAGAAGAGAATGGAAACTGAAGAGCCCCCCCTTTCTCGTCTCTCCTGAGCCCTACCTGCGTATTCACCATGGATAGGGCTCATTGTACTGTCTCTTTGGGATTTTTGATGTGAATAATTCAGTTTCTGGTACCAATGCTGGTAGTTGTCAAAAAGAAATCTGCTAGTGCAGAAAATAGCAGGTGCTCCTTGCAAAGAGAGAACAATGCCTGCGTTTCACCTTCATGCATGCCGACTATTAAAATAGGCTTCCGATGTTGCTCTAACACAATGCCATGTTTTATTCCCATGTTGACGCGAGCATTGGACATATAAGATTGAAATAATGAACTGCATTCATTAATCGCACAATGAAAGAAATATAAGTGGAAAATGCATACATCCAGATTCAGATGGAGGCTACAATGAAAACTCTCTTCATCGGTGTGTTTATTGATGGACGCATGTCTCTTAATACATGCTTTCATTTGAGAGACAAAAAGAGAACACAAAACCAACCAGAAGCCATTGAGCGGGGAGGCACCTGTTCCTAACGCACATTACAAACAATACAAAAGAATGGGAAGAACCACTAGCAGCGGTCTGACATATTTGCCGAATGTGAAGGTCACTGGTTTTAGTCTAACATGCTCTATCTTGCTCTTAAGGGTGGTGGTGGTGGGGGTAAAATGAATCAGTGCTAAAACCTATGTGGAAAAAATAGAACATAGAGCTTCAAGCACTTCAGGTCTGGTGGCATTAAAGTGTCCGCACGTCTCCAGATAGAGTTTCTGTGTAAGTGCTGGACTAAGGGGAAACAGTGTTTGTGCACTGCTAACCTTGTGACAGGGGAGAAAAGAGTGAAGAAATCTGAGCTACTCATCGTTTGCCAGAGCAATGCAGAGCTTCTAGTTTCTCTTAATTGAGAGTTTGTGTTTTGGGGCAAAAAGATGGCTGATAAAAATAAATAATGTAAGACCCTACAACTTCGTTGGTCGGATTGCATAAGAGGATATTCCATAGCGCTTAACTGAGGTCAGTGAAAATGACTCGGATAAACACGGACAGGACAGGTGCATTCCTGATTGTATTACACTGCTAATGTGTAAGCTGGACACACATGCACCCAGAGTCATAAAAACCTGTGGTACGCATTAGCAAATTTAGAGTTTTGAACTTGGGAAAATTATTCGGAAACAACAAAACTCAGCATCAATATAAAATGTTACACTTAAGACCTTAAAAACTAACAAAATAAAATAAAAATAAAAATAAATTGAAATATCCTGACATCTGCTCAACTTTTTTGGAACACTGTATAAACCAATTTTGAAGTTTATTGAACAAACGTGAACTTTGGCAACAGCAAAATCCAAATTTTCTTGCGTATGGTGTGTTTATCATCTTAAAGATTGTTGATTACATGATTACACGATCTTATCAAACAACAAAAACTATTGGTACAAAATGATAGATAACATAAGTAATTTTCATACACCAGCATGGCTAACACTAAACATATTATTGATCCTGTTCAAGGGTTAGTGTTAGTCCTGAAAATGTCTGGTCCTGTTTGCTGAGGCAATGTGAACTAGCTATTTGGTTTCTCTGCTTTCAAGTGTTATTATCTTATCACAATGAGATATCATAATAAATAGGGATGCACCGAAAGGAAAATTCTTGGTTGAAGCCGAATAAGATGAAACACCCAGATACCACACAACACCACAATTTTTTTTCTTAATTATTTTGCCAATTTTCTCACCATTGCACAAGTTACAAAATTTTCAGAATGTCTTTTTTACTTAATTTATTTTACAATTATTTTGTTTAACATTTCAGCAGTCATTATAGGGCCTTTTTACACCTGCTCACATCTCTAATCAGGAATCTATCTGACTTGTTAAAACTGTTCCATTTACATTCGACCACATAAATGCGTCTTTATTACTCTGCCTTAAGAAACTTACGATGCTTATGCTGCACGGTCAAGCATGAGCAGACAGAGAGACTGAGACGGCGTCAAAGTTGACAGGAGCATGGAAAAAGCTTTTGTTGATAAACGTTTTATTAATATAAGCGTGTTTGTGATTGTAGGACTTTACTGGTTCTAGGAAGTTTTTATTACATACTATAGCCGCGCAAACTATTATGTATATGGTCTGTAACCATAGCAACGTTAGCTTACCTTGTCATTGCTGGTGTTGATACGGATTTTACTGACAAACTTTCTAAAAGTCTCTTTACTTCTGAGGTTTAAGCAGCAGGGGAGACCGATAGAAACTTTCTGTTGCTTTTACTATAGTGTTCTCATTCGTAGAATATTTTTTTTACACTGGATGCATGTGCAGCTCTGCCGGACCTGATTGATGCCACTTTAGTCAATGCTCTTTAAGATACGCGTCTATATTTCATGCGTATCGCGTCCAAATAGCAGTTCAAATACAAATTAAAGTAAATGAACATGCTGCACCCAGCACCCGGAAACAGACATACTTTTTTTTACCCGCTGCTTTTTCCTGTGTGGATGCGCTGGTTGCGTGGCATTGGTCAAAAATAAAAATATCACAGTCTAATTTTTAAATGCATTGTTGTAACGCGCGTTACTAAGACTGTAACGAGTACGATATGACCAACATTTTATTAGTAATGAGTTTTTTATTAGTTTACTGCGTTACAGCAAAAAGTAATATATTCCTGTAATATATTATATTTTATAATGCGTTATTCCCAACACTGGCCGTTGCCTGGTCTATCTTATATGCTGCATGCTGTTCAGGATGTCTTCATTTAAATGATAAGGGAAAATTGTAGTCTTTTTGCACACATCTCACTCTGAGGCAGTTGCTATTCTATTCTATATCACGTCATCAAAGACCTCATTGCTCAGTAAAGTTTATGCATATATTTTCGGCCAAATAATTTTGGTTGCCGAACATTCGGTACATCCCTAGTAAAAGTAGTAACAACACTGTAAAACCTAAAAGTTAACTCAACTCAACTCAAACCATTTAAGTAAACCGGTTGCATTAGTTTTAAAACACATAAATTTGAGTACTGTGAACTGAAACAAATTGAGTCATATGCAGTTATGCACTTATATTTAAGTTCACACTACTTAAATATAAGTGCATAATTGCACATGACTCTAGTTCACAGTACTTAAATTTATGTGTTTTAAAACTTAAATGGTCTAATGCGGTTTACTTAATGGTTTGAGTTAAGTGAACTGTTAGGTTTTACAGTGAAGAGGTCTGAATGTGAGATAAAAGAATCATAAATCACAAATGAGCTTAAAACAGTAATTTTGTTAAAAAATCAACATACATTTTAACAAATTAAGTTAAACATTTCAACTTGTTACCTCAAAACTTTAAAAAAGTAGGTTTAACTGACTTGCATAATTAAGTTGTTTAAACTTCATATACTGTAGCATTTTTTTTTACAGTGGAAATCTTCTATAAATAGAGTTACTGCATATTAAATGGCAAGCCTAAATTGTTCCTTGTTGATATGACCTGTAACTTCAGTTAAAATTTTATAGCTTCACAGTGGCTGTTTCTCAATTCCAAGACTTGCGTTCTTGTGGAGATCGGTCTTGCCAGGCGACCTTGGAAGAACGAAATCAGAAGGTCGCGAAATACAGAACACACTTGTGAGAATTGAGATGTGTGCGATCTTCCTGTTGGTCACCTGACCTCCGCAATTGTTTTGCCGCAATGACTTCTGGGGTGTAAAACGATTTCAGTGCACAAGTCTGCACTCGATGCATCCTCGATATCAAGAACACATCCAGGTATTTTCATATGTTCTCTGTACTTGTGTTCTTGGGATTTGGAATTGAACTTCTATGGTTAATGATGACGTAGAGCGAGAACACAAGGACGCAAGATCGCTGAAGTACGCTTATTGAGAAACAGACAGTATCTGTAAAAAGTGTAATCCGTAAGATCTGCATCGATTTTAATATTAATTGTCAATGTGCCGAGAATCAAAAATGTCTAAATACACATTTAAAAAATTTAAATGTTAGCAACAACAACAACAACAGAAAAACACACATGGTAGGGGTTTAGAGGCTCAGAAATTTGTACATTTTAAGACACAAAAGTCTTCACATTGCTATTGGACTAGAAAAAAATTATCTTGTTCTTTTAAAAGGAATGTGCAATTGTGTTAAATGTGCAATTGTATAGCTAGACTAAAACAGAGCTTGCAATGCAATGCTTGTGGGTTTGATTCCCAGGGAATACAGAAACTGCCAAAATGAAAAACTTTGAATTAAAGGTTTTTGCCGAACACACAACATGTTGAAAATACAGTTAAGTAGGTATACAGTAGTTCTGTAAATACAGCAGGACAAATAGTTCATCATTATAACAAAATGACACTTCTCTAATACTTAAGGTAATAAAGTAGAAGAAACTAAGCAACTAAGGTTGCAAGTAAAATTTTCAGTCATTTATTTTACAACTCCATTTACACTGCAAATGCTTTCAAAGGTGAAAGCTATTTGTCAATAGTTTTGAAATGCCTCATTGTTATTTAGCAGACTCAGCAGCCTGATCTCACGAGAATTTGTATGCATTTATGAGTTGGCTAATTCGTATGAATTCGTACAAAGTGAATTGTACAAAGACATACAATTATAATTAAAAAACAATAACAAAACCACGCCCCACCCTCAACATCACAGGGGCAAAAGCAAATCATACAAAATAGTATGAATATATGAATTGGCCACATTGTAAAATATGTACAAATTGCATTGAGAAAGCGTTGGACTTCTGAGAAATGATACAGAGAGCTGAAAAGAGCCTTTTAAGTGCGTAATGGAATCGCTTCAAGATCATTTGCTCACTTGGACTCTACTTAGTTACCTAAAAGAAACTTTAGAATACGGTGGTTGATCAATAATGAAAGTATTTTGTTTTGCTATTCTTATCTTACATACTGTATGTCCTGTTGTAGGTGTAATTTGCAGAATGAATGGTTGTTCTGCGAATAAATGAAACAGCGGGGATTAAAACGCTGTTATAGCGGCTGTGGTTGAGTTCATATATCCCTGTTAAGTGCCCTTAAAAAAGAAACAAAGGAAATAAACAAAGGTCTCTTATGGCTCAGAGTATTTAAGTTCAGGATCACACGTGTGCACGTATTTTTACTTCCTCTCACACGAGTGTCTGATAATCTTTTTTTTAGATCTTTGACTTTTTTGGAAATGTAATTTAAGTGTAACCATTTTGGTTCAGGATAAAATAAAACTGTGTTGTAGTTTTTCAAAACTTTACAAAGACACGTCACCAAAATGTAAAATTTTATCTTATACTACAATGTAAAAAAATATTTGCTGCCTTAGTTTTACTCATCACTTAATTTTACTCATTACTCTTCAATTTAACTCATTAAGTCATGTCAACTTACTATTATTTATTTTGACAAGAGACGAGTTGCTACAACTTATAAAAAACTTCATTTTATAAGTTATAACACCTCATCTGTAGTTATAACAACTCATATATTGTCAAGATAAATAATAGTACGTTGAAATGACTTGTTAATCTAAGTTAATTCAACAAAAACAAAAAAATTAAGGCAGCAAATTTTTTTTTTACAGTGGACTACGTGGGAATTTGCATTTATTGACATTGTAGATCATGCAGCAGATACAATATGTTATTATTAATGCTGGATTAGCTGACTACATGAAATGAATAGCATTGAATACAATAGAATTAAGTTGACTTTAAAATTAGGCATTTGTTTATTTGTATATCACATATCACTGTAATAACATAATTGCTTTATCAGGGGTGCACAAACTGTTGCTTAAGGTAAAACATGTGTAATATGTAAAGATTAATTCCTGTTATCACACCCTGTTCCTGGGAATTCTTGCTTTTCTGTTTTTGCACAGAAAAGAAACAATAGGTTTGTTTTGCATGTGTCAAGTATTTCCATGTTTAATCATTGTGTAGCTGTGTCAATATTATTTCATCTCTAGATTTCCTTGCAAGAGTAAAGAACATTATTTCCTGTTACATGTATTTGTTCACATGAAAATACTCTTGTATGACTTTCTTTCCTCCGGATCAAAATATGGGTACCAGAGCTGTATGCAAAAGGGCTAAAACAACAAATACATTTTACCATAAAGCAGCCCATAGTCAAGTTGAATCTTCTCAAAGAATGAATTTGTTTATCCAGTTAACAAAAATGATCACAGTTTATGAATTGGATAGGTCATTTCTCTATGAGCTCACATGAACAGAAGGCTGTAAGTGAATAATGATTTGAATACCAAAAGTCAATACGAAAAGTCAATACTAATAACCCACATCATTTTTAATATAATACATTTGGTAAATATGTTTATTTTCTCTATAACCCTCCCCCTTTTCATTGATCTCTCATGTAAATTTACAGTGACTGCTGTAAAAACCAATCCTGAAGTCGCTCACCGTGTGTTAAGAAACATCACTTATCTTTCAAAAGATGTTGTGGTTATGTTGTGTAAAAACCCACATTCTCTGGCAGTTTGGCAGCTAATCTGATTAGTCAGTGTGATTTACCCACACCTTAAAGCCCTATGAAAAATCAGACTATCTGATGAAACGCCACCATCCCCTATGGTTGGATGAAAAGGTGCAACAGAGATGTAACACTTGGGAGAGAATGCGGCTACTCCCCCCATCACATCTGTGCATGACATGAAGGGAGGCGAGAGACACAACTGCCGCTTCATCTGATTGTGCTGAGGTTACAGTTACAATGATCAAAACAGATAGCATTGGCCAGTGATCTGTTAGTTGTTATGAGAGGGTCAGCTGGCGTGTGCATGTGTGTGTTCGCAGAATGCATCTGTGTGCTGTCAGGTCTTTGATCAGATATTTTGAAATCTCACAGGAAGCTACCCACCCAGCATGGACAGCAGACATTTTAGATCTGTCAATCACTTCCAACAGAACAGACATGCGGAAAAGTCTAATTGAGCTGATGAACAATATCAAGTGTCTATCTTTTCAATCTTTTATCTTTCAGAGAGAAATATTTGCATTCCTTGTAAACATGCTTGTGTATGAACAGGTCTGGCGGATTGGTGCATTTGATACGTGTCACTGAATAGTTTGGGAAAAAAAATTGAACAAAAAGTCTAATTAAATGAGCTATGTTTTTTTCTTTAATTTGTCAACAGTTATAAAAAATATGTTTGGATAGGAGCTGTGCTCATTGATTCATTTTTCAGACCCATTCTCTTTTTTGCCCCGTGAACAAAAGCATTCAAAGATGCTGAGAGCAGCAGCCGTGATTGAGAAGCAATGAAAGGGTCAAAGACTTTTGCTCAGAATGTCTGACTTATTTAATCACAATGAGTGCTTGGGAAGACAGACTTTGATTAAGCCCAGCTCACCGATCGATAAAGTCCTTGAACTTGCATAAGTCATTGCTGCCTACTCGCAATATTACTGATAGCCAATGTTTTATTCACAGGGTTCTGAAACCACATAACCCCGCAGCATGCACACCTGAGCGAATTTTACATTGATAAATGGAACCGGCTGACACATTTTTAATGGCAGAGATACGTCCAAAAATTGAATAAAGGCAAAGCCGTTTCAAAGGCAGATATACAACAGTGAATGCGTCTTTTTGGTAGAAAATCAAAAAAGAATTTCAACACCTGCCTTTGAGCGTGCTTCGAGAGGTCACAGGCTGGTTTTCGTGGCAAAAGACACCCTGATGTCAGTTTACTTGGAATCAAAAACCCCTTGGGGATGGCTTTTTGATCTGCACCTTGAAAGAAATGCAAAATTTACTCTCATTGATTAAATGTAGATTGAATGAACAGAAGAAAAAATAACACAACCTGCCCGGGTTCAGCTCTCTTCATCATTGTTTAGCACAACATGACAGATTCAATCTGCCGAGCCTGGAGGAAGGCTGTAAGAGTCAATCGTGGGCCACGGATACAAGGCCAAACCCCCCGATGAAGCAGGATCGAAAAAGTTGCAGGTCACAAAGGCCTTAGCCTGTAGTCGTCCACTCTAATCAAAGAAGCAGCGCTAAAAGAGTGAGTTTTCACAGCTGGCTCGGGTTCTGACCTGGAATAATCATCAGGAATACTCCTTCACAGACTAGACCATTGTTGCCTCAGAGAAACACGACAGTATCAGTCTTTTCAGTGTGACCTGGCAGATGGAGGCTTCTCCTTTCATGTTGGGAGAAGGAATAAAGCCACCTGGCTGAATTGGAGAAGGCACCTTGATTTCGTGGATGCATGGGCAAAGACACAAAGAGAAGCCTAAGCCTTTCTCCATTTAAAGGACATTTTGCCAGTACTGCTTTTCAGGTCACCAGGACAAAGGTGGTGTCCAAAGCATCTTTAGAATATGAGTTGGCATTAATTGAAAACGCTTAATCTGGTCATCATCATGTCAGACCAAAATGGTTGCATCCTATTTCAATTACTGAATGAATGCCAAGAGAGTAAATAGTCAAATCAGTGTGAATTCAAATAATAATAATTATAATAATAACATATTTGTGTTATAATGAAAGCCCTTTATAACTGGCCTAAACACTCGCGTTTCACAAAAGATCTTCATCCACACTACATGACCATTCACACACATTGGGCTTATCCAAATAAGTGTAAAAGTGGTTATTGCTCTCATAATAGCTTGTCTCTTGCGCATTTAGGCAGCCACAGTGTTATAACTGGACAAAGGCTTAACTGTATTGAATTTTATTGAGCCCCTGCCGTGAGTTTATACTAGGGGTGTAACGATTAACCGTGTAAATGCGCGTTTTCTCAATGAATGAATATGAATGAATTACGGTGAAATCCCGGCACATCCGAACACCGGGGGTGCTCTCATGCAGAAACTCCCTTTGTGCCACAGAAGAAGTAGCATTAACAAGGCTATTCCAGGAAATGTCTATAGGAATATTTATACGCTGTTCTTCAAATGGTTTCAGGTATTTTCATGATAATAAAGAATATTTTGAATGATTTTTATTTAACGAGTGTTGCTTTTTTAAATGCACGTCATAAACGACTCCGACTCATAATGATTTTAGATTGATAAGGACTTCCTACTGACCAAATGCCGTAGTACACGCACAAGCTGTGCATGAAACTAAAAATCGCAGCCTTGCGATTCAGAATTGATTTAAGACAGGCAATTTTAATGGGGACCTTGATTGAATCGTTTCATCCCTAGTTTATACTGCATGTGATGGAACAGACAAAGCGTGCTTATAACATTATTTATTACATGGCTCGTTGGAATGCTTGATTTTGATTGCCCAGTCACGACATTTGCAGGTTTGTTATTCCCAGATAACAACCGCTTAAAACTAATAACACACAGTAACCAGCATGCCTCAAATCATTTAGACAGGTACAGTTTACACAAAAAGTGTGTGTTGTAAATTGCACCAATTTCGTTGCTAAAAAACATTGCTATTTTGTGTATTTTGTATAATACAATGTGTTTGCGTGGTTTATGGTTCAAAAAACACATTATTTTCCACTTACCATAGATTTTTGTAGCTCCAGATTTCACTCTCTTCCTGAAACGTACTGATTTTGTACAAAACTCATGATTACTGGTTTTGATGTCTTTCCATAGAGTCTGTAACGATATTTCACCTTACACATCTTCAGCCATGATGGGTACTAAGTCAGGATCGTTAGCTTCAGGAGTGTTGCTAATTGATTGTGTTTTACGTCCTTTTCGACGCAAATTGTGTTCTGCCATAAACAATATTGTCTGTCCAATTCCTTAATGCACTCGAAAATCTAGCAACTAGTGAGATTAATGTAGGATTCTTGATAAATAATATAGCTAGTGAGAGGAGCTCACTAGAGCACGTCTTTTCTCACCACCTGCATCACGTGACGCATAAAAAACTCATCGATTTGAAAAACGCTGTGTCCCTGACTGGCCAGCTAATCTGTACGTTGTGATTGGCCTGAATACCTCTGACGTCAGCCGGAAATGTGACGCTTCTTACCATGTTTGAAAGATTCGCTAACAATGCAATGCTAACAGAAGTTAACTTACAGACTGAGTCCGAAGCGAGAGGAATAATGATAATGTCGGTCTTGTCCACATCACCAATCCCAGGAAGTAAACTGTTGCCTACAATCTGTGTGTTTGTTGTAGTCCAAGAAAAGAGATTAACGTTGAAGATGATAACTCGCGTCTTTGTTTACTTTGGGGTTTGTACCTTTTGCATATCGTTAACATGCACTAATACACCCTTACACACCAAATGAAATGTAAAATCGTGAATCGGGCCATAGGTGCCCTTTAATGACATATATGTCATTATATTTACAACTGATTAAACCAAATAGACACAATTTTCTCGCTGAATGTTTGCATTTGTTAAAAATTTGCAAACAAAATTTCAAATACATTTGTAATGTTTCTTACCTTACTTATGAGGTAAATAGCTGTGCAATAAGCGGGATACTGTACAGGCAGCAGGTTTGTTATCAAGAAATAAGCCCCTTTAGTGTGATACAAGACCACACACTCCTGATCACACTGACAACAGTCTACATACAATAAAAAAATGTGCAAAATAGCCCTAAAAGCTCATTATCATAGGGGAACCATATTTAAGTGCTATATAGCACCTATGAGAACCATACAGGGGTGATATAGCACCACGATAATGTCACAGGTCGGAGCGGACTCAGATGCTATGGAGTCACGCCCCTTCCTAGTTTCCACCTCGAGGAGGTCCCAAAGCTACCCCAATGACCAGACACACCAGGGATTAAAATTTAACAACTTTATTAAATATTAAAAGTTCACACGGGGCGAACCTTTGAAGAGGCTCCACACAGAGGTGGTTATTTCTCACAGCCGTCAACCCAACAACCCTTCGGCACAATAGATTGTGAATCGTCTACTCACTTCGACCATCCAGATGCTTCACCACTTCCCGTCCACTCATCAAGGGAAAGGTTTCGTTGCTACACACTCAGGGAAATCCCAACTTACAAGTTTTCTTCAACCCACACTCCACCGACCTCAACGGCTAGAACCTCCTCACAACTCCTCTGGTCTCGAAGTGGCTTCTATCAACATGGGCACAGCACAACACTGCAAGTGATTAAGTGTACACACACAAATGAAGACAAAGTATCACCCACGGCACTACACACACACTTCATGAATTACGGATGAAACCAGACTCGACCCGGGCCCGCCGTGTGGTTGGTTGGGTGTTTTTTCTTGGTGGAGGGGATGAAACAAATAGGAGAGGACCACAGGACCCCCTTGTGGTGATTCTGATGCTTCCCGGCTCGCCCACACTTCCTTCTCTCCAGTGGGGCTGCCACACTACAGGGTAGCTCTCAACACAAGATCAGGTAATACTTTGCGCTTACAATCCACAATACAAACTTCGATGCTACTCACATATGTTCTCTACTTCCAGTGTGGCTTCCCGGCTCACCCACGCTCCTTTCTCCAGTGGGGCCACAACGCTACGTGGCAACTCACAACACAGGATCAGGTAATACTTTTGCATTCACAATATACCACAGACTTCAATGCTACTCACGTATATTCTGTACTCCCAGTGATGCTTCCCTGCTCGCCCACGCTTCCCTCTCCAGTGGGGCCGCAACGCTACGTGGCAACTCACAACACAGGATCAGGTAATTCTCTTGCTTAGTTACTTTTAATGGTTGAGTTCGTTTACTCACACTTGCTGAGGTTTCCCGGCTATCCACTTTGAAAACAGCAACTGTCTTCACTTAGCCGACCTAATGACTCGCTTTAGCGATGTTCCTTCACCCAGTTCTTCTTCTCCAATTCCTCCGTGGTAACACAGCAAAACAGCACAACATAATACCGCCAACAGAACGCTCGTTTTCCGTGGTGCTCTGCTATATAATATAACCACAACTCCTTCCTTTAGCCTCTCTCGGGCCCGCACTCTTTCCGTTCACTTCTAAAGCGATCCCCGGATCAACGGCGCCTTCGGCGCTTCGCAGGAAGTGTACAATTGTAGTCCGCCTTTTCCGGAGCAGAGCTGGCCCACGGAAATCCTGCTCTCCTTGTGTTTCTTGCGGTCCATTTATGTGCCTCATCTCCAATGTATCCTCCAATCACAAGTTGCTGCCTTAAATTCCCACACCTGTCGCTGATAAAGCCCTGATTGTGTTGCCCCTGGAAACCAGGAAGTACTGGTGTTTTTAAAAATTTGGTCCGGGCGGAAACCATCCTCGGGCGGAACCATTCTTCGCCATTTTCGGTTCCGCCCTATAAAAGTCACCCGGTGACAATAACACCAGATGTTGTTCTATATAGCACAATATGGTTCTACACAGGTGCTACACAGGTGTCAGGACTCTGCCTTGAAGTCTTGTTATATTTGTATTTTGTCATGGTGGCAGAGTTCTGGCAGTCCCTGGCCTTGTGTGGAGGTTCATGCCTTGTTTTTGTGTTTGGCATGTGCCTCCGGTGTCTTGTCATTTGTCCCCGCCCCCTCGTCCTCCTGCTTATTGTTAATTATTACTTATTCCCATCACCTGTTCCCGCTTGTTATCTTGTTTGGTTTTCTGTATTTAATGTCAGTGTATCTTTTGTTCTGTGCAGGTTCATTTTGTTCTGTCCCCGTGTTTCGTGTGGTAGTTCAAACCAAGGATCTTGTCAAGTTTAGTGTATCTGTTTAGTGTTTAATGTTGTGTACCCCCTCATGGGTTTTTGTTTTTGTATAAATAAAGTGTTTTCTGTTTTCCCCCTGACATCGTCTGCATTTGGGTTCTCCCCTGCCAATTCCTCTCAGAATGAACCTGCCAACATTGAACCCAGCGACGGTGTCGGGGTCAGCTGCCGCCCCCGTTTTTGTCTTGTTGCCGGTCGTGGTGCGTCCTCTCCCGGAGTGGCTTACCAGAGGGGTCCGTGACCGGTTCTTCTCCGAGCTGTGGAGGGCCGGTGTAAATTCGGATCCGGACCTTGGGGAGTTGGCGGCCTCTTTCGGCCCAATCTCTGGCTTGGCCGCTGTGTGGTTTCCTCTGGGGCTGGCCGAGTCCGCGCCGCCCACCGAGCCCGCGCAGTCCGCGCCGCCCACCGAGCCCGCGCAGTCCGCGCCGCCCACCGAGCCCGCGCAGTCCGCGCCGCCCACCGAGCCCGCGCAGTCCGCGCCGCCCACCGAGCCCGCGCAGTCCGCGCCGCCCACCGAGCCCGCGCAGTCCGCGCCGCCCACCGAGCCCTCGCAGTCCGCGCCGCCCACCGAGCCCGCGCAGTCCGCGCCGCCCACCGAGCCGGAGCCCGCGCAGTCCGCGCAGCCAGAGCCGGAGCCCGCGCAGTCCGCGCAGCCAGAGCCGGAGCCCGCGCAGTCCGCGCAGACAGAGCCCGCGCATTCCGCGCAGCCACTGCCGAGCCGCCGACAGGGCCCATGCCGCCGACCTGTCCCGCGCATCCCGCACGGTCGATTCAGCCCGCGCAGTCCCAGCTGCGTCCTCGCCCCAAACCCCCGTGGACTGTCCTGTGTTAGTATCTTGTGGACTTATGTGGGTTTGATTTAGTTTTGTTTTATCTTGTTTTTGGCACCTCTTGTTTGTTAAGTTTTAGTCTGATGTGTTCTAGTCTTGTCATGTTAATTAGGTCATGTGTCCTTGTCTTGTGTGTTCCCTTTTTGGATGCCAGGTGGCGTCCTTTGAGGGAGGGCTACTGTCAGGACTCTGCCTTGAAGTCTTGTTATATTTGTATTTTGTCATGGTGGCAGAGTTCTGGCAGTCCCTGGCCTTGTGTGGAGGTTCATGCCTTGTTTTTGTGTTTGGCATGTGCCTCCGGTGTCTTGTCATTTGTCCCCGCCCCCTCGTCCTCCTGCTTATTGTTAATTATTACTTATTCCCATCACCTGTTCCCGCTCGTTATCTTGTTTGGTTTTCTGTATTTAATGTCAGTGTATCTTTTGTTCTGTGCAGGTTCATTTTGTTCTGTCCCCGTGTTTCGTGTGGTAGTTCAAACCAAGGATCTTGTCAAGTTTAGTGTATCTGTTTAGTGTTTAGTGTTTCATGTTGTGTACCCCCTCGTGGGTTTTTGTTTTTGTATAAATAAAGTGTTTTCTGTTTTCCCCCTGACATCGTCTGCATTTGGGTTCTCCCCTGCCAATTCCTCTCAACAGGTACTACATAGGTACTGTATATGGCACTTAAAATGGTTCCCCTATGATTACAAGCAAGTGAACCACTTTTGGTGCTATTTAGCACCGTTTGTCCCTTACCAGCCTGATCTCACAAATTACGTGAAGTAGTCACGCATATTTTGCTCAGTTTTGCGTGGCATTCTCACGTATTTCCACCATTTTACGTGCTAGTGCCACGCATTTCTTTTCCTTTTCAGTTTCACGTATGGGTTACTCAACGGTTTTTCCTATTTTCTTACAATTGTCAATTCGTTTTGGGGTTAGAACAACTTTCTGTTCCATAAAATGACATCCTTACCCAAACCCAACTCTAACCCTAACGTCAGGCGACAATGGTTTAAAAACCATACGAAAAAATAGTATAAACCAACACTTAAAGTGACATCCTAATGCAAACGGCAAATCTAACCCCAAACCGAAGTGACAATTGTTTTAAAATAGGAAAAACAGTTGAGTTACCAATACGTGAAACTGACACGGAAAAGAAATGCATGGTACTGGCATGGAAAATGGTGGAAATACTGTATGTGACAATGCCACGCAAAATAATGCGTGACTATTTCACGGAATTTTGTGAGATCGGGTTGTCCCTTACATATCCATCATAGTCTGAGGCAATATGTGGCACTAAGTGCACTATTTAGGGTACAAACGTTTGTTTAACGGAATAAAAAGTGACGTCATGTTACATTAAAGCTGGCTGTCACAATATACTGTATAATCTCATTAGTGTGGAAAACATTTATTGTAGTACTTATGCTTAACACTTGTTTTGGGTGTTTATGTCATAAATAAATAACAATGTGCTCATAAAGAGCATTTACACAGCTGAAACTCAGCAGTCTTCATGTTTTCATGTTATTGCAGTCTTCATAGTATTGTTTGCATGGTCATTGCGGCTGGTCATTGTCATCTTTCGGTAGCATAATGGTCACACGATAGGGGCTTGATGATTCAGGGAAGGATAGACAATGGTCCAGAAGTCCCAATCAGTGAGCAAATGTGGACAGTGACACTTTTGTTTACACAAGTCTCCGGTAAGGTCCAGTGCAGCGCAACCCCAAGGGCTTCAGTACAAAAGTCTTGGGACAAAAAATCCTGGATGCCAGGTGTAACCATAGCAAAAGTAATGCATTTTAAAATGAAAACACACAACTGTAAGTGTAGTCCAAAACACCAGCTTGGCCAGGCAGAGAGGTAGAACCAGGCTAAACCAGGATAGTGCAATTAGAGGGCACAAAGACAAAAAGGACAATGTCTCCACTCTAGTTTCACAAAAATTAATATAATAGATTGCCATCTTTGGCAGACAACAGTTTGCATCATAAGTTGCAAACCCAGAAACCCTTTAACACACAGCGTGACTGTTGCCATTGTTCAACAATCTAGTATTACTTTGTCATAGGGTTATTCAGTCCCTGTTACCGAACATCTGACATCCTTCATCTGAAAAGCAACATAATTAGAAAAGTCCCTGAATGTGTGCATGTATGCTGGCCTGTGTACCAGTAAGAAAGAGAGAGCGAAGGCACTAAACTAAATAAATAAGCACTCAGCAGGCTTACAATGGAAGGTAATATGCCCTTTGTCAGCCTGCATTCCTTGTTCTGATTCACAGGCTGTTTGGCAGGTGGGACCCACTTGTAAAACAGGGTAAACGATAAGAGCCTGCTTTCAGCAAAGTGAAATCTCTGCAGATAAAAAAAAGAGAATCCTTTATTTTTTACCAATAGAACCGTTGCTGGAGTAAGAAGTTATTTAGATTAAAAATACACATGTTGTTGGGTGTCTTGTATAATAGCATGTACACACGTGCATCATGCAAACTCAAAGAACAAAGTCATTACCATAGTCAGAATCATTATTTTAATATAACCTTGCATGATGGTGTTAAAAATGAAAAAATTACATTTCATACATGCATTTTTGTTTTAATAAGACAACCAAACATCATGTTAAAGAATTTTGCATGTTATTAGATGCATGTAGCATAAATATGTAATTAAAAATGTTCCATTCCATACATTTTTGGGTGTGACAATTACTTCTAAGAATAATGTCTAAAAAAGTACCAGTAAGAACACTTAAAGTACCAGTAAGAACACTGAAGCCACAAATTCAAAATGAACATGATGGTGCACACTAATGGGCCATGGTTAGAAAATGCATTTCACCACAATCCAATTTTGTCTGTGAATAAACAGAAAGAGTTTATCAGACAAAGTGTTGCATAAATGTAAAAATGTAACAGTCAGTACAGTACATTTTGTATAGTTTTAGCTCCAAACCATGCTCGGATAAAATGTGACCCTGTCTGTAAAATTCAGACTAAAGTCTCATAATCTAATTATGAGATAAGGAGCATCAATGTTAGATTAAACGTTGATTTCAATCTTTGATATGCCCTGTTGACAGACAAGGTCACAAATATGCTCCGAATGAACCAAACAAAAACACTGACATGGTAGAGTCAGCTGTGATGGCATGATCAATGACAGCATCCTCTCTATTGTTTCTGTGGAGAATTTGTGGGGCCACAGTAAGAATGGTTTGTGCCTATAGATAGCACTGTAAACGCTTTATCTCTCCCTTTTTTGCCTCTGAAAGGACGTGTCTGTCATCTCCCGGTCACTGTTTAACTGCCCACCTGATAAAGACAACAATCGGGGGACAAGGGGAACCCGAAGACTGAGCATCCTTATACAGGACATGCCAGCGGGCCATGAGAACTGTCCCTTTCCACTGGGCCTTGATGATTGAGAAGGATGGAGTCTCCTTATGGGAAACACTTGGAGACTTTGGGCTATGATAGGCAGTCTCTACAAACAGGCCCTTTGAGAGAGTCTCTGTTACCCCTTAGGTCAGTCTGACAATGGGGGAAATTGGACACCTATTTGTTTGGACACATCTCAACACCTCAAATGACCAGAGAGATAAGAACTTGGCCCTCTGCCCAGTTATGACCTGCATGATTCTAAATGGATATCTACATTGACTGCAATAATACAAATCTTATCTTAAGAAGCACTCAGTGGAAGAGTTTATTTTTGGATATTTTTTTATACATGTTTACGTGTCATATTGCATCTTGAGACGCTAAAGTAGAGGGAAACCTTGCTTTGTAATAGAAGGACAATATGCCTGAAATACAAGTATGGCAGATGTTTCAGAGCCTTTAAAAGGTTTTAACTTTTATTTCCGAATTGTTTTTTTTACCTGGGCCCAGTGGGTTTACAAAAGGGAATGTACTGAACACAGTGCAGATAGGTCATCGTCACATCTGCTAGGCCATAGAAATCTAAGCTAGTCTTGGACGCAAGGTCAAAAACAGCAGGATGGCCACCTGCCTTATGCGTCTGCCACCCTTTAATTGAAATGTTGTGATAAATTTCCTAAGCAGGTCAAAATGTAACGCAGTCCCTAAGCAGGGGTCAGTAGGGCTCCTCGCTGGAGCACTCCTATACTTTATGGTGTTCACTAATTTGCTTCGGGGAGTAGATTTGACCACGGACTCCACCTATCTTCCCCGGACTCCGTCGCGGCAGGGTTAATGGCAACTGGGTCCTTTACAGTGTGGTAGTCTTTCATTAAACCTTCTTCATTTTATTAGTCTTGTTGAGGATCAATGGCAAAAATAATTCATCTTTTTTCCCCGGAAGATCAAGGATCATAGGTGAGAATATAAAAAAGGGGCCAGAAAGGGTCCGAAAGTTCAATAAATAAAAGTCCATATTCATTCTCCAGATGTCACAAGGGTTGCCAGTTTATTGACTGCAAGATGCACTTAGGATATGAAGAGGTTTTGTTAAAAATTCTTTTCAAAGTCCATAGGTGAGAAATGAGATCCAAAGGCCATTATTACTATTACGACCCATAGCATAACAGCTTGATGCTACTGTTGGTTTTAATAGAAGACCTTTTTTGTACTTTGTTTTAATAACCCATCAAAAGCTAGAGAATTTTGAGGTTTTAGCAAATTAAGAGTTGCAAAAATGCAATAAATCCATTTTGACTAATTACGGTAAAACCGTGCTTTCTATACCAATAAAGTGACACTATTTTCTGTTACAAACTGTCACATAGCATCTTCAGGTTATAATATCATTAAAAATTCAGATCCATTATTTGATTTTCAAAGATTTATTATAAAAACTGATTACTTTTATAAATGTCCATTCATCTTTGCCATGTTATATATTTATTTAGTTGACTAGTGGTATACACTGATTAAAAAAAATAAACCTTAATGTCCTTAATCAAAACACTTACTTTGTCATATTAAGAACACTGTCATTGCTGCTGTCATCCTTGGGACGTCAATGCTGATTTTTTTTTCAATACGATCAGCTGTAAAATGTTTTCGTCCTGCTCGATTTTCATTGACTGGGTAAAATAATGGAAAGTTTTTCATAAGATCCCCTGGGGTCAATGTGTTGGGGTCAAAGCTTGATGCTGTCGTGTGAGAACAAGCAACAGCCGACATTTTTCCGTCTCCTGAGGCTTACGTTTCTTTCCCTTCACAGAAAACCAACACAGGTTTATCAATGCCATCAAAAGTATTATTTTGTATTTGTTTGTTGATCACGAAGTACAAAGTAGATGAGGAAAACTACTGTGTGTATTCCGTGCCGGCATTTTTGTTTACAATGCGTGGAACGGTGCGCTTTGATTTGTTGAGAAGATTTATTGCATTCTGCAGAAAAGTGCTGTTTATCGACTTTGGGGAAAAAGGGAGAAAAGATGACAGAATAAGACGGCGGATATTGGATTTTGTGTCAAATTAAGAATTTACTTTTTAAAACTGTTCTGATAAAATACTGATTTTGGCGGTAACTCATTAAAAAAAGTATTCAAATATTTCTAAGAACAAACTCTCAAAGTAATATATATTGTAATGAATAACGCTGAAAACTTTTAGTTTTTATCATCTGTGAACACAATAAAAATACAGGAATTAATAATAATAATAATAATAATACAATAATAAACATTGTATTTTTAATAGTTCTTAAACAAATAATTTCTTTTTCTTATACATTTACATTTTAAGATCAAAATGTGTTATTATTCAACTTCAGATTGTCATTGCACTTCTGCAAAGTCTCAAACTCTTTTGTTGTCTTAGTGTACATCCATTCACATATTTCACTGGCACTGTAGTTCTTGTACAGATGTAGTGGGGCCCTGAGGGCGACTGCCATTCATGATATCAGCTGTGTAATTGAACCCCATGTTCCCTCTGTTGTCTTTGAAATGAATCAGCTGCTGCAAGCCATAAAGATGTAGTGTGAGCTTGTTTGAATGGTCATGCTTGTTTTCAGCCTTGGGTGGGTGTGGAAAGGTACACTCACACATGGAGCAACAAGCCTGGTGGCCCTCTCATCAGAAGGGATTGCTTGTAATTTGCCTTTTAAAGGCATCTCGTCCACATAATCAGACGGCAATTGCACCATTGTCATGTACAGTGGGTGAATGTGAACAATCTCTATTGTGATGCCCAATTTGGCAGAGTGGATGGAATGACACACTTTGCCATTTGGTTTGAGTAGAGAGAAATCCTCAGAGCATGATGCTGGCCCTCTTGAAACAGAAACTAAATATACAATCTGATATTCAGCATTAAAATCTTATAATGGAGCACCACCTGAGATGATCCAGCGTTGTCAGCAATGCATGATGCAAAATTATATGAACTGCATTCAAGAGTTATTCCTAAAATGTACAGTTCTGGTCCTAGGGGTTGAGTAGTCAATTGCCATACTTTAACTAAATAAAGCTACTGTACAGTGTGACCATACTACTTTTGGTTTACTAAACAGCAACTTAAACTAATTGTTATTTTTGCATAGCAACATTTTATTTATGCTTCATATCAATTACTACATCTAAAGACAGTATGGGGGCATTTTAAAATGTTAAAATGTTAAAAAATAGCATTGTATTGTTATTATAGCCTGGATATTTAAATCTGGATTCATGTATTTACCTATTATAAGTCTTAGTTATTAGACATGCACCACGTCATACAAGGAAAGCCTTGCATAATGATGTTGATAAATGAAAACACACGACTGACACTAATCCTATTAAGCTCTTGAGCTTAACACTTACTTACAAGAATAAAAGTGCATCTGCCACTTGGGAATTAGGTCTGAGGAAAAGGGCAAACTATCGGAACAAAGTTTATATGGTGAGGACGTATGCCACCGTGCAGGGGAACAATGGTATTAACAAGCCCCTTCTGGCCCATATTCAGACTCCAGCCATGTGGCACATGAAAGGAACGAGTCTTTATCCCTCCCCGCAGCCACCCATCCAGCAGTGCATTGTTAGCACACAGCAAGCGACGGCCTGACTACTGGACAGCTTAGCAGCGCTAGAGCCAAAGCTCACTGTGAATTTGTATCCCCGGACCTGGTGAGTTCGGGTCTCGGGGAGGTGGTTCACGACCTCGTGAGCACACCAGATGGGCACACTTTATTTAGATTGGATCTAGGGGTGGAAGTAGTTGCAACTGTAGGATAGCTTGGTCATAATCTGACAGGTTGTTCCCCTCCCTCAGCTCAGGGCAAAACAAACAGTGCTCTGGGCTATTGTGCAGGATCTGAATTTCCCCTTAAAGCATACTTTGTCATAGACTGCTCTATATCTTTACACACATGATGACTTAGGGTTGCATAAGGATTGATCGTGATTCATCTATTGTAGAATAAAGGTTTTTGTTTACATCATATATGTGTGTGTACTGTGAATAATAACTTTGTATTAATAAATACACACACATGCATGTATATATTTAAGAAATGTTTACATGTTTAAATACATTTGTATATTTATGTATAATTTATATTATATATAAATGTAAATACTTAATATATAAATTAATATATATATATATATATATATATATATATATATATATATATATATATATATATATATATATATATATATATATATATATATATATTTATGTATAATTTATATTATATATAAATGTAAATACTTAATATATAAATTAATATATATATATATATATATATATATATATATATATATATATATATATATATATATATTTTTTTTTTTTTTTTCTTAAAATTATACATGCATTAATAATTATACAATTATTTTTCACAGTTCACACAAATATATGATGTAAACGTTTATTCTGCAATAGATTAATCGTGATTAATCGTTATGCAACCCTACTAGGAGTAGTACACACTCAAATATACATCTGTCCATACTATAGATGCATCAAATAAAACAAATTGAAAATTGAAGATGCATTGGTCACACGCATACAAAACATACACTACAGGTGCTTTATATTAAACCTACACTGAAAAAAATAATTCATTCCACTATTTTTTTTTTTTTTAAGGTAAGTGGTTGCAATCATTTTATTTAACATTTAAACAAAAGTTTTTTTTATTTTATATTACTATTTTTGTTTTTGTTGTTTCAATGTAGCTTAAATAATTTGATTCAATTGAATGAATCTTTTTTTTCAGTCTAATATGCATTATGTCATATACAGAATACATTTGTTTACTCCTCCATCCTTGACTGTATTTATTATTATCTTAAAATTATGCTAATACATTAAAGTCATCAAAGGTCTACCCACAGCTTTAGGCTAGTACCAAATCACATGTTTAAAGTGTCTCCACTTAAATATCTTAAAATATGCCAGTGCAATTGATTTGTCTCAAGATACACACCAGTAACGTCATTTTCGAAGGCATGTTTATAAAAATGCTTTGAACATATTAAATCAACCAACTAGTCCTGACTCATTTTTAATGTTCTGTCATGGACCCAGTACCACATATGAGATATCCATCACTTTGAGATATACTTTACTGTAAGAAAGTTATTTACACTTAATTACTTATTACCCCCCCATATTTTTATATCATTTAATATTCACATATTATATATTTTTCAAGTATGTATAGAGTAGTATGTACGAGTAGAATAACTTTTACATAGATTAAGATAGAGCAAAAAATCTTATTTCCCCTGTAAGCTGAAAATGGCTGGAATTAAAGGAAACTGTCTGCAGCTTTCGTTACCACTCAGGGCCAGAGTTATACACTTTTAAATACAGACTTTAGAAAAAAAACATAAAAAAGCGCCTATTTCTTTTTGTGTTTATTAGAGGACTGACAACACATACAACCATGTTTAGCACTTTCAACAGTGTTTTATAAAATTTCAAAGGGTTTCCTGTAAAATGATACCAAACTTTTGTATGTACACCTCTGCATGTGGGTATGGGAAGCTTTTGAAATTGGGTAGGCCAAATCAAGGCAGACATCCTCAAAATAGCCTCAGAGTGTAAGAAGTGATCTGAGCCTTGTCTGTGAAACCAGGCCATAGTGTTTATTATTGAATTTATATGCAATAAAGTCATAGCTATTACTTAAACTTAAACTGGTATATACATTCTGTAACCTCAATCTATCATATGTTCCATACAGGTCTAATTAGATCTTTATTTGCAATGACCCACCGGTCAATAATCGTTTCACTACAGACTTTTGAAAAAGCACTCGTGGGACTCCCAAAAAAGACGACTTGTCAAAACACCTCGAGGTAACTGTGCAGTTTAAATGGTGAGCCAAAAGTGAACGTGACATTCCTGTCTGAAGAGAATATTCCTCTGAGAGCCACCGGCGACCGAATACTCCATTGTTGTAGTGTTAGCTGAACATTGATAAACGACTGCCTTTGACAGAGATGAGTGAATTGGGCCAAACCTCATTTGATGAACCAGAAAATGAAATGATTACTATTGGGTCGTATTGACTCGACTGGGTGGTACACTCACCGTTCCGTCCCTCCCAAAGGTTAATTGGACTTGAACCCAGAAAATCAAGAGGTTAAGCAGGGTCAAAATGACAGCAGGTTCATTCATCACACTCCTGAAATTGCCGCTAATCAGATATGTCAAGAGGTTCTTGATCATCAGTTCCACTATGCATACATGCTGGACATATTCAAGGCATTTTATGCCTTCGGTGATTGATTTCGAAATGAGAACATCTTCCCTGCGGATGACAAAGCAACAGCGTTTGAAAAGAAACGGGGTCAGAGAAATAATAGTACTCGTACATGAGCGAAGATGATACAGTAAGTTGGATGTTATTCATACAATCCTGTATTCTTTGCAGTAGTGAATCTTAACCTTGTAGCTACATATTCAGGCACTTTCGTCTAATAAGTAATAACAGAATTTCTGAAAGCATGGTGAAATATAAACTAATGTCTTTGAAAGTGTACTGAAGAGACTGCTTAACATAAGATTTGGAGATGGCTGGATAAAATGGATTGAACAGATTTTGAACTGGTTGTTGCATTTCATAAATGAACATTCTAATGTCATTGAGGCATCGCTGAAAGGACAAAATGTGGTGTTTCATTGCATTGCATATTTACTACTTTATGGAGTATTGTATAGTCTCTAAACTGGCTACTTCCTGTGAATGTTCAGGGTCCAATCATAACATGCATGGATGTGTCAAGTGATAGCAAAGAATTTGGTTTGGTAAGTAAATTCTTCTTCATAAGGAGATAACATTATTTGGTTTATAGTATAAACTCATGATCCATGATGTAAATAACATTGGTGAAAGAAAACAATAAATCAACCAATCGGCACACTCCGTTGGCAGGTGTGGCAAAATGTGATTTTCAGACCCAGGGTGAGTGGTTTTACACGCTACTGCGGTGAAAAAATGTCTCCCCTTTGAAATCTAAGTATTATGATCTGCCCTCATGACAGAGATTTTGTTTCAACATGATTCCGTAACAGCTGGTGGTACCCTGGAAAATCGATCCCTCTAATCCGCCTGCTACTTTTTGCTTCCTATTAAAACTTGCAGGATCTTTTCAACCGCTATCCTGCATTGACTCGCAACTGCAAAAACAAGTTTAATTCTTGTCAGCTATGTTATTATCAAAATGTGAAGTTTGTAAGCTTCCGTGCACCGCAATCCAGCTGTACTTCCAAGTCGTGGATTGAGTGCGATTTTAAGGAAGACCACATGCAGTGCATGTTGCTGGTGATCCCTGCTGAGTGTGACATTCTGATTTCATGCACCCCCTCCAAACCCACCCTGCTCACTGAAACCCGCATGCACAATGGCAGACAAAGCTGGCGTAATTAGCATGTCACATCCAGAGCTCAGCCCACCCCCACCCTTACATGTAGCTCTAGCTCTATGGCACTGCACCTCAGCAAACACACTGACAACTATCATATAATATTAGCGTTCATTGTTATAACTAAAAAACACAATACTGCATTTTACATACAATATATGGATTATTGTATTGTTGTACTGCATTTTATAATTTTACGTGTGTTTTATTATTATTACTTTATTTATTATAGGTACACCCTTTTAGAAATACACATTGTGACACAGTGTGAAAAAAACATTTTTTTTTATTTTCTACATTAAATCATCCTACATACTGTAAAAAAACATAATGTGAAAATATAACATAGATATCTTTAATATTGACTAAGGCCATGTCAAATACTGAAATCAAACTTTGATGTTCAAAATCTCATAATGAGACTTAACCCTAAATAGCCTGAATTTCACAGACAAGGTCACAATACATATGCTTTATTTTAAATTGGCGATACTTGTAATATTTTTTTTAATTGAGCATTGGTGAATGTGTAGCACATCACATATCTGTACATTTAGACATGAAGCCTCTCTCTCTCTCTCTCTCTCTCTCTCTCTCTCTCTCTCTCTCTCTCTCTCTCTCTCTCTCTCTCTCTCTCTCTCTCTCTCTCTCTCTCTCTCTCTCTCTCTCTCTCTCACAGAAGGGACAACAGGGTCAGTTGAGACCTTCCCTTCTACATCAGCCTTTCTCCTCACTGCCATCTGCAATCAGATTGTTAGCATGTCAACTCAATCTGTCGGCCTCCCTTGAGTGCCGCTCTCTCAAGCGTGAGGAGCCTTCTCCACTAGCAGCGGACGTCCCTTAACAACACCTAGAGTCACTCTGCCAGGATCGCTGAAATAGGGGGTGGATGGTAGCCTCACACCCCAGCATGTCAGCTGAACTCCTCAGTGACACGCACTGACCCAGGAACTGCCACTATCAGAGGGACAGGTTGAAGGCCAAAGGGGGATCTTACAGTCACTGACCCTCCAACCAGTCTCGGTAGACAAAGTCTAAAACAGCTAAAAATAACAAAGTCAAAAAGGCAAATGGCCCAAAAGGCCTTGATCGACCTTGTTAATGCAGTTATAGATGCTCGCCACTAGATGACACCCTGATTTCACGAAATGTATTGATTTATTAAAGTGATCAACTATTAACAGGGGTTACTACTGTTATAAGGTTTTGAAAGGTCACGGGATGGCACTGTAATGGTGCAGTACTAGTAGGGTAATTTTTGGTTTTTATCAAATGGTAAAGCAGAAAAAGTGAAATGGTCACTAAAATGTAGAAATATGTTCGGCTTAAATGTGTTACAAAGTCAAATCCCCAAGAATAACAGTAGGATTTTTTTGCGGAAATGAATTTTCAGTTCACATCTTCATTCACTCAGCAGGTAAGAGATTACAGAGAATACGCACTCACTTTATTGTTGGGTGCACTTAAGTGGAGTGTTCCAAAGCATATAATTACCTTCTAGGCTTCTGGCCCTGAAGTATATGTGGAGAGAGGGGCTGTGTATTCATGAGACACAGGGACCGCTATGGCAGCAGATTGAGTCAGCCGCTCCTGCCATCTTTTCACCCTCTTTTGTGTTTTACCCCTGTTGCCATGGGAATTAATTGAATAGAATTTCAGACATCATTGTCCAGGTGGGAATTTCATAGCTCTGGCCGGCATTTTTCACTGCTTCACATGAAAGCAAGACCTTTCCAAGCTGGGTAGGACATACCATGCTGGCTGATTTTATATCAAAGTGTATCTTGATTGTTCACAAATCATTGAAAGTTTTAAGATTTTATTTTAAAAATAAAGAACATTTTAATACATTATTAAAAAAGCAGCAAAATGCTTCCCTTGTGTTTCAAAGCTATTGCATGTGCAACACAGTTATAAAATGTAAAAAAAAATTAGTACAACTCAAGCTCTAAAAAAAAGTTTGGTTCCAAAATGCGATAAACGCCATTTAAAAAAAACAAGTGACTGTCAAAATCCGATATCCGCCGTGTTATTCTGTCATCTTTTCTCCATTTTTTCCCAAAACGCGAGAAACGGCAGTCCTCCTTCTCTGCAGAATGCAATAAATCCGCTTAACAAATCACAGCGCACCATTCCACGCATTGTAAACAACAATGGCCGCGCATTTAATACACATGGAATCCTAGTTTTCCTCATCTACTTTGTATTTTGTGATCATAAAACAAACAAAAACAAAATAATACTTTTGATGGCATTGATAAACTTGTGGCGGTTTTCTGTGGCTTGGAAGAAATGTATGCCATCAAAATCTAATAATTTACATGAGAGGCACTTGGGCGAAGCAAATGCCGGCTGTTGCTTGTTCTCACACGACAGCATCAAACTTCTGCCATGCTAACACATTGACCCAAGGGGATCTTATGAAAAACTTTCATTATTTTACGCAAAGTCAACGAAAATCGAGCAGGACCAAAACATTTTACAGCTGATCGCTGTCAAAAAAGTTCAGCGATGACGTCCCAAGGATTACAGCAGCAATGACAGTGTTCTTAATATGAAAAAGTAAATGTTTTGATTAATGTTTATGTTTTTTTAATCAGTGTATACCACTAGTCAACTAAATGAATATAACATGGCAAAGATGAATGCACATTTATATATTGATTCAATAGATTTATAGAATTTTGAAAAAAAAAAACTTCTCATGGATTTATTGCATTTTGTGGAAAATCTGTTTTTATATAAATCTTTGAAAATCAAATTACGGTTTTGAATTTCAATGTTATTATAACCTAAAGATGCTATGTAAAAGTTTGTTACAGAAAATAGTGGTTTTCATTTTGTCACTTTATTGGTATAGAAAACACATTTTTCAAAATTAGTCAAAATAGATTTATTGCGTTTTTGGACCAAACTCTTCAAATACAACTTACAAAATAGATAATAGGTACATAACAGATAACACCAGTTGCCCTTGAAATAGTTATTTTGTTGATATCTTATACATTGAACCCATCTAAATGTCTTTAAATTCACAGGTGAGACTAATAAAAAGTACCACTTACATTATGAACCTCACAAAACTGTCATTTTTCTGACAGGAATAATAGATCCCCACCCCCGCATCAGACAAAAAAAAAAGAGAATAAAGGGGGTTGAGGAAAAAGGAAGTTCTTACTATAAAATCTGCACAATAAACATTTACACATTTACCCTCGAGGGTTAACTGTATTTAAAAAGACAACAGTGTGTGATCATTGTCATGTAATACGTCTGGCTTCACCTGTATGACAAACGGGTTAATTTTCATTGCCGTGAGACAGGCAGCCAGTAAAAGGTTAAATCTGGCAAATGCACAAGTTGTAGAAATTAAACTCCTTTTATGCAGAAAGCCTGCACATGCAGGGTGCTTCAACACTTAAGCTCTTCCAATCCGTTTCCATTCTCTGGATGCTGCATACAAAGCAATCCATTAGTGTCAGCCTTGCCTGTGATTTTAAGTGGACACCTGTCCATTAAGACTGGCATTTTAGAACAGCTCATCTGTCACATTATCTGTTCAAACTGAATCTCAAATGTAATGGAATTTATATTTGTATAATATTTGTATATCATTTTTGTTTAACCTCCTAAGACCTGATGTGTCCACATACATGGACATCACATTTTTTGTTGTTTGCACCATAATAGTTAATTCTGTGTAACTGGAACCCGTTGTACACAAACGTGGACAATTACACTGCTTCATGTTCAAAGAAAAATCTTGGGTTATTATATTTATTGGTCCTTTCTAGCACCAAAATAGCTGGATGATATCTGAAAAAAAAGACAAACCAAAGCTTGAGTCTTTGGAGGTTAAATGAAGTTAAAAGAATTAATTTCTTATAATGCTCATAAATTGTGATATAGTTGCGATATGTTTCAATGACAGCAGTAAGAAGTAACATTAACTCCTATCACCTGATTGGATAATCTCTAAAGAAACTCATCTAGACTGTAAATCTATTGCAGTACTACAATAACAGTGAGGCATCAGCTGATTTATTTTAATAAATGTGAAATATCTGGGAATTTCCTCATAAAATCTTTTTTAACATTTATTTTAAGATCCATTACTTTGTTAGATCCATAAAAAAATATATAGGTCTATTTAGTACAAAATACAGTTATACCATACAGTAATAAATTATCATGCTCTAATTTTGATAGTTATTCATTTGTTAATATTAAATTCAAAGTAAAATTCAATTTAGACCCTTTCAGTGCCTTTTTTGTCATTGTAGGCAGTATTAAACATTGCACATATTGTGATATTACAAGTTAAGTTAAAGTAATAGTTGACCTCTGATAAAAGCACATATCATAAAGCTGCCTTTCCACATAAACCGGAAGTCATTAATTCCGTAAGGAGCGTCGCAAAAAGCCTGCGTGAGGTGACGACCATCTGCGGATGTGTAATATTTGGATCTGCTTTGTGAGCATTGGATCTGTAAAAAAATTTGGACTTGTGTGACTATAATGCATGTGATACACCAACCGGAAATATATTGTATTTCAGTATATTCCAATTAAAACACTGTGCGAGGTGAATATTATGAATCCTTTTTGTTTAACTTTATCAGTAACATTTGAATCCTTAAAAAAATATTAACACTGTATTACTTATCAGTAATCAATTAAAATATGTAATCGTTTTTATTTTATCTTGGCTCCATATGTTCTCTCCAAAAAATATTGGCAGTCGTTGTCATATACTGTAGGCATAGCTGTTTAATGGATTATTGATTTGAATTAATTTATTTATTCCACTATGCTAAATATAAGAATGAAGGATCATGTTTGCAAGGACTTACGATTAAACTGAAACTGCATTACAACTGCCAACAGGGGGCGAATTCTAACAGTCATGTCTGAATGTCGTGTACAGAGAAAAGGCCTATTGTGGCCCAAACTACTTCCAGTAGACTTTCGCAAACAATCAATAACAACAGAGTCCCCTCTATAGTAAATTATTTCTGATAACAAGCAAAATAAAAATGTATTTTACCTTTGTTTAAATCATAGCAAAGCATATCAACAACTACTGAGCTAACATTACTTTGTAAACATGTATACAATGTTAGCTACAGATCCTTCAAATCGTGCCTGGCTGCCAAACCTCTCTTTACAAAGTGGTGATCCATGCTCACCATCTCCCCTCATATTTAGGGAACCAGTTAGTCAGTTTAGCCACTAGACAGTATATCTATAGGCACAACCATAAACAAACAAAGACCGAAGTTAACTTCGGGTCAGGTGCATAACCATGGTGGGTGCTTCCGATGAAACCCCCCAAAAAGTGTAAATAAACTCTCAAAAGAAAATTTGATCATAAATCACTTAGGGATAAGCAATGTATGATAACACTTTCATTTGGGAGTGAACCAACCCTTTAAGACTGAGGTGCTAAGGGGTGAAAACACAGGTAAAAAACAACTACTGTACCACTGGGTGAGGTAAACTATGGTATGGTCTTGATGAATACATGTAAAACAGGGTCCATTCCATTCTGACTTATTATTAATGATATACTGAATGGGATTGAGGGGTTCAGTAACCATATTATTCAAATGCAACAAACACAGTTCCGTGAAGCACCTTGTGTCCACCTCATTACCATGGTACAGGTTTTTGGTTACAAGGGTTAAAAAAAGAAAGGCAAATAGAGTCAAGACAGAAGTGTAAGCGATAAGATCAAACAAGGGGGAGTTCTGATCCCTCATTACCAGGCCAGGCGCTGCTTTCTCTTCAGGCACATTATAGCAATGAGATTTAGAGCTGAGTGTCCACCCTGACAAAAACCCACAAAGGGAATAAACCCCACAAGCAGAGCCAGTCAGCTCATCTCCACTCAAATTAATTAGACCCTTCTGTAGTGAAGCCCTACATTCAGAAGAGCAGGAGCTCAGTGCTCCTCTGATGGTTGTGCCTCAAATAAGGAGAGCGATAGCTGGATGGAACTTCAAAACAAAATGCAAAGTAGTGGAGACACTGAGGTTACATTAGTAATATGGTAAAGATTCATCTGATAGAAAATGTGGACAATGAGAGACAATGAAATCATGCTCTTGTTTAGGGGCTTTACATTTATGCACTTGGCAGATGCAGTCACTGTATCCATTTTTGTGCATTCCCAAGAAATTTATCCCATGATGTTGGCATTGTCAGCACCAGGCTTTTAGCTACAGGATATTTTTTTAAATAATGTCACACTGTAGTGACCATCACATGCTGCATTAGCATGCCAGGTTTCATATTTTTGTTGTTTCATGCAGGTTAATGCTTCTATTCAAAATGACCATGGAAAAGTACACCAAAAGAAAAAGAAAAAAATGCATTCAATTTTAATTAAATTGATTTTATATATGCAATCATATGCTTTGTGGAGAATGTACGACATTAGGTAGATTTTTCTTTTTAAAGGAAATGTAGAAATTATGGCTGGAGTACATATGCAAGAATGAAAAAATGAAGAAAAATGTTATTGAATAAATAACTCATTTAGTGAAGAAACAATCTTCTCAACAGAAGGCTAATTTACCTCGCTGGCTGCATAGATACTTAATGAGGACATATTCCAGGAAGAAATATCCGAATTAAACAAATTCACAGAACAAACAAGAAAAAATTCTGTATTCTAAATGTGAAGAAGCAGACCCACATCTAATCAGTCTAACCACTTGAAAACTCACAAGCCGTTTGTTGTTGCTTTACCCATACCAATAGGCTATGATTATGGATCAATTAATTAGACTAATAAAGCCCTCCTCCTTAGAAAGCCAATGAGATCAGCCTGTGGTGCTAGATTAGATCTTACCCCCTTAAATAATGTGTTTTATTGATGAGAGTAAGGACATGTGTTAAGCTTAAAATTAAATCAGCATGTTAGCAGGGTTGGGAGCCAGATCTCAGCACACATTCTGCTTCAAAGTGTGAGGACCACAAGACAAATTATTTGTACAAGACTGCTCAAACCTGGTATATTTAGCAGAAACACCCTTTTCTCCTTGAAAAAATACAAAAAAGACTCTTCTTTAAAGAACCATTTTTCTTAACCTTGGCATCGTGAAGTACCTTTATTTTTTAAGTATAGAAGTAAAAGATGACGAGTTATCGTCTCCAATGTAAATCTCTTTTCTTGGACTACAACAAACACACGGATTGTAGGCAACAGTTTAATTCCTGGGATAGGTGATGTACACAAGACCGACATTATCATAATTCCTCCCGCTTGGACTCACAGTCTGTAACTCCTGTTAGCAGTGCATTGTGACCAAATCTTTCAAACATGGTAAGGAGTGTCACATTTCCGGCTGACGTCAGAGGCATTCAGGCCAATCACAACGTACAGATTAGCTGGCCAATCAGGGACTCAGCACTTTTCAAATCGATGTGTTTCAGGAAGAGAGTAAAATCTGGAGCTACAAAAATGTACGATATGTGGAAAATAATGTGTTTTTTTTAAACATAAACCATGCGAGCACATTGTATTATACCAAATACACAAAAGAACGTTGTTTTTAGCAATGAAATAGATGCACTTTAATCTATAATTTTTTTTTATTCTCTACGTTTTTGATTTCTTACATTTTGGATGACTTTAAAATAATTGTAAACAATTTCAGTATGCAATGTAGTTTCCATTAGGATTGGCATGGTAGATTATTCATAGAAATTACAAAACCAATCCATTAGGTCTCATTCCCACACAAGGATTGCCAACAAAACTGGTGAATGACCACAATACAATCATGTGCCACGAAAAGGGGAAGCCAATTCGGCTTGTTGTCACAGCATTCCTCTCAAGTTCATTTCGATAAGTGAGTGTTTTAGGAATAGTGCCTTGACTTTCAATGCAAGGATTTTCAAGAAGAAAACACTGCCTCATTTGTTGAAGGGGGGTAAGGGGGCAATGGCTTGAATTTCACGGTTAGAAAACAGTTACTGTCAGAGCTATTTAGATCTGCGATTACTGCCTACAAAGTAGTTGTAATGAAAATGCAACAAATCACCACGGACTAGCCTTCCCCTATTGTCCGCATTTTTATTGTGAAAGACCTCCTCTGACAGTCAGCATCCAAGCGTAGAATAGAGGCAGTTTGTAATGTGTGCAGAATTGCCTTTTCTCCTCCCTTGTAGTAGTATTTAAGTGTCATGTTAAGCCCGAGGCGAGGGTCTCTCAATGACCTGTTCTGGCTGGATTGTTGTGTTTACTGTATTCTTCTCAATAAGAACTGCTGAATCCCGTCTCTTATCAGTGCATAAAGTCTAACAGATTGCTGACTCAAATTTCCCCTGCCAGCCATGCTGGTTTTTGTCTTTTGTTTGGCCCGACAATAGTTTCCACATACCCTACAGCTTGAGTTTCTCTCTTCTTTATTTGTAGGGTATCACCCTCTATGCAAGTAATAGCTATTTGCACAACGCAGGCTCAGCCCAGAAGAGGCTCTTTATGGGGAAGAAGGTGCAGAGATGCCAAAATTTGACGATGCTTTTAGCAGTTTGTCATGAGGGTTGTCATAATAGTGTTGTTCATGTAATCTTTACAGGTTAAAAGATGTAGGAGACACAAGCTAAGATGTCTACGGGAGGCACAACCACAGCCCTTAAGGGAAAAAAATGTGTGCCATGTCTTTTGTGCAAAGGAAAAGCACTGATGCCTCTTCAGAACAGAAAGCACATTCGGTACATAGCGTGTTTTTGTTTTGGGTTTTAAGGATACGTGCATAACTACTGTGCCTTACAAATGCATGTTTTATAAGAATGAACAAACATGCTATAAAAATATAACAGATTTGAAGATGTGAATTAAATTTGACCTGCTGCTTAGTCTTTATTTTTGAGCATTGTCATGTAAGGCTAGTACTTTAAAAAGTGTTTATCAATTTAAAAAAGAGCAAATCGACTCCTGTGCCCTCTGTAGAGAACAGTAAGCACAAGACAGAAGTCACGCTCTCTTTCATCGTAATGCTGCCAATGAGCAGTACGAGGCGCTGCGATGTTGCAAAGCTCTTAAAATGCGCCAAGGTGAAACTTGAGGGGAAACTAAGGATCTTAAGGACAGTCGTGAGATAGCCAAGCTCCAACTGGATTTTGAAGTCTGGGTGTAAGTACAGTGACAGACAGAATACTGGAAACATGCAGCCTTATTCACTCAACAGCCATTATGTAGCTTCCTGTTATAAAGCTGCTTGAAATGATAGCAGATTGCTTAGTGTGTTAACGTTATTCAGATTCACTCAAAAACCTGAGCTTTATTATTGTTAAGTGTAGACACATTTTGCTGGTTAAAGTTGTTTCTTTACTGTATTTATTCATGGCAAAGCTTTAAATCTTGCCCTAAACAAAAGCAGCTGTAAAACGTTGCAATTTTGTTCTGAAAGAAGCAGCTTTGTCATCTTTGGAGAACAAACCAGAAATAAGATCGGGGGTTTAAGGCTTTTTGTTAAATGCAGTGTAATGCATTGCTTTAAATGAATAGCTGGTCCAGAACAGAAGTTTGTTTCTAAGCTTTTGAAAGTTTCTCTACATTTGAGCCAATTGTTTGTACAGGGTATCAACGTGAAGTGCAAAACGATCTTAGGCTACATGAGATCAAAGGTGTTAATTCTTATAGTAAAAAAAACTCACGTAAGAAAACAAAAGAATAGAGTGTCATATAATGGCACACATGCGTGAATTGACAGGTTCTGCCACATTGGTCCAGGCATGAGCACACCACAAACACAGTGAATGGAGGACCCCTCTATGCATTCATTATGTCTATGTGTGTGTGGCGCTTAATGCAGAAACCAATGTTCATGATGCATGTGTGATGAGGACGCAGGAGGTCAGGGTGTAAATGCAGGACAGAGACTGACACGGAAGAGAAGAACATTTTAAACAAAGTCAGACCAAAATAATTATTGACGCTTTATTTCATGAGATCACACTTAGGGCCGTGATGGTGGCACTGTTTTACCACCACGATGGTAATGCACTTAGGCCTGGCACGATAAGACTATATTGACTTATCGCACAAAAAGGGAACATGACCTTTGTATTTTTTATATTGCCATAGTGTTTACATGCATGTTTGTTTCCATAAAAATGAGTGTTGTCGTGATTGCCTCTGTCATTTCTGTCTACTGTCTGTCTCGAAAGAGTGGGAGATGTGGCAGAGTGACAGGCGTAGAGAAAGCATTACTCCAGCTGAAATTTCATTCTTTTCTTCACTGTAAAAATTTACTCTGGAGGATGTTAAATACAACCCATGAAAATTAGTTCTAGTTTACTTGAGTATATGAGCTTGCAAGTAAAATAAAAAATAATAGATACATTTTACCTACACTCTCTTTTTTTTTAACAGTATAAAATAATAACTGCAACACTAAAAAATTAAGTAAAATACTACACAAAATAGTGCACAAAGTGCGCATGGGTCCACATCCAGGCAGGACTCGAGTCACCATTTTCTGTCATGTCATTGGCGTGCTGGCAGAACTGCGATTTGTTGAGTTACAGGTACGATTTTATTTAACTTTTATATCATCGTGAAAAGAAATGTTAAGCAGTTTAACGATAAAGTCTTACAAAAGATTAGTCATTTGCGCAATGAAAATTGTCGACAAATATATTTATTGCCGAGTAGTCGTTTGATTTCACTTAACCTAATGTAAGGGCCTGCAATGTTGTGATTTGACAGCTACGATGCTGCGGGCTAGAGTGTAATGCAGCCCTTACAAATCTGCAATAGAAAAAGATAGATGAAAACACAATGCGAATTATGGTGGAGTGCAGACGAATCAGAGCGAAAGTTTTACAAAACTTCAAACCAAGAATGCTTGAAAGGTTTGAATTTGTTCTCAGTCAAGATAGCATTGAAAGCGGAATACATTATCCAGTTCTTGTACCTGCAAATAAAATTTCTATGTATGATTGAAATATATTAACTTCCATTATAATTATTTACATGGCTGAAATTTGTGAAGAGCGGAGCTGCTGCACATGAGTGGTTGAGCAGGTGAAGGCATCAAGCAGACAAAGAACAGTCAATGTGGTACTGTATGCTACATAATTAACGTTACTGTTAAAGTTTTCTTGCATTTATCTGTTATATTAAGTTTTGTATCAGAAGGGATCAATTTATAAAGCCATTTTATTATTACTATCATTTACGGATTCATAATTAACGTTTGCCTTTCCATGGGCATTATTATATGAATGTCTGTTTTAAAAAAACTGGGTTATTTTTGACCCATAATGGGTAAATATTGGACAGAACACATGCTGGGTTAAAAAAGACCCAATGATGGGTTGTTGTTATGCAACCATGGGGTATAATAACCCAGCAGTTGGGTTAAACAACCCAGAATTGGGTCAATTTTAACTCTTTAGTGTGTTCTTTCCAATATTTACCCATAATGGGTCAAAAATAACCCAGCCATTTTTAGACTGTAATAATTTTGTAGAATTGTTGCTAACTACCAATAGAGTTAATGTTAATCAATATTTATGAAGTTTATTTAACTACGTTCGGGAGGAGCATGGTCATGTAAATCAACTTCAGCACGGAAAGGTGCTTAAATAGCCGTCCCTCACCTCTGTCATGTGACAGTATTTTGCAGCATCCCTCCTCGAACCCATCACCTACCTACATATACTGAATGTTTCTTATCAAGCGTGCGTGTTCATAGGCACCAATTTATTTTATGCCGGTAAAATGCCTAAGCAATGCTTAGGCTACTTAGCAACAACAGATGCTTTGGAGCGCCCAAGCACTTTGAACAGGAGGAGGAAAGCTGTGCAGTGGTTCTAGACGTAAAATGTGAAGCAAATGTGAAACAATTGAGCATATGTGCTTGGTCATTTGGGTGGGTCTTCGAGGCGAGCCCCAGAGCATCCACGGTATCGTCGCCTATGTGCATGTTTTTTGTAGCACTTCCATCAGTAAAAACAACAAAGTTCCAGTGACCTTATTGGGGTTATAATGTTTCCAGCCACGCATTTTGATAGTGTACTGGTAGCGCAGATTGATACTTTTTCACAACCTTGAGTGACCAAGAGAGAATAACTTGCTACATTCTGCTGATATCAATTGCCTCCCCTTGCAAATAGGATACTAACTCTGAGTCTTCCGGCTGTTTTGGTTCACATAAGCAATATTGGACTTTATATTTTTCATAGTTTGTGAGGTACACACCATCATGATTGTGCTGCACCACCGTCACAGCCCTATTTACCCTTAGAAATACGTCAGGTATAATAAATAGTATGCATATTTGGCATGCTGTCAGAAGAGAGGGCCCTGAGCTTGGTATCTGGCCCAAACCCGGGGCACTCACCCACCCAGGAAAAGCCTTCGACCTTAGTATTTGGCCCAAACCCAAAGTGCTCCCCCCATATTTCTGGTTAAGAAAGTAACCACTTATTTGTGCTGGTCAGGTGGACACACTGCTAGTCGCATTTAAACAATGGTCTGGAATTTTGTTTTAAAGTGTTTTTCCCAAACTTTGTTACTAAAATATTATGAAATGAGAATTGTACCACTGCAGGCAAATGGACTATTTAACTATGTCTTAACTGCCTTTTTGGGCCTTGAATGTGATTGTTGCATTTCTGTCAATTGGGGGGGGGGGTGTTCACTAAGCTCTCGGATTGTATCAAAAATATCCTAATTTGTGTTGCAAAGATGAAAAAGGTCAAACAGGTTTGAAATGGCATGAAGGTGATGACAAAATTACCATTTTGGATTGTATTATCCCTTTAAAGGTTGGTCAGTAAGATATACATACCTGTACACAGGAAGTGCACTTTATCCACCCGCTCTATAGGTGCAACTGAGAGGCTTTCTTTCTTTTTGTTCTTTGAGAACATACAGTTCAAGGCATCAAACCATGGAAGACCAGTCCAAGAAAGAGAGGAGTGAAGACAAATCCCTGCTAAAGCAAGATATAAAATGTCTTGTTGCCATAGTCTTTAGAAAAACTACATACAAGCTTAAAAAAAATTACTTCTGACTAATTGATCCTTTTGCTGAACTGGTAGAGCACAGCCCTATCAATATAAAGGTCATAGCTGGATTTCCATTGAACATGCAAACTGATAAAATGTTTATCTCGAATAGACTTTAAGTTGCTTTAGATTAATAAACACATGTCAAATTTCCATTGTAATTTATTTATTTATTTTTGAAAGAGGTTTTCCTTAAACTCAAGATCTTAAGTTAATTTAAGCACAATGCATGTTCATGTAATATTCAATGACATAAAACACATTTGTGACTTTTCAATCACAGTGCAGGGGAGGCGGGACAAACATCACAACAACCAACCAACGCATCGTACAATGAATGATAAACAGCTATCCGCCGGGTGTTTTCAGCTGTGTAAAAAGCTTTGGTGTGCTTCACCCTAATTTAATTTGACAATGGAAAGACGCGAATGACGTCAGACGCTTTTCTGCTTTTAGTGCTCCTTCAAAAACGCATGCTGCGGCAGGTGGCAAAAAGCAAGGCATTTGGCACGAATAAACAGCACGCATAACACTAAATCCCCATAGAAAATTAATCAAGAAAGGCGTCTGCAACTGCAATAAACGCGTTTGGTGTGATCAGTCGCTTAGTCTTCAAATTCATAGAAAATTCTGCTCTTCTGTGAAAATGATCTTGGACAAAACATTTAAATGTCATTTTTTGCAAAAATCCCAAAGTCTATGGGGAAAATGAATGGGCTTTTGGCGAGGGAACAAGCACTCTTAAAAATTAAGGTCAATTTCCCTTACTAAGGGCCAAACTTTATCATGATACCATTAACCATACAAACTTAAACACAACTACCCACAGACTGCTCATAAGTAAAGAAATGAATTTACCTGAATAAGTCCTCTTAAAATTAACTTAAACACGGTAAAAAATAAAGTCAGTAACTTTCCTTTGCAAATAAACATTTTTAACACTTAAGAGTACAGTCAATTAGCTAAGGAAAAAAAATGCTATGACTAGGTTTGTTCTGCATTACCGAATAATTATAACTTTCTCTCTAAAACGACTTTCACGCCAAATTGATTTTATTGTTAATTAAATATCTTGACTTACTAATTTATTCTTTTCTTTTTTGCTAAAAATGTGACGTATGCTTCTGCAGCTGATGATTGTTTCATTTCCCATCATAAGCAGTCTGGCGTACTTGTATTTATACCTGCGTCCGTCTCATAGTGACAATTAGCCTAATGATGAATACAACAGTCATCCGCTGACTTGAACACAGAAAAAACTTCCTTTCTATATCTCTCGAAATGTCCACCTGCCGGCAGTGCTTGCTGGGACTTGTAGTGCAATGCTGCGCATTCCGAATGAAAGCGGGCCAAGATAAAAAAATAATAATATTGCACGGACCAAATTCAAATGTGCAGCGGTCCTTGTATGAGACACGTGTTCTATGGTATTGCTGTGAAGAACCTTTAAACCACCATTATATATGAGAGATTATATGAAAGATACGTCATCCCTGCGGCACTTAACAACAATACACAAAGTGTGCAAAACAATATGGTATAGAAAAATTTTATTTTGATAAACGGAAAACAAAATTCTATGATATGCCATGACTTGGACAAAAACATACATTTCCCTGACTTTCTATACCTGAAATAAACTTTTCAAATTCCATGATATTCCAGAAATTCCATGACCTGTGGGAACCCTGTACATGTGACCAGCTTGGCGTGGGAAATGTAACACATGGGTATGTATGAGATCTGGGCATATAGGTCTGAGGAACATATCTGAAAAGAGTTGTTCTAAACCTATGTAGTGTTTAAGATACCAAATATCTGAAACAGTTTAAGCTCTAACCTTCTTATCACAATCATAACATTACCTGATAAAGGTAATTACCTGGAAGTGTCAGTCATCTACATCATTACAAACTAAGGAAGTCAAGTCCTGCTATTGAAAATATGGAGCTTAGCCTTTCCATAGTGGAAAGGGGGAAACAAAGGTTGTCTTATTATATAAGACTACAAAATGTTTACAACTGCTTAGATGTTAAATTGACATCCACATCTAAGCACAACCTTAGAAAATATATGCTACTTTTGCAGTGAATATATCTTTGTAAAAGAACAAGCAAATGTACTTAATCTATGCATCTGGAATCAAGGATAATATATAAAAAATAACACATAAATTCAAATCTGATATATCTGCAGTTTAGCTGAATTTGAGTGAATATAGCCCTTTGTCAGTCGTATACTTAAATGCCAACTTTGGTGCAAGCCAACGTTGATCATGTAGAGGAGTAGGAACAAACGATCTTTTTAGCTGCACGCCAACAATTAAATACGTGTAGCTGCAAGCTAAACAAAGACATTCATCATGTTGTTCAAACCATCTGTATCCTAACATCTGAGATAATGAGGCTCCAGTATCTTCATTTTAAGCATAATTAATCACACCCTACTCTAGTTAAAACTCTAGGTGTTTTTTTTTAAACTGGTTTTGTGAAATGCTAGACAATATCAATATTTTTATTAATATATTATATTATTAAGTAGTTTATTTATTTACAACTAAAATTTCTCCCAGTTCATGTCCTTTCCAAATATGCATACAGTATATGCATACAATACATCTATAGGTTTGTGAAGACACCTTCTGAATACTTCATGTGATGTGGCTGTAATAATATCTTATCTCTATGTGAGACGTTCGCCTCCTCACTGCTGCCTCTGGGGCATTTTAAACGTCTGTTTGTATCCCTGGCTTCCAAACGCGAGATATTATTTGCTTAGATTCAGAAAAAATCAATGAAAAGCCAAATGCAGAGAGATAGAAAGCCTCTTTGGAGGTGCCCGTCTAGAAATACATGGGCATCAGTTTTAAAATTGTCATGTGTCAAACTGTGATTGTGCATTGAAAGGCCAAGCTTAAGATCTGTACAATCATTTTGTTGCTATACAATTTGTATTAATCCATAATTATCTTTGTTAGGTTTTTACAATAAAAAGCAAAATGTAATATTTGCATCTTTTATAAATGTAAAAATAAATAAAGGCTCCCTGTGATGTGACAAACAGTAACACTTTCCTGTAGTTGAATTTCAAACATTCCTTTCTTACTTCCTGATTGTAATCAAGTGGCAGAATGATGTTATGAAAATAGTAGGGTGTTTTATTGTGGTAGAGACGTGTACTGTTAAACAGGTAAAGAGCTTTGTTGTTGCTTTAACAGATTACCAAAATCTTTTTTTTAATACAGTATTAGAGTTAACCTGCTACACCCCTGTTTAGAAATTGCTAGACAACACATATGTGTGACAATCACACGGCTAATCTACAGTAGCAAAATTTTTATTATTATCCTATTTTATCATAAAAGATTTTTAATTCTTAACATTATCAACTTGTGACAGACTTTAATATCTGTCAGTGTTCTTTCACTGAGTCATTTGTTTCCTATGTTTTGTCTTAATCTGATAAATAATAAAGAGGAAAACGAGCACTGTAGTTATGAGCAAAACAGAAGTGTATGTGAAACCATGTCATTGTGAAACACAATGTGAATTTTGTCTTTAATCACCTTAGTGTTAAAACAACTAATTAGCTTCTGTGGCTCACTAATGATGTGTTGACAAACACATAGGATAAGGCATTCGAGCAAACGAAGGCGGGAGTTAACCATTTTCCTCCCTTATCTCATATCCAAAGACAAAGGGTAATTAGAAACTGTTGTGTGTGTTAAACAATATCTTGTGTAAAGGAAAACATGCCCAGACAAAAGGCTCTGTCTCAGCAAATATTCCTGTTCAACAGTGGCTGTGTGCATCATTCCAACACTATCTCACTGGCGGTTCGTTTGTATTTTATGAGTATTTGACAAATTTATATTAATTTGCACATTTGAAAATTTTTTGTACTATTTACTTTGACCCATGCAACGTTGGATTTAGGAACGGGTTTAGGGGTGGGGTTTCGTTATTGTGTTTTTTATGATAATCCCACATTTTTGCACGATTAACTTCGTACGAATTCATAAAAATTAGCCAACTTGTAAAATTATGGACAAATTCTCTTGAGATCAGGCTGAACATTCTCAGGCTTAGACTGATGAGCCACGTAATGTCATGAACATCAGATAAATAAATAAAAATTAAGCTTTTTTACTTTTTAATTGTTGAATAAAAGTTTAATAACACAATATATTTCAATGTTATTTTATTCAAAAGTTTTTTTTTATCTCAGATTGTAGTTAGTTTTACTTAGTGATACATCATTAACATATGCAAGGCAGAATGGGAAACCATCCAGAAATATTATAATGTGACAGTGTTGGCAATTATACCAAATAATGAAAAAAGACAGAACAGGGACTGACCACTTGCAGGGAAGTAGAATTATAACATGCATTTTGCTAAAACAGTGTAATTTGTGAGACCATGCACCCATTAAATGGTTTTAAAAAATTATCCTTTGTGCCTTTGTCGTTTTGGCACAAAAGAAAACCTCCTCTATAAAAGGAAAAGGCATCTGTAAAACACAGGGGTTTATTAGCTCTGCTTACATACTTATACACACACACTACTCCAGTCCATATGTTCAGCAAAAAACCCAACTTAAATTTCTCAATGTTGTGCATAAATACCAGCAGTTTAATAATGTTATCAGGATGGGGGTATTCATGTACCCTTGAAAACAGCAAATAGAGGAAGTTCTTTAAACAGAAGTGGAACAATCATGTCACTGATATCCCCATGATAAAATGGGAAGCTGAACCATTTTCAAGAAAAGCAGCATGTAAATGCAGGCTTCCTGCATCACCAATATGGGTCACAGGTCACCTTTGTGCATTGTCTGCCACTTTCATCCACCAAACTGCATTGCATGGTTACAAAAATGACTTTTGAACAGTGAACAGCAAGATATGGCAAAATAGGAAATGATGGTAATTTCTTCAGGAGTCCCACAGGCTGAGAAGTGAAGAGAGGGCGTAAAAAAGCCACTTGCATTGAAAGAATTATACATCCTGGTGAGTATACAGTTCAATTATCCAGATTTTTGAGAGTGGAAGAACCAGTTGAGAAAAATACATACAGTATGGACTCAAGGTTTGCCTATATATATAACATTACGTGTGATATGGCCGTGACTTACCAAATAATGATGTATTAAATCTTGGAGCTTATCTATCAGGGGCTAAATAAGTGTTTCGCTTCTCTGCTTTGGTCACACTATTCAAGCTAACCAAAACTCACCCTCAAAGCTATGGGAAGTGCTTTATTCCACTGAAGGCACCATTAAGACTTAAGTGGAACCTCTCCCACATTTTATTGGCTTTTTAGCCTTTCCCACATAAGCTTCCATTAACACTGATGGCACTCCACAGTCCCGTCTCCAAACTCGCCCTAGTAAGAGTATGGTACGAAATCAACAGCTATTTGGTCCAAAATAAGTACAGAAGACACACAGCAGTAGATGTTTAAGAGAAATGAAACACGTGCAGTTAATTCTGTAGTAAGAGATATAAAATTGGTAGGAAACCACAGATAAACTTTAATCATGGTTTAATAAATGTGAAATTTCACAGCAATGCCATAGAAGAATTCTTTTGTAGAATTTAAATAACTTTTTTTACCATTAAGAAACTTTGTTGTTCTTCAGATGTAAAAGGTTCTTTATGGAACCATTAAGCAAAAAAGTGTACTGTTTACAAAGAGAACTGCCATCGCCAAGCCACAGCAGAAAGAAAAAGACAACCTCACTTCTGTCTTTTCAAATTGTGAGTTGACTCGTGGTGTTGCCTATTCATTCTTCTGATGCCCAGAAGCCTTGCTACAGAATGTCAGATGCAAACTGAGTCCTACATGTTGCACTCGCAGAAATCCATCATAAATATTTCACAAATATCCTCTCCTAGCCAATGGTACCTTGGCAAAATGGGCCACCGCTGGACAAGGCACGGCTGTTATTGGCCATCTTCTTGTCTATTATGGAGAGGAAGGCATATATCCCCAGCTCCCTGATTGTTATCTGCTAATAAGCATGGCCGACTGAAATCTTTTCAGAGCAAATTGTTGAGGACATCTGGCAACGCTTTCTCTGTGATGCACAGACCGCTGAATGTCCCTCTCGAAAAGGTTGGCATGGCAACATCTGACTGCTATTCAACAGCAGTACAGTTTGAAAGGTTTAGGGCCTAGTTGAAAATCCATTTGGGCCACTACCTGAGTATTTTCCCCCTGCATTCTCATGTTGAAAGTGCAGTAAATCTTACCTCCCCAAAACCCCTTGATATGAATCAATGACAGCTTTGTTCATTCAAACTCAATAATTATTTCTCTCTATACTGATACTTGTTTGTGAACCCACATTGCATGACCTTTGGGTTCTCCACTGACTATTTCAAGGCCCATTATACTGACCTGTCTGCATGAAATGTTTCGAAACATGATTTCAAGTCCAATACATGGAAAAGATAAACAGCGAATCAATAAATGTCCAAAAATATGGCAGCTGGTGGATAAACACATGATAGTGCCCCACACAAAGCTAATGACAGAACTGTGTCATCAAAGGTCTGAATCAAAATAAGAATACATACAATGATGTACCCTTATAAAACTCACTAACGTTTCATATTATTTTCTTTACAATCGGGTTGTTTTTGTTAATATTAGTAAATGCATTTGCTAACATGAAATAACAATGAACAATATAGGTTTCAGCATTTATTAATCTTTGTTAATGTGAGTTACTATATACAAATGTTCATTTTAGTTCCTTGTCATTTACTAATGTTAACCGATACATAGCATTTAATAAAAAGTATTAGTAAAGGCTGAATTTAACATGAACTAAGATTAATAAATGCTGCAAAAGTATTGTTCATTGTTATTTCACGTTGACTAATGCATTAACTATTGATACAAATACAGCCATAATATAAAGTATTACCATTACATTTTACATTCATGTTGTCAAATTGTTTAAAAGCAATGAATGTTACTTATTTTGAATAAATGTATTTATATGATCAGTACATACAAACAATTTGACATAAAATAATATTAACATAAAGCAAAAGCTGTAACAAAGCATTTTTTTATACAATTATAATATACAATATATTTTTAATATAAAAAATGTTACTTGAATGGGGAGTTAATTTAATATAATCTTAGTAATTTATTTTATAATTTCTCAGATTGGTCATTCAAGCCTCTTGTGTCATTCTAATAAGGTGATGGCTTTTGAGAGACGTCTCCACCCCAGTGCTCAGGTTAGCACTACAACTGTAAATGTCCCCTGACACTTCAAATGGGAAATGAGACACTCCAGTTATAGTATTATCTGAAGTGTGATGCATTTCAAGATAGCATCTCATGTACACTAGCCAAAAGGCCCCAGGAATTCATAGCGTACTCAAAGCTTTGATCACACATATCAAAGCTTTACCTATACAGTGATCTGTACAAAGTGCAGGAAAAGGTTGCCAACATTATGCGAGTCCAAATCAGTCAAACATTTGCATTTTACATTTGCACTTTTTCAGTTGCTTAAACAACCTACAGTACTGTATTACCAATGTCCTGTGACAAAGACTTTGAAAAAGCATAAAGCATTGCACTCTTACTTTGAATGACTTTAACTGATCATGCACTTAAATGAATTATTCTCCACAAAAACCACCCATGACTTGCTTTCAATGTCGTGATCTTTATTTTACTCCAGAGAGTGTGACCGTCCGCACTGCTAATTGCTTTGATGTTACCACTTTAGAGCCATAATGATCCTATAATGCCCAGATCAATATGAGAGTAGCACTACCCTTTTTTCATCTGGTCTGAAATAAAATGCATGAAACATGGCTTTTACTCTTCTTTTCCTCATCACTTCCTCCCCATGTCCTCTCTGCACTTTACTATATCTCATATCTTTTAAGCATATTATCAAGCGTAACAGACAACTTGAGAATTTTGCAACGGAATGTGGAGTTTTAGTCACGAAAAAAATATTAATTTATTCGTGTTCATGGCACGAAAATAATTTTTTGTGCCTTAAGCACAATTTTTTTTTTTCGTGTCACTCACATGAATTTCTGTAAATAGTTTTTAGTGTCGTTTTCGTGTCATTTTATTTAATGTGTTCTTATTTTTTTCTTTTTTTTAAATCATTGTCGCTTGGGGTTGGGATTAGATTTGGAGTTTAGGTTATGATGTACTTTTATGTATTGGTTTCTACATGTTTTACTCCCACTTTTAAAGCTATTCTTGCCTGGACATGGGGTTAGGATGTCAAAAAATATAACAGAAAGTGATTCTCATGCTGCGTTTTAAGGTGTCAAGCCCGAGTGTTTTCAATGTTAAGTCAATGTGAAGACGCATTGACGCGTGTCTGGAGGTCTCGCGGTGCGAATGAGGCATTTAGCGCAGCACGGTAGACGTGATTCCGCATCATTAGCGCATCTAGTTTTCGCAAATGGCGCAAATTGAACGTTTCCGAGGGAAACGCGCAAGTTGAAAAATGTGAACTTTGGCGAAAAAACGCGCCGCGTTAACCAATCAGAAGCTTGCTCTAGTAGTGACGTGATTACAGAAAGTGAGCGGAGTCGCAGAAGCCACCTCCTATGACGCGAATTTCCGCATGAATGTCTCGATGACTAGAATTTCAAGCGCGGCTTTTACGCACGAATGAAGCAAGTAAAGTCAAAATGTTCAAACCAGACGGGGTAGACGCAAATTTGACGCTTCAAACGCGGCTAGTGTGAACCCCCAGTAACTCCAAACCCAAACGACAATGGTAAGAAGATAGGAAAAAAACAATGAGGAAAAAATACTGTCAGGGATGGGGAAGACATAACCCAAGTGCAGACAGCTCTCAACCAAAAAGACTTTTATTAAATAACAAAAACTCCCTCGAGGGGGTAAACAAGACAAGAATTAAATAAAAGACAGGGCAAAAACAAGACAAGGACTCCTGACGGTATCACACATGACACACAATGATCCAGCACAAGACAGCAGACAGAATGGCATTAAATAGGGGAGAACTAAACTAGGGAACAATAACAAACAGGTGAAGGGAATTAACTAATCAAGACTTAACAAGGAAACAGGAGGGTAAGGTTAAGACTACAGACAGGAGAGCACGTGCTACACATAACACACGTCACGTGACTCTCCACACAAAACAAGACAACAGTGAGGGCTGCCATGACCCTGTCACATGAAACACATAAAAGACATACATGGCTGACAGGACCATGACAGTACTCCCCCCTTAAGGGACGCCTCCAGGCGTCCCCAGGTAACATCTAAACATTACATAAACACGATAAAAAGACAAAGTCCAGAAGGGCCGACAGTGCTGGAGATCCGGACCCCGCGACAAGAAGCGGGACGGACGGTCTTCGCACAAGAGACGGGCTCAGGACCCAGCACTGCTCAGCATGATGACCAGGAACCAGACATTAGGCTTGCCGTCCAGGAACCCTCTCACGGGGCTCGCCGACCAGTGACTCTCACGGGGCTCGCTGACCAGTCACACTTTCGCAGGGCTTGCCAACCGGAACACCTCCACAGAGCTCGCCGACCAGGAACACACCCGCGGAGCTCGCCAACCAGGAACACACCCGCAGAGCTCGCCGACCAGGCATACGTCCGCAGGGCTCGCCGACCAGGCATACGTCCGCAGGGCTCGCCGACCAGGCATACGTCCGCAGGGCTCGCCGACTGGAAACACTCCCGCAAGGCCACCAACCAGGAACACTCCCCCAAGGCCACCGACCAGGAACACTCCCGCGGAGCTCGCTGAACGGACACCAAGACATTAGACAGACATCAGGAACAGGACTGACAGGCAGGAACACTAGACGGAGACAAAACTAAACTTGGTAAAACAAAAACAGAGCCGTCTGCTGGGTTCTAGAATGGCTGGATCATTCTGTCAGAGATGGGGAAGACAGAACCCAAGTGCAGACAGCTCTCAACCAAAAAGACTTTTATTATATAACAAAAACTCCCTCGAGGGGGTAAACAAGACAAGAATTAAATAAAAGACAGGGCAAAAACAAGACAAGGACTCCTGACGGTGTCACACATGACACACAATGATCCAGCACAAGACAGCAGACAGAATGGCATTAAATAGGGGAGAACTAAACTAGGGAACAAAAACAAACAGGTGAAGGGAATTAACTAATTAAGACTTAACAAGGAAACAGGAGGATAAGGTATAAGGTGTGTTCGACATCGGCTGTGGCTGGATGTAACCGATCGGCGAGATTAGCCGCGTGCAGGCGGGGAGGAGCTGAAAACGTGAAGTCGGACGCGCTGTGGTTCCCGTAGTTTGCTGCATCTACGTCAGGCATGGCTGATCACGTGCCGTTTGCTTGGTTAATCGCATTAAACATGATTTGTAAGATGTAAACTACATAAAAAGTGAATTATACTGTTTTGAATGTCCGTGTATGAGCATGAGTGGAACTGAAGAGGCTTACAGCATCTGTTTTTACAAGAATAAAGTTTAACAGAAGCATAAATTATTTAAATACCAATGTAGTGGGGTCTACGTTTTTGTATCCATTTTATTTTGATGAAGATGACACAATATAACATCGCGACTACATGAAAAGAGCTTTAACTGTTATAAAAATACAGATTTGTGAGCATTTGTGGAACTGAGGGCGTGAAAATACACACGAAACACACGTGATTGTTGTCATGTGGTGAATCCGACCAATCTTGAAACAGCTGTGTCGTCATTACAGCCCGTGCAGCTCCTCTTCGGGAACTGCACTGGCAAACTCAGGCGGCTGATCTCGAACCGCTCTCGCGGTACTTAAAAACCATATGACACAGTCACGTGCCTGCAGCGCCAGCTTAAGTCGGACAGAAATACTAACCGGAATGCACTGCTTCAAGTCAGCCGCCGATCGGTCTGCGCAGCGCCGCATGAAGTCGAACACACCTTAAGACTACAGACAGGAGAGCACGTGCTACACATAACACACGTCACGTGACTCTCCACACAAAACAAGACAACAGTGAGGGCTGCCATGACCCTGTCACATGAAACTCATAAAAGACATACATGGCTGACAGGACCATGACAAACAGGGGCGTCGCACCCGTGGGGGATGTGGGTGTTTTAACACCCACACTTTTCCCGGGGAGAGGGTTCAACACCCACACTTTTTATGCAGTTTTGCAAGAACGCCTTATTAAAGTCGCTCCTCCTCCGTTTCTCTGGCCGCTCTCTGTCTGCTGCGCTGCATTCTCTCCCCCTCCCCTCTCAAACATGACGCCGGCTTTGAGTGTTACTGGCTGATGATTGGCTGTTCTGCCTTAAGTCCCGCCTCTCTTGGTGGGTTAGATTGATCGGTCAGCTCGCGCTGAGGAGGCGGGAACTTATGTTTATTTACATCTCCCTTTTTAAGGTAGGCTACTTTGAATGAGTGTTTAAACATTTTTATTAAACACTTTAATCAACTCTATGCTTTTGAGGTTTTTGAATAAGCTTGATATGTGTTTGGGACTAATGCTAATTGGGTTATTGTTCAGCAGCTGGCTAAATTCGGTCATGTAGAGAAGACAATGTGGCATGCAATGTATAACCTGTGATGAAGAAGGCAGGGAATTGACGAGGATGAGGGACAAATTGCAATCTATTTGATATTTTGAGCATTGTTTGTTGATTAGCTGAATACTTTGTTAATACTACCTGTTGTGTATGATTGTACTTGTTGAGGAGAAAAAAATGAGAAATGATGACATAGTTCTTCAACAGTGGTCCGCCGACTCAATGCTATCTGGCAGGTAACTTATGCAAACAATGAAAGAAAAGTGTAGCCTATATTATTTTAATGTTAAAACGGTAAATTCTTACATCATTTAGACCACCAGAGAAAAAGCTTTTCAGGGCACAAGTAGCAAAATTAGCAGTCACAGTCCTGTCAGACCCATGTCACTATCGAGCTTACCATTATCTTTTTGTCATGCAGTATCAATAAGATACAGAAAAGAAAGAGGCAGGAGAAGATTGACACCTTTTTCAAGAGAAATCCTGTAAGTGAAGTTGAAAGCTGGACGTTGATAAATGTTGACATTAAACAACAGTAGCCTATTACCATTATATATTTTTGCATTAATTTAATATATTACTTTTCAAGTTTCAATAAGGTTTGCTAGTACCACAGCCTTATTCCTTTATCACCTTGTTTAGGAGATGAGGTTGCTGGAGGCATCAGTTTAAAAAAAGAGAGAAACACAGAAAGTTTCACAGGTGAGCAATGAAAAATGAATGTTACAGTTTGTGAAAGAGGTCTATGAAGGAAGAGAGGGTGTGTTTGTGTCATGGGTGGTGCTTAATTCCATCCCAGGTGCACATACGCGTGTTTCTGGTGCGTTTATATCAAATTTAAAATGATATATACCCTGCTGAAAAAACCAGCATCAAACCAGCATGGACCAGCATGGAATTATGCTGGTCTATGCTGGTTTACCTGGTGGTCACAGCATACCAGCACCAAAACACAACATATGCTGGTATGACCAGCATGGGATGCTGGTGCTAATGCTGGTTTAGCTGGTTCTAATGCTGGTTTGTTGCTGGTTTAGCTGGTGTTAATGCTGGTGTTGATGCTGGTTTGATGCTGGTTTAGCTGGTGTTCACTAGCAAACCAGCACCAAAACACAACATATGCTGGTCTTGCTGGTATGCTGTTTTTTTCAGCAGGGTATCCATCCCCCACACTTTTAAAAAGCTTGCTACGCCCCTGATGACAAATACATAAAAAAATTTGTGCAACGGACACAAAAAACTATTTATAGAAATTTGTGCGAGTGACCCGATAAAGACATTCGTGCCTAAGGCACGAAAAAAGCTGAACTTTGTTTCCGAGGGAAACGCGCAAGTTGAAAAATTTGAACTTTGGCCAAAAAACGTGCCGCGTTAACCAATCAGGAGCTTGCTCTAGTAGTGACGTGATTACAGAAAGTGAGCGGAGTCGCAGAAGCCCCTATGACGCGAATTTCCGCATGAATGTCTCGATGACTAGAATTTCATGTGCGGCTTTTACTCGCGAATGAAGCGAGTAAAGTCAAATGTTCAAACTAGACGGGGTACATGCAAATTTGACGCTTCAAACACGGCTGGTGTGAACCCCCAGTAACTCCAAACCCAAGCGCAATTGATAAGAAGATAGGAAAAAACAATGAGGAAAAATACATTAAAAAATTTGTGCAACGGACACAAAAAAACTATTTATAGAAATTTGTGCGAGTGACCCGATAAAGACATTCGTGCCTAAGTCACAAAAAAAGCTGAACTTCGTGCCATGGACACTAAAAAATGAATCAAATTTTGAACACTTATGACTTTCTGTGAGATCACCAATGACATTTATTCCAAAAAAATGATCTTTAAGTAATTGCTTCTGTGAATTAAAACAGAGGTACTGTAATCTGAGACACATATATGTACTAGTTCGTATATATGGTAAAAGTATGTGAGTAACAACCTGAAAAAGCTCAACAACTTTAGTGCGCTGTTAAAGAGAAACTGAAGACAAATTGAAGACTTTGACATTTACTCTTACAAAAATATGTACATTGTATACATTTTTTCTTATGTAAATTTGTGCAGGAACAATGATTTGTAGTAGCATAAAATGTATAAATTATGTATAGCCTAATACAGAGTGGGACCAAGGTTTGTTATGTGATTCATGTTTTAAAGTCAGGTTTAAAATAATACTGAACAAAGGGATTGTGTTAATGTATTCTGATTTTCTGACGTAAATCTTGGTATGTCATCTTCGTGTATCCACCTCTGGTTTCTATTATAATCCATTAGTCCAATTCAACAATACTGCAATTAATACTTCTGCATAAAGCTCTGACAGGAACTATTCTCCTTTAATGAGTTACTGTACCGATGTGCAGAAATGTCTCACAAGATTATGTGACTAGCAATTATGTTTTCAAGACTGCTTCAAACAAGCAACTTTGAGTTCAAAGATGGTAAAGAATCATGGGACAGCAAAGAAGAAATAACGCAAGACCAACACAGAGCAACATATAATCACAGTTTTATAAAATTTTATACAATTTTAAGCACTGGTACATGCTGATGTCACATATTGCCTGATTTATGTAAATATATGTTTTTTAACAATGTCACCAAAGTGTGTTTCAATCCCCGGGCCCTTTATTTTTTCAGTCCAGTTGCCATGGCAACCTCCATTCAGCCTGTTTATTAAGGAGGAGTCATGTTTAATTGATCCACTAATGCACTGCCGCTCAGTCACTGGCTTGCAGTCTTTTGTTTCCAGGTCATATTCTAGGGCCAGTCATTTACATAAAAGCATTAGATTTGCTGAAACCAGTCATTACTAGTAATTTTCCTTCTTATCCGCTGGTGATGACTGCAGTATAAACATGGATTTATGAACAGTAAATATTATGTTGTGGAGGAAATATAATATTGTTTTGAGATTTTTTTTCTTGGCTTAATACGTTCACAACACTTACTGGGAAGTTTGTATGACAGCCAGCTCTCTGCTGGAGAAGTGTTAGTAGGTGCTTTGTGCATCAAACAAACACACTGGCTGTATGTGGGATACAAATTACCAGATACATTTCAGTTTTATCAAATCCCCAGGCATGCGTAGACCAAACAGTATCATACCACTATTGTGCTAATTATGCAGTTCTCAACATGTGACATGTTTAGTAAGGGCTGAAAGGAAATGATGCAGTGTTTATACATGGTACTGACAAACATTGAAACACAATACCTAGTTCAATTTTGAGATTACATGGGTTCACTCATTTTCGTTTGAACAGCAATACACACACACATTTTACTATTTCAGGTACATTTATATGCTGTAAGTTCTGCAAACTTTTCTTCTGATTCCTTAACACAACTTCTTTTTTAAATTGTAAAATAAAAATCTTATTTTAACGATGTGCTACTGTACGGCTCAGTGGTAGATCATTGCATTAGCAGCACAAAAGGTCATGGTTTAAAACCTAGCCCAAACAGCAGACGATTTTGGGATGGGTCTGCAACGGATCCAGGCCAAAGTTAGTGGACTCCTCCGGCCCAGAGTCATTTGCTGTCTGGTAGGGAACTCAAATGCTGATAAAAGTACACCTTATACTGCACTGTAAGTTGCTTTGGATAAGAGGTCTGCATCCAAATGCGTAAATCTTATGTAAAGTAACATGGTTTCTTAATCACTATTTTTTTTATTTAAAAAAATCTACATACTACAATATAGTATCAAAGCTATACTGTAGCTAACAACTATAATAAAACAGATTATGACTGTTTAGAAGCTTCCCTGACCAACTAAAGTAAAGAAAAATGGGTAACACTTTATTTTACGGTGTCTTTGTTACACATGTTACATGTAATTATTATTGTAATAACAGTTAATTATGCATACTGACATGCAACTAATCCTAAACCAAACCCTAATCTTAACCCCAACCCTACAGTAAGTACATGTTTTTGATGATTATTACTTAGTACTTAAATGTATAATTACACTGTAACAGTGATGACATAAAATAAGGTGTGACTGAAAAATGTATAAAACATGAATATTGTATGCATATGTGTTGTTACATTGTAATAACATTTATAGTGCTTGCATGCAATTACTTGACCACATCCCTAACCCTAAACTGACTCCTAAGACTTAAATTACCCGGAACAACCAATAAGTGCACAATAAGTATAATATTATTTTTTTATATTTATTAATTGCTTTTTCTTAAGTACACAGAAGTGTTGTCAAAAGTACCAGGTCTTAACCAAGTCGTACACTCTCAGTCGGAGGTGTTAAAAACAACACTTCAGTGTTAGCTTAGGGACAACACACTAAATGCGTTGTCCCAGAATCTGCACATCCCTGTGTTATTATTGAAATGACACATTTTGTGTTACTTTTAACACAACTTGTATTTTTTCAACACAAAATCAACACAAAATGACACATAATGTGTTAAAATTAACATAATGTGTTCAAAGATATGAAAAAATTAACACATCCTTTCTTAGAGTGTACTAAAAAATAATATAGTCATCGGTACCTGGTTTTCTTAAGTACCAGAACCACCGCAGAACCTGGAACTGATGAACTATTTGACAGGTAGTCAATCAGGAACTATTCATAGATACAAGATGATGTGGTGGAGACCCACAAATGCAAGGTCTCCACAAAATTGTGTAAAGTCGCATACAGATTTAAGATAGATCACAGAGAGAATGAAGTGTAGTGATGAAAAAAAGAAACACATTAAAGGCCGACATCTGGATTAATTGTAGTTCAATCAGAGCTTCAGTTTTGCTTGTGTTTCCATATGAGTGTTCAATTTTGGATAAAATAAACATCCATTTGTGAACTTAATGATTAGTATAGTACCAGCAGAGATAATGCTCATACAGGTGCTCCGATTGATCAAGCGCCAATCATTATCGGTCGATAAACATAAAGACGATTGTTAGTCTTTATAAAGAGCCAATCGTATGACACAAAACTCACAAGACTCTCTGCTATGTGTTTAATGTCATGCGGCACCATGCAGACCGACAGGTGTATGACAGCAAAGTCTTGCAAGAGTAAAGCGAAAGCATACAGAGCCATGCAGCAGTGTGCTCTTGTATTGCTCTTGCTGTGATTTTGTCATACTCCTGTCGGTCTGCGCAGCACTGCGTGAAGTTGAACACGCCAACTAACTAAAAACGCAATGTTGTTGTTTTATCTTTAATATGCAGGTACTTTAATCTAAGTCAGGGGTTCCCAAACTTTTTTTCCTGCGCACCCCCTTCTATGTCCCAACCGGGTTGGCGCACCCCCAATCCCCATTTTTTAAAAAATCCAAAAAAGCTTTATTTTCTCACCATAAATGTTTAATCATGCGCAAATAACCAAGGGCCGGTTGCACTAGCCGGACGTTAAGAAGTTGGGTGTAATAGTCCTACGTCGGGCTTAGCTACGTCCAACATTGTGAAAAATATTTACGCCTATTGCACCATCTGAAACTACGCTCAGCGTAGATGATGCGCGCCCCCGTGTATGCGTTTAACCACTGTGATATTTAGACGCCATTCGAGTTTACTATGGTAAAAAACGTACACTTACTGCCGTCAGCTAATAGATGACATATGATAAGTTTCCTCATGTTTACCAGTGCGTCACGTGCAGACCCATCAAACACATTAACGAAAGCCTTTACTGTTCGCACAAAAGGTGTATAATAGTTTGCAGATTCATTATAACAGCTCAAGTTTCAAACAAAATTAAATGAAAGCTTTTAATAAGTTCTCTACAGTAAGTATTTATGTATTTTATTATATAATTCATTGGCGGTCTCTTTACCATGCATGAAAACACATTGCTCGCGTATCCTGTGCCCATGTCTCGTCACATTTCATTATTTCTATTTTTGCCATAAAAAAGTCTCTCTCTCTTCGTCCCTCTCCTCCTTCGTGACTAACAACTTTATCATAAGACGTCCCACATGACAGTTTCCCTGATTTCAGTCAGTTAAGCATATTTATAATATATATGGAATGAATGAAACGAGTTGGCACGCATATAGCGGCTGCAGTGCATAACAGAAGAGCAGTGCGTAGAAAAAGACAGCAGCTGTCTTCTACGTTTCTATCAAAAACTAATAAATGATAGTTTTTTATTTAAAATAAAAGCGATTACAAAGGAAATGTTTACTGTTCATTTTTTTATTTATTTATTGTATGGAAAAATCCCACTTAAAGAAACAGACCGCCATTACATTTTTCCTCTCGCGCACCCCCTGGTGGCAGCTCGCGTACTCCTGGGGGTGCGCGTACCACACTTTGGGAATCCCAGATCTAAGTAATCTTTTCTAAATATAATTTAATAGCTCAGTTTTGTAATTTAAAAATGATAATTTAGATGGTCCCAGTCATCTAATACTGTATCTCATAAATCCGGATCTCATGAGAATTTGTACATATTTTACAAGTAGGCCATTTTGTATGAATTTGTTAGAAGTGAATTGTACAAAAATATTTGATTATAATAAAAAATAATGAAATCCCACTTTAAAATCTTCCCCCTATAACCCAAAGGGCACATTTCTGCGCTATACACGATATACAATAAAATCACTCGCATTTAAAATAAAAGCGCTCATAACACAACAACAGATTAATGAAAATAGCAACAGCAGTAAAGGCTGCATGAGACAAACAAGTAATATAGCCAAAATTATCTCATGTTTATAAATCAGGATTTTGGCAACAGTTAAAGAAACAGCTGGTTGGATTAAAAACGAGGTGTTACTGGGTCGTGTTTAGTCACTATTTTTTACTAGTTTTATGTCAAACAACAGAACAGATAATGTGTCAAAATAACATTCAGTTGTGGTTGAATAAAATATAATGTGAAAGATCAGAGAGTAGAAGTGAAAAATATATAAATTGCCAACACTAGGCGAAACGCAAACACGACGTGATATACATACAGCCAAGGAAAAAATGAAAAGACCACTTTAAGATTATTTTCAGTTTTTTAAAATTAACTATTTATAGGTCTGTGTTTAAAGGTGATGTGGGTAAATTTTAGAGGCATCTAGTGGTGAGATTGCAAATTGCAACGAACAGTTCACCCTTTCAATTTCAAAACGCATGGTAGCCGCCACAGGACAAACATGTCGTCATCTAAGACAATGTAGAGACGAAACATGCTCTTTAGAACAGTTTAGAGCAGGGTTCCTCAAATCTTACCCTAGAGGGCCGGAGCACTGCAGAGTTTAGCTCCAACCCTGATCAAACACACCTGAGCAAGCTAATCAAAGTCTTCTTCATCACTAGAAAATCACGGGTAAGTTTGATTAGGGTTGGACCTAAACTGTGTAGTGCTCCGGCCCTCCAGGGTAAGATTTGGGGAACCCTGGTTTAGGGTTTTTCACACTGCGCTCAACCCTGGGTTAGGGTTTTTCACACTGCGCTTAACCCTGGGTTATCTTCTTTCTAAACCCTACTTTTAACCCTGGGTTAAAGATCATTTAACATTCGTAATTTAGAAGCAGGGCTAGCACTCCTTTGTGGGGTTAACCCTGCTTTGCTGTGCCAAACGCATGCAGTGTGAAACGAAGCAGGGTTAGAGTGCTATTCCCTCAATTAAACACAGCTGAAGCAGATAATCAAGGTGTTCAGGGTTGCTTGATAATAACAGACAGGTGTGTATGAGCAGGGTTGAAGACTCCTTACACAGGGTTTAGGAATGCACAGTGTGAAACATCAGATTATGAATACCCAGGGTTATCTCTTAACACTTGGTTAAGTATGAACAGTGTGTAACGTTTAAAAGATAACTCAGGATTCCGTAAACCCTGGATTTAGAATAACCCAGGGTTAACTATTTCTTGTGTTAAAAGCCCTTTGGTTCATTTAGGGCTACTGTAAAAACATGACTGTGACTTTCATGTAAAGTAAGGGGATCCACGGTATTTGATAAATAACAAAGGCTCATTCTAAGGTGATAAAAACATTACACTCTAAAAAATAGTGGGTTGTTTTTAACCCAGGGCTGGATAACTATAGGACAGAACACATTTCTGGGTTAAAGTGACCCAAATAATGAGTTGTTTTAACCCAACTGCTGGGTTGTTTCAACATGGTTGATTAACAATTACCCAGCAGTTGGGTTAAAGCAACCCATTATTTGGGTCATTTTAATATATTAAATATAATAAATATATTCTGTCCTATAGGGACCCAGCCCTGGTGAGTGTACACACACACACACACACACACACACGCACACGCACACACACACACACACACACACACACACACACACACACACACACACACACACACACACACACACACACACACACACACACACACACACACATATTATATATACACTGTTAAACCTTGCTGTAGATTTCTAGGTAAATAACTGTAAAATTGGCAGTATTTAGCTTTAACATCGGTGAAAGGTATTTTACTGTGATATGAGGTGCAGTTATGCTGCACTAATAATAAACTACGGTAAATTACTCTTTGCACCAATTAAGGAAAATAACTGTAATATTATCTGGTAAATTACTGGAACACACACATACACACATACACTGGTGCAGGTGTCACCAATTTGCCTTGATAAACTTGTTTGTTTGTTTGTTTGTTTACTCGTGCTGTGTTGAACAATATAATAGTGGATTTGTATGTTTAAAAGCTGAAAATGGGTAAGTAAACTGTTAAAATATTTGTGAGTGTCTTTAAAACACATAAAGTTAAGGTTCCAAATAGCTTCCTGATTAGCAAGTTTTTAGCATCTCCTATCAACGTTAACCCTTGTGCATTGTTCAAATTCACTGCCCTTTTGTGTTGTTTATGTTCATGGCCAAAAAATGCCACTAAATGAAACTGTTGTAAAAATGTATCAGATTAATAAAAAAAAATATTAATCTGTTAATCAACATCAATACTGATCAAAAATACCAAATATTTACAAAAATTCCATGATTGTAACTCTTTAAAACGTTTATAAGTGAACTTCCCAAATAAGTATTTGGGAAAAAACACAAAATGACTTATTTTCAATATAAAAAGTGACTGGATTTAAAAAAAAAAACCCTTTTCACAGTCTTGGGCATTTCAACGATTAGAAAAAACATTGGCTTTGATGAATTTTTAGTTTTTGTGCAGCATCAGATTAAATATTTTTTCTTCCTCATTTATGGTTTGTGGTCATTTTTGCCCCATTGACTTCCATTATAGCAACATTTTTTGATTGCAAAGCCATTTTTGATTGATGATGGTTTTTCCTTTTGCAAAAAGGTAAAATTTGTAATTTTTACTGTTGATCACCATGTGGCACCATTAACCCCTTAGTAGGCCTGTGCAAAAAACAGAGCTTAATTTCTGGTTTCTACTTCGTGTTATATGAAGCATTTTTGTTAATCCTTGAATTGTAAGAATATAAGAAGGTCATTAAAATTATGTTGAATAACTGCAGGTTTGGAATAACCTGACGGTCAACGGTGACAACGGAGATCTTTTTTTTTGAGGGTGGGATTTGACATTATTTTGTTAAGTGTCTTAAAATAATTTGTCTATTACACTGAAAGTAAACCACACAATTTGCCATAATGTGTTTTTTTTTGCTATGTGTTGCACTACCAATAAATAACCTGAATGTTATTTGATTGCATTGTTTTGGAGTATGATTTTGTTAGTTTTGGTTTAACTGTCATGCAGTGGCAGTGTTCTTTGTTTATATTATTGCTTTTGTTATCTTATCTTATTTTGCCAAATCTACAGAAATTTGGTCTGTTTAGTTTAATTTTGTGATTCCTTGTGCTATGCATTTATCTATTGTCAGGATCCTGCCAAGGAGTCTTGTTTTGTATTTATATCTAGTTATGATGGCAGTTTGGCGTTCTGGCAGTCCCATGCTTTATGTCAGGGATGGGCAACTTCGGTCCTGGAGGGCCGTGTCCTGCAGAGTTTAGCTCCAACCTTAATTAAACACACCTGAAGCAGCCAATTAAGGTCTTACTAGGCATACTAGAAACTTTAACGCACGTGTGCTGAGGAAAGTTGGAGATAAACTCTGCAGGACACCTGCCCTCCAGAACCGAAGTTGCCCACCCCTGCTCTATGTGGAGGTTCATGCCTTGTTTATTGGGTCATGTGCCTTCGGTGTCTTGTCTCTTGTCCCCGCCCCCTCGTTCTCCTGCTTATTAGTAATCATTGGTTTTCTCCCATCACCTGTTCCCCCTCGTTATCTTGTTTGTTTTTTCTATATAATGTCATTGTGTCCTTAGTTCTGTGCAGGTTCGTTTTGTTTTGTTCTCGTATTCATGTGGTTATCTAGCCGAGTTATCTTGTCAAGTTTAGTATTATCTATCTGCTTACAGTGTTTCATTTCATGTACACCCTCGTGGGATTTGTTATATGTTAGTAAATAAAGTGTTTTCTGTTTTCCCGACTTCGTCTGCGATTGGGTTCATCCGTCCTCTGATCCTGACATCTTTTGCCACAGTAATAAAGTGTATTTGTCTAAATATTTTGGGGTTCTTTCTCCCTTTTTAATAAAGTAACATAAAAAAAGAATCTTTCAAACGTTTTAGAGTACCACAATGAGTACGGCATTTTATATACTATACAGTATTATACCTGAAGCATGTGGTACTGTACAGTAATTAACTGAAATCACTGCTGCCAGTTATTAACTGTAATTACTAACCTACAGTATAAAACTGGCAACACTGTTGCCAGTAAGACACCGTAATGGTACAGAGACAGTAAATTACTGGCAACACTGTTGCCAGTTTTTCACTGTATTGTCATAGACACAGTACTATACTGGCAACACTGTTGCCAGTAAGTCACCATTACAGATGCTGTACAGTAACTAGCTGGCAACAGTGTTGCCAGTAATTTACTCCTAAAAAGCCTGGTAAGGTTTAATAGTGTATAGATATATATGTGTGTGTGTGTGTGTGATAGTAATGGTCGTATTACATGTAGAAATGATGATTAAAGGCAAAACATGAGTGGTCTGCAGCTCCATATGCTAATTAGCGTTTGACGTTCTCAATGCCACAGTCTTTCAAAATCCTGTGGTAATACTAAAATCATGCAAAAATTTACGAATGTGGTCGTACAAATACGAATTAGCCACCTAAAATATGTACGAAATGCTATGAGATAGCTTTGTGTTTACTGTATGCATTTACTGTATGTTCAACCAGTTGTCTTACTGAAGTTTATTGTATTTGTCTTTTAACCCTTGTGTGGTGTTCGGGTCTGTGGGACCCGTTTTTAATGTTTACTAAAAGAAAAATTATGCAATTAATTATTGTTTCAACCTCAGATTCATTGGCCTTGGCTCATTTTCTATAAAGAACATAAAAATAAACAAATTTATAATGACTGTACACTGTTCACCCCCCTACGCATTTATATTACATATGTGGTGTTCGGGTCCACTGGACCCGGGGTTAATAAGAGTGTAAAAATTGAATGTGCTATGTAACTTCACTCTATTTTTCTTCTATCTGGGACTCCTGTGAGTGCATGAGTGTGTTTGTATATATGTCTGTACATATGTGATGGATGCATGTCAGAGTTTTGTCCTTCTGCACTTGCTATAATGCTGCAAGGATACAACATGTTATATATCAAGCATGAACACTCATCTGGCCCCACTGTCCCAAACACTTTACCTTCTGTCTAACAGGAACCATTCTACATTTTCCCATTATCTCCCTTACAAAAAATATTCATGCTTGTATTATAGTAAAAGTGTAGTAATCATGGCAAATTGGTGTATTGATTACCATTTGTAAAACCATGGGTTTACCACAAAACCTATGGTGTGTGCGCGCACGTGTGTGTGTGTGTGTGTGTGTGTGTGTGTATGAGTGCGTGACAGAAAGAAAGTAAATAGAGAAGTAGAAATAGAGAAAGTAAAATTTTATATCCAAGCATTTTTATCATTTTAGGTTGTAGCCAATAGCAACACATTTTACTGCAGTGTGTGTGGACATAAGATGGACAGGACGACACAGTATATGTCTATAAAATGCAAGAAATGCATATGCAACACAGCTACATAGTAAAAATCTGCTTCTTATGTGTTGTGTAGGCTGGCATGAACAGGTTATGTGTTCAATGTGGATGATGAGTTATGATACAGCATCTTTCCAGATGGGGCTTGTGCTATGTAAACTGACACAAATGTGTACAATTTCAAACTAAGTTCAAAGACTTAAACATCAAAGTGATAAAAAACGTGTTTGAGATGAAAAAGTGATAAATACTTATTTAAGATAAACATGTTTTTCCCCAATATCTGGGAGAGAATAGAATTTTCTTCTCTTATTTCATATTATCACAAAAACGAATAGCACTTTAATCTATAAATAGTCCTCTACTAGTGGTAAATGACAAATATTAACCATAAATTCTGTCTATATTACTTGCAATAAGGCTAAAATAAACATCTGTAAACAGTTATACATAAATTTGTATGACTGGATTGTTTTAGGATACGAATAATGCCGTGGGTCCACTAGACCCACAAACATTGTCTAAGTAACAAAAATATGAACACCACACGAGGGTTAAAGCAGCAGACTGAGAATATTGTTTATCAGCATGAAAGACCCCAGCAAACCCATACAGTACATACAACAGTAGCTGAAACCTTTCAGCAACAAATATGTTTAATGTATAAATGTAAAGTAAATTCAGAATGGCAATGCTTTTATACGGATAAAACGAGAAAAAAAAGATGTGATCACAACAATAGACAAACACAATGTGTATAAGCTGACAACACACAAATAATTCTAATTTGTGTCTTTTTTAATAAGCAGGATAAGCGGAATTGGTGTCGGAATTGCTCAAATGAAAACACCAACCCTAGTCAGAGTCCAATTAATAAAACGAGTTTAAAGGTGTGGTTTAGTGATACTTTGATTGATATAAAGACACTCAAACATTTTAATATTGCTGTCCTAAAGAAACATCAGCTCTTATGAACCTCACATCAGAAGGAGGAGCTCTCTAAAGATATCCGATCAAGAGTTTTTGCACTCCATAAGGCTGAAAAGTGATACAAAACAATCTCAAAATGTTTGGACATCCATCAGTCTACAGTTAATACTGTAGCTTCTCTTTCTAGAAGTGGGCACCCAACCAAGATGACTCCTAAGGCACAACGCAGAATTCTCAATGAAGTAAAGAAGAAACCCACGAGTAACAGCTAAAGTCTTGAAGACATCACTGGAACTGGCACACATCTCTGTTCATGAGTCTACCATACGTAAGTCTTTGAACAGTGTCTATGTATTATTCTTTATATAGATTTAACTTTATTAATAAAAGGTATAAGTAGCATGTTTTTGTTTTTCACTTTAGTACCTAAATTGGTACAGAGAACCATACATTTTACTGGTAGTGGTACAACTGACTACTGACATTTCAGTGACCGTGACAACACTAGAACACTAATTAAAGATACTAATTAAAGTTAATCAATTAAAGTTTAACTACCATAAGATGATGTTTATAATTCAAATGACCCTTATTATTGTAATAAATGTTGCATATCAAAGCTACTGTATGGTCACTTGTCACAGTGGCGCTGCAAATATCTGATCTGCTTGTACAGTATCCAGTAAATGTCTTTTCACATGGCTAAGAAATGATGATAGATAAAGATTCAATGTTTATGAATTTCAGCTATGCCCTCCAGCACTGGACAGTTGTTTGTGACCACACTGCACCAAAGCAACAGATGCTCTTTGCACACTGCCAGTCCACATAACACTCTACTGACTGAGCCCAGGTGTGCAAATAAACAACCACACGGGTCAACACAATCTAGAGGAATAATGATAAAGACAACAATGTTTATGCACTTTGAGATACCTTTATCGACTTTGGACAGAAGATTTTGGCAAGCAAGGCTGATATTTTTATTGCAAAAAATGAGTGGATATTTAGTTAATGCATATGGTAACATTTTAGCTGCATGTCCTTGAGAATAACACAACGTGCAAAAAAGCAAATAGTTAAAAATTTTCCCTTCCTAATCTTATTTCTCATTTTCAATTTTTATTGGCTTATATACATTTCCAGAAACCACAATAACACATGGTTAATTTATATTTACGCATAATACCATGTGAAGAGGAAGCAGTGTCAGCATTTTCATGAAAATTTTATTATATATTTGCAAAATATAAAACATTTTATGAATAATACATTGTACTGTATGCCATCTGCAGAGAAGAAATACATTTTCATTTTTTGTAACTAGGTAAATTCGGAATAACATTTATTTATTTATATTTTCACTGGTTTACGGAAAACTGGACTCAGTAATTCTACATGAAATCTACAGTAAGTACAGGCTCATGTAAGACATGGACAGTAAACAGCATACTGTAAGTTACATGCTACCATACGGTATAAAATATTTTTGTCACTCTACAGTATACAGTATTTGCCCATTTAAACAAAAGCCCCCCAAAAAACAGAATATTTAAATATGTGACCTTTATAAACGTTTCTTAATATTTTCTTTCTTTTGTAAATGGAGTTATCAATATATTTGAATATAATACATATTGTATCATTCCAGCACATGGCACTTGTAAATGACACCTACTTGTATACTGCAACAGGATTTCTGTCACCATTGTTGGACAGGGTTTGAGTTAAAGGAACATCGCTTGGCTTTGTTGTACTTGTATTCCTCAGCAGCCAGCACTCTTTGAGAGGCTTTTGGTAGTTGATTTGGTTTTGTATATTTAAAGGTTTGAGTGACAGTAGAATAAAAGCCATATAGATGTTGCCTTTGTAAAAACAAACTATGGGACTGTGTGACTGGATACCTTCCAGCCATCTAATAGGTGCAATTATAGCTTAACAGCCCCATGGTTATACCCATATGTTCCCTTATGTTGCCTTACACAGATGTTAGCACTTCAAGGCAATCTACCGCAAAGCTAAACAATCAATAAGAAATTGTTACATTTAGTGAACAGTGGTATCAAATCGATACTTTTAAAAACTGCTCTGAGTGAATGCTTTGGATTCTGCAAACTCTGGAATACTTTAAAACTTTGGTAAAAGTCATGGTCCAGAACAAAGCCCTGATTAAATTGGAAAAGGTGAAGCATTCAACAAGGTCGAATGGGACATTTGATTGGGGATTGGTGAGAAAGTGATAGATGAGAGTGACAGACTTCAACGGCATGTTTCTGATAACTGGACATGGCTGTTCCTTTAAGGCAGTTTGAACAATAGGTTAGTCTTGGAGTCGCTGATTTACAGAGGACGGTGAATTGAAGAGGGACCCATGGGGACACTGGATGTCCCAAAAAAGAATCTTGGACTGATTGCAAGAAAGACTGGCCTGATTGTGCAAGATTTTTGGGGCCTATGCAGCACTTGTCCATGATGCTTCTACAATAGGGAGTAAATATAAGGTATAAGGAAGAGATTCTTGACCTAATGTGATGACTTTTTTCTGCACTATCCTCCAGGAACGGATCTACAGATTCAGGGAAAGTTTTCTGTAGTCATATTCAAAAAAGAAACTATATTAGTAATATAATTTAATCTAAATACAATTGGTATATTTGTCTATATGCAATTTACAATATTTTATTATTATTCTTTATAATTTTTAATATATTATTTATATAGTAATTTATCATATAATAATTTAATTTATGTAATTAATCAACGTGATCTCACACTGAAACGTATAATATCAACGTGTTGACAGGACTAAAACTTTTATTATTAATGCATTAACAGCTTTACAAATGTACAATTTGGTATGTATTCCTTTTCATAAATATTAAAATCATGGTTTTTTTTACTTAAGAATGACATGTTTTTAGTTATATTTTCTGACTTATTTAAGATTTTTATGACTTTCAGATAATTACATAATATTAAACAACACATTAATACCTTAAAAAGAATACAATTTCTGTAATCATTTAACCATTTTGTTATAGCTTGTTTGCCATGACACACAAAAACGCATCTTCTCCAGTGCAAAAACAATTACACCAAAACACAACATAAATAAACAAAGGATGTTAACTGTATTCACTTGCTGTAATCCACATTTTTTTAATTCTTATTGTGAGGAACAGATCTAAATTCAGCCCTTTATCCAGCAATCTTGATCAGAGTTCTCATCAGTGACCATAAAAGTCCAATGTCGCTTTTGTTATGATTTTAAATTTAAATACTGTGCCTCAGGAAGCTTTACAACGCATTGCTTTACGGCAGTGATATCAAGCGCTTATTGTCTCTTGTGTGCTACATCACAGATTTGAGACATTTATCACAGAATGCAGACATTGAGGCTGCAGCACATCATAATTTTAACTACTTTTGCTATTAAATTTTGCAATAAATAAATGATTGTGATTACACTTGTCTGTCTGTTATGCTTTTCATTTCTAACAGTACATGGTTAAAAAAACTGTTTTGGGTAGGTTATGGACTGTATTAACAGCTTAAAATATCTTTTAAATGCTATATTGTTACTTTTTTATAAAAAGTTTCCAACTCATCTGTCTGTTACGTTGCATAAAATAAAAATCATATATTATGTATTTTAAAATGTTTGTATAAAAACGGTTTGGGTTTGGGGTTAGAGTGGAAACATTATCGATAAAAAGAGAAATTATACAGCAATTTTATGGTATGAAAGGTTTGTAAATGTTTTATGTTTTGTAGCTGTAAAAAAAGTATTAAGTGATGCTTCAGCATCTATTTAAACATACAGTACAAAAAAGTATGGTTTGTGTTTTTAAAAGTTACGTGTAAATACTACGTTAACAGTGAGACCAGACTGAATAAATATACCCTTGCCAGTGAAATCCAGGGTAAAATCTCCCAATTTAAGTATGAGATTAAGAGATATAAAGTTTGATTAAGTTCACATTGATTTCAATCTTTGACAAATCCTTACACTGTCAGTATTTAAACTATTAAGGTAAAATGTACATTAACATGTTATTTTTACATTCACATGATAAAATAATAAATGACTTTAGCTGCTGACAGGGTCACACATTTCTACCAAGATTTGGTAATTTTGCACTTGAAGATTACTGTAAAATGAACATTCTGTCATTTATTCTCATTTTACCCCAGACCCAAATACAGTATGACAGAATTTGTCCGTCATGATTTACCTCATAATGAAAGTACACTGTGGCTAATTTCTCTGTCAGTAAATAGTGACTTCAGCCTTTTCTGTTCTGTGAAAGAAATTAAGACAAACAGGCTTGAAATAACAGGGTGGGCGAATGATGACAGAATTTTCATTTGTGGGGTGAACTATTGCTATATTTACAACACTTGACTGAAAACAAAACACTGTTTGTCTTGCAGCATGCACAAATCCAAGATTTGTATCTTGCTTAGCGTTACTCAGTGCTTCAGTTATTTATTAGATATGCTAAAGCCATTTGCATTCAAACCACATAAATCAGCAAAAAGGCAATTAGCAATATCAATATAGTTGTCAAAAAGGGCAAAGAATAGCTTGCATTCTATAACTTACTGTAAATGTTCAGATATGAGATTGATAAAAAAATCTAAAAGTCCAAATAAATAAAAATTTGGATCTACATACTGTAATTGTTCCCCTACCGTTGTCCTTTAAAGACAATTGGTTATTATTAAAAATGTGTTCAATTAAAATTAAAACAGTAAGAGCTCAAAACAACAGCATTTCTTTGCTTGTGTCTGCAGGATGAATGATTGTGCTTTATTGGTTCGGTGGTACTTTAATGAAATGCATCGCAAATTTTGCATCATTGTCCATTAACGATGTACTGTACAAAATATAAACAATGACAACATTTGGAATAAAAAAGTAGGCCAGAGTAAGCACTAGCCACTGTCTTCAGTGTATTGTTATGCCTTAAAATCAAAAGCAAGCTAGAGTACATGTAACACACTTTACATATAGTCGATATCTAAGCATGCTGTGTGATAAGCTACAATTGAAAGCGGTGGGCCAAATTATTGTTATTGAAATGACCTAAGATGAATGATACCTGCCTCCCCACTTTCAAAAACACAAGTTAATTAATTTGTTCACAAGACTCTGTGGCATCTGTACAATTGCCCGGTCCTGATTTCCTCCAAGCTTTAAGAGCACTATTAAACATTCTCATGTGGAGAGAGGGAGGAGAATATAATTACAACCAATGTGTCAGTATCAAGTGGGATCTGAGGAATGTCATTTAGGTCAGACAGCCATTCCTTAATCAGATCTGCTGTTTTCGGTTTTAATCAAGGCATGCAATCATTGGCCGACGTGTCGAGTTATAATGCAGAAATGTGGCCTAATCTTTCACACTCACGTTTTACTGCCTTTTCCGTGTTTAATCTCCACTGCTGTCAATCACAGCATATGTTGATGACTGCAGTATTTGACAGTGTGTTCCTGAGGAATTAAATAGGCACATGACGTGAGAGTGACATTGGAGGTCTGGCATCTGATATGCAGATTTGCATTGATACACTGTTTCTGGACCCTCCCACAGGTCCAAATCATAATTTTGTGCTAAGCCGTGAACTTGTTACCACACAACCTACAAAAATCCTTGGTTATTTGACGACGCTTGACGTAACTCTCTTAAGTGACATGGACAAGGGCAGTGTAAGAATGCAGTATCAATAATAAAACCTTTGATTTCTCATCTAAATGCACACAATGAAATTCAAATTTGTTTTTCAAATGCACAGTTTAACAGTATCTATGTTTGTCTAAATATAAAATGATTAAGAATTTAGATAAACTGCACTGTTAACGATTTCCCTGTATTTTTACAGTACGGTACTGGCAGCACGGTTGCCAGTAAGTTACTGTATTTTGGTTCTACAGTACTGTACTGTAATTCAGTTTTACAGTACACAAACTAGTACCGTATAGTTACAAAGCAGTACTGTACTGTAATTTTACAATAATAGCCTATTTTTACAGTAATTTACTGTAATGTCTATATTGACCCATAAATACTATTTATTACTTATTACAGTTAATACAATAATGTATTATAGCAAGATATTTAGGTTTAAATCTATAGTTATTAATATAGTAAAAAAATGCTATCCTTGACATGACATTATGAATTAAAAGGCAATCCAAGCAATGTTTATATCAAACATTTTATTAAAAAAACATGTAATTGAAACAATCATTTAAAACAAGATAAACAATAATAAACAAGTAAAATAAAATAAAATATTATAAAGTATAAACAAGTTTGGAGGCCCCTGCTGTAACATATTTAACTCTGGCAAATAGAACACTGGTCCATAGTTTGAAGTTTTCAGTTTAAAGTCCATCATCGACTAAAAGGTAACATTTCACTGTGGTAAAAAGAACACTGTTCCATAGTTTGAAGTTTTAAGTCCATCATCAACTAAAAGGTAACATTTAACTGTGGTAAAAAGAACACTGGCCCATAGTTTTAAATATTCTATTTGAATTTTATTGAACACTAAAAATAAATGCATTAAACTGTGGCAGACAGACACTGGCCTTTGGTTTGAAGTCGCACATTCAAACTCTATCAGGGACTGCATGAAGCTGTTCACATGGGGGTTAATGGCCACAACTTTTCTCTGCACCAAGTTCCTTGTCTTTTTGCTTGCTCCTTGTCTGGATGTGCACTTTTTCCCATCTTTGGGATTAATTCTGTCCAGAAACCTGTTAGAAATATCACAAACTTTAAGTCAACAAATATAAGATAGAAAAAGATTCTTAAAAAACACCTAAACTCAGCCCTGAATTTACCCCTATTCTGAAACCTTTTGCTTTTATTCTAATGTTCCACACCTAATTACATTAAAATACAGAAGATTCACTTACCTCTGAACAAACTCTTTCCTCAATGGACAGCATCCACATGGATCATGTCATGATTGAATGTCCTGAACAGAAAGTACAATTGTTACTGATTTGGATACAATATTTTATTCTGTGTGGGTGTGTGTGGTCGCGTGACAGTGTTGCGTGTGGGAATTGTGTATGAGTGTATACATGGGTATTTAAAGAAACTGTAGTGGTAAAGTGTAAACTTACCGAACAATGTGCTTGGTGTGTGTCTGGTGTCACCCGTGTGCCTCCACATCTGCCTTAACTCCTGAAAAGTGCAAGGACACTCATGTAAACTACAAATAAAAAGTGATCAGCCACATTCCTGTGTACTTTTACATATGACGTAAAAGCATTTAATATTGCAGTCGAAAAAATACATGACTAGTAACGTGTAACTGTACATCCTGTACTTGCCTGGTTCCTTTAAAGATGATCCATCTTACTCAATCCAGCTTACAAGCAATGGTAAGACTGTAAAAAATACAAATGTTACAAAATCTGTTAGCCATAGAAATAAGTAGACTTTTTTACAGTCTATGGTTATATATAAATGTGGTCAATACTTACAGAAAACATATAAACCACAGAGCAAAGTGGAGCAAACTGTAACGTTAGAGCTGTAAAAAAAAAGATATGATGTGTTACTGGCTGACATTGAAAGCATTCTGTTTAATATGATGCATACCAGTGGAATAAGATTTTCAGAAAAGTAACTAAATAAGTCAAATGTAACTTTTGTCAGAATTGGGTTTTTATTAAATTATTATTCTAACATCTTGTCTACAGAAAATCTCTGAAAATATATTTAGTGAGGAAATAGCGATTTATAGTGACAAGGTAACAAGCCTGCCTCTTTAATGTTTCACCCGGACAGGCGGCGGTGTAACACACTATTTCACGCAAAGTTTTTTTTTACAAAGTTGCTCACTTTAAGGATTAACATGATCGCCGCAATTTGAGCAATCCTGTTGATGCCAGTGTCCTACACGATGTTATAATGGACTATTTTACATCCAGAGATGAAGAATCAGATGACAGACGAGAAGAAGGTACCTGTCATGCTATTACGTAAATGCGGAGCCCATTCTCCTTTTGTGCATTGATTTGAGGTGTTTTGGAAACTTATATTGCATGTAATACATCTGAAGTGGTGTAAATAATATGCCATACAAAATGTATCGGACAACTTATTGGGCGTGTAAAACGCTTTAAAGAAAATATGCTTTGGTTTTGCTAATATACCGTAATGATAACAATAAGCGCGCAGCAATCATCTGATAATAAGATGAGCCCAGGTCTGAACGATATTTGGCCGCAGTTACAACTGCAATGCATATATCCAGTTAAATATGAGGTTTCTTGGTTTCACTTCTGTTGAGGAGTTGATTACTACGGTCTGTGTTGAATATTAAGTTTACGGCGTGTCGAGTCCTGTCTGTTTATGTTGATATTCTTATATCCAGCTTTTCATATTTGAAAAAGACGCAAATACAGATTAATGTGAATATGAATATGAAACTGTGCTTTTTCACGTGCACAGCTAACGTTAATCTACGAGTCAGCCTTGCCAAACAGTCGAACTTAATACTTCTCTCTACCGCTAACTGAACAGATAAAACACCGAGATAAACGACCATATGCTGGGACCGCAAGACCGCGCTGGCGGGTGGTCTTTGTCCATTTTGTTAAAAATAGTTTCATTGTTACCACACTTTCAACAAATATAAACTCACCAAAACCGTCATAATTTAGTTAAAACAACCCTATATTCATTAATAAAGGTGTAAAGCGAGTTAAATCAGCGGTAGGCATCTGTGTAATGTTAGCTTACTTTCTGAGGGAGATTAAAACTTTGTTGGCGACCATTTTCTCTCTCATTGCACGTTTAAAACAATATGACAAACTATTGACAAAATTCTTCTACTAAAAATTTAGTTTTCATGAAACAGAAAATATACCAAACTCACCGAACTGACAGAAATCAATCGTCCTCCTTCTTCAGCTGCAGCCAGGAGTTGTGCTCTCTCTCCCTCTGTGTGATTTGACTCTGGCGCACTTTCTCTGATTATTGCAAGTACACCTGGCACATTACAGCAATGGCTACAGCAAGGTTACATCAAGACCAAAATATACTGTAAAATTTTCCCGCTCAAACAAATTTACCCAGAATGCACTATGAACTGCAGTACTTTACTGTAATGTACACATACAGTATAGTACTGTGGATTTTTACAGTACAGTGCTGCTAAATCTACAGCGACATCTAACAGTGTGTGTAAAACACTGTTTTTCTATTTTCTCTTGTTCTATTAGCAAACTGATTTTCATTCTGTGCCCCGTTTGCCCTGCAGTGATTGATTTACCAATTGCTATGATCTACACGTACAGTCTGCGATCTTTCACACGTGTGTACACGCATTCAGGAAATATATATTGGGTGAAAATGAAACAGTGCAACATTTATCTAATCTACTTTAAAGTACCCCACCGAGCTGTGTGATCAATAAACTTGTTTTAGGCAAAGCACCTTTTTCGGTGACTCAGACATTAACCCTCCATTAACTATTTTAGGAGCTGTTAAATGCACCCCGGTCAATAATGCTAATTTGAAAAGCTATTGTATAAGCTGTTAAGAAATGTGTATTCATGTTATGGTAAAGTGGCCATCTTTATTATAGGCCATTACAAATTGCAAAAAAGTCAATATGGTGAGAGAGATATTTCACACCGAGGTGAATTATGGCGGAGGAGTGGAGTTCTAGGCACTAATTTTACAGGAAGGACAGCGTTTCAACTCCTGGTCAATGCATTTTAGGACACTGATATTGAAGTGATGGGAAGACCCTCTGCCAGACTTTAACCTCTGCCTGTAATTAAGCCGGATGGAAGATAATAAATGTTCTGCATAATTGAACATTACTTTACTGATGATTTCAGGCACTCATCAGGGGAACCTATTGGGGTCAACATTAATATCTGTCTTGTACAGAGTGCAGCCAGTTTTATACATTGGTATTCCATAAGCCGAAAGGAAAAAATGAAATACGTTTCTTCCGATATCCTGTATAAGGTAAAGGATTTCAAAAAGAAACATTTACATGTATTCATTTAGGAGGCAATTTTATCCAAACATACTTACAAATTTAACAATTGAAATTTAAATTGAAGGCATGTTGGTCAATATATTGTTCCAGTCTTAATAAAATTATTATTACATAATTAGAAATATTTAATATCCCTAAAATACTGCTTACATAAGTACTATAACACAGAACAACTGCTGTCTTGTATCGGCCATTATGCCCCATTGTAAGATCGTCTTATCGTCAGCCTACATTCACACGGGGCGAACGCGTTAACGCTTTTCATTTACTTTTAATGGGTAATGTCATGCGTTGCCGAACTGAATTGTGGATCCGTTGCAGTCACGTAACTGTCGTTGTTCCCGGCAATAGTTGAACATTTCGCAACTTTTCAAGCGCCAAAGCGTGTGTCAACCAATCAGATCGCCTCATGCAAATAAACTAGTGCGAGCCAGCCAGTTACGTTTCTACTACAAGGAAATGACAGCCGCGCATATTACAAGTTCATTAGCGAGGAAGAGTCTGAATCATGCGCATTACAAGTTCACATGCGAGAAGGCCAATAAGCGTGCATTACACCCCATTCAAACAGCCAACAACAAGCATTAGCAGAGTGACGCGATCCCATTCATTTTAATGGAAACTGGGCGACTTCCGGCGACACGAGCGAACGTGACCGTTGGCGACAGAATGTAGACACGATTAGCGACGGAGTCGCGCAACAAAAGTTGAGAAAAGTTTAACTTTATGCAAATTAGCAGCGAGTTTCACGAGCGACTACCAATGGGAGTGAAGTAAGTGGAGCACTGATTTGTTGTTTACAACATGGGGTAACGTCACACTACTACGCAACCAGAAGTGGGAACGCCCACAAGCGACATCAACCACCAGCGGCAGGCGATGTGCAGCGATAACATCGCTGGCTGTCTGAATGTGGCGTTACAAGTCCATGTGCGTCCGAGAGGGAATCTGCTCACGTTACAAAAAAAGTAAAGCCCACAAACCCTCTCATGCAAGGAAAAGCATGCAATGTGCATGTTAATGTGAAACTATGATGATAATAAAAATAACTATTGTAATGTAAGCCCGCTATCGGCCATATACAGGCCCGGCACCAGGATGAACATAACTGGGGGGGTTAATTCCTTGGAGGGGTTCCACACTATACCTTATTGTAACTGATTTCCTGCTCCTTTTCACTTATTTATTGTGGCAACCTATATTATTGCCTGTATTATGCCTATACACATTCAACTTTTACTATTAAATCACCAAACATCTTAATAAGCCTGTGCGCAAATGAAAAACGTTAGAGTAGAATTCAGCGAAATAGGTGGCGTTCCCTTGACTAATGTTTTAGCTTGCATGGTTTTAAACATTCGTTCTTTAAATGCAAATCACATGAGCTAGTATAAATAATAAAATGTAAATGACAAATCTATGATAAAAAAAAAACTTAATTGCTACAAAACTATAAATAAACAGATGTAAAGCATCAAGAAGGCTACAAATCTTTTAATGGTAAATAAAATGTTTGGGACCCTGCTTTTTATAATGGGAGGCGTTATATTGTGTGGAAAAAAATAATTCAGATTTTTATAATTCTATGTAGCAGTCTCATAAAAAAGAGGAGAGAAACAAAAAGGAAAAAGAAAACTGTTGCTTTGTGAACAGTAATGAATAATACTTTTAAGAACAATGAAACAAATTTTGGGAAAGTGATATCTTTGATTGCTTTTTATGTACATTTTATTCGTCTTAGCTTGGCATACTGATCTCCTTTCTGCATTGATGGTGCTTATTGGTTTGTAACTCTCTGCGCTGTCTGTGGTCCTGATGGCTTTTTGATGGCTTTGCTGTCCATTTGACTCCTCACCTGATCATATCTTTGGATTGTTCCCTGTTCTGATTGGACACCCCAAATAGCGAACCGGAGTGACATTATCCTCCCCTCTCTGCCCTCCTGGAGTTATCGGCCTGTTGTTCAGCTTTATTAATAATGTCTGGTTCGCTTTGAGGATTAAAGTGACAGCAGCATTACTTGCTTGTGTGAGTTGCATAAATCCTTACAGACTGAAACATCAAGAAAACGCCACCTAGATCACTAAATTGCACTGCGCCTTCATATAGGCTAGCTCGTTTTTTATTTGCGCGCCAAAGCCAATCGCCTAATGTTAGGTAGTTGCAGTCATTGGATGAATTCATGTATACACGTTATTAATGAAATCATTATATCAAAGTATTTGACCGAATTTAGCTTTCCTATTCAATTTATGTCTGATAAGACAACTGGGGGGGGGCACAAATTCTTTCTGGGGGAAAAATATTTTCCATGGTGTCGGGCCTGGCCAAATGTCTGACGATCATCGATACGGGATAACATCTATTGGCACAACCCTACTGCTGTCCCAAATGACGTTCTGCTCTATGCACTAAAATGCATGCACCATGTGTTTTATAAAGGTAGGCTATATTGTTGCAAAATAAAAACTTACTTGATGAACACCTACTTAACAATAACCTAAATTTAATTGGTTTCCCAGATGAGGTTAAATGATCTCTAATGCATAAAACAATGTGAGCGGATGAAATTATTATTGTACATTTTTACTTTGATTTCAGTGTTACTCGTTTATGCACAAAGTGTGCAGTGTTCCTTTCTTTTTTGGTGTTAAATACTGTAAATGTATCCTCTGAGTCCTTGAAGAGCACTTCTTTTGGAAATTTTCAATGTCAACACACTATTTATACTACAAAATGGCATATAACACTGCCTAAGTATACGATTTCAGAACCAATTCAGGTCTTTTAGCAGAAGAGTGGTGGTTAATAAACTAGCTAAAAGAAAAACTGCTTTGGTTTCAGATAAAGTAAATATTCTGCTTTTCTAGTTCTAGTATGCACTAATGTATAAAAAACATAAAAAACAATTAACAACTTGGAAAATCTGATTCACATGATGCTTTGCACAAAATATTCAAAGTACAAACAATCACACTTTTGTCACAACAAAAAAAACTTACAGACATTAATCATTCACAAACATTTGGTGTGAAACTAGAAAATTTTCTTTTATCCTTGACTAGTCGCTAGCATCTCGTCAATGGGCAGACCATTTTTAAGGTCAAGAGCTGAAAGCAGTGGCGTTTCTACACGGAGGCCAAGGGTGGCCCGTGCCTCTGTAGACATGTCTCTGTCACCCCGTGCTGACCAAATAAAAAAGTATAAATTCATTTTGATTTTACACGCGAGCGCCAAAAGCGGAACTAATGCGACGCAATGTTCTACACGGGCAAATTAGAGCGGCACACCCAACCACTGTAGATCCTATGGCTGCGTCCGAAAACTCTAAATTGCTGCCTTCTGAGGCAGCTTTCCAAGGCAGGAAGGCATCAAGGCATGTCCGAATTCAATGTTTGGTTTACGTCCTGTCTCCTGAGATACCTATGCGTGGACGTACATTAAGAATGTGATTGTTCGAGCACGGTCGGGTTCGAAAAAATAAAATGGCGGCCAAGGACGCGACTGGACCACCAATTTAGTGTAAATAAAGTTACATTTTCACTTTTTACACCTTTTAATTGCATTTCTAGCGAGAAATTAGTATTGTAGTTTTCAAATATGTGATTAGTTATCACAAATGCGCTGTCTGTTTGAATTTCAAACACGCTGCCTTTGAAGTGTGTCCGAAAGTCTTTCTCTGAGCTGCCTTCATGCCTCCGAAGTCATTTCCTCAAGAGGCAGCGAGGCAACGAGTCACTGCCTTGAGTGTTCGAATGTGTAGATCGCTGCGGGTGCGCCGAGTGTCTCAATTCATCTCCCGATGTTGTGAATGTGTATGCAGGTTTGGGCACTGGTAAGGACTCTAGCTGACTTGACATTGGGACACTGTTCACTTGTTCTCCTGTGACGTGGCTGCTTAAGCGCGTTGTGATCATTCACAGCTGTTACTTATCTCGCTAACTTTTTAAAGTTTACACATTGTAAAAAGCGCTGTAATTATGCTCTAACATTATATACGTGCATAAATTGGAGGAATATAATTAAATGTTACATATACAAATGTTTACAATTTAAAATAAATATCATTTTAAATACTGATTAGATTGTGGTCCCTAACTGTCTAGCAATGTGTGTTTAAATGACAACTAAAACAAACGTTTGTCTTTATAAAAGTTTACATTTCATAAAGTTTATTGAGTAGGCTTGATTTTGGGTGGGAGTCTTTAGAAAAGAGCCAAGCTCCCCTTTTGCACCTGCACTCACTCTTGTATTAAATAAATATTTATATGATTGTAAAGTAAAATAAAGTTTACGGGGCAGTTTCCCGGAAAGGGATTAGACTAGTCCTAGACTAAAATATATGTATCCAAACTGAAAACAACTTGCAATGCCATATCTTAAAATACATCAGTGCCCTTTGTTTTGCTTCAAAATGCACACAAGTAATGTATTTAGTAAGGCATGTTTGTTAAAACTAGTTATATTTCCTAATTAAACTAATGCCTAGTCCTGTATTAAACTAATTCCTGTAACCAACCCTATAATCTTTAAATATAATTTCTTGCCATTTTTTATGTGCCCCTCTGGTAAAACACTGGCCCCTCCTTGGCCCCCCTAGTGAAATTTGTCTAGAACCGCCACTGGCTGAAAGATGGTATATTAAAATATATTTTTTACTCTAAAGCAGAGGTCTCCAACGTGGTGTCTGTGAGGTGCCCGCCAATGCACATTCTTTTTTAATGGTCTCAATTGTAATATTTATTTACTATATATTTTTTATATTAGCTTGGCTTGGATTACGTATGTTAACAATACTAAAACATATAAACAAATAAAATCAACAAGTAAAACAAAAAAGTTTTGAGTACCGAAGAATATATCAAAAAGTAGCCCTCCAGATTGTTTTATGCATTGTGGTAGCCCTTGCTCACAGAAATGTTGGTGACCCCTGTTATAAAGTTATCCTAAAATCTAAAGATTTTTTGAGATTGTTTGGTTGATAAGTGTTTGGTTAATGTGTTCAACAAATTCAATTTCTCTCCATACCAGTGAAGATAAATGTTGGTTTGGTGTATGTCTGTGAAGAATCAAATGTATAATTTAGATCTCTTATCCTAAATAAATATGCTAAGGAATTATTTAATCAAAGCGATAATGAAAAGGCATTTTATTCAAAAAGGTTCGAATCCTTTCAAAATATACAAACATCTCAATGAATAAATATTATTTTGTAGGGAACAACTAGGAAAGGGTTTAAAAGAATTGCAACTAAACAAACATGGCAACATTTCAGAATATTAAAGTAACAATAAGCCAATGTTGTGATATCAAAGAACAATTTCGAGATGCACAAGTTTTGTCATAGGTCATTTTATTTACGAAATTTGTCGAAATGATCTGTCCGTGTCACTGTGTACTAGCGCAGCTCTAAAATGTCTTCGGTTTTACAAGCAGTGAAGTTTTAATTAAGACAAAATAGCTCATTTTAGCCTGTCTGCTTTTCATTGTGAGGTTGAGATTTTCATTACGGTTCAAAGAAGTGCTTGTAAAATGGTCACTGGAAAATTCACGTCCAATTACAGTGTCAGTCTGTCGGACAAATTGCCCTCACTGAAGGCTCTGTGACAGGTGCATTGTGGAAGAATTGATTCTCACCGAGGGATAAGTGAATTGTCATTATGTGTCCGTTTCTTATGACATATAGCTGGATGTCCTCTGATTTGTACCAGTAGATTTGAATCAGTGGACTGTGAGAATGAAACTCGGGCTAGCTGCGGCATTAGCCAAGGGAGAGATAAAGGCATCCACTTCACAGGTCAAGAGCTAAAGCCTTTGAAAGGTTACAGATCAGAGGAGAGGGTTAAAAGATTTGTAAAACAGACCACAAAGGAAAAACAGAAGGAACGAGGAAAGAAACAAACACAATGAAACAAAAAAACTCAGATCGCATTTTTTGTCTTAGTAAGGGGATTGAGGGGGGAGTGACCCTAAACCGAGATGTCTGACCCGTTGAGGATCTGCTCATCTCTGCGGAAGCCACACATTGAGGGAGATCAATAAGATACCTGCAGGCTCCATTAGCTTGATTAGAGAGAGAGGTGACCGGAGTGCAGGCTCTTCTCGATGCAGACAACTTTATTCCAAGCATTATATGGGATAAGAACTGTTTGGTTTTATAGATAGAGGAGAGAGAAAGAGCAGGTGGCAGTAAAGAGAGATCTGGACCACTTCTGCAATAAAGACATTGACAGATCCTGAAAACTCTTACACAGCAGCACTTTGGGCGTAAGGTGTCTAATTGGGGTATCAACGACATGGGACTTGGCTAAGACTGCTAATCAAAGAGCACAGATTACTGCATATACTAGCAACTGAGAAGAGGAGAAGATTGCCTCATGCATGTTTACTGTTACTCCCTCTCCTTTAAACTACCATAAAATACAAGTTAATATAAATTGTATATATTTTGAGAACATTTACACAATACATCTGAGAATTATACTTATATGCTTAATGTACTGGTTATATCTTGTTAGGCCAATCGGAGGACACTGCGCTTTTTAGAACGATGAGCTTTGTACAAAATCAACGCCTTTCAGGGAGACAGGACATAAAGGAGAAACAAAAAATGTACAGCAGTGGTCACCAACCCTGTTCCTGGAGATTTACCCTCCTGCCTACTTTATATCCAACCCTGCTTCAGCACACCTGCCTCCAATTTTTGGGTAGCCTTAAAAAGCATGATTGGCAGGTTCAGGTGTGCTTGATTAGGGTTGGAGGTGAACTCTGCAGAAAAGTAGATCTCCAGGAACAGGGTTGGTGACCACTGATGTACAGTATGTGGAAAATAGTGTGTTATTTAAAGCACAAACCATGCAAACACATTGTATTAGTGCAAATGCACAAAATAATTTTTGAAATGTAATAGCGGCTCTTTAAACAAAAAACAAAAAATAAATAATAAAATAATAAAAATAATGTAAGACAATGTTTGTGACTGACAGCATCTTTCTTTTTTTTTATTGTATAAAAAAGACATTAAGAAAAGAAAGAAAAAGAAAGAAAGAAAAGTCATGTAGATTTGGAACAGCATTAGGTTCAGTAATAGATTTTGTTTTCTAAACATTAAAGTGCACCTATTTCATTTCTAAAAAAACAACATTATTTTGTGTATTTGATATTATACAATGTGTTTGCATGGTTTATGGTTAAAAAACACATTATTTTCCACATGCCATAAATTTTTGTAGCTCCAGATTTCACTCTCTTCCTGAAACGCATGGATGTGGAAATTTCTGTTTCTCTGATTGGCCAGCTAATCTGTACGTTGTGATTGGCCTGAATACCTCTGATGTCAGCCGGAAACGTTACGCTCCTTACCATGTTTGAAAGATTCGCTCACAATGCAATGTTAACAGGAGTCACTTTACAGACTCTGAGTCCGAAGCGGGAGGAATTATGATAATGTCGGTCTTCTCTACATCACCAATCCCAGGAAGTAAACTGTTGCCTACAATCTGTGTGTTTGTTGTAGTCCAAGAAAAGAGATTTACGTTGGAGATGATAACTCACATCATTGTTTACTTTGGGGTATGTACCTTTTGCATATCATTAAAATCTACTAATACACACTTACAGTACACACCAGAGGAAACGTGAATAGGACAATAGGGGCTCTTTATTCAAGCAGGGACCTTATTTCCTATTCTCTTAATATTTGTGGCACCTGTAGTTATGGCATCTTATACAACACGATGTTACAGTTTTTAAAGCAAATCTTGCAAATTATTGATCCAAGTCTGAGTTAATACTAGATCCCTCAGCATTTCACTGACAAAAAAAAATGTTTAGCTTAACAATTTTCCCCATGCTGCCAACAGAAACCTTGTAAAATTTATTGCCATTTTCAAAAAGTGTGATGGTGCATAAAACAAGCTTTAATGCATTGGGTTCGTCCCAATAAACCCTTTTCTGAGCTTTGTGCTAAAGGTAATAGCTTTCCTTATAGATCACTTGCTTGCTTCGTGAGGCAAAGACAAATACATAACATATCAAATTTTGTCGATTAAGCAAGTTAAGCATTTAGCATAAGTAGTATTTTTAAGATAATGCTCCTGAAAAAAACTGTATGGCAGCTTAATGTATGTTTCTCAAAATGCAGTGTCTTGTTATAAGTGTCAGTTACATTATGACATTATGATTTTACCACAGACAAACAATTACCAGCCTAAGTGAGTAATCTGAAGCTATGAAATCATAGCGTTCCTTCCTGGGGGGATATGGTAAGGGAAACCTTCAATGTTTTACACTGGCCATCTGCCAAAATGCTGCGTCAGATCAGTTTTCTGAGGTAGCAGTAGGGTAAGAATTGGTCTGTGCTGTCATTCAGCAATCATTTTATGACATAAGCATTACAAAGTATATACAAAAAGTAAAATAAAGTTATTGATATGAAATTTGTTTGAAGTATTACAGAACATTAAGAGGATTCCTAACACACATGTTCGTTTTGGGAGATTTTGTGGGTTATACAAGCCAATTGCGCGAAATTAAGAGATTTCAAGATTTCAAGAATCATATTACAGTCAAAAGAAGCCTTATGAATATACTGTGAATATAGTTGTATAGCAGCTGTATATAGTGTTATGAATATAACTAAAAATAGTCACTGATTGATTAATTAATTTTAGGCTACAATCATAAAAAGAAAAAAATATCTTTTGTTTCTTATTATAATTTTATATAATTATCTAGCCTTACACAGCTGTATCCCTGTTTAAAAAAATGAACCCCGAGGAAGCCACAATCATTTCCTATTTCTAATCCAATCCGAGACCTCTGGAGCACTGCCTCACTGCCAAACATTTAGACAACTGTTAATTCATTTAAATAGGTCAGAACAGAACTAACATTGGCCACATAATAAGTCGAAGAGAGATGTGGTTCTTTCAGTCCTGCCACAAAAGTGTCCTTGCTCTTTATTCTGGTCTGAAACCTGATCAGATAGAGGACAGAAGACTCATACAATCAAGGATGGCACTGAAGAACTGCACCTCTGAAGACAGTTACTCACAGGTAAGGATGGAGAGAATGGTACACTCTAAAAAAATGGTGCTAAATAGCACTAAAAGGGGTTCACTGGCTCGTAATCATAGGTGGAATACCTTAAGTGCTATATAGCACCTATATGTAGAACCATTAATGGTGCTATAGCACGACTTGTGTAGGGCCACATGATTTTCCTAATGCGAAAAACGTGGATGTAATCACGGAATCCACACTCTAAAAATGGCTGGGTTATTTTTAAACCGTGTTGGGTAAATACTGGACAGAACACACCTCTGGATAAACATTGACCCAATGCTGGGTTGTTTTAAACCAACTGCTGGGTTATTATAACTCATGGTTGCATAACAAAAACCCAACATTGGGTCATTTTTAACCCAGCATGGGGTCATTTTTAACCCAAAAAATTGTTCTGTCCAATATTTGCCCATTATGGGTTAAAAATAACCCAGGCATTTTTATAGAGCAAACATAAAAATGGAATTTAATGTACCATGTGGAATGTCACAGAATTTGGCAAATTTTGGATTTAGTCATTTTTAAAACCCATTATAACTCATTTTCAAAAAGTAGTTTTTTATGTGGTTTCATCAAAGCCCGGGACACAGCAGACAAAAGGTACAGTATACATGGGGTGCAAACTCATCAGGGGTGGAAAAAAGTGACAAAGGCACTATATTTAGAGTATAGTGCATTAACTAATGTTTCAACTTTGATTAAAAAAAAGTATAGCTGGCAGGACTTCCTCTATTAGTAGAGCCAAAACAAATAAGTAACTGTTCTACTTTACTCCACAAAGAAGACCTATTAATGTACTCCTGCAAAGCCCTAACTGGACATAACAGGTGAAGTCTTTCATGGTCCGCCAATTTGCGAGGAGGAGGATAAAAGGCCTGTAGAACTAGGGTCCTACATGAACAGGTAGGTTTTGGGTAAAGAATGGCTTTAATATTCCCAGAGCAAACTCCAAAAAAGATGGGGGTATAGAAAGTGCCTGTAAATCTCCTAATGCTTCTCTAAGGAGCTCTTAGAAAGAGGTATGTGAAAGGATGAAATAATTGCAACACTTTAAAGTAGACGGTTACCTGATGAAAAACTTCCAAAAACTGAAGTTACTGGGCAGTTAACTGGATCATTATGTCTATCACTACACCAAAGAGTGAAAACCCTCCATTTAATGTATAGTTTCCTGGTGGATGGAGCTTAAGAGTTCAGAATGGTCCCTACAACATCTGTAGACAATGGGCTACCAGAATCAGACTGATCCCTTCTACGTGAACTCTCTTTAGAGAAGCATGAAAGCATACCGGGGCCACCACAGCCAAGCCTGTAGCATAGCGTAGAGTCAGAGGAAACTATAACTAGCAGTAGGTTGTCTCTCGGGATGCAAATAGGTCTACCTCTGTTGAACCGTATCTCTTTCAAATTTGCTCCACCACCTCTGGGGGGATTTTCTATTTCCTGGGTCTGCTCCAACATTCTAAACTCCAGGGAAAAGTTTTCTCCTGGGCCCAGAGAAGGATCTGATGCGCCAGTCTGCACAGAGGGTGTGACCTAAGACCCTCTTAATGACTTATATAGAATACCACTGTCATACTGCCTGTTCTCACCAGAGCACAGACATATTTTGTAAAGGTGTGAGGTACTCCATAGTAGCACGCTTTGACAAAAGCAAACCTGAGATACTGAGATAGAGGATAAAATATGGAAATAACTGTCCTTAGTCTTCAAATCTGCTACTGGCCAAAATACCAATAGAAGTCAGCATTCTGAACCTGAATTTCTTCAGAGAACAGATAAGTCTGAGTTTTAAAATGAACCTCAGCCCACCATACTTCTTGTAATATATAAAGTAGCGGCTAAAGAACCCGGACTAAGCAGATTCATGGAAAAACTGCAAACAAATGTCACAGGAGTGACGATCTTTTAGGCGGAACCAAAAATTTGGAGAGTTTTGGTTCCGCCCGGATGTTTCCGCCCGGGCCGGGAAGAGAAAACACCGGACATCCGGTAGCACCGCGAGGGCTGTAATCAGCCAAACTACGGACAGCTGTGAGTTATTAACAAGAGCGCCGGGTGATTGGACGAAGGCAACACCCAGGCAGATACTTAAGAGCAGTTTAAACCACAGTTGTTGTTGTTGTTAGGACGAGTGTTGGTGTGTGCTGCAGCGCTGAGTTAAACTCACCGGGTACGCCAGTCGGATTACTGGACTCGCTCTCTCTCTCTTTGTGCATCGTGGGATTTCGGCTGATGCAGATATTGAAGACCTTACGGGTTGGAAAGTAAACGGAGACTGACCTTGTAGGAATGAAGTGAAAGAAGACGGAACGTGCTATCGTGAGTACCCATCTGTGTAGTGGTGGTATTGACGACTGGAGAAAACGTTATCTGTGTAGCTGGAATTATCATACGGAGGAGTTAACCTAAGGAAACGTGAGATAACCGAAGCACCACAGTCGTGAGTAAACGAATTCATTCATTGAGTGTACCTTGTATATACTTGACCTGGATATCTTTTAAGCGCTTTCCAGCAAGAGTGGGTGGCCCTGCCCCTGAGTCAGCGTGGTGGGTGAGCCACCGGATCTTTGTGTGAGACAGCCACAGTGACGGAAAACAACTGCTAGGCCGTGTTACCATCTCCACATTCTTGCCCAGAGCGAGGCGAAGGAAGACGGGCGTCTATTGTGTGCACTGAGAGTGGTGGGTGAGTCTTGGATGTAGAAATTTCACTTTGAAGTGGTGCTGTGTATATTGCAGTGAGATTGCTGTGTCGTGTCTGACGTACCCCGCCTCCAGTCACTCGCTAGGGGCGCTGAAGAGGAAAACGGATCCTAGAATAAACCTGTGTACGATTATGCTGTGAGTGTGTTTCAGCCTTAGAAAACCACGGAGTAGTTCCTGAAGTACTTTCGTAGCCAGACGCTTGGCGGACTTGTGTTAGGAGTGGCGGTGAAGACCTGTACGACAGGCGGTGTGAGTATTACCAGTTTCATTTCTACTTTACCCGTGTGCCGTTTATCATCACAGAGACAGAGGCGAAGGAGATCCGCTGCCCCGAGGTCTCTACAAAGGGGCGCCCCGGTCCGGTGTTCGATTGCCAACGGGCGTCGAGGAAAGGGCAGCGCTCGACCCGGTGTGACGGCGTGACACTCCCGCCCCTCTGGGGAACCAACGAGTCAGCCGAGAGGGTTTGGTCCCCGGCGCTATCTTGGAAAACCACTGTCGGTCGATGCAGTACGCCTAGCCGTGATCGTAAGTCCGCCACCCCGAGGAGTAGAGCATAACCTGTTCAGTCTGTCCATCAATAGGGAAGAAAGCTGTCGTCTGTGGAAGAAGAGAGAGAGAACCAGTGTGAGCTCCAAGGAGACCCGTTGTGAAGGAGAAACATACGTACCAGAAGCTGTAATCAGCGAAGAGGTGAGAGAACTAACCGAGAACGATTCACTGTGCCTTGTGTCCCAGCTGTTGTCTGTGGAGGAAGAGAGAGAGAACCAGAGTGAGCTCCAAGGAGACCCGTTGTGAAGGAGAACCATACGTACCAGAAGCTGTAAACAGCGAAGAGGTGAGAGAACTAACCGAGAACGATTCACTGTGCCTTTGTGTCCCAGCTGTTGTCTGTGGAGGAAGAGAGAGAGAACCAGTGTGAGCTCCAAGGAGACCCGTTGTGAAGGAGAACTAACCGAGAACGATTCACTGTGCCTTTGTGTCCCAGCTGTTGTCTGTGGAGGAAGAGAGAGAGAACCAGTGTGAGCTCCAAGGAGACCCGTTGTGAAGGAGAACCATACGTACCAGAAGCTGTAATCAGCGAGGAGGTGAGAGAACTAACTGAGAACGATTCACTGTGCCTTTGTGTCCCAGCTGTTGTCTGTGGAGGAAGAGAGAGAGAACCAGCGTGAGCTCCAAGGAGACCCGTTGTGAAGGAGAACCATACGTACCAGAAGCTGTAATCAGCGACGAGCTGTCATCTGTGGGAGAAGAGAGAGTACAAGTGTGAGCACCAAAGTAACGAGTCGAGGAGGAAAATTCATACTTACCCAGCAGCTGTAGTCGGTGGAGAGGTGAGGAGACTCTCGGGAGAACGATCCACTGTGTCTTCGGGTCCCAGCGGTAGCCTGTGGAGAGAAAGAGGAACAGGAAAGGAGAGTGAGTCGACAACCAAGGAGCTGCGTGGGAAGACGGCGGAGTGCCGCGAACTACACGCAGGTACACGGACGGGAAACAGTACATACCCATATTCATTGTGATTTTATTCTGCCTCCAGGAAGGAAGAGGAGCGCGCCACGGGCAGAGGGAACCAGAGGCGGGAGCCCGTTCCCCGACGCAACTTTCACCCCCCTGTCACTCACTTGCTCGTGGCCCCTTGGAGGACAGATTCAGACATTAGTTTTAATTTCCCTTTCCCCAATCCCCCGAATCTTTTAAATATTTAAACAAATAAAGAATATTTTTTTATACTTACCTGTTCCTCGTTGTTGTTTGGTCATTGGGTTGGTTTTGGGGACCTCCTCGAGGTGGGAATTTAGAAGGGGCGTGGCTTAACCACTAGCAGCCAGCCCCTGGCTTGTGACAGATTTTGGCGTAGTCGGCAGAGCCCCACCTCGAGTTGAGTAACCAGACTAGCCCAATGACCGACAACGCGGGGCCCGCAGCCCAACCCCGTGTGGTGCCTGTCTTTATGGGTAGCCCTTGGGTCCAAAAGTATGGAGGGATAGAGTCGGGAATACGACTAACGGAATGGAAGGCCCAGTTGGAGTATTTAGCCGACCTGCAAAGCCTTAGTGTAGCCCAGCGGCTCCAGTTCGTGTTAAACTCCTTAGAGGGAGAAGCGCGGCGAGAAGTACAGGCCGCCCCTGAAGCTGTCCGAGCCAGTGCCCAAACTATATTTCAGTTCCTTACCGAGCAATATGGTGACCACACCCCCGTAGCTGTCCTCCGTTCCCAATTCTTCAACAGTAAACAAGGCCCCCGACAACCCATTAGAGCTTTTGCCCTGAGACTGCGAGAACAGTTCACCCGGCTACAGGCCCGCCGCGACCATGGATTGGGAGATGGCGAGACTTTGCTGCGCGACCAATTCCTCCTGGGGATGAAAGAGGGCCCCGTGAGACAGAGTTTGAGGGTCCAGTTTCGCAGAGACCCCGACCTCACATTTGAAGATCTAAGGAAGGAGGCGTTAGCCTTGGAGGGCGACGAGGTCGAGGTGAGTGAGACCCCAGTATGTGCAGCGGTAAATGAGAGTGTGCCACCACCACCAGAACGCACGGATTGGAAGCAGGCTCTAAAAGTCGAACTGTTGAAGGATGTCCGGGAGCAGATGTCAGAATTATCTAGAACTCTTCTGGGAGAGCTGCGCCAAGGTAGGGCGCGGGAGGAGCCAAGGCCGGCACCCCGGGAGCGAGTATACTCGGAGAGGAGCCGAGAGCCGCCGGGACGCCCAAACCGTTATAATCGACCCCGTTTCGAATGGGATGACCAGGGACGACCAATTTGCAATCGTTGTGGGGAGCCTGGACATTACAGTCGTCAGTGTGGGCCTCGCAGGGCATCTGAAGGGGGTTTTTAGGACGACCGGCCACAGTGGGTCGTGTGGCCGGGACCCCTCGAGAAGACCCGGGAAGGAGGGACAGCTCTAGGCAGCAGATGATCGGGCATAGCCCGGTGGCAGAAGTAAAAGTGTGTGGCAAATGGATTCAGTGCCTGGTAGACACGGGCTCACAGGTAACGATGTTCGCAGAAAGCCTCTCCAAGGAGATATTCGGACAGGAAGGAACACGAGGAACAGAGGCCCCCTGGCTGACGTTGAAAGGCGCTAATGGCCTAGAAATCCCCTACATTGGCTATCGCCTGGCGGATCTTGAAGTGCATGGGGTGGTCGTCCCCCAGAAAGGTGTGATCATTGTTGAAGATAGGTGTTTGGGCGCCCACCGAGCCCTATTGGGCATGAATGTCCTCTCCGAATGCTGGGAGGAGATATTCCAGGCTAGGCCTGGTCCGAGGATTTCACCCACTGAGAGACCCAAGTGGGAGCGTGTAGTGGCCGACTGCCGTCGGGTCCAAATGAACCAGGTGCGTAGAAATCGGGAGGAAGTGGGAAGAGTAATGTGTCGTTTTGCTTTGTCTATTCCCCCTAGGAGTGAGGCTATCGTATGGGCAAGAGTGCCCCTTCGAGAAGCGAGCCCAGAGGAGTGGGTGTTGGTAGAGCCACATACAGACTGCCCACAAGTGGAGGTAGCACGGGGACTAGCGGCGGTCCACCGGGGGAGAATCCCGGTAAGGGTACGGAACGAGCACCCCTATGCAGTACAGCTACACCGGCATCAACGACTGGCTCGGCTGACGACGGTCACACCCCACCAGGTGAGGGAAGAGAGAGACGTCAGTTTTCGTCAGGTGTGCCCCACTGTGATCGAGGTGGCCCTGACCCAGTTGGATGCCCCGGCGAGTAGCCAGGAGGGAGGTGTGCCCAGACACCTAGCGGGTGAGTCACTGCAAGGGGACAACCTGGGACAGGTACAGACACAGAAACTGCAGGCACTCCTTCGAAAGTGGCAACATGTGTTTGCGAGGCACGATGAGGACTACGGGTGCACCAGGGTGGTGGAACACCACATCCCCACCGGGGATGCAGGGCCGAGTAGGGAGAGATATCGACCGATTCCACCTACCTTGTATGCGGAAGTACGTACACTCCTGCAGGGCATGTTGGGCCGGGGCATTGTCCGAGAGAGTAGCAGTCCCTGGGCGGCCCCCATCGTGCTCGTACAAAAGAAGACGGGAGCCTGGAGGTTCTGTGTGGACTATCGCAAGCTGAACCTGGTAACCAAGAAAGACGCCTTCCCCTTACCTCGAATCGAAGACTCCCTTGCTAGCCTCACGCAGTCAGCCTGGTACTCCACCTTAGATCTGGCCAGTGGATATTGGCAGGTGCAAGTAGCCGAGGCCGACCGGGAGAAGACCGCCTTCACGACCCCGTTCGGACTATTCGAATGGGACCGGATGCCCTTCGGACTCTGCAACGCTCCAGCCACCTTCCAACGCTTGATGCAACGCTGTCTTGGAGGTCAGTTGATGGAGTCAGTACTGGTGTATTTGGATGATGTGATTGTGTATTCCCCAGATTTCGATTCCCACCTCCAGCACCTAGAGGAAGTCTTCCGAGCCATGGAAAGGTACGGGCTGAAGCTGCAGCCGGACAAATGCCACCTGTTGCGGCGAGAAGTGAAGTTCCTGGGCCATGTGGTCAGCGCAGCGGGGGTGGCCGTGGACCCCGAGAAAGTCTCCGCAGTTAAGGATTGGGACGCGCCTAAGACTGTGAGGCAAGTACGATCCTTTCTGGGGTTCGTGGGATATTATAGGCGCTTTATTAAGGATTTTTCGAAGATTGCCAAGCCCCTTAACCAGTTGCTGGTTGGCACGGGACGAAGCCGGGGCCATGGGTCGCCCTCTATTAACTGGGACAATGAGTGTGAGATGGCTTTTCAGAGGCTGAAGCAGGAGTTGTTACAGGCCCCCATCTTGGCGTATGCTGACTTTTCTGAACCTTTTGTCTTATATACAGACGCGAGCAACCTGGGATTGGGGGCAGTATTGGCCCAACGGCAAGAAGGAACAGAGCGGGTGATCGCTTATGCGAGCCGGAGTCTCCATCCGGCAGAGAGGAACGACGCAAATTACAGCTCCTTCAAGCTGGAACTGCTGGCCCTGAAGTGGGCCCTGAGCGAAAAGTTCAAGGACTACCTTTGGGGAGCTAAGGTAACAGTCATCACCGATAACAACCCTCTAGTACATTTACAGACGGCGAAGCTGGGGGCCGTGGAACAGCGATGGGTGGCTCAGCTGGCCAACTTTGATTATAAGCTGCAGTATCGGCCGGGACGAGAGCATACGAACGCGGACGTCCTCTCAAGACTACCTGAGGGAAAGAGCCCCAGACGCCAGGGGTATCAAAAGGAGGATAGCCGTGAGGAGGGCTACATGATCGGGGCCGTGGAGGCGCCAGGAGGTCAGCAGGAAGCTGCACCAGGAAATTGGGGGTGGGACCCCCGCCGCTGGATAGAGAGGCAGGCCCAGGACCGGGACGTGTGCCAGGTGAAAATGTGGGTAGAGCAGAGCAAACGGCCAACGTCGGCGGAAAGATTGGCCCAGACGGAGACTGAGAGAAGATTACTGGGGCAGTGGGAGAAGTTAGAGCTACAGGAAGGAGTGCTTTGTAGGAAGACCCGCGACCCGAAGTCGGGCGAGGAAGTGAGCCAGATCGTGGTACCCGCCGACCAGGTAAACGCATTAGTCACAGCCTATCATGACCAGTTGGGACACCAGGGACAGGAGAGGACCGTATCCCTACTACGGAGATTCTTTTACTGGCCTGGGCTGGAGGCGTCTGTGCATGACTCAATTCAAGCCTGCCCCCGGTGTACACTGTTTAAATCTAGACGAGAGGCCCGAGCGCCGATGGTACCCATCCATGCAAAGGCCCCCCTCCACATAATGGCAATGGATTTCCTGACGCTGGGCCGTCCCCAGGACCGTTATCAGAACATCCTGGTGATCACAGACCTGTTTACTAAGTACGCCTGGGCGGTCCCGACGCTTGATCAGACAGCCAACACCACCGCCACAGCTCTATGGCGCAATGTGTTCCAGACATTTGGATGTCCCGAGTTTCTGCACTCCGACCAAGGGACCAATTTCGAATCTAAAGTAATCCGTGAGTTGTGCCAGTTGTATGGATGCACTAAAACCCATACGACATCATATCATCCCCAGGGAAATGGAAGCTGTGAGAGGTTTAATCAGACCCTATTGGGACTACTGGGGACGTTGGATCAACGACAGCAGAGCGACTGGGTGAGTGCTTTACCAAATCTTCTGCAAGCATACAATAACAGTGTTCATAGCACGACGGGGTATGCCCCCACTTACCTGATGTTCGGCAGACACGTCCGGATGCCCACTGACCTGGTCCTGGGAGTGGCCGCGGACCGGGAAGAAGTGAGTGTGACGGAGTGGGTGGGGCGCCACCACCAGCGGTTACATTTTGCATATGAGCAAGTGTCAAAGAAGATACAGACAGCGGGAGAAAGGAACAAACGGTTGTACGATCGGACTGCTCGAGATGCCCCCCTGTTACCAGGTGAGAGGGTCCTGGCGAGGGATAACCGGCGACAGGGAAAAGGAAAGCTGAGCGACCGCTGGGAGGCTATCCCGTATGTGGTCTGTAAGCAGCAGAGGCCGGGACAACCGGTGTATACCATCCGGCCCGAGGGAAAACCTGGGCCCGAGCGGGTGGTACACCGAAACATGCTTCGCCCCTGCCCGAACTACCCCGAGGCTGCGAAGGAAGGGCCCATGGAACCAGTACCGGCGGCCCCCTGGACGGAGGGATGGGCTGTGGTACCGGGTCGACCTGTGGTGGCGCTGCCCCCGGCGGCTCAGATGCAACCAGCGCTGGCACCCGAACCGGTTGAACCTCCAGCTGCCCAGATGCAGCCAGAGCTGGCGCCTGAACCGGCCGAACCTCCAGCTGCCCAGAGGCAACCAGAGTTAGCACCCGAGCCCGTTGAACCCGATTCACCCGTGAGACGTTCCCAACGGGAGAACCGAGGACGCCCCCCGGCCCGGTACGGTGAGTGGACGACACCGAGGCATTCCAGGGACTAGAATGCATTGGCGGGGGAGGATGTCACAGGAGTGACGATCTTTTAGGCGGAACCAAAAATTTGGAGAGTTTTGGTTCCGCCCGGATGTTTCCGCCCGGGCCGGGAAGAGAAAACACCGGACATCCGGTAGCACCGCGAGGGCTGTAATCAGCCAAACTACGGACAGCTGTGAGTTATTAACAAGAGCGCCGGGTGATTGGACGAAGGCAACACCCAGGCAGATACTTAAGAGCAGTTTAAACCACAGTTGTTGTTGTTGTTAGGACGAGTGTTGGTGTGTGCTGCAGCGCTGAGTTAAACTCACCGGGTACGCCAGTCGGATTACTGGACTCGCTCTCTCTCTCTTTGTGCATCGTGGGATTTCGGCTGATGCAGATATTGAAGACCTTACGGGTTGGAAAGTAAACGGAGACTGACCTTGTAGGAATGAAGTGAAAGAAGACGGAACGTGCTATCGTGAGTACCCATCTGTGTAGTGGTGGTATTGACGACTGGAGAAAACGTTATCTGTGTAGCTGGAATTATCATACGGAGGAGTTAACCTAAGGAAACGTGAGATAACCGAAGCACCACAGTCGTGAGTAAACGAATTCATTCATTGAGTGTACCTTGTATATACTTGACCTGGATATCTTTTAAGCGCTTTCCAGCAAGAGTGGGTGGCCCTGCCCCTGAGTCAGCGTGGTGGGTGAGCCACCGGATCTTTGTGTGAGACAGCCACAGTGACGGAAAACAACTGCTAGGCCGTGTTACCATCTCCACATTCTTGCCCAGAGCGAGGCGAAGGAAGACGGGCGTCTATTGTGTGCACTGAGAGTGGTGGGTGAGTCTTGGATGTAGAAATTTCACTTTGAAGTGGTGCTGTGTATATTGCAGTGAGATTGCTGTGTCGTGTCTGACGTACCCCGCCTCCAGTCACTCGCTAGGGGCGCTGAAGAGGAAAACGGATCCTAGAATAAACCTGTGTACGATTATGCTGTGAGTGTGTTTCAGCCTTAGAAAACCACGGAGTAGTTCCTGAAGTACTTTCGTAGCCAGACGCTTGGCGGACTTGTGTTAGGAGTGGCGGTGAAGACCTGTACGACAGGCGGTGTGAGTATTACCAGTTTCATTTCTACTTTACCCGTGTGCCGTTTATCATCACAGAGACAGAGGCGAAGGAGATCCGCTGCCCCGAGGTCTCTACAAAGGGGCGCCCCGGTCCGGTGTTCGATTGCCAACGGGCGTCGAGGAAAGGGCAGCGCTCGACCCGGTGTGACGGCGTGACACTCCCGCCCCTCTGGGGAACCAACGAGTCAGCCGAGAGGGTTTGGTCCCCGGCGCTATCTTGGAAAACCACTGTCGGTCGATGCAGTACGCCTAGCCGTGATCGTAAGTCCGCCACCCCGAGGAGTAGAGCATAACCTGTTCAGTCTGTCCATCAATAGGGAAGAAAGCTGTCGTCTGTGGAAGAAGAGAGAGAGAACCAGTGTGAGCTCCAAGGAGACCCGTTGTGAAGGAGAAACATACGTACCAGAAGCTGTAATCAGCGAAGAGGTGAGAGAACTAACCGAGAACGATTCACTGTGCCTTGTGTCCCAGCTGTTGTCTGTGGAGGAAGAGAGAGAGAACCAGAGTGAGCTCCAAGGAGACCCGTTGTGAAGGAGAACCATACGTACCAGAAGCTGTAAACAGCGAAGAGGTGAGAGAACTAACCGAGAACGATTCACTGTGCCTTTGTGTCCCAGCTGTTGTCTGTGGAGGAAGAGAGAGAGAACCAGTGTGAGCTCCAAGGAGACCCGTTGTGAAGGAGAACCATACGTACCAGAAGCTGTAATCAGCGAGGAGGTGAGAGAACTAACTGAGAACGATTCACTGTGCCTTTGTGTCCCAGCTGTTGTCTGTGGGGGAAGAGAGAGAGAACCAGTGTGAGCTCCAAGGAGACCCGTTGTGAAGGAGAACCATACGTACCAGAAGCTGTAAACAGCGAAGAGGTGAGAGAACTAACCGAGAACGATTCACTGTGCCTTTGTGTCCCAGCTGTTGTCTGTGGAGGAAGAGAGAGAGAACCAGTGTGAGCTCCAAGGAGACCCGTTGTGAAGGAGAACCATACGTACCAGAAGCTGTAATCAGCGAGGAGGTGAGAGAACTAACTGAGAACGATTCACTGTGCCTTTGTGTCCCAGCTGTTGTCTGTGGAGGAAGAGAGAGAGAACCAGCGTGAGCTCCAAGGAGACCCGTTGTGAAGGAGAACCATACGTACCAGAAGCTGTAATCAGCGACGAGCTGTCATCTGTGGGAGAAGAGAGAGTACAAGTGTGAGCACCAAAGTAACGAGTCGAGGAGGAAAATTCATACTTACCCAGCAGCTGTAGTCGGTGGAGAGGTGAGGAGACTCTCGGGAGAACGATCCACTGTGTCTTCGGGTCCCAGCGGTAGCCTGTGGAGAGAAAGAGGAACAGGAAAGGAGAGTGAGTCGACAACCAAGGAGCTGCGTGGGAAGACGGCGGAGTGCCGCGAACTACACGCAGGTACACGGACGGGAAACAGTACATACCCATATTCATTGTGATTTTATTCTGCCTCCAGGAAGGAAGAGGAGCGCGCCACGGGCAGAGGGAACCAGAGGCGGGAGCCCGTTCCCCGACGCAACTTTCACCCCCCTGTCACTCACTTGCTCGTGGCCCCTTGGAGGACAGATTCAGACATTAGTTTTAATTTCCCTTTCCCCAATCCCCCGAATCTTTTAAATATTTAAACAAATAAAGAATATTTTTTTATACTTACCTGTTCCTCGTTGTTGTTTGGTCATTGGGTTGGTTTTGGGGACCTCCTCGAGGTGGGAATTTAGAAGGGGCGTGGCTTAACCACTAGCAGCCAGCCCCTGGCTTGTGACACAAAGGTCAGCTTAGGGTGCGAGGTGTGTGAGTGCAGTGCTCTGGAGCAACTACATGGCAGGAGATGGTCAAACTTCAGTGTTTTGAAACAGATTACTATTTCTACAACATTTCATGGTAGAAACAGTTAAACTGGCACGTCCTGAAGCATCATAGATGGCAGGTTAGCGAATCAATTACTTCTGGGTGTGAGAATGTTTTATGCCCTGAAGCTACTAGATGTAAGGAAACAGTCAAACTAATTTTTATACAGTATTTTCAAACAGATATACTAGTTCTACAATGTTCGTGAGTAGAAACTAATAAACTGGCAACTCCAACCTGAAGAACTGAAAAAATATGTTCCCCCTTAGGGGTCCTTTTTAATGCTCTATTTGCCATTAGGGCTTCTTTATAGTTGCCTTGTAAGCAATAATTACATTCCTCAGATCTGTATAGATCTGGGCCTCACACAATGCACACAGTCAGTCCGAATAAAGAAATGAAAAACTATATTTCAGTTTGGGAAGATGGCAAACTCTGACGATGAGGCTGTGAATAAAGCTTTATTTCTCGTGTACACATGTCAGTGTTTGTTATACATAAAATGCTTGATGTTCTCTCTAAAGATATATGTGGGGAAGGAGATGCATGTGTGTCTTTTTTCATAATAACAATGACTACATCCACCTCCCTAGAACTGGATGAAGGATATCGGCTCTCCGTGATCACAAGTTCCATTCCATATGAGGTGTCTTAATAGTGGCATCATAGCGGGTGCGTGAGAGTGGGTTTTTATTAATGCAATGCACAGTTGCTTTGTTGTTGCAGTAAACAATAACTGAAGATATTGAGAAATGCGTTGTGTCTAAAAGCTGCTTTGGCCAGGTGGATGCGAACCAACCAATGAAAATCTCCCGAAGCCAATAGTGGGGACTGCGTCGGTATAGAGTTGGAAATCAGGCAATGGTCAAAAGGCAGGCAGCAATCAATGGTCAAATGGTAGGCAGCAATGAAAACTTATAATCCAATAAACAAAGAATCCAAGAAAACAAACTTGGGTACATAGGAAGACGCTCGGTAATGTGGCACTAGGCAAACAAGACTTTGCAATGAAAATGTGCAGGAGTCCCAGGTTAAATAGGCCCGATGATGAGGAACAGGTGGAGCATAATCCGCGGGTGAAATGCATTATGGGAAATGAAGTCCGTGTTAGAATTTGGGTGACTGAGTTAACTGAACACCAGTGTTAGTGCTGACATCCGTAAAAGAACCCCCACTGTCGGCCTCAGGCACAAGGGGCTGGTTTTTCCGGGTGAGATCTGTGGAAATCATATATCAGATTGGGGTCTAAGATGTTTTCAGCATCCTCCCAGGATCTTTCTTCCGGATCGTACCCCTCCCAATCGACGAGGTATTGGATCTTGATCCCCCGGCGTCTGGAGTCCATGAGCTTGCAGACTAGGTAGGCTTCTTTTCACCCACGATTATGGGAAGGGACCCCGTCCGCCCCTGGGTCCACTGCAGGTTTGAGCAATGACACATGAAAGGTGGGAAAGATACGATAGTTAGCTGGGAGTTGTAAGCAATATGAGACAGCATGTATTTGTCTTAGGATGTTAAATGGGCCAACATACCTGGGACAAAACCTGGATATTTTCTGCATGAGAGATGAAGTCGAATGTCTCTAGCAGGTAGCCACACCAGCTGACCGGGTTCGAATGATGGTTCGGGTTGTCTGTGTCGGTCTGCCTGTTCCTTAGTTCTCTTCATGGCACAAGACAGGTGGACGTATGCCTGATCCCAGATCTGTTGACTCTTGAGAAACCAGGCGTCGATTGCGGGAACATTAGAGGGTACGTCATCCCAGGGAAGCATGGAGGGTTGGAACCCCAGAACACATTGAAATGGCGTGAGACCTGTGGCTGACTTTTTGATGGAGTTTTGTGTATATTCCGCCCAAGGTAGGAAGCGTGCCCAGTCATTTTGGTTTAGATGGAAATATAATCAAAGGAATTTTGTGAGTTCTTGGTTGAGTCGTTCAGCTTGTATTGGATGTGCTGCTCGAGAGAATCTGAATAGATCAGGATGTTGTCTATGCTTACGATGACAAATTGGTTCAGCATGTCCCTGAAGATATCATTGATTAAGGATTGGAAGATGGAAGGACTGTAAGATAATCCGAAGGGCATGACCAAATATTCATAGAGACCTTTGATTGTAGAGAAAGCAGTTTTCAATTCGTCTCTTTCCCGAATGCGAATCAGGTTATAGGCGGTGCGATGATCTAGCTTACTGTAAACATTGGCATTGAGTAGCTGTTCTAAGGTGGCTGGGACCAAAGGCAGTGGATAACGAAACTTGACGGTATCGTCATTGAGAGCCACGGTAATTGATGCGTGGACATAGCCCTCCATCCTTTTCTCAAGGAAAAAGAAACCTCCCGCTGCTGGAGATATTGAGGAACAGATGAAGCCTTTAGTCTGTTCTTCCTGGATATAATCCTTCATTGCCTGTGTTTCGGGTTCGGAGAGTGGAAATATATGCCCCTTGGGTGGTGCAGGTAAGAGCTCAATGGCACAGTCAATGGGTCGATGTGGTGGCAACTGAGTGGCTTTGGTTTTACTGAAGCAATGGCCAGGTCGTGGTATGCATCAGGAAGATTTTCGGGTATGGTGATGACTGGAGTGATTTGGGTTGAGCATAGAGGTATCTCGGGGTTGATGATGTCACATCTGGATTCACAGGTTGAGCCCCAGCGAATGATTTGTTTGTCCTTCCAGGAGATGAGCGGGTCATGCTGATGGAGCCATGGGAATGCTAGAACGACAGGGTTGTGTGGTGATCTTGTCACAGGGTGACTAAGGGCGGAACCAAAAATGGAGAGGAGAGGTTCCGCCCGAAGCAAATTTTTTAAAACACCCATTTACTTCCTGGTTCTCCATGGCAACAAAATTAAGCCAAATTCACTGCAGGTGTGCAAAGGAGGCAGCGATTACTGACTGGGCTGGTCCTATGATTACGGCAGGCTTAAAAGACGGGCTGCTGAAGCAGAAAGAGAGTCGATTTCGGGCGAGTTAACTTCCGCCTTGGGCAACATGACAAACACCAGCCTCTGAAGAGTCCGCAGGCCCCGCTGATCCAGCGACCGCTAGGAAGCGGGCGGAAAGAGTGCGGGGCTGGTTCGGGCGAAAGGACGGCGTGGATGTTTTCAGGAAGTGTGCAGTTCAGTTCAGTCAGTGCAGGAGTTCGCTGTGTGTTGGTAACGACTGGGATCTCGTTGTTGGACCACTCTGGTGTCATCGAGTGAAGATTTTGGCTGAGTCACACTGGTAACGGAAGGATTCTACAGTTACTGGAATTAAGGATGAGGAGAAGAGAGAGACACAGGCTGAGTATATGATGCATTGAAGACTCTTTGAGAAACGAGTTGCTTTGTGTACGTCATTGATGTGTGTGTGCTGTTTGCTAGAAGCTGACTCACCGTGAGTGGATTGAGGGAAACGGCAGATGTGGATGTACACCGGGCGAAGAGGAAAGCATCCGACCTACGGAGGTAAACAAAGGAAAGCAATCGTCAACATTGTGAGTACTCAGCCTTTGATTCAGCGTGATATTGTGGAATACTTGTTCAACGTGCATTTGCGCAGCCTTACAGCTACAAGCCTACAACAGGAGAGAGAGAACCAGAGCCAGTTACCATGAGATACTTACCTGTGTGTGATCACCAGTGACTAGGGTGAGCCCCAGTGTCTGAAATTAACCCCCTGTGTTTCTGCTACAAGCCTACAGCAGGAGAAAGATAACCAGAGCCTGTTACCGTGAGATACTTACCGGTGTGTGGTCACCAGCGACTAGGGGGAGCCCTAGTGTCTGAAGTTAACCCCCTGTGTTACAGCTACAAGCCTACAGCTGGAGAGAGAGAACCAGAGCCTGTTACCGTGAGATACCTACCTGTGTGGTCACCAGAGCCCAGTGTGAGCCCCAGTGTTTAAATTAACCCTTTGTGTTACAGTTGTGATTCAGGCCGAGAGAAAGGGAAAACGTGTGATACTTACCTGGAGAGAACTACCTGTGTGTGTGGCCTTGGAGTGTCAAGAGGACGTCCCAGCGCCTGCGAAGTGAGCCTCTGTGCGTCAGCTATACGCTTACAGAAGGATAGAGAGCTCGAGTTACTCCCCCACCTTATTCGAAGGCATGTGTGTATCTGTGCTCCCCTGGGCGCAAAAACATTGAACTGTTCTGCTTTTCTTTCTGCCTCCAGGAAAAAAGGGAGGGCGCCACGGGATCAACAAAACAAGGCGGAGGAGCCTTACCCGCACGCCCCAGCAGTGTCCTGGACCCCGGACCCTTGGCCCCTTTTTCCCCTCCCCTCTCTTCGTGTCACGGCCCACCTGGAGGGCAGAACAGAGGCCTTAGTTTTAATCTTCCCCCTTCCCATCCCTATACCTTACTTTTAAATAATTTAAATAAAATTATATTTTTATACTTACTTGCACTTGGGTTGTCTGGTCATTGGGTTGGCTTTGGGACCTCCTCGAGGTGGAAACTAGAGGAAGGGGCGCGGCTTGTTTAGATCAGTGGTCCGCCCTGACCTGTGACAATCTAATCACGTAGAATTGAATTTGTTCAGTGTTGTTGGGTGAGATGTTCAAAGTGAGGTTTTCGGTAATGTGTGTGACTTTTCCGTTGCCCAGTGGTCATCCATCTAACGCTGCAACAGATAGAGGGGGTGAGCATGGAATTAACGATATGGCATGGGTATTTACCAGGTTGAAGTCAATGAAGTTCCCAGCAGCCCCGGAATCCAGCAAAGCGTTAGTGTTCATGGAGCATTCACATATTTTCAGGGTTACGGGTAATTCCAAACAATCGAAAACATTGGCAGGAAAGGAAGCACTCACCCTGCCTAAGCGAGTCTGGGTTGGGCATGTTGGACAGGTTGCGAGGATGTGACCAGGCTCTCCACAGTAAAGGCAAAGCCGTTCCCTTATACGGCATTCTCGCTCCTCCAGTGACAAACGGGCCTGACTGACTTGCATCGGCTCATGCTCTTCGGGTGAGTTAGGTGACACAGTGTTGAATGCTCGAAGAGGTTGTGGTATCCGAACCAGATTGTCAATATGAATAGCGAGGTTGATGAATTTATCCAGGGTCCTTCCTTCATCCCGGCAGGCCAATTCGGAGTGTAAATCCATGTTAAGTCCCAGACGAAACAGATTTTTCAGGGTATCATCCAACCAGTTGGTTTGTGCAGCTAACGTGCAAAAAGCCGAGGCGTATTTAGCAGCAGTGCGTCGACCCTGTATCAGGGCGATAAGCTGATCCCCTGGGTCTTGGCCTCCTCCCGGGTGCTCCATCCCCGCTCTCATGATTCTCAGGAAGTTATCAAAGGTGCAATGATCAAAGCTGCCTGTAATCCAAAGAGGCGTCGCCTACTACAGAGCTTTTCCAGTTAAGAAGGAACACACTAGGGAACTTACTGACATCCGTGTTATACAAGGTGGTTTGTTAAGCAAGGAAGAGGTTGCATTGCATGAGGAAACCCTTACGTGCATCAGGAGAGCCATCAACTTTTCAGGAAAAGCCAGGTGAGGCGTCAAGGGTGGGGTGTGAGGCAGAGCAGGACCTGGTGCTTGTGGTGGGCGTGCTGCTGAAGCAGAGGCCGCGATCGTAGAAGCAGCGGCGAATCCGTGGATGCCTTGTACTGAGCGTAATAGCTCCTCTGTGAGTGAGGTTAGCCGGGCTAGCTGTTGCTGCTGTGCCGCTAGCATGTTTGCTTGAATCGAGAGTTCCCCTGTGAGTTGGGCTAGTGTTGCTGGATCCGATGGCGGCAAAGTCTTCTGTAACCACTCAGACAAGTTTGGATCCATATGCAGGTGGAGTGTAATCAGCGGGTGAAATGCATTATGGGAAATGAAGTCTGTGTTGGAATTCAGGTGACTGAGTTAACAGAACACCAGAGGCGTTAGTGCTGACATCTGTAACACCTGTATTCAAATGCAGGAGGCTTTCGGAGGAGTCAAAGTTTGTAGTAGCTGGCCGTGGAATATAGCTTGTTGATTTTTCTTGGTTTGGAACTGGAATCAGAGGAATTGATGGATTCGCTTGGGGGGAAGATGTTCTGGAATGGGTAAGTGACCTACAAACTGCGCAGAGAATATTTTGAACAGCAAGGAGATTTTGTTGTGGAGTTTCGTGTCCAACGCACCGCAATATGGGCACTGGTTCCATTGGGCAATTTGGACGGAGCATTTTGCTGCAAACAGCTTGTGTTAAGTGTAAAAATGTGATCACCATAGGATAATGCCAGTTCTGTCACTATAGCAAGATTTTCACTGAGCTCGTGCCTCCTATGGGGAAAACAGCATAGATGTTCTCTGCATATCTAGTGAATATGATGCAAAATTCTGAAAATGAAAGGATTCGGGATAATGTGTTGTTTGGATTTTTTAGGGTCCTGGTATCAAGGGAAAGTTGTCCGGAGGCAGCCTCACGTCAGGAGCTAGGGCCACAAACGATAGAGAGAATTTGGGACAGTAGGCAAAATATAGGTTGCGCCTGCTCTGCTAGCTTCATGCTAGGGGAAAAGAAGGGTAGAGGCGGGTAATTCAGAACAGGGAACAGTGCTGAATAAACCAATAAATTGAGGCTGAGCAGAACACATAGATGGTAGCAAAGGGTGGCGGAATCTGGGGCCCGTCCCAGGCACCCTGAAGGCACACTGCCCCTGCCTGACGATCGCCGGTGGTCCAGCCTTGCTGTGAAGGAACACTGGATTTGGGAGGCATGTGTTTTTGTACCCTTTGTTGGTTTTGTATGTTGTTTTATATGAGACTTTAGAAGGAGATGAGGGTTTAAGGGGGGCGCAAGTTGACTGCAGGTTGGTGTACATTTGGTACAGTTCATCATTATTTTTTCGTCCAGTGTAACGGACATCCATGTTGGTCAAGGCTTGTCTTAGACTCAGCAATGTTCATTTCCAGATTGCAGAAATGGTTGCCTGGGCCAAGGAGTAGGAGTATGATGGAAGAAGGTGTGCATCCCGTCGGTGGAGGTGAGTGCAGGTTTGGACGTTTTGGAGTATGGATAGTGGAGCGAATTGGCCATTTGCACGACACAACATTTTTTATTGGAAGTGGGCACAATAAAACTAGACACTTTAACTTTTTGAATGATGCATGAATCTTATCTGTATGTCCAAAATCAGTAGAGTAATTTTAGTCCCCGGGAAAAGTTTCAAGAGTGCTCACTAGGGATGTAACGGTATTATACATATATCATGGTATTGCGGTATAAAAAATTCCCGGTAACACCATGGTCACATGATTCGGTAAAATGTTGGGTCTTCCGGGCAACACGCAGGGGCGGCGTTTGCTTATGGCAGGGTATGGCAGTTGCCATACCCTAGCATTCAGACAAAACACCAGAAATCAACAGGCTATAATGAAGCTAATTAAAAATAATGTTAAATATTTTAAGTAGAACATATCTGAACATTGGTACATCACTAATATGGATAATTTAGGCGTGTGCTCGACTTCATGCTATAATACAGGAACCGACATGTGGATGACATCAACGTGCCGCGAGAGCGGTTTGAAAGCAAACTCTTCCTATTATTTCTCGCCTCACCCTCGCGGTACTTTGATGTCATCACCCTGTCGTTCTTGCAGCGCAGATTGAATTGTGCAGGTGGTTTCATGATGACCGCTGTTGTTATAATCTTTATTTTCGCAAGTAAACTCCTTTTTTTGTTTTAACATTCAAACAAACTCTCCCCCACACTCGCGCAATGCATATTGCATACATTATTCCAGAAGTAAAATTATTTGTTCAATTCAATTTCAATGCAATTTCAATTCAATTGTTCTCTGTGGATAAATAAACATGTTCTCTTACACTGGGAAATTGTAGCGCAGTCGAAGTGAATTGTATTAATTATTTGCGCGCGTTTTGAATATGGCGACTTGTGGAATAAAAACTGCACGACGACAAAAGGTAAGACTTGTTTTTGCATTTAGCCCATACTAAGAGTTTTATTTAGTGTTTTAGTCTTAGTTGGTTAGCTGGCTGGGTTAACTACGTGTGCTCTATCACATCATTAAAAGTCTTTATTGTGTTTTATAAGTGTTTATTGGCGGCTGTCATGACAAGATTTGTCAAGGGATGTTACAGTATGTTTTGATATTATCTTGATTTAGTTCCCTTTCAATACGGTTCACTTCGCATTGCGTCAGTTAGCTGACGCTATGGGGGAAACTCCTGTTTACTCCGTGACTGAAGCCTATTGGTTAACGTCTGTACAAAGTATAGACCAATGACGTTTGAACCCGCGCGCGGGAGGAACGCGTCCCTATATAAGCGCGGTTCAATCGTCAGGAGCTCATTATTTTCTCCTTCAGCGCGAACCTCTCGCTGCTCCAAAGAAAAAGAAGAAGCCTTACCTCGCCGTTGACAAAAGCCCTGCAGCGGAGTCCAGGCCTAGCGTCTTCCCCTGCCGTTTTCCGGCTGAGAACCGAAGATAGCAGAGTCCAGGTCTAGCGTCTTCCCCTGCCGCTTTCCGGCCGAGAACCGAAGATAGCCTTCGCTTGCCGTGGTACGAGCCCTGTGCAGCGGACACACGCCTGACGAGGTCTCCCCTGCGGCCGCCCGGTAAGATCAATATTTTTAATATAAAGCTATAAGCTAAAAGAGCAGGCGCTGTTGTAATAGCGTCCAGCACAGCGGCTCGGTGAGCCTCTCTGCTATGAATTTCCTCCGAGCGCGTTACCGGTCTGGCACCTCCCACGCCGGGACCGCGCTTATGCTTTGGTTGTCTTATCCATGTTTCGTGCTCCCCCTGCTGTTCCTCTCTCGCCGGGATGAACACACGGCGAGCCATGAGACTAGATGGATGCATAGACAAGCACACACGGACTAACCCCCCCTGTGTTCTGTCACACCGCAACCGTTCATGCTTACAGAGTCCCTTCGCTCCTCTTACATTCAGTGGCGAGATCTCTGGCACATATATTAATCCCCCGAGTGCATCGGGTGATACCGTCACGACGCATGGCTGTTCTGTCTGTGTTGCTGCTCCCCTCTGCCGTTCCTCTCTTGTTGAGATGAACAAGCGGGGAACCGTAGACCTGGATAGATGCATACGACAAGCAAACACGGGCGGTCTGCCCCTGTCTCTGTCATAGCACAGCCACTCGTGCTCCACGCTCGCGGAGTCCCTCGCTCCTTTCCCCACAGTGGTGAGGTCTCTTAACGGCTTAGCTAGCACGCGGTATTACGGCTCGCTGCCTCTAAATGCAGCTGTCCAGTGTTCAACGATTACAGAGCTTCATGCCCCTCCCCTCCTGGAGCGGCGCGATCTCATTCGTCTGCTCGATAGGGCCGATTCGCCGCTATTGGAGCACCAAGAACACTCATTATAAGGAGAGCTTCATGCCCCTCCCCTCCTGGAGCGGCACGATCTCATTCGTCTGCTCGATAAGGCGGACACGCCTCTATTGGAGCGCTAAAACACTTATTATAGAGCTTTACTGGCCTGAGCCGATCTCACTTCAGATAGCTCATTCTTTGTCTGCCTGGTAATTTCTCTCTGGTTTAGACGGAATCAGAGGCAGAACGAATTTGTTTATAATATACTGAGGCCCGAATACCTCCCTTTATTCAGTCCCGTCCTATATCAGTGCGCTGAATATTGGTACATTCTTATATATATACCCGGTTTTTCTGCCCTTTTAATAAACGGCAAAACCGTGGGCCTCACGGCAGACTTCCTCTCTGCGATGGGTTCAGTCTGACATTAAACCACCTAGACATACTACCCTGCTCCGTGAGCCGTTCGGTCACCGTCACTACTGAGGCTTGTGCACCTGAACGGCTGAGCTCTGGTCTCCGCAGCACAGCTGCATCAACAGAGAACGAAACTGTCTGGGAGAAAAGGGGTTATGTCGCGCCTCGGCTGGACTGCCCTGAAATGTTTTCTGTGTGCTGTTTATCCAAACATACTGTGTAATACTGTCGGCTATGCGACCTCGCTATAGTGGCGAACGGTATTTAATTCCTCTAAAAAGAGTAATTTCCGTGCTTACTATACTGTGTTTTGACACCCACGGTTGTACGGTGTCTCTAAACACTTTATCGCCTTACTGACAAGCAATCAGTAATACGCACACACGGCCCGCTGTCCATAATTCTATCGACGCTAGCCGAAAAAACCCCGGTTTGGCCATATACTGTGTATTGACACCCCACGACTGTACGGTGTCTCTAACACCTTTCTGCCAAATTCGCTCGCAGCCCACCTCAGTTTCTCCGCTACGATGCTGATGGCGCAAACGAGCACGGTCTTACGGCTGTTATTTTCTCTTCCTAGAGGAAGGACAGCCTCAGACTTTTGCATGGCTCCAAGCGTTTGAATCGCGCCCTCTCCGGACGGCCACTCAAAGGCTTACAGCCAAGCGGTTTATGATGTTTTTCGGCCATATAGCTGATTTATATTAGCGGATCCGAAGACGCTCACACCTCCGCTCCAATACTCGGAGATATTAAGGGTAATATCAACCTCAAGTGAGCTTGCTACCCGCCACAATAAGTTTCAAAGCTTAAAGCGCGCGCACAGTCAGACGCGCGCGGCATCTCGTTTAAGACGGGCACACGTACCCCTCTAACGAGCCTCAGAAAGCTGAATATCGTGGCATTCTGTTCATAAGTCCACTTCAGTTTGACTAAGCAAAGGTCCCGCCCCGAGCTGACGGCCGGGAAGCTTGCTTAAGTTACACACGGCTGCATGAAGTGCTGTCATTACGAGCTAGCCCAGCATTTGCTGTGGGTTGAACACGCTTTACGACGGCAATCAGCCTTCGGCGCGTGGAACGCCGTTTGTCTCATATAAATCACCTTGTACTGTGAATACGGTACATTAAGAGGATGATTTAGCACTGCAGCACTCTCGACCGTGTTATTGTGATAATGCGGTCGGGCAATCTACGGTGGTTTCATTATTTACCGAACCAGACTGAGATCTCGCCCCCTGAACAAGCTGACGAGTCATCTCCTTTATAAACTCATTGCATCGCTTTATAAGCTATGTTCAATCAGAGTGATACGCATCTCATGCTTAACTACCAATATTAACCCATTACGATGGGCGTGCGGAGATGGCATCCGTGGGACACGACCTACATTACGTGCCTTATGACACATTGACACAAGCTGCTAGGACCCCTTTCACGAGGCGTCCTTATGCAAAGTCTGATCCATTCTGTCTAGTGACATTTGAAAGTCAAAACCCCCCGCGAATCGCCGGTGGAACACTTTTCTCCTCACTACAGAGGCACGGCGGCTCTCTCCCCTACCTATATCTATGTGGCCGTGATAACAGCGAACCACGCTTTTACGACCGACCATTCATTTAATTCACAAGCCTGTCATCTCTCAGATGCGGACGGCGGCGGTAACAGCGAACCATGCTTTTACGGCTGGCCATTCACTTTATTCATAAGCCTGTCATTTCTCAGATGCGGACGGTGCCCGAGGCACAGCGCTCTGGAACTGTCCAAGGTCCTGTATGACACATACGTCTGACGTACATCAGACGATCAGCTGTTCATCTGCGTCACAGATCACTCACTAGAGCACCTGTCAATACAGGCTATTTATGGATCGTTGACGTTATCACCTCCCGTGACAATTATGCTCACTTGTCTTAGAGCATGGGCATGGTCTTAGAGGTTTCTCATTGACAATTGTGACACGGCCGGCTGGTCCCCGCCGTCCACGTTGTCAGTTTACAGCTTCGACATCCCTGCTTCGCGCACTACTGAGGTTTGTTGCATTAAAGGTGCGCCCATTAGCTCACCTGTATGCACGATATGGTTTTTAATTATATGCGTCCACCGTGCGCTTAGAGAAGCTCACATGTACACGCTATAACATTTGGTATACAATAAGATGCGCTTGGGAAAGCTCACCTGTATACACAGCTGTGTTATGCTTTGTGACACATACATTGTTGTTCATCTGTGTACGTTCACGGTGCGTTGGGTGCCCACCGTTACGTTCATCAATCATATCTGTACACATTCACGGCGCGTTCTGTGCACTGATTTATCTATACGCATTCACGGTGCACTGAAGAGTTCACCCGTGTGCGCACAATTTATTATCAGAACACATGACGGCGCGCTCGAGAATCTTGCCGGCCTGTGCATTATAACACTCTGATTCATCTATATGCATTCACGATGTATTCAAGTGTTCACCTGTGCCCGTGCAATTTATAGTCAATACACATTTACGGCGCGCTTGGAAAGCTCACCGATCTGTGCACTATAATACTACCTATATGCATCCCGATGCGCTCGAGGGTGCACCTGGGTTCACACTATTGTGGTATCTGTATAATCCCACGCTACGAACCGTTCTGCCGCATATTATAGTCAGATCGGCCGTTCGTGAGCTGCGCAGATCACTCACTACGTATGTCTGTTGCTAACAGTGGTTATTTAGATGGATCGTTGAAACCATCGCACTGGCTCACGCCCCTCTATGAGCTATGTCCTATATAGAGCCCACTCTGTTCGAGTTTGGCTTCTTCATGAACTTGGTCTACAGGGGTATCTATATCTATATTTGATATCTGCTACGCGGCCGGCTGGTCTTCGCCGTCTACGTTGTCAGATTGTACAGCTTAGACGTCCCTGCCCTACGAGCGCAGGTTCTCTCGGCTCAATCATGCACGCTCATGCGTTTTATGTGTACACCACGGTGCGCTCAGCGAGCTCACCAACGTGACTCTGAATTTACTTATCTCGCACAGCCGCGGCGCGCTCGGTACCTCGCCGTCTTGTGCTATGTTATGTGCCCCCGGTGCGTTTAAAACCCCACCGTGTGCGCGTCAACAATTTATATGGTGCTTACACATTTGCTTTTAAAGCTGTGAATATGCCGGGTATAGGGCCACACGCAGTGTCTCTCCGGTAAGGCACTTCAGTACGTTGTGTATGCACGGCGTGATGGGATTACGTTCCCCCATAGCGTCAGCTAACTGACGCAATGCGAAGTGAACCGTATTGAAAGGGAACGCTTAGGTTACTCACGTAACCCCGGTTCCCTGAAATAACGGGAACGAAGCATTGCGTCTCTTGCCGTGCTACAAACGTCTACGCAGCGAGTGTTATTCGGCTGCGCGCTTCAGTCGAATATAATGAGCTCCTGACGATTGAACCGCGCTTATATAGGGACGCGTTCCTCCCGCGCGCGGGTTCAAACGTCATTGGTCTGTACTTTGTACAGACGTTAACCAATAGGCTTCAGTCACGGAGTAAACAGGAGTTTCCCCCATAGCGTCAGCTAACTGACGCAATGCTTCGTTCCCGTTATTTCAGGGAACCGGGGTTACGTGAGTAACCTAAGCGTTTTATCTGTTGCTGGAGTTCCACTTAGTTAAGAATGACAACATTTGAAAAGCATTTTAAACAACCATGATTTCTGTTTTTGTTTTTCATTTGTATTGCTTCCGTATTGTTGTCAGTAAGTGTACATCCGTGCAATCATAGTATGATTTTATACAGGTTGGTGGAGTATGTAAACATATGGGTATAATGTGGTTTCATAGATTCGTTATTTGAATGGCCGCCTTGTACGAAGAATTTTTGCCATACCCTAGGTTTTCGTGGAACGCCGCCACTGGCAACACGTGTAGTTTTTTTCCGGCCAAGTGGAGCAAGTGGAGGGACGCGGGAACTACAATTCCCATAATCCAATTCGTGCCACTCTGATGCCTCTCTACACGTAGAGGGACAATGGCGGATACGGCTAGAAACGCAAATTTTAAATCTGATGTGTTCTACATCTGTAAAACAGTGGCTATTAGATCATCAAAAATGTATTCATGACTTGGTGTAGTGTGTGTTTTGTTGGTTATGATTATGCTGTTTGGAAAATGTATGATATGGTTATTTTTATTAGAATTTAGCTTTTTAATTGTAATTGTGTTATTTAACATCCACCTGCCTGGGACTACAAATGAAAATTAGCCTGTATGGCTAAATTTGGCATATTTTCATGCTCTATGTGTTGCGTGGCTATGAATGTGCATTGTCCCATTTCTTAAATAAATAAACTCAAAAAATAGCGTTCGCTGTGACAAGAAACGAGAAAGGACAAAATGTGACGGACATACAAAAAAACGAGTGTGAGTAAATCCGTGATTGAGGAGAGTGTCTATGCTGTTTCTCAATTAGAAGGCTGCAGCCTCCTTTTTTTTCGCATATGCAGGCTGAATCCGGCATTACACGCCTGGTGTATTTAAGTTAACTTAGTATTACATTCGGAAGTTATAAGTGTGTTACAACAATATACGATTAAATAATAATAATAGTCAACTTGAAAATTTTAATATTCTGAAATAAGACGGTCTTCATGACATATGCAGCCTACAAATGCGAACTATGGAGGCTGCAGACTTCCGATTGGGAAACGCACCCCTGTATGGAGTTAGCTGACCTCAGATCTAGGTCCAGCTACAATAAGTAAGCTGCTATTTTCATTTTTACTGGGTTGTTTTTGTTTTCAGGAATTGACCCATCTTGGCACACTCTCAAATTTTGGTGGCAATATGCCACCATTTGGTGGCAGTCTGGAGCCCTGAAGGCTGTGCAGTGCCTGTGTCTGATATGTTTTCTTGTAAATGAGCATTATTTTTATCAGACTCCTAATCGATCAGTATTTCTGAATGACCTGAGGCTGGGCTTAAGCAGATTTTAAGCAAAAGTATTTAATAAACGTATAATACATGCTGAGAACAATTGGTTAATATTATCATCTCATTTTTGATGGAAGTGGCATTTAACTGCTTGTGCATCTAAGCTCTTCAATTAATTATATAATACACTGTCAAAATTAGAATAAAATTAATGAAATATTGTATCTATACTTGAGTAAATCCCCCCAACATTTACATTTATGCATTAGGCAAAATCCAAAAGTGCCTCACAAGGTATATTTACATGCAACCAAATAATCTGTTTGTAATCGTATTAAATGTCTCAATCATATTGAAAAGCCTTCATGTAAACAACTTAATCAATACAATTGAGGACGATCGGATGCAAATTTGAATCGTATTGAAGGGGGTGGTGTACAATATTTGTGTAAGCTCATACCTCATAGAATAAGCTCATAAAATATATTTTACACCAAAAACCATGTAAATCAGTGTTATAAATAAATCCCCTTATGGATTGAAAGTTTATTTTACAACAGACATTGTGATTCCACCTTAAAACATGCAATACATGCATACACTCCTAATTAAATTAATAAATAAACAAAGGAATTATACTGTACATAAAATCTGGATGAGTTGAAAAATAAAAGGCTAAGACAACTGACATAAAAATAACCAGTATCTGACACCCAATCCATGTTAGTTACACCTGAGCCTACATGACTAGCCAAAGCAAAGAAAATGAAGCCCCCTTCATTAGAAATACAATAACCTAACAGTGACAAAAGTCCAAGGTCTCCTGCAAGGGGGTTTAGAGCAGGTGATGACGGTGAAAGGGTTGATCTCTGTAGACTGTAGACACTACTAGTCATAATCATGAGGTCAAGACAATCTCTTGGGTATTGCTAGTAAAGTAACTCCTCTAGAAAGAATCCAACTGTTCATCTTACTTGGTTCTTAACCTCACACTACTATATCTTGCGTTATATTTTGCTGATGTTATGTCAATTGAAAGACACTTTTTCTGTTTGTTTGAACCTCATGGTTATTTTATCCCAGCTGCAAGATAGATACAAGCTGTGATGCCTTTCACGATCAGGAATCAGACTGCCTAAATTAAAAAAAGAAAAATCTCCCATGACAGACAACCATTGAGACGCAGCACAGGCTGGCTAACAGAAGAGCACAACAATGACAGCCCACAGCTCATCACAATACGTGCTTTTTCTGACATTTTCAAATGCAGGACACTGGTTGCCTTTCATATTTGAGGTGAACAAGGCTAAGTGGGTCTGGTTCAGCTGCTCCGATGGAAACAAACGGAGGAAGAAATAAAAGCATAAATTCATCTCGTTTTCAGTTTGCTTCCAGGTGGCTAAAAACACACAATGAGACTCTGAGCTCTCGCAGAAGGCACTGCTAAATAGTCTGCAGACACAAAAGAAAACCAGCACTTCAGGAATACACACAAGAAAGCTGCTGGAAAGCAAAAACAATCTACAAACTGCTGATGACCAGGTGGAAATATACTTGGGGTTAAATAAAAAGTCCATGGAGCCCAGTGTGTAAAAACGATGGAAGGGGGGGTAGGTTTGAAAACCCATAAGGTCTGCATTCACAATGTGCCATCCTGACCTAATTTTACCTTGGGAACAAACTGTTGAGAAGTACCAATCAGTGTGCACAAGTGTCAGCCTTTGACAGGACACATCTGCACTTTTGAAAAATACTCTAAACAGACGTAGAGAAGGGATGACAACAAAGACCTGTGTCTAAAAACTGCTCTTTAAAGTAATTTTGATATATTTGTTAAAAATGTAAAGGCATAGCTCATACAAAAAATAAACACTCTGTAGTATGTCGTACCAAATACGGATGGAGCTTTTTTTGCATGGAAAACATATGGAGACATTTAACTGAAAGGCCAAGCTGTTTTTTGATTTAATGAAAGTAAATGAGGACAAGGGACAAATGTGGATTTATACAGTGAGGACATTTAATAAAAAGGATTTGCCTTTTGAATTTAATAATAAATGATGTCCTCATGCTTCATAACTAACAGAGGTAAGGTATTGCGCTTCTACAACACAATGGCATTTCGTAACAATTTTACAAGGTGGCTAATTTGCATGAATTCATGCCATTTTATTTGTATGTTTTAGTACGATTTGCTTTCGCTCCGATGTCAATGGGTTTAGCCGTATGGCTTCACTTGCTAACTGTATGTTTTAATAATCATTCATTTTTGTATGTTCGCATTGGACAAACATATACAAAACCGCCATCTTGTACAATAATTACGTTTACCAATCATTTCGATCAGTTTACATTTTGAGGCAGGAACATTGAGCATATAGCGATGTAACCTCTTCTATATCACCATGATTAAGGCCAAAAAAAAAAAAAAGGTAATGATTGCTCAGTGTGAGGCATGACTCTGCATTTGTCCTGCGCAACAAAAGCCAATCTTCTCATGAGGACTGTCCATTGACTCTAAATAGCCAACCTACTTAATTCTCTCCTCTCCCAGCCGAACAGTGTGGCAACGGCAACAGACAGCGTTCATTTAAACAACAAAGCGCATAGACTTTCTATTCAGACTAAAGCTGTTCTCTTTCAAGCGTGTATTCTAAAGCCACTTTCTGTTGCCCCCATCTCAGTTACCCCCTCAGTGGACAGAAACAGAGTCCACACAAAGTTGAGCGGTTTGTGTGAGGGAGTGAATGGGGTGGCTTCTCTCTGCCACCAAAAAAGGGGAAGAAATCACTGAGCCCAGCACACCTGAGGGGTGCACCTTTCGTATTGTCTATGGTGGGCTGGGTGGAAAAATAGTCAGGCAGAGGAGGAGAAACATCAAACAGGTGCGGAACGGGCATTGTGGTGTTTATGAAAGATTCTTTGATAAGGATAAAGGTGCCGCTTGAACTAAAGTGATTTCAGATGAGCTTATTGTTACAGCTCTTCTAAGGTTCACTTTTAGCACCTCGCGGGCAAAGACTTGTGTTTCTTGAGCTGCTCCATTGACAAAACCGTACATGTGTTTGTTGTTAAAGGTAAGCCAAGCTGATTTACTTCTCTGGCTCGAGTGATGCGGTTGCCTTTGCCGTAGGATGAGGTGACAGGTGCGTTGGACTGGTCACGGGCGATATCACGTTAGGCAGATTTCTTGGCATGATTTGAACTTTAAGTGTGCTAGATTGTTTTTCTGACTATTTGGGTTAAGGAAACTTTAGAGCTCAAACATTAGGTTTTAAAGATTAGCTTATTTCTTCACCAGAATGTGTCGTTAAGTTATAGGTTGTGTTTAAGTCTTAAACAGGGTCACAACTCAAAACAAATTCAATTTGTAAAATGCATACAGTTTAAAAGAAATGCATACAATTTTTAAAACACTTAAAACAGTCTTTTAAATGTTTCACATAGGTTGTGCAAACTGATTATCTGCGTCAGGTGTTTTCTGAGGTACTGAGATTCCGGTTTCTGTAAAAATTATGAATTTAAAATTTGAGAAAAAAAATCCCATTACATGCTGTTAAGCATAATCTTTCATTGAAACAACATTTCATGTGTACATTTTTATATGTAACAATACATTCATGTTGAAGAAGACAGATACTTGATACAAATTGAGACTCCTGCCATGCTTCAGTCTGAAACATCTATAGACTACCATTTTGAGAAAAAACGTGTTGAATGATGTCATAGTTCTGAGCCTTTATATGTAAAAATAGGGGGGGGCACCTTAGTCTTAATCACATTAAAAATAATTAATCTGTGTATCTTATTTAGTCCCTATATAGCTCATTAAATGTTTTGACCCTAAATTCTAAGTCGATGTGCCACTTTCAAAGCTGCATAACATATATATGATAAAGGTATTACCCAAGTTAAATTCAGTCTTATTCACAGTCTCTTGTGGTTGTTTACCTCAGCATCAAAACTTAATTTATTAATGATGAGTAGAATATCTATTAAAATACTAAAGGGAAGTGGTCCTAGTTCTTTTGGTAATCTATAACAACCCCAGAGTTATGGGTCTGATTCCCGGGAAAATAACCTGTTGTATTCCCTTCCAGCTATTCTGTGTTATACTTTATGCTTATTAATATTTTCACAATTTATAGCTACATGTTAAGAAGTACCTTGACTGTCATTAAAAAAATATGAAGACATTAAAACTTATTTGCAAAAGAATTGTCCTTCTGTATTTCTATTAAATCCTAAACAGAAATAAAATAAAACAAATATGCACTGATAAATACAAGCAGCAACATACTGTAAGTTATCAATTCATTTCACGCCTTCATTGGCATACACATTGTATTTCGGACATCTCTGATACATTGAATAGTTATATCATTGTCCTGGAACATTCTCTCTGATTCCACTGTCTACAGTATGGTTGATGCTCTATTTTCTACTACTGTCCTTCATTCCCAGACTGGACAGTAGTCAGTTTTATCACCTGTTTGGTGATAGAGGTGCGGTGATAACCAGTGAGTGGCAGATGATCAGCAGAAACGGACATTAAACAGATGCTCACGGGTCAACTGGCCACTATGGGAAAACAGCAAAGGTGATACCGGTCAGACAATACACATGAGCCTCTGATTAAGAAAGGTGAAGGTCGCTGGAGGCAAACATTTTTTATTCCCACATCAGGGCTATTCTCCTTCTTCCGCAGTGTATCAGAATACAGGATGTTCCATGCAACTGTTCTCTGAAAACTGTCTTGTCCCCAATTCAAACCTCTTGTGGGTTATGAGGCTGATATAAGGTTACTCTTCCAGCCACCTGACCATGAAAAGAGTGTCTGACTTTGGGGGTTTAGTCACTGACATCGGCCAGTAGCACTAGTTGACAAAGTGCTGTTACGTAAAGTAAACCAATCTTGAAAAAGATGACAGGACAAATGTCAGGATGTGATAGAGAATTTTACCTGCTCTTAACAAAACTTTCTTTAACAGCTATGTAGTTTTTACAAAGGGTTTTTCCTGCATAGAAATTTTAGAGGTGGCCACCTTGACCAAATTTCTTGCCGCCCCCGGCTCTTGACAGGTTTCTCTGTAATGTTTCTTCACAAAAAAAAACACGAACATTCCTTGTGAATTATCATTTGTAAGTGCAGTTGCGGCCTTATGCCATTACTCCGGTGGCACTGTTTTGTTGTCGGCACAGTAAGGCACTAAACTCAGTTTCCTTCTGAGCTATTATGTGCTATATTAGATATATTTTGTGTATGTTGTGCAGGTTAATCACTACAGACACAAGCTGATGCAGTAATGTTTCCTGCATGATTATGGTGGTTCAACATCACAATCGTGTTCGCGAGTTCAATACAATGTGATCACAGGACTGTTGGCATTTATTAAGATTTATTAGTAAGAATTAGCGCAAATAATGCAAATTATTGTGGAAAAAGTTGGTTGGTTTATTATCTATCTATCAAAAGTGTTGCCCCCCTTCCTGATTTTATTTTTTGCATGTTTGTCACACTATAATGTTTCAGATCAAATGAAACAAATGTGAATATTAATCAAAGATAACATAAGTAAACACAACATGGAGTGAAATTAAGGTTTTTATTATGAAGGGAAAACAAAATCCAAACACACATGGCCCTGTGTGAAAAGTGCTTGCCCCCTAAACCTAATAACTCGTTGGGACACTCTTAGCAGCAACAACTGCAATCAAGCGTTTGTGATAACTTGCAATGAGTCCGTTTCAGCGCTGTGGATAAATTTTTGCCCACACATCTTTGCAGAATTGTTGTAATTCAGCCACATTGGAGGGTTTAAGCATGAAGGTCTTGCTACAGTATTGCAATAGGATTGAAGTCAGGACTTGGCCACTCCAAAGTCTTCATTTTGTTTTCTTCAGCCATTCAGAGGTGGACTTGCTAGTGTGTTTTGGATCATTGTCCTGCTGCAGAAATCAATTTCTCTTCAGCTTGAGGTTACGAACAGATAGCTGGACATTGTCCTTCAAGATTTTTGGTAGACAGCAGAATTCATGGTTCCATTTATCACTGCAAGTCTTCCAGGTCCTGAAGCAAAAACAGCCCCAGTCCATCACACTACCACCACCATATTTTACCGTTGGTATGATGTTTTTTTTTTTTAAATGCTGTGTTACTTTATGCCAGACGTAATGGGACACATACCTCCCAAAAAGTTGAACTTTTGTCTCGTCAGACCACAGAGTATTTTCCCAAAAGTCTTGGGGATCATCATTTAGATATGTCACAGAGCTGCCCTCTGTTCCCTGTATTTCCCTGGCTAGCCCTTTAGAAACACATGAGCACATACTTGGTTTTTAAAAGACTCTTTATTTACCTTGAAGCACCAGCAAAGGAAGAGATGGATAACACCTACATTTGCCCAAACATACATATTCAACTAGACTGTGGTGTCTCAGACTGGCCACCTGAGCACAAACCTAATGGACATTTAATCTTCCCTCAAACTATGGACTGTTACCTGGATCAGCAAGCATGGTGGCGGCCATCTTGATTTGAGTAAAAGACTAGAGTGAACTTCTGTTGTACTTTTTATACTTGTGCTGTGTTGCATCATGGGAGTGGGAGATACCAAGTATGATGTCAAGGGGTATAACTGTTTTAATTATTTTATTGATGTTTTCTTAATACAACTATTGGTGAAATGAAGTTTGTGCTTTGCTATTTAAATTTGTGGTTGGAAGGAAATTGGGTTTTGGATTTTCTAGTACTTTTATTTGTTCTGTAATACTTGTTTATGACCTTAATACTTCCCCAGGTTAATTTGTTGCTGGAAAATGGTTGTACCCATGTGTATAAATTCAGATACAAGGAAGGGGGCAAGTGAGTCTATGACTGGCGGTAGTAAGAGCAGTATATGCTGAGTTCTCTGATAATTGTTATACCTGATCCAAGGTTATTATTTTGTATATGTTAAAGTTTTTTTTTCTTTTTGAATTATCATGATTTTGCACCTGTGAGCACCTTGCACTGTACTGGCTTGGAAGAACTTAAAAATAAACTTACAAATTGGCATTTGACGTCCTCCCATGTGGTGTTTGAATTTGTTGGAATTGGTGCTGCATATTTCGCCAACGCTGGTCTTGCCTCACCAATACTTGCTCCATTCGATCGTCACGGTCAGCTTGGGACTGCAGGAGAACTTTAACCAGGCCGGCCAGTTCTGACACCATCCCCTCTGCTGGGCTCGTTGCAGGAGTAGTTATTGCATCACCCCTGCTGGCAGCAGCTGTTGGATCCTAAGCTGTTTCAGGAGAAACCTGGGTGTACTAACCTGGTGCTACATGATATAATCCTTAGGGAGGCAACTCCAGCCCGACAGAAGAGTTACAGGATCCCTGAACGCCTGGTAAGAGTGCTGAAGGATGAACTGGACATTATGCTCTCCATGGGGGTGATTGAACCGTCCCTCAGTGAGTGGTGTAGTCCCATTGTTCTAGTCCCCAAAAAGGATGGCACCCTTCGGTTTTGCATTGACTTCCGACAACTTAACAGCCTGTCTAAAGTAGACCCTTATCCAATGCCAAGAATTGATGAGTTGTTGGAAAGACTTGGCAGAGCCAAATACTTATCCACCGTGGATTTATGCAAGGGGTACTGGCAGGTCCCTTTAACTGCCAGAGCCAAGGAACTGACAGCCTTTAGAACCCCGTTTGGCCTATTCCATTTTAGGGTTATGCCGTTTGGCCTGCAGGGGGCTCCAGCAACGTTCCAACGTTTAATGGACAAGATCCTGGAAAACACAAGGGAGTTCGCTGCAGCGTATCTCGATGATGTGGTCATTTTCAGTGAGACCTGGGAAGAACACTGTCAACATCTGAGGCAAGTCCTGGGAAGAATTAAGGCAGCTGGCCTTACCATTAACCCAAAGAAGTGTACCATAGCAAAGAGAGAGATCAGCTACTTGGGATTTGTGATTGGAGGAGGAGTCATTCGCCCACAGCAGGAGAAGCTGGAAGCCATCCGAAGTTACCAACCTCCTACAACTAAGAAACAGGTGAGATCTTTCCTGGGCTTGTTGGGATGGTATCGCAGGTTTATACCTAACTTTTCTGCCAGGGCCTCTGTGCTTACAGATCTCACTAAAGCCACGGCTCCTAACCGGGTGGTCTGGACGAAGCAGGGTGAGCAAGCTTTCCGGGACTTACAAGAGGCAGTATGCAGAGACTCTGTTCTGCTTAGTCCAGATTTCCAGAAACCATTCATCCTGCAGACAGATGCCTCTGGAGTCGGACTGGGGGCGGTGTTATTGCAGGAAGTGGATGGAGCTCGCAGACCAGTGGCATTTTTGAGTCGGAAACTCTTCCCTCGAGAAACACGGTATTCGACCGTAGAGCAGGAGTGCTTGGCCATAAAATGGGCCACAGATTCACTTCGATACTACCTTCTGGGGAGACCCTTTGTGCTGGAAACTGACCATCGAGCTCTGCAATGGTTGGAACGCATGAAAGACTCTAATGCCCGGATTACAAGATGGTCTCTTTCTCTCCAGCCCTACCAATTCACTGTAAAATATTGCCCGGGAGCCAGGAACAAGGTGGCTGACTTTTTGTCCCGTATCCCTGAGGAGGTAGATACTAAATAAAGCTTCCTGACCCCAGTTCTTGGAGGGGTGGAGATTTGACATTTGGGACGACAGTGGTCGTCTGCAGAAGGGGGGAGAAGTGTCACAGAGCTGCCCTCTGTTCCCTGTATTTCCCTGGCTAGCCCTTTAGAAACACATGAGCACATACTTGGTTTTTAAAAGACTCTTTATTTACCTTGAAGCACCAGCAAAGGAAGAGATGGATAACACCTACATTTGCCCAAACATACATATTCAACTAGACTGTGGTGTCTCAGACTGGCCACCTGAGCACAAACCTAATGGACATTTAATCTTCCCTCAAACTATGGACTGTTACCTGGATCAGCAAGCATGGTGGCGGCCATCTTGATTTGAGTAAAAGACTAGAGTGAACTTCTGTTGTACTTTTTATACTTGTGCTGTGTTGCATCATGGGAGTGGGAGATACCAAGTATGATGTCAAGGGGTATAACTGTTTTAATTATTTTATTGATGTTTTCTTAATACAACTATTGGTGAAATGAAGTTTGTGCTTTGCTATTTAAATTTGTGGTTGGAAGGAAATTGGGTTTTGGATTTTCTAGTACTTTTATTTGTTCTGTAATACTTGTTTATGACCTTAATACTTCCCCAGGTTAATTTGTTGCTGGAAAATGGTTGTACCCATGTGTATAAATTCAGATACAAGGAAGGGGGCAAGTGAGTCTATGACTGGCGGTAGTAAGAGCAGTATATGCTGAGTTCTCTGATAATTGTTATACCTGATCCAAGGTTATTATTTTGTATATGTTAAAGTTTTTTTTTCTTTTTGAATTATCATGATTTTGCACCTGTGAGCACCTTGCACTGTACTGGCTTGGAAGAACTTAAAAATAAACTTACAAATTGGCATTTGACGTCCTCCCATGTGGTGTTTGAAGAATTCTAGACTGTATCCTAAAACTAGTCTATGACAAGATATTTTCAGGCAAAACTGAGACAAGCCTTTATGTTATTTTTGCCTAGCAACGGTTTTCGTCTTTGGAACTCTGCCATGAAGGCCTTTTTTGCCCAGTCTCTTATTTAGGGTGGAGTCATGCACACTGATCTTAACTGAGGCAAGTGAGGCCTGCAGTTCTTTGGATGTTGTTGTGGGGTCTTTTGTGGCCTCTTGAATGAGTCGTCGGCGCTGCGTTCTTGGGGTAATTTTGGTCGGCCAGCCACTCCTGTGAAGGTTTACCACTGTTCCATTTGTGGATAATGGCTCTCACTGTGGTTTGCTGGAGTACCTTTTCCAGACTGATACATCTCAATTACTTTTCTTCTCATTTGTTCATGAATTTCTTTGGATTTCAACATGTGTGTAGCTTTTGAGGATCTTTTGGTCTACTTCACTTCGTCAGGAAGGTCAAGTGATTTTTTTGACTGCGAACAGGTTTGATAGTAATCAGGCCTGGGTGTGGCTACATAAACTGAACTCAGGTGTGATAAACCACAGTTATGTTTTAACGGTTTATGTTTAAAAGCTTCATCTTGTGTTTACTTGTGTTATCTTTGATTCATATCTAAATGTGTTTCATGATCTAAAACATGCCAAAAAATTAGGAAGTTTTGACTGGCATGAGGTGATGCATTCATACAAAAGCAATGATAGAAGCCAGAGCTGTAGTGTAAGCCACTTCAGCAATAGTAGACTAAAATATAAGGGCTTAATATAAATATTATATATCATTTATTAAATATAGCACTCTTATTAGATCAAAAAACAAATTGGGATCTTATAGGACCATTTTTGTTTATTATATTAAGGAATGGAGAAAAATAATTTTATTTTTCAAGAGTAAAGGAAAGGATGATAGAGGTGACAGATGATGTTTATTAACGTGTACATCAGCTATCACCAAAGAATGCACAACACTGCAAAAGTTATATTTCATTTTATTTTAAGCAATTTAAATTAACACTGCTGCTATGTTGTTTTTAATTAATTTAATGTTTTATAAAAAAAAAGTAAAATTTTATCATTTCTTTAATTATTTAATTTTTAAACACAAAAAAAATATTTTGCATGTAAAACATGTGGTTGAGCCACGGTATAGATGGTGGACGGGATGTGTGCATCAGGATAGCACCATCTCCGCCTAATTTTGAGCCAGGAAAAACCATGTTTACATACAAGCCGTCTTTGTTCTGTGCAGGAATGATTGAATTGGTGTAATAGTACACACTGTTAAAAAAAATCTGTAGAAATTTCAATGTAATTGCAGCTGGGTTGCCGGTAATTTCCTGCAGATTTAAATTTATGTTATTTACTGGCAAGAGTTTGTTCAAAGTTAAATAAATTTTAAATATTAACAAGTCTTCATCTTTACAGAATAAAACTATACAATAACAGCCTCATGCAAAGCATTCTGGAAACCAGAAATCATCATCAACTTTTTTCTGTTTTTTGCTTCAAATTTTCTTTCCCAGAATGTTTTGCCTGATGCTGTTTTTCTAGTTTTATTCTGTAAAGACAAAGACTTGTAAATGTTTAATGTTCATTTAACTTTGAACAAAATGTTGCCAGTAAATAACATAAATTTAAATCTATGGTAAATTACCGGCAACCCAGCTGCAATTTCTACTGATTTTTTTCACATTGCAGACTTATATTAATGGTTTCTTAGGAATTCTCTGTTACATTTGCCATTATCACAAATAGAGATGACTTTATGAGCAATATTTACTGATGACCACAAGAGGAAAGCCCATCAAATCAAATAATTTGGGCAACAATGTAACGCCATTCACTATATGACTCATATAGTCAAATATTCTGTATCTATGCTTATTATTAGCACAACTGTTGGAAAACTGTTGTTACATATTGTAATGCTTACCAGCTGTTCTGTGCTATACTTCTTGATATTTACTAATTTAAAATTTTCAGAATTTAAACTCATTAAACTTTACTATATATTATTGCAGGTTTAAAATTAATTACCAATATTACTACCTTGTCATGTAAAAAATACAAACATATTTTTAATTCAGATGATAGAATCACAATACAGAGTGACTATTTTTATTTCACAGTTAAATTTCTCGTGAATACTACTACCAAGTTAAACTTGTAAAACTCTATTCTTATGAATATTCTCAAACACTCTTGTAAATACTACAAAGAATAATGAAAAGCACCTCGGACGTTTTTTCTGTTCTAGTTTCTAAAAGATTTTTACACAATTATTTGATTCCTGATAAATGTGACCCCATCTGTGAATTCCAGGCTCACAATCTAATTATGAAATTAGGAAGTCAGTTTGATTCCAATCATTTATTTCACTTTCATTTTAATATTTAGCATGGCTTTAGTCTAGCATTTAGTCAGTATTAAAGATATTAAGGTTATATATTTACCTTTCGTGGACCCCATTTACTTCCATAGTATTTTTCCTACTATGGAAGTAAATGGGGTCCACAAAGGGTTTGGTCACAAACATTTCTCAAAATATCATCCTTCGTGTTCATCAGAACAAAGACATTTATACCGGTTTGAGAGTGAGTAAATGATTATAGAATTTTCATTCCGGGGTGAACTATCCCTTTAATAATACCCTAGATGTGTAAAGCATGTAAACTAATATGCTTGGTGCTAAAGCTCTATAAGAATCATTATTACAATGAATTCTCATGACTTGCTCTTCTTGCCTTTAAAGAGAAAGCATCCTTTGTGCTTCACCCCACCCTATACTGTACATTGCTTTAAACTTGATATGTTGCTGTGAAAAGAGATGCACCCATAAGAACAGATATCCAATAAAAGACCTGTTACAGTGGGGCTGACACTTACTACAAACTAAGGAGTAACAAAGAGTCCCACATCCGAAGTGTTTATTGTGAATTAAGAGCATATAAAAAGTAAAAGCCCCTTCTTAGTCAAACAGTATTGTAAAGCTGGCTTCTGCAATACTGCAGTTTTGACTTGAAGTTTAGCAAAGACTGAAGAATTAAAATGTTATTTCTCTATTGGGGGATGCCACTAATTGCTTGTGGCGACACCACAGGTTTCCCTTACAAATTGGTTACTCATCTTATACCTCCATCCTCTCCATTTTTTATGATGAGGTTTAAGCAGTGTAAACTGCTGGACTCTCCTCTATTTTCATTAATTCTGTGTATTGGGTTGCTTAATCATTTATATAAAGCTATGAAAAGAGTCTGGACAAAAAAATCAACAACTGCTACAGGAATACACAATTATGACAGCTGTTAATATTTAGGCACTAAAAGTCATCCATTTAAACATTTTATGTCATTTTCCGTAATTCAATTGAAAAACATCAAAAGTGCATTTCTTTTTCACATCATGTTTATGATAATAAAAAGGAATTACAACAATTACAATAATTACAAGCAGAAATAATTACAATAATCAGAACTGAAAACTGAAGAGTGAGCCAGAGATTAATCTGGATTTCCCTTTAAGCGGTTTAAGTGAATATTAATCATGTTTCACACATTCATTTGTTTGATCTGTTGGCTGCGGGTACTGTACCTCGCTGTGATTAACCTGAGTTATAAAACTGGCCTAGATTCCCATATGACCTAAAATCTACTACTACATAACTGATGAATATTTTTGTGTTTAGTGATAAGAAACAGTCTGCAAAAACTGTCTCAGTGGGTAAAAAAAATTCAAGCATTAATGTTTTCACAAATTGTCACAAACTATGCTGTAGTATATTCGTACTGTAGTTGTTGACTTAACAGACAATCACACCGAAAACGTTTTAAACACTTTGTGCAGTGTGCTGCGTTTTTTATATTGCTAGGCAACCACCGAGGCTGGCCTATCAATCAAATATTGAAGCATGCTGAGCACTCTTGAAACTTTGGTTTGCTGTCATATTAGTATAAACTTTAAAAAAGTGCTCGTTCTTTGACCTTGATCGAGGGTGAAAGGTGCACAAACATGCAGGAGACAGTGAGTGAGTGCAGTCTCTGATTGCTCCAAGCAACTATAAACTTCTGTCACCACTATGGAAGGCCCGCCTCTCCCCTCATTCAATTGGACAATGGAAAAACTGCGAATGACACCAGACGCTTTTCCACGCAGAGATGACTTTTTTCAACTTTAGCCACTGAGAGCGCTCCTGCAAAAATGGCATGTCAGGTGTGCATAAACAGTGTGAATAATGTTCACTGCCCATAGAACACCATTCAAAAAAGGCACATGCCACTGCCAGAAACACATTCTGTGTGATTCACCCCTTAAGAGGTGTGTGTATGTTAGTCTCAAAGTAAATTCAAAATTGTACATATGGCATCAAACACACAACTGCATTTAAATGTTCGCTTCAATGTCTGTACAAAACAAGACTCACTCCCAAAAATATGATGATTGACAAAGAGATAGCAACGTTCTGCCTTCTTGCGTGCTTATCACTCACAACTTTGACCAAAATAATTAAGCAGTGTTAAACATTCCATGTTTTGTAAAAAATACTCCATTTTGGCGTTGTGTATTGTACGTATTTGTGAGGCTGCTCTACTGCACACTGTTTTGAAGTGTTGCCATGTCCTCTTTTTTTTTACTTTCATACTGTTTTGGCGCTTAACCATTTATGGCTTTTTTAAGTTTTTGATGTTATTAAAGTGTGAAAAGAAACAACTTGAATTATATCAAATTGAAATTTGAATAGGACTGAATGTGATTATTGAAAACGTTTAAATAAATATTAGATATGTTGCAGTTTGGGTGATGGTGGAGGGAATAAAGCTGTGACATCTACTATTTAAGTTAATATATTTCTGGTGATATTTATGTCATCTACTATTTATGTTAATAAATTATGGGTGATGGTGGAGGGAACAATGTTAAAGCCATCTACTATTTATGTTTATAAAGGGGGCAGAAAAATATAAGAATATTATTCTTCCATCTGCTCCTTTCTGATCATGGAAATGTAAAGGAAAATTCAAATGAATTGTATGTGCTTTGTATAAATAATGCATTTTCATGAAAAGAATAAAAGAGAAATGAAATGAAATGAAATGAAGATGCCGGTCCCAATATTTTGATCTTTGAGGTAAAGCATTTGGAATTATTTCAGTTTATTACTGGATTTTTCTTGTTGCGTTTTTTTTTTTCGTGCAAGATCTGGCAACACTAGTCAGCAAACGCTCGTGCCTCTCATTTTATGCACAGTGCATACAAAAGACTTTTCCCTTCTAGGCATTTAATTATTTTTAAAAGAGAGACTTGTCATGTCCACGATGCACATTTAAACACTTTATTAACTACTTGTTGTTCAGTTCGGTCATGTACACACTATGCAACGTTTCTTTAAATGCGGTTTTTACTCCCAGCATTTTGCGAAAGTTAATGCGGTTGTAAAATGCGGTTGTAAAGGTACATTCACATTATAAGCGACTTTGTCGTTGTGTGTCGCTCATCTCTTTCAAAAGTGGTGCTTTATAAACAATTTGTTGTCATAAACGTATGAGTAATGTCCACTCCATCAACTGACGAGAGACGGATGATGTGAACTCCACTGCTTCGTAACTCTCATAATTTGCATAAAGTTAAACATTTCTCAACTTTATCGCACGACTGGACACGCCCATCCAGCCGCCAATGGTCACTGTCACTCGTGTTGCCGGATGCCGCAGAGCATCCATTGAAATCAATGAGATCGCTCTGCTACTGCTAGTCGCTTAAAATGTGAATGTACCTTAAGTCACGTAAATTGTGTCTATACAGAACATGATTAAGCATTAAAAAGTGAAGTGACAACTGAATTAATATGCAGTGTGTACGGGACCTATATGTCCATGTAGCTTTATTGTTAGAGCATTGCTTTAAAAGTTTAAAAAGTTCAAAAGATTCTAGGAAACGCACGTTGGTTGATAACAGTGTACACCATCAGAAGAAAATGTACAAAAGCTGTCACTGAGACAGTACCCTTTAAAAAGGTCGTAGTGACGTGATTACAGGAAGCGAGCGGAGTCGCAGAAGCCCCTCCCACGAGGCGAATGACACAATTTCAGGTGCGAATGAAGTGAGTAAACTCAAAATGATAAAGTGTCCAACTATGCGCGAAAAGCGCATTTTTGCCACCTCTACCACCTCTGGTGTGAACGCACAGTTGGACTCTTTGGATAAAATGCAGGAAAACAATTAAAACAAAATAAAAAATTTGTCTCTAAAGCAAAACGTTGCATATTAAAATAAACTATTTTTCTTTTTTAAGAAAGTGGCATGCTATTTGCTAACTTCTTGTCGTTTTCTCAATTTGCAGGTGTAAAATAAAACAATTTCAGTATGTTATTATCAAAACGCTAATAGTCCAAAAGGAATGTAAACAATTATATGGGCAATAAATATTAGGAATCCAAATAATATTTTTATTATTTAATGTAAGTGTTATATTTCTTGTTATTATTGTGGTGACAGATGTTTTGCTGTCCTTTATTTGAGTTCCTTTAAGCTAAATGGACAAGATGAGATGACTAAAAAACAACCCTAAAACAAAAAGTAAAACTAAAAGTCTTACAATGTCTAATTTCACCACAGCCATCCTACTCATAACAGCTGAGATTTGCAAAAAGCTAATCTAAAATAGGCAACTTTTATATCCAATATTACTTCTGCACCATGCTACATGTGGTAATACAATTTATTTATCATTTAACGCCTAATTTTATGTACTGCATTGAAGTGGTCTATGTCTCATAGTGACTAGACACTCTCTAAAAGGCAACCAAATACTGTCTGCTGACATTCTCTAGTTACTATGAACCTAAAAAGATCAGTTTCCCTTGATATAGGATGATGTCTTATGCACATCAATCTTTGTCAAAAAAACGGTCTATACTTACACGCATCTAAACGTTGTTGGCCTGCAACAGCTAGTGCAGTGTCCGTGTGCTACAGTATATGGTACAGAAAACTCTTGGTGTGGCCTTAGTGGTATAAATCCCATTCAATTTTAATTGTTTGTTGATTAAACACGATGCTGTTGATGAGATGAGATAGCATTCTCTCCCCTACCATTGTATGCAGATGTGTGACAGGGTTTCATCTGCCTAGAAGTCGATCCCATGCCCCCGGCTTATGTGTCTCATCACGACTGCAAGTATCTCTTTCTTTTATCTGTCAGTTTGAGTTGAAGAATGACTGGATACTATTAAGGACTGTGGCTATACTTGTTTGCTTGACACACTTTCTCTGGTTCAACCGCAATGTTCGTCTGTAAAATCAGTGTGTGGTGTTTTTAGAGATATACATGACAGTAAATATACTGTTCATCGGCTCTCATGTACAACAGGCGTCTAATACATTTACACTGACTACAGTCAAAAAATAAGTTCTTATTTGCAATTAAATAGAAAATATTAAATAGCCTTTGACTGGATTTGTATAGTTATAAATGTGTTTCTGGCAACAATTTATTAATCTATTTTAATAAATCTTTACAATATTAAACCTTTTCTTACTTTTAGTAGAAGACTCTTTTTTTAAAAATCACTATGCATAATAAGGCAGGCAATACTAGTTTGTCTAGTGGGTCCACTTTATCTTTTAGCTTGAATAATACTTCTCCACTTTAACTGATCGCAAACCACAAAAAATAGGATAATATCGAAATCTTTCATCAATTTTTTTAATCCAATCGCAGCATGTATGACCATTCTAAAGCTGCACAAACACATAATTTGTAAACCAGCGCTTTAGTCTGGTAGTACTTCATACATCATTTTCAACAGACATATTTCAAGTGTCTTCAGAATTACTTTTTGTGCCTAAGCTTATTTGAACTCACTCTTTATTCTTCACAATTTTAACAGCAAATTGTTGCTTCAATGAAAGGCTCCTATCTATTTCCATTAAAAAGTAGCCAGTCAAATTTCAGGTAATATACAATGTAATTGACAGTTACAATAACAAGAATTATTCTGGAGCCAAAGGCACAGTGCTGTGGCTACTTAATGTAAGTGAATGCCTATTATGTTTAAAATACAAGTAGCCTAATTTTGTGACGATCAGAGGCAAGCAGAGTAGCCACGTGGAAATGTGACTGTATTTCCCATGTTTATTGCATCTCTCCTTAAACAAAACGCTTTCCAGACCAATTGAGTATGTGCATGATTTTTATCACTGTAGGTGCCCTTGAAGTTATATCAATTTTCTCAGGAACATGCTGGTGCTCCTATGTGATGCTTTCCAATTGACCTTCAAAACTATTTTGAGTTGTTTTACAAACCACCGTAGACTCATACCAGGCAACTTTTATCAAAAAAAACTAGTAAGTTTTCAATCAGTTTACACTCTAAAAATGGTTGGGTTAAAAACAACCCAATTGGCAACCCAGCGCTGGGTAAATATTGGACAGAACACATGCTGGGTTAAAGTAACCCAACACGTTGGGTAACACATTTTAACCCAGCAGGTTGGGTTGTTGAAAAAACCCAACATGTAGTCATTTTAACCATTTATGAGATTAATATTCTGGGTTTGGGTTATTCTTGCTGGGTTATTTTTATCATGTGCTTTATTGTAAATCAAGACCATTGTGAACACCAAATAAATGTTTATTTGACTTCAAAATAACTACAAACTCTTAAATTTTTACAGTTGGCAGTTGCAAAATCATTTAAAGGACTGCTTACTGACATCAAGTATAAATATATTTATTAAATATCAGAAATTATGCACATTGAAGTAACAATGTAACAGGTTGAATCAATTTGTTTGAATTTAAGACGGAATTTGTATATAAGTTAATATATAAATGAAATACTGAAATGTACATAAACAACACTGCAGCAGTGTAAGAAAATAAACAATGTAATTGTTAAATTAAAAGTAAAATCATTTACAGATGTGAAAAGTTTTTTACAGACCAGATGTTCCAAGTTTCAGAGTATGGAATGTATTTGACTAAAAATACTTCATTTATTAAAGTTACTCCTCACGAACAAAGATGTACAAAGGAACCGAACAGCAGAGGATTCATCCATTTGGAAAATGACAGACTACAGGACTTCCCATGTCTACATTGTGCACATTGCCTGGGGTATTTATTTTCAAGCACGTAAAATGCCTTTAAACCATAGACTGTAAAAAAATATGAAAGTAGTGTCCGTGACGTCACCCATTGGTTTGTGAAGAGCATTTTTGAAGCTTAAAGTAGGCGGTGCGTGCCGTCGCCATCTTGGCCGAATTGCAGTTTAAGTCACTTCCGTATTGGCTCCATCAGAGAGACTGATAGAGAAAAAAGATTGAGAGATCTGTTGCATGTTTCCCATGGCCAGGAAATAAAGGAAAGGATTTCGAGGATTCTGTCCAGAGAAGAACTTCCACCACATTTGTTGCAATCTACAAAAGAGGAAAAAACTTTTAGTGGTCTGAACTAAATGATCAGATTTAAGTGTTTAGAAAACCATGTGGGCCAAGGGAATTATACATTCTATAAAAATTATAAGACTTTCTTTTGCATCCCTGGCCGCATTACCACCACGTGTGAGATTTTTTTCCCAAAAATGCAATGGCCTGTCATCGGTTTGCATAAGACTTTGGTGTTACACTCCTTTAATTGTTGTGCCAACAACAAAGGCTGCAAACAACACAGACTGACAAATAGGATAATCTAACTATAAAGAATAAAGTGCTGCAGAACTAAAATGCAGCAGATAATTAAGACATTCCCAATACATTTTAAATAGGAGTTATTAAATGTTATACTTACTGGCTGTATGAAGTCCTTGCTAGCCTCATTAATGGATGGACATAAAAACTCTGCACACTCTAGAAAAAAAGAATGGGAAAACAACATCACATCTGATCTCTGCTAAAAACATAACATCTCTGATACAGTATCAGCCACAGATCAGAGGGTTGGTCAATATAAACTTGAAATCACAGGAGACAACCCAAGAATATTATTAAATTAATATAAAATAGTAACTAAATACGACGCAATAACACATCTTCATTCATATAACATATATAAATGTTTGTTAAACTGTACACGCAGCCTCCGTCTTGGTGACAAATACGTTTATGTATTCAAGTTCATGTCCAAACACTTAAATTATTGTTTCATTTTAAAAGAGAGGACCAAGCAATATACATATTAGACACCGGTTCTTGGAAATGCTGTTTCGTTTTCATTTATCGACGCGTTACCCGCCGTACCGACTGTGAAGTGAATGTGCTGCTTGTCCCTGCCTCTCAGTGACAGAGTAGACGCCGGCTCCGCAATTCTCCGCCGCCGGTTAAGTTAACTTGTGCTCGCGCCTCACGGTCTGTCTTTCCATATCGAATGACAAGAAAGCAACTCGTTTGTCATCAAATTTAATGTAATAGTGTCGCTATTGCTAAGCTGGGAAAACTATGCGCGTGTGTGACACAAAAAGCCGAATTGGGGTTGCGGAGGTCGACTCGGTACCGGTTTTGACTCGCTTTGTTAAAGGCTTACAGAAATTGTCATGGGTTAACGTAATCAACCGTATGATGGGGATTTTGTAACATCGATTTTATTAATTTTATTAGTATGCCATATTAAACATCTTAGAACGATTATTCGAGTCAATTTGTGTAAATGGCGATCTGAGGTAACAGTCGTCATTCCTCTAAATTACACCCGTCGTCTTAGTCTGTATAAATTAACACGTTGCTGTCTTGCAAAATGTTATAATCTTGTTTATATTCATGAAATGTTCACAAAAACATATAAACTTACCTTGAAACAACTGCTTCCAGTGACTCTGTCCTTTCACAACGACCGTTGCTGAGCACATTCAAACATCAAAGGCGCGAAGCACGTGAGTCTCTTCAAACAACCCAGCATAATAACCCAGCAGTTTTAACCCAACAACCAGAAAACTGAAACTACCCAAAAAGTGTTTAAAATGTTAAAAAATAACCCAGCAAAACAACCCAACAGACTCAACCCAGCATTTTGGGTTAAAAAATAACCCAGCCATTTTTAGAGTGTAGAGATACTATTTTACATCTAAATGTGTATATGCATAATGTACTGTACTGCATAAATTTGACACTAGGGATGCACCGATTATTTGGCAACCGAAATTACAACGAAAATTGCAAAAATAAATTTTTGGTGTTTGACTGAACAAGTGAAAAGACCAAACCATGAGGTCTTTGATGACGTGACCGAATAGCAACAAGCAGAGTGAGAGCCACGCAAATGCAGCAAACATGTTGGTGAAATTAGACATCCTGAACACCATGCAGTGTACACTCTTAAAACATTTGTGCTGAAACAACACATTTTGTGTCTAGTTAAAGACGACACATTTAATGTGTCGTCCCTAACTAGACACATCTCTGTATAATTAATGGACCATCTTGTGTTGTCCCTTTTATTTATTTGAACACAAAATCAACACAAAATGACACTTGGGGCCAGATCACTTGTTGGTCAGTCCCCTTTTCTTTATTTTAAATCTGTATAATTTTGTTCCCAGTCAGATGAACACAGTGGCTGAGTTTTGGCTGTAATTCGCATGGTAGTCTACCTGTTATATAATATTAACCTATAAGATTAGCAAATCCGGTGGATTACATGAACATGATTACATGAACGGCAGCTGCCAAGGTGGCCTGCGATGGAGTCAAATTCCTGTCCTGAATTATTGTCCCAGTCCGCCCCGTTTGTGCCATTATTTAACACCGAAAAAAGCATGTGTTAAATCAGTTGCACTTGAAATGGCTAAAATTGTAGCTGATAGAAGAGGCATCAGAGATTGTGTGGTACAAGGCAGAGGATTTTTTTAACAAGTAACAGTTTATTTTGACTGCCAGAAGAACATATTATTCAAAAATATTGTTTGCCATGGCATTTTTTCTTTTCTGGAGGAAATAAAAGTGGAGTCACTAGAAGTCACAGAATTCCAGGTGTTTTAAAACTTATTGTAAACCTTCACTGTTTAGTGTCGTACTGTATGGCTTCATTAGCTGTGATGTGCTGAACTCAAGTGCGTTACACGTAAATAGATCGCCTGCAACTCATCAGCTCTGCTTGTTTGTGACCCAGAACTAATTTGCTGCTCTAAGTAGATTGCATTGGTCTTTATGGAAAAAAGCTGTTGTGTCTGTGTTATTTAATTTGCTGTTTAGTAAATAATCTGCAAATATTACCACTCCCATCAGCGCTTTTTTGGAATTGCGCTCTTACGCTAATTTGCCCTGTTTAGTAAATCTGGCCAATAATGTGTTAAAGTCGCCTTGAAATGAAAGTAGCGATGGTCTTATTTTCCCCATGTTGATGTAGTGAAACAAAATGAAATGAAAAGAGTAGGGCTGGACTTGAATTTGTCCATGGAGAACTGATTGGATCGTTTGAAGTTGGGTTAAGTTGCTATTTGTTATTTGCCGCAATCTTTTCCCAGACCCTGCCCACCTGCCATACCATATGACCAGTATAGAAAGATTGTTTGGAGGAGATTTGCGTTTTTGATTAAAGATTATGAGGGCACATGAATTTTTTTAAACATAATGAAGCTCACAGATAAGTCGTTTGTACAAAATACCACAACATTCCAAAACAAAGGACAGTTTTTCATTTCAATTTCATTGCGACTAATATAAGAAAATGTGTTAAAGTCGCATTTAAAAGTAAAATAAAAAACTGTAATTTGTTTGGTAATATTGTGGTATTTTTAACAAATGATTTATCTGTGAGCTTCATTAATTTTTTAAAATTCATGTTCCCTCATAATCTTCAAAAATGCAAATCTCCTCCCCTCCTAAAAACGATCGCTCTTTACTTCCGGTCATAATGTATGGCAGGTGGGCGGGGTCCGGGAGAGTATCGCTGCGATTAGCAATTAGCAACACGACCCAACTTCAAATGATCCAATCAGATCTCAATGGACCAATTCAAATCCAGCCCTGCCTTATTTCATTTCAGAGGCCAGTTTTACTCGGATACACGTCACCACGGGGAAAATTAGGCAATTGATACTTCCGTTTCATGGCGACTTTAAATAGCATCATACAAACCAATGTATAAAAAATAAACATATCCCTTCTTAGTGTGTATGAAAAAGACACGGCGGCGGCATTTCTGTGTATTTGTCTGCTGAATGCCCAAGCACGGAGAACAAGAGAATTTAGGTTTTCATTTCATGTCACAGATGAGAAGAGGAACGATGAAGAGCATCAACAGTATGTAATAAAAACTTCCTAAAACCAGTAAAGTCCTACAATGACAAACGCGCTTATACTAAACAAATGTTTATTTACAAAATCTTTTTGTAAGACCCAAGCGCTGTGTTAAGCGCTTTTTCCTCTGTCATGCTCCTGTCAACTTTGTTGCAGTCTTACTCTCTCCCTCTGCTCGTGCTTGACCGTGCACGCAGGAGTGCGTCCACTGCTCAACATACAGTGGTGCAAGCATCGTTGCAAGTTTCTTAAGGCAGAGTAATGAATAAGTTTTTTGCATTTTGTGCAGAAATAGAAAATTGGATTAATATCCGTTAAGCCAAGACTCATTTATGTGGTCAAATGTAAATGGAACAGTTTTATCAAGTCAGATATCTATCTGACCAGAGTATGACAAGGTGTGAAAAGGCCCTATAATGACTGCTGCAATGTTTAAAAACATAATTGTTAAATAATGTAAAATACATATAGTAAAAAGGACATTCTGAAAATGAGGGAAAACATGTCGGTTGTTCAATTTCGGCCTTTGGCTGAGTGTTTCATTTCATTCGGCTTCGGTCAAGAATTTTCCCTTCAGTGCATCCCTACTCTACACCTCTTTTGTTTAAATGTGATGTCATTCTCGTACATTAGGATTAAATCTTATATGAACAATGTGAATGGCACTGTACTTCTTTTTATAGTGGAAATAGGTGAACTGCACCCCTGGGTTTAAAGGCAAAGACTCTTTTATTCTGATTTTAATCAATACACTGACAATGCTGGAAGCCGCAGCTATTGTGCCCTGTCACCTCTTTATATATGCTCCCACCTTCAACATAAAATTGTTAAAAGGTAATGACAAAACACTGGGACTGCTCAGTACAGTTACTGTGCATAAAGCATAAAGGTCCTTGACAGTACTTGAACAGTATATAAACGGTTATATTTATGATATTTAGTTTTTTCTTCGTGTTGTAAAAATGATAAAGTCCTTAACATGTTCTATACAATCAAGACACATTGCATTGAATAGAAAGACCCGTGTGGTTTTCCTGAAAGGTGAGCTCCCTGCATCAATCGGAATACACAGAGAAAATGAAAGGATTACCTCAAAAGATAGATGAGAACAAACACAGGATTTTCTGTGGTCTTCTAACAAGAATGCCACAGTGAAAAGCCAGGGGCTGAAAATAGCATGTTAACAGCTCATGTCAGTTGGTTGTTGACAAGAGGCCTGCAATCTCTCAGTGTAGTGGCTATCAATATTCTAAACACAGCTTCTTCAGTACAGCAGCTAAAGACAAGACCCTAACATATATACAACAGTCAGCTCTACACAGCAAGTACACTACTTCTGTATGGCCTAAAAACTAATGTAAGTAAATATTAAAGGTGTCTAACAAAAATGACATGGTCACATTAAGAGACACATGAGTCCAGTGGCTCAAAAACATGTTACAAGAGATTTATTTAAGGGTTTAATTATTGAAAATGACAATTATTTACATTTTATTTTATAAAACATTAAATTGATGAAATACAGTATAGCAGCTAATAAGTTTATTTACAGTTAACAAACAGCGAAGTTGTTTCCATGTTTCCATCACCATGATTTTATGTGCATTTTAAAGTATCGCATCAAAAACAAGTTATGGAAATACCAAATTTTGATAAAAAATCCCTCACAAAAAGGTTTTAACATTCTCTTGAGGTGATTTTTGATTTATGCAAAAGAGTAAATATGAATAATGGGATATGGAAACCCTAATAATAAAAGCTCTTTTACATTAATGTAGTGATGCACCGATGTATCGGCCGGAGATATTTATCGGCCAATTTTTGATGAATTTGAACCATCGGCATATCGGCAACAGCACGAGAAAGACCGATACCCATTGTTAATTAATTAACCGCATAAAGGCAATGAGTTGCATGTCTATTGCATAATCCAGCATTTTTAACAATAATTATCAAAATAATTAAATACTTCCCAAAACAAAATAAGTTGTATAAATTATAGTTTGTCAGACGTGCGATAAGGGAAAAAATTATAAATCACATAGTTAATCATGCGAGATTACTCATTCACGTGATCCATGCGGTCAAGAGGCGGTAGTATTGTATACAAGTGTTTAATATCGGTATTGGCATCGGTATCGGCCAGAAGTTGTCTGTTTAAATCGGTATCGGCCCAAAAAATTATATCGGTGCATCCCTACATTAATGCATTTTGCAAGTTAAAATGACTGAGTTAAAACGAGTCAAAACAACTGATTTTATAGATAATCAACTAACCATTACCTTGTAACTTGTCAACAATTTGTCAATAATTTGCGTTATTTGTGCCAAGTCTTACTAATAAGTTTTATTAAGTCTTATTATTTCTGTGTGTATATTTTGAACTCCTGCGATGTACAACTACAGGTACAATCGCTTATGTTTTGGACTGTAGCAAATGACTACTGCCTATTTCTATGTTCTCTATAATTGTATAATGTATTATAACTGTCTTTGTAAAGCGTCCTTGAGCATTGGAAAGACGCTAGAAATTAAACATTATTACATATTAAAACGCTTTTTTATGTCCTCCGTTATGCGGTTCACTCTCTGAACTGATTCACGTAGCTCTGAATGATTCACTTTGTGACTGAATTGTTTCAACTGTTCATTTTAATGAATTGGATTAAAAGAATCATTCATTTTCGAATCCTTCCTGGTCACATTGTGTGTTAAACGCGCAAACACGATTGAGATGCTGATCCATTAAACAATTTAATGATTAAAAATGACTGCATCAGCTTGTGTCTGTAGTGATTCACCTCCAAACATCCACAACATAGAGCTAATATAGCTCTTAGACAAAGAAGAAAGTCCCTTCATCTCCTAAGACCTGCTGTACACAAACGTGGACAATTTCACTGCTTCAAAAAAAGATATTTGGTAATTTTATTTATTGGTTCTTCCTAACCCCAAAAAAGCTGGAAGAAATCTGAAAGAGACAAACCAAAGCTCGGTTCTTAAATTGCACTTCTTGTAAAGTTTAGGTGGCGCCAACAAAACAGCGCCACAGGAGGCGGCACAAATGTGGTGGAGTTGGCCACTTCCAAAAACTCTATGCAGGAAAAGGGCAACAAGGTTTTCACAAACTTGGAAAATCAACAAGTATGTTGTCAAATCTACTTCTTTAGTAGTTGTGTGGTGACAGCCATAGATTTGAATGTAATCTAAACAATTTAACACTATAGAGAGACTGTTATGGCATCTTATTTTACCTCAACTTGAGTCATTGCGTTCCTTAATGTCAAACCAATAGAGGATGGCATTTATCTGCAGTTATGTCTCTGCAGGCAAATCTTTATCTCTATTAGCATAAAAGTACTGTATAGGCACAGCTGCAATTTCTTGTCCATTCTGATCAAGAGATCATCAGCGTTGTGTCCCGTGTCTTGGCAGCCAGTCCACTTTTTGACATTTTAGTTTAAATGAAAATCTGTGTCATACGTTACAGCTGTTTCCCTGGTTACACTCAATCCATCAGTACGTTTTTTACTTTAAAAAAGTCATGCCAAAATAAGAAATGTTGAATGCCATGTTGACAGTGACTGACATAAGAACAAGATATAATTTTGATGTTGACATTTATGACACATCCCAGATATGTCCATTTGGGGGACCTGATCAGGATTTAGCAGTTGCCGTCAGTCAAAACGGGGCATTTGTCTTTAAAAGCAAAGTTCAAGATTCAAGATTTTTTTTATTTGTCACATACACAGTTATATGCCTGTAGTGAAATGTCGAACAAAGTGCTCATTACTTTGTTCAAACAAGGCCTTAGTTGTCACAGTTTTTAATTTGTTATTTAGTGCCATGGTACTGGTCCTTTGCACGTCAGCTTTGAGTGATAAGAAACTATTCAACATTTCATTATCTCTGACAGCGTACATCCAATATCTACCTATTTAGGTGATATCATCTCTACTTCTGTCTTCTGAACACTATAATTATCTCCAAGAATATGGAGGGCTAACTGTCAATGACAACAGAGTCTAATTGTAGAAGGCACACTTACATTTATGTCAAAACCCCAGACTGGTAAAAGTCACTCTCTTTTAGCTCCTAAAAACAATAATATTGTAAAGGTTAAAAATTTTACAAGCACGTCTCATCTTTTCTCAAACAAAGTTCAAGGTTAAATTCATCTAAATTGGTTAAACAATGCATAACCTGCAAAAAATCTAACTCTTACCTGCTGAGTACAGTTAAAGTTTACTGTATAAAATGTAAATGTGAAGTTCATTTAATATTCAAATCTACTCGCACATATTTTAACACTTTGATGAGACTCTCTGATAGTTTATCTTACCATTAGAAACCATCACATAAATTATAATGGCTTCCATTACAATAACATTATAAACAATAATATAACGTTGGCTTGCAGTATTGCTTTACTTACACTCAAGGTTTTTGGAACTCCAATTCCAATATTTTCTGTCCCAGTTTAAGGTGCATGGAGACGTTAGTATAGCCATTTTCACACAGACATTGGCATCTGGGATTTGACCAGGATCATTTGATTTTTGGTTCATTCCTATTGCCAGTTATATTGCTGGAATTTGTGCGTGCATTCACACAGATTCCAAAAAGATCCCGTAGAGACACGAGACATGTTTAAAGTCCTGCACTTGGTAGTTTTTTTTCTGCAGCGTCTGAAGTTTGCTTATTATTCACTATTTCTCTCTTCAGAAACAATGCGTTCATTTTTGTTTATGATGAGAAGGAGCGCATGAAGCGTTCTAATAGTATGCTGGTAAATTAAGTCCAGTTTGCAGACATTTGTTATTGTGAATGTTAATGTGCATTTAAAACCCCCGTTTTAAAGATATTTCTTGTTGCGATGACGCACATGCATTTTGTGTTCCATATCCATATCTATTGTGTTCATCAGATCAAAGAAATGTATACAGGTTTGTAACAACATGAGAGTGAGTAAGTGATGACAGAATTTTCATTTTTGGGTGAACTATCCCTTTAATGGCGATTAACCATAGCTGTACCCCTTCCGACCACAGCTGTCCAGTGCATTGTGATTGCCCCGAATACCTCAAGCATGTGATGAAAATGTGACGCTCCTTAACATATTTGAAAGATCAGCTCCAAAGGCAATACTTACAGGAGATAATGGCTGCATCCAAAACTGAAGGCTGCTAGTTGCCTCGCTGCCTCATGAGGCAATGACTTAATCAGCATGAAGGCAGGAAATGCATGAGATTGTGATAACTAATCCCATTTTTGAAAACTACAATACTAATTTCTCACCAGAAATGCAATCAAAATGTGCAAAAAGTGAAAATATGCTTTTATTTACACAAAATTTGTGTAAAAAAACGACCGATCACATTCCCTGCGCACACACTAGCATAGAATTGTAGGACAAGAAGAGGGTATCTCAGGAGTCAGGAAGTAAACCAAACATTGGATTTTGACATGCCTTAAAGGTCCCGTTTTCCTGTGTTTTTGGTGTGCAATATAACGTGTTCATGTTTTGTGTGTAAAAAAACATAGTATTTTTAACAAAATGTACTTTTACATGGGTTTCTCTGCGACATCTTTACTGCTTGAAAAAAGAGACGTTTCTCGTGTTGTAGGGTAGTAGCGGTGTCTGACAGTAAGCACTTTTGGTTAAAATAGATCTGATTCCTGTAAATACAGTCTGACACTATAATATCTTAGAAAAAACTTTATTTGCAAAATTTACCAGTCAGTCAGTAGTTGTGGGCAGGGCTTTATCAGTGTGATGTCACATTGACAAGAGAATCAAACAGCTAATGAAACTGCTTTGGTTTATTGGGGATTAAAAAATTAGTGGGTTGTGATCACACACTGTCAACACACATTTATGTCCCAACACCTTTAAAAAGTGGATTTTACCCATTAACATGTTTCTGTCGGCTCATACAAAAAATCTTATTTTTAAACAATAAGGGACAGCAGACACTAAGAGGCGGTTTCTCAGACCAACCTGATCTCACGGATCTCCGCATTTTTCCGTGGCCCTGCTACGGACTGTCTTTTTCCGTGGCATTCTCACGGATTGGTTACTCAACTGTTTTGTCCTATTTTCTTACCATTTTTGCTTCGGTTTAGGGTTAGAATTACATGAAATGACATCCCTACCCAAACCCAACTCTAACCCCAACGCCAGACGACAATTTTTTAAAGTTTAGAAAATATAAAAGAATACATCAGAAAAATTGTATAAACCAATAGTTAAAGTGATATACTAACGGAAACACCAAATCTAACCCTAAACCGAAGCGAAAATGGTTTGAAAATAGGAAAAAGCAGTTGAGTAACCAATCCGTGAGAATGCCACGGAAAAAGACAGTCCGTAGCAGGGCCACGGAAAAATGCGGAGATCCGTGAGAATGCCACGGAAAAATTAGCACAAAATTCCGTGACTATCCCACGGAACTTTGTGAGATCATGTTGCTCAGACAGGGCTTATTCTAGTCCCAGACTACAATGCATGTTTGAGCTTAAAAACATCTTGCACTGACATATCTTAACATATATCAGTTCCATTGTCTTGTCTCAAGATGCACCAGTTATGTTTTTTGTAATGTATGTTTGTAAAAGCTACTTAAATGTCCTAATATAACTAAGGCCTAGTTACTAAACATATTATTTCAACACATACACACATGCATGCATATTTGCGTCATACTCTGATTAGTGCTTCAGTCCCAAAGGTCGGACCAGCAGCTTTCCAGTATCCCAGGAGAGCCTCACCTAGTTAAGGAGGCTTATTAGATTTGTCCTACGAGAGGAACTGAGAGTAGCTGAAGAGAAACGCAGCATATGGACATAGACTTGTGTCCCGCCTAATTACAGGCATTATCTCATTTGCTTTTGTACTGGTACTGTTTTGCCATCTTCCATTTATTTAATTATGCTTTTCACATATTGGCATAGGGGCCATTTGGACAAAATTTCCACATGGGGGTGGGAGGGGTTTACACTGTTTAAAAAAATCTGCCTTTTCAGTAGTGTGGTGCAATTTGTCAAGCAATTAGGCACACTAATTAAATTTTTGTACCTCTAATCAAACGAATATGCTAAAACATTCTTGCCGCTGCCAGTCCGATGTCTGTTCACATTTAACTTGATGGTTTAAAAGAGGCTCCTACTCTGCCTCCCCTCTCCACTTAATCACCTCATTTGCATTTTATATTGGTAAATCAAATTAAGCACCCGTAGCTTTTAACTTGATTGACTGTGGCCAGGTCCACTCAGATGGGACTTTTTGCAGAAAATTAGACCAATTTTAATGTGTGCAGCGCCCAGTTCCCCGCATTCAGCAAATCACATTCACTCAGCTAATTAAAATGATTTTGCCCCCTTTATGTGTGTACGCTTGCATGTGCGCCTGCCAGGGGTTTGATAGATTTGCCCACCTGGTGTTGTCCATATTCTTTTCATGGTTTTATAACAGAGAGTTTTCTTTTCATCTCCCAAAAGAGCGGGCCCATGCATCAAATGCAAAAGGAGAAATAATAAGTCACGGCACTCTAGGCACTTGCTTTCACTAGATTCTTGTTGTTCCTCACTGTCAGGGAGTCAACAGGGAATGATCTGGTCACTGCTGGGATTTAATATTCAGGTAAAGCAAAATGTTGTGCTAGAAGATCAAGCCATCATTGTTTAATATGTAGTTTCTGAATGCAAAACAGATTATGTTTTATATTGGTTAGAAATGTTTCATAGCATGAATCAATATTTTAAAGAAAAAATTAAATTAAAAATTCACCGCAAAAATTTAGATGAAGGCTCTAATAAACAAGAAGGGAAGGATTATAAGAGAGAGGGGTTGTGGGGGGTTGGAAAAATGATGTGTTGTGGGAATAATCCTGGGCAGGCGCAATAGATGCAGCACTCGACTGCGAGGCCTTGTGCTGCTGCCCGCGTGCTCCCCAGGATGTGACAGTCAGCTTAATTGCAGCTTTTAGGATCATTACTGGTAGAATGTGAATGTCAAAATGGACAAGGCTCTCAGCCCCTTTGACAAACAAGCGCCTTCCATTTTGCAGCATGAGCAACCAAAGATATGGAAAAAGAAAATTCAATAATGTTTCTTGCCTGAGCAAGCTAAAAATGAATATTTTGTTCGTACACAAACACAAAAATACCTTTATCAGACTGATGGAAGTATTCATTTTTAGTGCACTGAATGGTTTGGGCTAGACCAAAAGCTTTCTTACTTGTATGCTTTTGTGTGGATTTATTTCTTTGTTAGTTTATTTTGATTGTTTGTTTCACACTGATGCATGAAGTTTCTGTGTTTACTGTTATATGTGTACTAAATTAATTTAATTATTACATAAATGATATGCATACTGGCAAATTTGGAATAATGATTAACAGAATATTTCTTAATACCTAGCAAGATCTATTTTGATCTTTATCGTAGTCTGTTCTGTTTATTAACATGGCTCATAAACATGTAATGAATGATTTATCAAATATATATGAAGAGTTTGGTTCCAAAACGCAATAAATCCATTTTGACTAATTTCTGTAAAAACGTGGTTTCTATACCAAGAAAGTGACAAGATGAAAACCACTATTTTCTGTTACAAACTTTCACATACAGTAGCAGCTTTAGGTTGTAAAAACATAAAAAATTCAAATCCATTATTGGATTTTTTTAAAGATTTATTATAAAATTTGATAATAAAAAGATTATTTTTCCAGAAAAAGCAATAAATCCATGACAATTTTTTTAATGCTATAAATCTATTGAATCAATATAAACATGTTTTATCCATTTAGTTGACTAGTGGTATACACTGATTAAAAAATAAACGTTAATGGCATTAATGAAAACACTTACTAGTGTCATATTAAGCACAATGTCATTGCTGCTCTTATACTTGGGACGTCGTCGTTGAAATTTTTTGATAGCGATCAGCTGTAAAATGTTTTGGTCCTGCCCGATTTTCGTTGACTTTGCGTAAAATAATGGAAAGTTTTTCATAAGATTCCCTGGGGTCAATGTGTTAGCATGACAGAAGCTTGATGCTGTTGTGTGAGAACAAGCACTAGCCGACATTTTCCGTCACCCGAGTGTATCTTGTGTAAAATATTAGATTTTGTACGTTTCTTCCCCATTATAGAAAACCACCACATGTTTATCAAAGCCATCAAAAGTATTATTTTGCTTTTGTTTGTTTGTTGATCACGAAGTAGCCTAGAAAGTAGATGAGGAAAACTCGGATTCCCTGTGTATTCAAAGCGCGCATTTTTGTTTACAATGCGTGGATGGAATTTACTTTTTAATACTGACCTGATACAATACTGATTTTGGCGGTAACTCTTTTTTTTAAATATATGTATACAGCAAACAGGTGCTACATTGAGATCATGTCATGTATGCAGTTTTATAGTAAATATTACTTTTGTGTCCCCATATTGGCATGTGTCAAAAGTGTCTTTAAGAGATCAATCTAATTGTTTTAATATTGATGTTGTTAATCACATATACATTTAAAAATCATTAACTAAGGTTAATTGTTGTGCTTTTGTACTTTTCTTCCATCATGAGGGTGCCTTTTGTGGCCGATTTTGACTTTATTTTCTCTGTAGACGACATATTGAGTTGAATACACAAAGTTGTGTTACCATGCTGTCCTTATTAAAAGGATTGAACTACAGTATATTTTAGAAATCTTTGAAACATGTTTTACTCTTTCTAAGATGCACTAAGTAGTAGTTTAATGACTGAGCATACAAGGGTTGTCATGTCAAATTAAAATAAAAATCTGTCAACCCTGTTATCATCAACATTATTACAATTTAGCTTGAATGCAATTTATTACGGCATATTTGTCTGATAAAATATATGTACTTATATACTAATCATATATATATATACTTAAACGTTTTTTTGTTTTACTTGAAGATTCTATTTTATTTTACTTGTTGATGTTTTATCATTATTTAAAATGTTAAAATACAAAAAAGAAGCCAAGCTAATATAAAAAATATGCAATAAATATTACAACTGATACTATTAGTAGTCTGTGAGGTGCTTTGGCGGGCATCATGTTGGAGACCACTGCTTAAGAATGACCCAAATGAGAATTTATCTGCTTATATGATTATGTTGCTTTGAAAGCTATACAGAATTCTTTGTTTTATTCACATGTAGATGTTATTTGGGAATTTTCTCAACAAATACTACAGATCAAATGGGATGAGTGATGAGAGTCTCTGATACTCACTGGAGAACTGGTTGCCCACCGCCCATCACATAAACTGAAGAGGACAGGAATCAGTGTCTCTGGGTAATATGCATAATTGTCGAGGTGCTTGTTCAGTGGCTTTCAGTCAAGCTTGTTTTTGTTTTTTCGCTTTTTTGCAAAGTGTTTTGACAACAGCTGTGACTGAAAACTGATGACAAAGGTCACTGCTCTCTACATTTATACACGTTGGAGAGCACATAGGCCAAGTGTGTTTTTATATTGTGTTGTATGAGAGCAGCCATGATAGTCATACACAAAGTGAAGATGAATGCGTGGGCAAGCTTTGTTTGTTGTGTGTGTGTGTTTGTATAACATGAAACTGTACAAGGCGACACTGCACTCTGATCATTACCAACAAAAGCACATTTTTATCAACATCATTTACTTACAGTATGGTTAAGCTGTATACTGCTAGAGGCCCATCATGTGAAGAACACCCAATACACTTTCCAGTCGCTTTCTCAAAAAAATTTTGGTAAGATTTCTAAAATATACTGCTCCCTAGGAACTAGCCTTTCAAATGGGCTTAATCTTCTTTAATGCACTATCAGAGAACTGACTGCTCAATTCCCCAAGCAGGGATTCTGGAGTGCAATAGTGCAATGATTCAGAGGCGATGTGCAGCTGACGGGGTGTAGGTTAAAAGGAGGTGTCTTACAGTTCGGTCTAAATGGTCCATATGTAAAGCTGTTTGCGACGCTAAGTTGCCCTTTGTGTGGGCGTCTGCAAAGCAAATAAATAACGTCTCATAATTTGCAGCATGGCAACACGTCGCACAGGGAATGTGCAGGTGAATCATTTGCATTCGAGATGCCCGTCCGACGCAGTCGTTAATCTTTTTCATGTGCGCTCGTAAAAGTGGCAGCTTGATGGAGTCAAGGCAAAGCGGCTTATTGGTGGACAGGTTAAATACTTAGACACCCATGGCATGCCTGCTTTCCCACATATAGGACATTCAATCGGGCCGTCCTGCAGATTTTCTTTTCGTCAGTACGGTAGTAGGTATTGCTGCATATACCTGTACATTGTAATCTTGTGACTGAGAAAGCTGTTTGTCCCATTTGCGTATTAAGTAGTTGTGATATTTTGGATTGGAAACTGGTGTCTGGAATGTTTAGCTGTTAAGTGCTCATCCTGAATGTTTTCCAGCACCAAGGCTTTGAACCGGTTCACGGAACGAAAACCAGAAACTTTTGATGTTTTGCAAGGAACATAAACGAAACCAGAAACTTTTCAAAAATATATGTTCCGGAACACAACCGTTTATTGAAAATAATGCTAACCGGTTAATACCGTTAATTTTTTTTCCGTTCTATGACAAGATTTCTGTGTAATATGACTCGGTGAAGTTCACTTCCGGTCATCCTACCTATGATGCGGTATGCCCGTGCACATGTTATGTAGTAACTTTATTTTTTTGTTCTAACCGGTTCAGGAACGTCAACTTTAGGGTTGAACCGAAAACCGGAAACGTTAAAATACTGTTTCTGTTCGGAACGAACCAATTGGGAAAAAATTCTGGTTCAAAGCGCTGTCCAGCACATTTCTAAACGGTTTGTGTTTCTGACTAAATTAACCCCCCAGTGTGAGCTTGTGTTAGGGTCTACTATTTATAATGATTGTTGTGTGCAACGGCAGGCTATCAAGTCACTTCAAAAGCATTGTCATTGGTAAACAATGACGCCTCTGTTTACATGTCTTAAAACACCCTGACACATCCTCTCATATTGAACCTACAGTAGTCCCCGTTTGCCAACGAAAATATTGATGGGATGATTATTTATGATTTATATGGATCCTCCAGGAAGATGAGGGGTTGTATTTTGTTATTGAATCACATTATCTGTATCATTGGACAATTACCCGCTCAGTGAAGTCTGTGTATTTTTAGCCTAATATTTTTGGTCCCTTTCCTACTGAGAGAATCAGCATTAAATTCAATACACAGTCATAATGAGGTTATTGGAGGAAAGAGTCGGCCATGTTGGGTCAGGCTGTTGTTCATGCAATCTCCAATGCTGGTCTTTGAGATACCTTTGCACTCTTATAACCTGACCAGTTTCATGGAAATATTTCTCCTGAGGATAAATTATGGGGTAGGTCAGATGTGAGCTCTTCAGAATAGCTCACATCTGATCCCAATAGTTCTCAACCCTCTTATTACTCTTATTCTTGTAAAGATGTTACACAGTTTGCCCACAAAATGCATTGAAAATCTGTTTTGTTCTGCCTTAAGTCAGTGAATATGCCATCTAAAGTGATTGTATTTGTTTCACTTTAGTAAGCTGTGATGTGAGAATTAGGTGAGGTGAAACATTCTACTTTTAATGGCCAACACAGCTTTCACGAGGGCTGGACAAAAGCTGGAAAAAAGTATGGGAGAAAAGATGCTTCCCCGATTACTCTTAGCTTGCTTAGGACGGCAAAAGCCACCAAATTTTATATTCAGTATTCTAATTAGTTGTCTTAAAAGCCAACAATGCTGCTTTTGTAAGGAAGTGAGTCATTAAATATACATCACGTCTGTATATAAATTATGCTCTCGCTGTAAGCTTAGAAGACAGCGTTATTTCAGTTTTAAAACTGCGCCCTGAATGCGGCCAACACAATGTCGGTTGTGAATCATATTTGGATTGTTCTCAAGAGGTTGAAACGGGATAGCAATTGACCGAATCAATATAAAAGAAGAAGATTGTGTGTTTTCAGACATCCTCACCTGTGAGGCCATGTGCCCCTTTCTTCTATTGAAAGTCAGTCGTAGGCCTTTTCCTCCTCCTGGGGCTTCCTGATCTTTATAAGCATATTAATCTGACTCGAATTGGCTGTGAGGGAAAAATGGGAGACTATTAAGTCTCAAAGCATTAGTGCATGGCTGTCCCAGTCGACTGCTTCCACGAACAAATGATTAAGGTGTACTCTTTATACATTTTTTATAAGTGCTATCTCTCCTGGATATCAGCCAAGCAGGTCCAAGTAGAATTGGGTCTTTCCAGTGTTTTTAAAACAGACGTTATATAGGCCTCCGATTACTCATTTGATTTTTTTCTGAAAAACCATCCCATTGGATTTCTAAGGAAGCGTAGTGTTTTGTCTCCTGTTAAAGAGACTGACACCGGAGCAACGTGACTCTTGTCATTGTGAGCTTTATCGGTGATCTTTCTCTGGATGTGAAGGGCTTTGCCCTGCCACCTGTTCAGGTCTTCCACTTCTCCTTAGCTGCTTATCATGATTTCTCATCAAAACTGTTTCTAGATGTGAGATTTATATTGGTGAAGTAAATTCCCAATTCCATCATGACAAATATATTTACCTACAGATTAATGTACTCATTTCTTATTATACAAAAAAAAGATTTGCAAGGAATGATCATTGGTGGCTGGAGGATCATTATAACTGGGTTTTGGTCAAGTAAATATATGATGTTTTTTTTAATGGTATTTTGAAGATTAGACGATTTAACAAAAAAAAACAACCATCATTGTATTTTCATAACTTAATATATAGCATATATGGGGTGTTATCTAAATTTATAAAATCAAAAGAGGCATCAGTCATGTATTAATTTTTTTCAGTCATAGCATAACCTGAATATTGGTCCTTTTATGTCATGATTTTGTGATTCTAACCTGCACACAAAATGTACACAAGTAATTTAGTCTAATAGCTGAAGGAGAAGAGAGTCATTTGTTTTTAACAGCTATTTAGTTGATGCCCAGTGGGGATTTGCGTTGCCTTGGTTTCCAAGATAGTATCAAAGTAAGGCTCGTGGGCTGTTTAATACATGTCGTAAGCTAACCAGTCACCAACCTTAATCAGCCCTTGAGTTGCCATGACAAGAGTTACATGTGGATTTATATAAGGTTATAGCCGAGATCTTATTTCGCATAAGAGGTTTATAATGGATACTTTGCACTGTAAACTAATGTGGAAATAGCATAAAGGAGAAGTTAACAGTAATAACTATTTATATATAGTTTAAAATGATATTTACTTTGAGTAGTATTGATTTGTGTTGTTTGAAAACATATTACGACACTAAAATGTCTGAATCATAGACAAAAGGTACAAAAGATGCCACTGGAACAGTACCCATAATGTACCATTTAGGTACCAATATGTATACATTTTGTACCAATATTTACATCTGAGGTACTAATATTAACTCTTTAGGTTCAAATGTATACTTTTTAAAAGGGTACCTGTCTCCCAAGTGACAGCACTTTTTTCTGAGCATGTACAGTATATTATGTAAATTAAATATGTGCACAAAAGTAGGGGAGAGCGGGGCACAAAGTAACGCTGTTTGGCTTTGGTTCTATCATTCAAAAAATATTTAAGGTTAATAATTTCTTACAAACATCTCTGCTACAAATGAACACTTAAAGTTTGGGTGACCTACCGTTATTGTACAATTACACAGAAAGTACCCCATAGGTGGGGTTAATTGTAACAAACAGAGGGTTTGTTCTAATACCTGCTAGTAAATTTTGTTTAAACACAAATAATATAATAAAATTCTGTCTATATACTAAAGGTGGATATTGTTTATCTGCCTATAATAGATAGATATTCACACATTCTCCATGCATAATCCTTCATCTTACCATCTTTTTATTACTTATCAAAGCATATAAATAGATTGTTTTGAAAGGGCTGCACAATTAAGACAAAAAAAATCATAATTGTCAGTTATTTCCCCTGATATTGTATTAGCAGTTATCATTTTTATTTATAGTAATTACATTGTTTTCATTTCATTATTATTGTATACTGGAGGCTTAATTGTAACGCTGTGTTACAAATTACCCCACTGTGTAAAAATGTTTTCAATCCCAGCTATCAGTTACTAGGAGTGTTATGTTTGGTGTTATGTTTAAGATAACAAGACAGTGATTAAAAGGTTGGAGTTGGTGACTTGCACACCCAACTCAGAAAAACATCAGAAAATGTTCCCCTTGACTTGTAATAGATCAGCAATGCATTTAAAAATACCCCTCAATGAAATTTTTACATGAAAGCTCTGTCAAATCTGTTGAATTTAAACACTCCTGAAAAATATACTTATAATTCACAATCATCAATCATTACTATTTTCAACAGATATTACTTGCATTACTTGCATATGCCTGTATCTTTAAACATTGTTACTATAAATCATGTTACTATTAGTCCACTGTTAGAAAAAAAACAAAAAAGGTCCCAATCTATCACTAACAAGCTCCTAATATGAACCATTTATACATTTGGAATCAGAATGTACCTATAATCTGAAAGTGATATAGGGATCATTTTTGACCAAACTTCCTAAACTCGTGTGTGCATGCATTAACCTACTAAGACCAGAGTTTTGGTTTGTCTTTCTTAGAACACAAAGCAGTGTTTTTGTCCATGTTTGTGTACAACAGATTCCAGTTACACAGAATTAAGTATTATGGTCCAAATAACAAAAAATGTGATGTCATCCAGGTCTTAGGAGGTTGAGTTTGACACACCGTGAACAAATGTAGATGTAATGATATCAAAAATATTGGTTGTGGGACAAAACAATAACACTTTACTTCGACAGCTCAGTTTAAACATTTTACTAAATACTTTTGCAGCTTCTTGTCAGCTACCAGTCATTGAATTATAAGTAAACATTTTGCTTAATATGTGCTAATACTTTATTGTGATGATCCCTCAAAAGACATTTAACTAAACGTAAGTGACGGCAACTACATTTTAACTTAATCTACAAACCTGTTCCCTTACCCGTTCCATAACAGTCTAATAATACTCTAATGAGCGTTAGTTGCATAAAGTTGCAAATTTATGTGATTTAGTTGCAAAGTTACTTTCAGTTAAATGTCGTAAGTAGTCTATTAATAAAAAAGTGTTACTGACACAGCTAATTGACTTCTTAATATTAACGCATTATTTCTGCATCTGAAAACATTAATGTTACTACACTCTAAAAAATACTGGGTTATTTTCAATTCAGATACAGAGAGGTTCCTTGTTTTAGCTTTCTTTAAATTATTATCTTTTAATTTACATATATTGCCATCTCACATCTCTTCATTATTTAAAAAAATCCATGAACTCGACACCACGTTTGGTTTAAAAGCGTTTTCATTTCTCATGAAACACAAACCAGTCACGTTTGTCACCTCCAAGTCTTCTACCCCATATGTCAACATCACTCTATTCCTTCCTATTCCCAGTGAAGATGTTTTGACGTGATCTACCCATGAAAATGATTGAAAAGTCTGCCCAGGGGTATGCTGTAAAGAGACCGGGTCATTTGTGGGGATGAAAAGTTGGAGTGTGCCCCGAGCGTGATTCCCTGTGGATTCGTAAAGCTTGGCTCGCAGGACGGCATAGCTCTTAGCATTCTTTTTTCACACGTGCTATGCTGACAAGTAACACTTGGAGTGTCCTCTTCATCGACACATTCCAAAGAGGCTCAGGCTTAGCCAGCACGTCTCTCTCTAGATCTGCTGACAGACTCTGAAAGCCTCCAGAAGAGCCTATGTTCCTTACACATCCTGTTTCTCCAAACCCTGGAACAGAAACTTGATTGCCAAACGCAATCGTAAAGCACCACTCTTGAGAAACTTAAGAATATTCATTTATACGTATTGTCTACCCTGCAATATGTACTGGAAGAAAAATGCATTACACTTTCCGTCTAGTCTGGTGTTTTAAATGTGTATAAATAACTATTTCCATGCAGGGCATCCTACTTGGCCAGACACACATGCAGGATTTTGTACATAAAATCTTTTTAATTTTGTATAATGTTATAGCAGATAACATTCTACATTTCATTTACATTCTAAATAGTACAGTAATCTTCTTCTTAAACGACAGATGTACAGTAAGTTACGTGAACCGTCTGGCATTGGTTGCCACCGCTGAACAATTGAGGGTTGAGCTCACCAGTCTCCCTGGTGTTGTGACTCTGTGGTCAGGCTTTGGACCTTAGGGAGGGATTGCTTGCCCAGTTCACAATGCAGTCGGGTCTCAACCAGGAGACTGTGATTGTTCCATGGAGCCTCCTCCAGGTACAGTGCTGCTTTTGTTCCGGTAAGTCTGCAAGCTGAATGCAGTCCGGGAGGCTTGACCAGCTTTAGGAACTATTCTATCAGCAGGCTTTGTGCTATACCCAACGGCCCTCTTCTACTAGGACCAGAGAATAGAGCTGACATTTTAAACAGAGGGCTCCTACACTGTAGTTCGGTGTCACTTAAGGAGTCGCACAACAAATCACCTATAAGAAAGGCATCATAGGTTAGGCCATTTTTACTGCTTAACCATTACTACTAATGTTCCATTCCACGCATGTGCTGTTTTTAGTGGTTGAATTGCAAATTACTTCTGACTCACCAACATGATTTAAAGAATCTCAATGAGTTGTGCCGTGAGCCAGGTTTCAGCTGAATGAACCTGGTTGTCATAGGTGTTCAGCTGTAGGACATGCTGTTCTTTTGTGCATAACAAACAGCAACGTGAAAGAAATTGAAGTAAATAATGAAAAAAACATATTTTTTACTGAGAAATGTTTTTTTGAAATAATGATGAAAGAGCCTTCAAGTCTTCACAGTGTTTTTTCAAATATGTTTATATGAATTTATATAAGTAATGTGGTCAAAATAAATAAAAACATCAAGCAATTAAATGGTAAAAAATATATTATTTGGTTTTAAATTATGTTGTGGTAGCCCAATAAACTAGTCTATAATGACTCGCTTATTAGAATAAATACATACATTTAAATTGTGCACTGGAACCACTATTGTAAAATAATTATTCACCTCCTCAACGAACAAAAAAATGAATATGGGGTTGTTGACAAAATAGTAAACTAGTAACTTTGTCCCAGGTACTGCCATATACCATAATTGGTGTATTCAGATATTGCATATTTCCTATTGTGATGTTGTCACAGTCAAAGCTTAATTTAAAGAAAAATATTTTGCTCAACTCAATTCTTCAATGGAAATGATAAAGGCAAACAAAAAACAGCAGTGCAAACCCATCTTTCTTACCTTCTCGGTGTATGTAAAATTATAAGATGGACAATAATTTGCAAGAGAAAATAGCTCTGCATAATGAACATCCCAACTGCCTGCAATTGATTTCTGCAGCATGCAAGCTCAGCAATTTATATCCAGTCATGGACTGTGAAAGGTGGCTGGACTAGCAAGGTCATTGCAGTTTTTATGACAACCTTGATATGATTCAAATGTTGGGAGTTAATGGTATTAGAGAACTGTTTGCACATTGGGTATATTAATAAAATGGTAATTGCCTAATTCTTTAGGCCAGCTATAATGACCAATTGTTGTAAGGGTAATGTGAAAATTATCTGCTTGTTATTCATACAGTTGTCTCTATACACCACTTTTATACGACAACATATTGTGCTTACAATGCTGTAAATGTCAAGTTATTTAACAAAATATATTTTCTATAGCTCACTAGCTTTACTGGACATAAGATATTATGAAATTGAGATGTAGGGATTCATATTTAAAAAAGCTTCACGTGTTCGGCCGTTCACTTACAGTTCACGTCAAATTTTATTGATCAAATTTTCCTGAAGATAACTCGACATATGGCGTTGTTCTTACATCATTCTTTGATAAAAGTACAGGACGCGTAAAGTATAATTGATCATTCTGAGCCGACAATATTCTTTTACTCATTTTTTTACTTCAGCAAGTAAAAGTACACAAAAGTGGCATGTCATTCGACAATAAATAATAAAATATTTTGTAATACAGGAACAAAAAAAGAAACCTTCTAATCATTCATATTAACTTAAACCTATACACATCTTTGGGAAAGAAAACGTTCTCGGACGGACACAAACACATGAAATTCCCACACAGCTTGTGGCAAAATAGAGGTATACCTTGTTGCAATGCTTTAGTACTTGGACTTGAAAAGAGACCATATAAGAAAACTGTAATCGCAGTAGACCTCGGCTGCCATAACCTCTTCAAAACGACTTATTTGTGAACTAGTCCATTTCAATCTATTATATAGAAAGAAAATAAACAGTCATGGGTTCATTATAGGCTACTCACGTTGCGCACAAAGTAGGCTATATGGATGTATATTAGACTACGTTCATTTGCGTCTTAAATCCGTAGAGGTCCATTGATTTGTCAAAAAAGTGGGAAAAGAAATGTGTAGGAGTATTTGGCAAAAGTGTAGCCGATCAGGTCCACTCGGCCGCGGGCACTGTGATGGTCATGTGAATACGTGCGCCGACTGTGTCCACTTTCGCTGGAGTTTGCAACTGCTCATCAACAATAATCTACTTATTAATGGTCTTTTCGGCACTCGTTGGACTTGCTCGGTACAGCTGAGTGTGTTTAAATCCCATGATTGTCATCACAGTGTATAAATACAACCAAGTATTCGATATAGAGGCCTCGTGCAGTTGGAGGATGGGGTTTTATTCAGGAGTGGCCCTAAATGAAATAGGGATGGAAGAAACTTCACGACCCCCTCTCTGAGATTGGTTCCCCGACGCATCCTTTTCTAGACCTCTGGTGCAGGAGATAATCCATTGGTCTAGGCCTCTATAGGACTCGCTACCATACTGTTTGGTGTATCGGGCAGCTGAGAGGACATCGAGGCGACCTCGCTTCCCGTGGAGTTCGATCCAGGCCCTCCTTCTGAAAAATTTACCTAAAATATGAAAAATATATTATTATTATTATTATTATTATTATTATAAGCGATTGTTGTAATGGTTGTGTTCATGCTGATGGTTTTGTCTTGTTGCAGTTGCCTGTCTTAACGCACAGTTTTGCGCACTCACCAGTTGCTGGAAAGCAGGCTGGTCGATGTCACTCTGCAGTGCGAAGTCACTCAAGACTTTCCAAGGCGGTTGGTAACTCTGCACCTCCACTTGGTTTGCCTGCAAACCACCGTCGTGTCTCTCTGGACTGGTTGCCACCATTGGAGTTCCTGTCATTCCTTGGATGTTCTGTAGATTGGCACACATTTATTCGTATTTTAAATATATATATTACGCGTTTATATATAAAATACAAACTTTATTTTCCAAAAATGCGATGCTTTACTTTCAACAAAATATTTTTATTTATTAGACCAAAGCACCACCGGCCTTACCGTTTTGTCGTTGGGTTGCTGCTGTTGAAGTTGCTTCATCAGTATGCTCCTCTTTTTGTCCTTGCATCGCTTGTTTTGAAACCAAACCCTGATGACTCTCGGGCTTAGACCCGTCATTTCAACGAGCTGCTCTTTCATAAGGGCATCGGGTCGAGGGTTGGCATTGTAACAAGTCCTTAAGGTATGAAGCTGTTTTTCGTTAAGGACTGTCCGGACGCGGGTCGTTTTCTCGGGCTGCTTGTGCACATGAGGTCGAAGCGCAGGCTGACGTGCTGAAATAGGCTCTGCTGCGAAAAAAATTAAAAATAAAAATGAAATAAATAAAATGGTTGTTAATTACAAAAAGCTCATGTTATAACTCGGAAAGTGTTAGAATCTAGACTTTGTCAAGCGATTATAGTCAAGCAATTTATATGGATACAAACTTTGCAGTATAAGGCTACATAGAGATAATATACTTAATATAAAGTAATAATAATATTAATAAAAACTATTTACAAAAATAGTTAAAACGGAAGTTTGTAGTGACCTCAAACTAGTGTTTTAAGCAAGAATTACATATTCATGTGTTTGATATTTTGCTGAGTTGCCAAAGGAAATAGCTTAAAATGCATCATTTATAAACCAATAACAAATAAATATATTTATCCCCATATGTAATTAATAATTCTGCACATTAAGGCCTTTTTTAAGTACTTTAAATGCAGCCCTTGTTGCAGTCCTTGTTCTAGCTGGATGCAATAAATTTGGAGGGCGATTATGACCCAATGCGTCACACAGATAGGTTTACGACACTTAATTAAACCAATCTGTGCATACCTCTAAATTTTAAATAATCAGGTCCACCCATGCACTGTACTACCATATCATTATTTTAAAGCAGCTTCTTATCAATGCGCATGCATTAATTAACAACAAATTTTGTGGTGGTTACACATTTAATGACAAATTCTTTACTCAAAATGTTTTCACAAAATTAAATTATGCTTTAAAATACTGAAACTAAATTTGTCAGTAAATCGGTATAACATGTTAACCAATTAAACAACTTGAAAGCTATTTTTTTCGAGGGCCTTTAAAATTTGGAGTATCCTTAATGCGTTTAAATTTAAGGCTGACTTAAAATATGATAGCTTTATGCTTTTACTTGTCACACACACATCATACATTTAATCGCATGTCTCATCATTTCACAGTTTAAGATTTAATTTTGATCAATTGCATTTATATTCTGCTTATTTATCCAGCATAGAAGCTGACACTGTTGCGTGGTTGCCTCTAATCGGTAGAGACTATCCATTTCATGCATGAAGAGCTGAATTCAATAACAGTCAAACAACAAGAATATAAAAAATAATACTGTCAAACCGAACGTACGGTTGACTTATAATAACATCCTTATTTAAGGGTGACGCATCTATAAAAAAAGTCTAAATCTTGCAAAGTATAACAGGGGTTGCTGACAGTTATTTCTTTGTGAAACAGATTTTAAACATCTATAAATTATTATGTCTACAGAAGTTCACACAGAGAAATAATGCGCTTGAGCAAACAACATTTTGTAATAGAATATTATGCCTACCTGCCATTTGTAAAGGTCTCGCCGGATGCAATGGGCTTAACGGGTCACCAGCACCCATTGTTGCCCGCTCCACTACGTCATGGTCGGCCCTGCAGAAGAGTCCATCTTCCCGTAGAGCAAACTCGTCTCCCGGGATGAGCTGCCGACTACACGCCACACATCTAAAACACTCAATATGATAAACCTTCGAGCGTGCTCTCATAACAAAGTCATTCTTGCTGAAACCGATGTTGCACTTAGCACATTTAATGCCGTATAACCTGCAAAAGAGGAAAGAAAATAAATTAAAATGTGCAATATTTTAGTAAAATAATAAATACCATATTTAAAAAACATTTTAACAATCACTCGAAGTAAGAATTGTGGTCAATATTCTATTGAATATATCAATGGTAAGAGAAATAAAAAATTTTGTAATTGCCAGAAATAATTGCCATGTTAAAAATTGATTTATAAAAGACAATCCAAGCTATACAAGTCAGTGTACAAGTTGTTAAAAATCGTTTACTAACTAATAATTACATTATTCGTTATTATTACAGAACAACAAAAAACAACAATAATAATGACAACAACAATCGTAAACCAGTAATAATAATAATAATAATCTGAAAGCTATTATGCATATTTTAAATAGTGATGCTTATCCCTGACATAAAACTTGTCGCATTTAACAATGTTATATTCTGTATTGTCAATGACCGACTCAATGCGATTAAATTTCGGAGAGTTACATGTTGAAATACTCTATTAATGAATAAAGCTCCACAATAACTTCGGAGCAATTGTACAGCAGCCTCATTTACAACATGAGATTAGCATATAGGTGCTGTCTAGTAAAAAAAAATGAATGACAGCATGCTACCGTATAGCAACAACGAATAATGAGAGGTTACTGTCATTCAGTTGTCCACACTCGAAAACTAAAACATGACCTAATTGAGCTGCATTACCTGATGTAGTCCCGTTTACAGTAAGTTTTTCCATCTCGGACAAAACACGTACAGGACTCGTCTAGGTACTGGTTACATTCTGCACATTTCAAACACGCCGCGTGCCACTCCAGGTCCGGGGACACCCGCAAAATATACTGGTCATGGATTTGGTTCCCACAGCCGACACACAACGAGATTATACGTTTTTCTAATTGCGAAAAAGAAAGCACACAACAATGTATGTAAGCACTTTTTGAATAGAACTGCAACAGTATCTGTATCATGTTATGCTCTAATCTGCCAGTTTAATACTTAAACAATATATGTAAAATAAAAGACACTAAAAAGGGATGCTGACAACTGTCAAATGATTGGCAGAATTTGTCAAACGACATTGCTAATAAAAATAGGCGAATAATAATAATAGCCTGATGATGATGATAATAATAATAATAATAATAATAATAACAATAATAATAATAATAATAATAAATCCGTTAAATGAAATGTAATTTCTATATGAAATTGTTAATAGGCCCTTTCTGTAGTGATTTAACATGAAGAAGTGTTGTATTAGTGCCTATACGCATTTCACCGTCATTTTATTCTGTAAAGAACTTTTAAACTTTTGACAAACACGAAACAAAGTATTTAGAAACAAAAGTATTCGCAAACAGACATTGCTCATCATAATTAGCTAAATGTATCAGTGTCACTAGACAAATAAATAGACATTGCAGCATAACTTACTTTTTGGTGGGTCCCCCATGTCTCCCATGTCAAGAAAGTAAGGCGGTGTTAGGTCCACTTTTAAAACGGAGAAAAGGCCCTTAGCGCCCGTGTTTTGATCAGTGAAGGTGGGAAAGTGGCCGAGGGTTCGAGGTGTTGCAGGACTTCCCGGAATCGAGATGCTTGCGATTAGAGTTAGGGGTGTGTGTTGCGCTCCTGTGCTTGGTCACAGTATTGATGGTCCACTCTTGTCCCTATCTCTCTCCCTCTCTCAAACTCCTTCGGCTTCAGCTCTTCTCTCTCTCTATTGGTCTGACGTAGGACACTGATACGTCACCTTTATGAGAAGCTGATTGGATATGGAAAGACGACCGAACAGCTGTTCGGAGCCGGCTCTAATGAGTTGTGTTGCATTTACTTTTATTTCATTCATACATTTTCTCAATATTTTGATACTTAATTGTGGAATGAAATAAACACAAAACATGTAAAGCAAAATATCTTAAGCTATTATATATTTTAACTAAAATATATATAATAGACATATATTTTATTTATATTAAATATTTTAGTATAGTAGTACAATTTAGCCTTATTGAGTAATATCAGAAAATTGTGTTACTGTCATTGCGTGTTCATTAATGATATTTTATTTTTTATTTTTTTGGTGTAGGCTTATTTTGATTTATGACAATTTAAGTTAATACTATTTTGCTTCCTTGTAGCTAAAATATGCTATTAAAATATGTATAGCCTAAATAGTAAATAAAAATCAGGAGGGCTGACAATAATATAGCCTTATGTGCCAAGTCAAAATAATAAATATTTTGTTTTTATAAAGTCAGTGAAAGAAACAAACAAACCTCTATTTGATCTGACACATATATATATATATATATATATATATATATATATATATATATAAAGGGAATCTCTGCTCCGACCAGGGAAAGGTGCACATCCGTATTTAGGCAGTTGCTCACATGGGTGCATAACACGATTGAAATCGATGGCGCATTTCAGGGTTGTCGCTTTTCAAACTAAAACGCAATTACAGCATATAATTGCAGATAATGACCGTTTTAAACTGCGCGAGGCACGCGTGTAAAATAATCTCAATGTAAGTAATGGATTGGTTGAACAAACAGGCTGAACATTGCACAGAGTTGCCAAAATCACACGAATCTTTTACATCGGCAGGGTTAGTTTAACTGGGAAACAGAGAAATATTTTTTTATTTATGCTTGAGTTAAACTGAGCCATCAGTTTGCAACCCACATTATTCAGATTCGTACATTATTTCAGCACATTTTGTGTGATAGACACAATATCTGTTTTGAAGAAAAAAACGAATGTCTTTCAATCATAATGGATGAAAATGTACAACACATTTTTAACATTTCATGAATACAGCACAAGTGTCCGAGATATGACAGCAGGGTTGCGGTTAGACTCCATAACAGACACAAACACGCCCTCTTGTGTTAGCAGTGTGACCCAAAATCAGATCCACCAAACAAAGACACAAGAAATAATGGACGAGCTTGTGTTGTGAATATTCTGAGGGATTGCTGTATTATCTATTTAGCAATTTGTGATTATTTTGTATTGGAGAATGTACAGCCTATGTCCATATTAGGCATTGTTTGTGGCACAGCATATTTTCTTTTATGTCCATAACCTTTATGTTTTGTGTTTCTCATAGGGCGGCATCACTCATAGGGCAGCATCACTTTGCATGCTTTGCACTTTGCATGCTACAGTCCAGTATAGGAACACATGCAATTCCTACCCAGTATAACAAAAAAACCCAGCATTATCATGTTTTTTTCAGCATGGTTTCAGTCAATTTATTGTTCAATTTATTACTGATACTAATCAAGTACTAAACTAAAGTATTATTTAACAGATTAATAAGGAATAACACTGAAGACCTATAGAAATGCACTGCAATCCACAAGCATTGTAAAGCAAGTAGCCTATGTTTAATTGATGCATTTATTGAATGTAAATAAATACTTTTTTCTAAAAAGAATGTGATCTCTATATCAAACGTGCTAAAACACCATATAAACAGTTTTCATATAACTGCTTACAGTGTAACATTTTGCTATAAATGACTGACTTCATGAGGTATAATGCATCATCATCTTGTTTGGCAGTATAAATTATCAGGATAAGTATGATTTCCACCATATAGCAAATTACATAAATACATTTCTTTAGCAAGGAGACATCAAGTAAATAAATGACACTTATGCTAAATGTGTCTATATGAAAAGTTTAATCATTATACTGTCAAAAATCATTTTTTTTTTATTATTAGGTATGGGTTCTGCAACCTAAAACATTTCTAACAGATTAAATCTGTCAACAAAATTAAAAGTCAATTTATCCCCAGGTCTTTATTATTCTTATGATCAAGTGAGGGCAATGATTCATTGAAATGTGTTTACCTGACAGTTAAATCATATGGAAATTCGCTTCCTTTCCTGGAGATTAAATCTTTCACTTATTTCTTTCTGTAGGTATCGCATAATTCACTTATGTTCTTACATTACTACTTCTCTGTAGAAACAGTTCTGTGCAATTATATTATGATTAGAAGGGTTTTGTGAGCACTGTGTATAGGACGGTGGCATCCTGTAGGCAATGCTTTTGCAAATCATTGTTTCAGATGCATAAAACAAAAATATTTATACCAACATAATTCTAGAACGTCATTACCAGTATAACTTTACTTAGCTAAAACAAATACCAATAAGTATTGTGTTCTCAAGTTTTATTTGTTATGTCATAACATGACACCTACTACCTCTTGTGCTTGCTGCAATCTTACAAAGATCCAGCCCTGACAATCTCAGCACAATGGGTATTTGTTTTTGGACTTAAAGTAGTCATGTTACATCTTAATAAAGCTACGTTACATGCAATCCTTACTATATGGTAATCACTGCATGCCAACTTAGGGAGGAGCTATACAAGGTTATTTATTTGTCTGTTTGTTTTTAGGGCAGCACTGACATAAAGGAATAAATACAAAAAATACAATTTGCTTACCCTTATGTTGTTTTAAACCTGCCTTTCCTTCATGAAATATACAAGATGATGTTACTGAATGATCACTGAATTTAGAAAGGGGTAAACATTCATAATTTTTTATCTTTTGTATTTTACAGAAGAATAAAATCATCTAGGTTAGAAATTAGTTCAAGGTAAGTTTTCAAGCTTTGAAAAAATACCAGGATATTTTGGTAGGAATTCAAAATTGCTTCTGGGGATAAATACTACAGTTAGTAGGTTTTCAGACTATTCTGTTTGAAAGTGTGACCCTTATTCAGGTCTCTCAGCTTCACGGATCATCCTCACGGCTGAAGCTTGGCTAAATTTGGAAATGCATTTGGAGGCAATGGAGGTCAGAACACAACCTGAAGGATGCGTTCTATGGACAAAGTACCCTTTATGCCCTTTGTTTTAATAGAATGCATTATATCTTTTGGTAAAGAAAGAAAGAAAGAAAGAAAGAAATATGGAAACATATCCATTTCATGTTTCATATATCTTAAATCATATCACAGAAATGTTCATCCCTGTACAGTACAGTATGTCTATGTCTATCATGAGCATGACTATAGGTACCAGTACAAGTCTTATACTGAAGGCTTTTTATTGAGATGTTATTATTGGTGCAGTGCTACAAAGACTGTAGTCAAAGACTACAGTGTGCAATGCTCTCTCAGCCTTTTTCAGAGGAGTTGAAGTATCAATGCGCTTGTAAATTTAGGCTGTTAGATTCAATATGACAACAGTAGTCAGTCCTTACAGCCCAGCAGGAGTCCACTGTTGAATGGTAAGACGAGCAGCGTTTCAGCTACTTTGTGTGCATTTGTGTGTGTACTTACGACTGTATGTGTATGTGTGTGTGTGTGTGTGTGTGTGTGTGTGTGTGTGTGTGTGTGTGTGTGTGTGTGTGTGTGTGTGTGTGTGTGTGTGTGTGTACGGTAAGTGTCTCCTCATTTTTTAAGACCTAATACTTATAATGGAGATCTCTTCACACTAAGCAACTATATGTTTTAGTGTTTGTGTGTGTTAATGCAGTGTACTACGTGTTTTCACAAAATGAGTCACTTTGATTGCATTTTAACATGTTCTGAAGAACAGAGCTAAAACAAACTTCAAACCTCATCACTTTGACAGACACTCTATCTTGCCAAATTTGTCATATCCACCATCTTCAGATTCTTTACATGTTTCTTTCCATTTCCTATCAGTTTTTGGAAAATAAAGATTAAGTGCATTCAGCATTGCATTGGATTTTGTCATTTATAATGACAATAAACATTACAGTATGTGTAAAACCTCCATTATTTATTTATTCTCCTTGAAACAGGTGAGTTTGCAGTTTGCACTTTAGTCCCCCTGTTGTGCTCATCTTTTAAATATATAAATATAGATTTCTGCCATCTCAAAAGATTTAGGTAGGTATCACATGCAATGTTTTGTGTTACGTTTGTTATTTGCTTTTGTTTGTTCATCTACATTAATAAAAAAGTTGACACAAACATTTAAAGTGAATTGTCTCAATAAGATGAGATATAAGGGTATCAACCAGTGGTGGCTCGTGACTGCTCATCCGAGGGGCGCAAATTCAAAATATGTGTTCGGAGTATCATGTGTGTTGCTTGTGTTTTCAAAATATGTGTTTGTTACATCATGTGAACCATGTGCATCACGTGTTTTGTCAAAATAAGTGCCTGCTGCACACGCGTCAAAACCGTTTAAGATAAAACTAACACAGTCTCACCCCATGGCGTCAATATTTGACTACACTTGACCATGCGTCAATATGTTGACGCGGAGGGTATACCTTTCGCGTCATTTTTTGACGAACTGGGGACTTCAATACTATTACGTCCGTTGCATTCTCTTTCCTATTTTCTTACCATTTTCGCGTCGGTTTAGGGTTAGATTACGCAAAATTAAACAGTGTACGCGAAATTAAACAGTTGTCACCTGGCGTTGGGGTAAGAGTTAGGTACGCGAAATTAAACAGTTGTCACCTGGCGTTGGGGTTAGAGTTAGGTTTGGGTAGGGATGTCATTATGCAAATCTAACCCTAAACCGATGCGAAAATGGTAAGAAAATAGGAAAGAGAATGCAACGGACGTAATAGTATTGAAGTCCCCAGTTCGTCAAAAAATGACGCGAAAGGTATACCCTCCGTGTCAACATATTGACGCATGGTCAAGTGTCGTCAAATACTGACGCCATGGGGTGAGACTGGGTTGATAAAACAGACGCTCACGTTCACAAAATGTACACAAGACACTCCCTTAACAGTAAACTGTGATTATGCATGAGATGATGCGAGTATCTGGCAAACGCGACCCTGATAGCAATAAGCTCCGGGACGGATCCGCAACGGATCCAGACCGGAGCTGTCGGCTTCGGAGCAGATCCGTTGCAGATCCGTTCCGGACCCTATTGCTATCAGGGGAGCGTCTCTTTTATCATAAACCCTTTAGACGCGTCTGCAGCAGGCACTTATTTTGACCAGTCACGTGATGCACACAGGATCACTCGACGCGCAGTACACATATTTTGAAATTAGGAACCACACACATGACGGGCTACATACATGTTGTGACAAACTTTGCATTAAGCGTCCTCGATTAAAGAAGTCACCGGCCACCACTGGTATCAACTCGTAAAGGTTTTAAAGGTTCAATTAACTGAAGCATCCATCACTGTTTTGTTACAGATATGTATCAAATGCAAAAGAAGTTTCACTATAGTCTTCAGTAGCAGTCTTATCGAGACAACCTCATAAGTCGTTTGTGCAAGCACCTTATTACAACGTAAAGTGACGTTTTAAGGCATTAGTGTCCTCTAGCGGCAGTAGCTTATAACTACAATCTGTTGTTACGTTTTAAGGTTTTTGCCTTATATATCAGATTAAACACATTTAATTTGATAAATTTGTAAATGTAGAAATGGTTTCATAAACATTTATGGTTCTAAAGATATTTTGGAGCATCTAACCCCACCCTCACCCTTACCCTAAACCCAATCACTTCTCAACCATATAAAACACAACACGCAAGTAAAAGTACAGTCAGGTATTTGTTGCACAAAACAGTATAAAAGTATCACAAACCATTCGCGTTGCAAACCTTGCGAACTGAAGCCATACGATTACTTGATATGAAGACCTATGTGATCAAAACGCACAGTCAGATCTCATTCAAACATAAACCAGCATGACGTAGTCTTAACAAGAGCCAATAGCGCTTCACATTCTTAGCTAACATAATGATGCAATCGGTCACGAGACACACAAGAGCCAATGCATTTTCACAATCATATATGACGTAACATTGCTTCTTCTAGCGGCAGTTTTTGAATCAGTCTACACCAGATTTGATGTTTACAGCAGATTGTCATCCCTTTTGTATCTTTTCTTCAAATAAATCGATCGTTTGACCTCGGTACACTTGGAATATTTAAACTAAATTTTTAAACTACATTTGTGACTGTTTTGTATGCTGTGTTTATATCATATAATAAATAAATGGGTATGTTATTTGCTTTAAATGCCTGAATAGTGTAATGTGTAATAAAATACAATTAATCCTGAAGGTTTAAATGGAAAATCTTATCCCAGTAGCCTACATGTCATCATAGCAAAATTATACACCAAAATATAATTGTATACACTAATATATGAAGTTTCACCTGCTGCTGGTAGAGGCGCTAATTTAGTAAATGCATCTATTGGTCGCATCTGGTGAAATGGACAAACGACCAAAGCAATCGTATGGATTGGAGGATATGTCGGTCTGATCTTATGCATGCCGCAGTGGTTGAAGCTATAACATTCTGAGCTTTGCAGCAACATTGACACTGCCTCACAGTAGCTTATATTGTCTCTTTCACCAAGGATTCAGCTGTAGTGGACTGGCCGTAATCCATATTTATGACTGAGTCAGAATAAAACGAAAGCTGTTTCACTTCACAGTATGAATTGGCTTTGGCTTTTGTAATTCATAACTCACAGCAAGAATGTTTTCAAATATAATTAAGACCAGGCCACATCTTTAAAAGCAGGCAGAAATTCACGCGTAACTATTCAGACCTTGTCCTGTGTTTTGGCTATTTTACGGCAAATAACTAATTAGCATCATTAACAGAAGTGCTATTCATGCACTATCTGCACCGTTGAAAACCTCTCGGCTTTGAATACAGTGTCAGTGATACTTTATTTTAAAGTCAAGGACTTCATCTGCTCTTCATTTGCAAAAGGCTTCCTCTGAAGGGCTCATCACGTCCTTCGTTTTCATTTTGTCTCGCCTGAATTTTCCATACCTACAGTATCAGAATTGACACTACATCTCATGAGTCCGCTGCGAGTCGTCAGTCTGTCCGTTCCTACTCATCACCAAGACTCCAGAGGGATGAGGATCTCATCTGGGTCACTTGTGGTCATAGACCATATGGCTGCCTTAGTCCTGACCTACCTGAAGCAGCAATGCTAATCACTGAAGAAAGAGCCACTTGACACCAGAGTGACAGATGGTGTTCCTGGTTCTGTGCACAGGACTACTGCTAGACTCAGCGCTGGTACCGCAAACCTTTTCGCCTCTGCTACAGTTGGACTGAGAGGCACAATGAAGGTGATGATGTGTCAGGGACGATTATATGTGATGCTTCCCACCTCCTCTTGTTTTGTCCCTTGGGTGTATCTCTGCCCACGGCTATGACTGATGGCAAATTTCAACACACTTAAAATAATTTCAAACACAACCGCATGGACAATGCAACATTTTTGTAATTTATTTAAGTGGAGAGTGTAAAACTTAATAGCGAATCACAAATCTAAGTGCTGAAGTATAAGATTTCATGTTTCTGTCTGATTTGCTTTTTCTGGGAGGCTCTTTTTCTTCTTGTACTCATTCAAATACATCAATGGGAAGCTTACATCATTCCATCACTTAGGACTATGATAATGACCATGCTTGTTTATCTTTTATACAGTATGTTATTGTGTTCGGGGTTTCTTGTACTGTTTGGTTTACTGATTTGGTTTTGATACATTACTCATATGTGCTTGCAACCCAGTATCAGGAAATTACGTAAATTTGTGAGTCTTTTCCATGACACTGACACGGTTTTCCTCCTTTTTGCCTGAACATATCACGCATTTCTGTTTACGTGTCACTGTCACATATTTGTTTCTCTACTGTTTTGTTCTATTTTCTTACCGTTGTTGCTTCGGTTTAGGGTTTGAAAATAGGACAAAACAGTTGAGTAACAATAACGTGACAGTGACACGTAAACAGAAATGCGTGACATGTTCATACAAAAAGAAGGAAAACCGTGTCAGTGTCACGCAAAACACTCACAAATTTACGTGACTATAGGTACATAATTTCGTGAAAACGGGGTTGGTGCTTATTTACTTATAGTCATATTCATCTTTATGTCTATATATATATGAAGAGTTTAGATGCAAACACAGCTAAAAGTAAGATTTAGGGCCCTTTTTTAACGATCTAAGGGGATTCGTGTTTAACAATCTAAGCGCACTGTGCAACGTCTAAATGGGGGTCTCCGAACCCACTTTTGCTAATTTAACGACGGGAAAAATGGTTTGTGCGCCGAGCGCATGGTCGAAAAGGGTTTGTCCTTTTTTTAATGAGTAATGGGAGTATTTTGGGCGTAACGTGCAATAAACCAATGAGAGTCTCAGCTCTCATCCCCTTTAAAATCCAGTTGCGCTGGCGCTATGTTTAATCCCTATTTAGATGACGGACTTTGTAAACTGAAAAACTAAGCGGAGGAAGAAGACCACCAGTTTAAGATTAATGTTAAATATTTGTGTTGTTTTTCACAAATGTTAATTTTTTTATTAAAACCTTTAAAACCCGTTTTCTTTTAGTCATGAACGTAAAAATAGCTGGCTTTTAATTGCTTTAAATGCGCAGGGTGGAAACTAGCAAAAGACACTTGTGTCGCGCATTGCACTGTATTGTGCCGAGTATAAGATGATATTGACCAATGCGCTCGTATTATACGTTCATCAAATACTTTTGCTTCAAATCCTTTTAATTCAGGCCATTCAGAAATACAGTTTGTTGGCAAAATCCTTTAAACGCAAAGTCCTCAAAGTGCATGGAAGACGAACGTGAAACGACTGTTGATCACTTTCAAACTTGCCTTACTTGTGAGCATTTGGACCTAAATGTGGCAGCCACATGAATCGCAGCGCCCCCTAATGTGTGCTTCAATTTTTTCAATTTTACATTTTGAATTCTGACTTTCATTATTTTAAATGTTTGTAGTTACATCTTTAGTGATTTTGCAACTGTTTACTATGTCTTGTCTTGTCCAAAGAGGTGGATTTATTTAGAAGTGGAGGTTTTTGCAAAAAGGCATACATGCACTTAGAGGTTTTTGCAGTGAAAGACAGTCAAATTGGCTATATATAATAATAATATATATATATATATCAAATGGCTGTTGAATGCTTTATTTTTTTAAACACGCATCTGACCTGTCAAATGCCTCACTTTTGTTGCCCCTTATTATATAAGTTATTTTCAGAGGACAGCAAATCTATACAAAAACTATTCAAAAACTATACAAGCAGCACATTGACTACTCTAAAATATATAAAATTATATAAAATATATAAAATTTCATTTCTATAGTATTGTCCCTTTATAAGATATATAAAATTATATAAAATATATAAAATTTCATTTCTATAGTATTGTCCCTTTATAAGATATACTAAAATATTTGCTGAAATGTGATCACTTTTGTAATATATATATCAGCTCAAGTAATGCAGTGGACATTATCCAAGGCATAGGTTCTGTCAATTTATAGTAAGCTACCAAAGAACCAAAACTTTATATAACTTGAAACTATTTATATGGCCATGTCAAACAGTTTAGCCCTAACTTTGCTTTGAGGTCAGCAACTGTGGTCTGATTATTATTTCCACAAAAGAACAAATAACAGCAGTCACATTTTTCTTTTCTGATTTCTACCTTCAATAACAAAAAAATTAGCATACTGTTCATCTTTCCTTTTTACGGCTGAATTACTGTGTTGTGTCTGTCTATTACAGACATTGAGGGATGTACGAAAGCCTTCAGTCATTCAACATTAAAGTGCGAATGCAGTCCCATCATGCATGCAGTAAAATTAAGCATGACTCGCATTCCATTAGCGAACATTATCATTGCAAATGTCACATGTATTAATAAATCCAAATAAAAGTGATGTTCATAATACATATTCATGTCTTGTTTTAATGACCTCTGAATATTCAGTTATCATCCAGCCCATTAGTTTGTCTATCACTCTTTATTTCAGCATAAGATGCACTGACATTAACACGACACATTCATCCAACTTTCTCAGATATGTCTCTGATCGTGCACCGAATGCTGAATCAAACTGATACGTTATATCAAATGGAAAGCAAATCTGCTTTCTTCATCAGATTAGCAGGGATTTGTGGGTGTAGTAAATGGGGGTTTTGCTGTTCTCTGACAGACAGGGAGGAGCAGAGCTGCCTAAAGCATCGAGTTGAGGGAGTGGTTTGTTTGTCTTCTGGCGCCGAGGGCTTCTCAAAACCTCTCTCAGTTTGAGTGCCTGTCTAGGCATTACGGGATGATCCCAACACCAAGGTGATCGTTCTGGGCTATTTGTAAGACGGTGCTATTTGTAAGAGACCACCCCATCTTGTCAAATAGCTATTTGTGACTTATGTGCTGGACATTTAATACAGAAATCCAATGGTTGATTTCTATAATGGCGCTTCTTTAATAGGCTGCTCTTACCATTCAATGTATTTTATCTGCTAAGCATGCTGAAGGGTGGTAATTTCCAAACTCAAATCATTAAAAAGAACTTGGCATTTGATGCTGACCATTTAGTTTAACGTTTAAAGACAGTTTTGTGGTACTTAGCAGTGGTAGTTATTCATATGTAGAACAAAACAAACTTCTATGAGCTTTCTAACGTGAAAAAAAACTTTTTAAATGACAAATGTCTCCTTTAAGAGGCCCTTGAGATGACAGCAGTGAAAAAGACTTTGACTTCCTCTCATTTCCTTACCTACCACAGAGTCCCTACCTGCAGGTGATCCGAAGTCCTGTGGTGCAACTGAGCATCAAAAAGAAACTAGAAGTGGAGACATTTTGCTACATGACAACCCGGAGCGGTACATTAACACGACAGGCCATTTCTTGTCACGTGCCAGGAAAAGTCAAGCCGGCATCTAAATCTTCTGTGGAGGTGAGCAAGCAGGAGGAGAATTAGAAAGAGCAAATCCCTCCCAGAGTTCCTCTCAGTCAACAGCAAGCCTCTTTCATGCTCCATGTAACCTTGGTGAAATTGACACCTCGTTCTAGTCGTCTACCTGCCCCAGGCAGTGGCTATCTTGTCTTCTTTTCTTTTGTTTGGCTAAGGCAAAGATACCAGCAGATGACATCTCAGTCAGTTCTCAGAGCGGAAATGTTACGTTTTTTTCCATATGTTGTAATCTTTGTGGTTCAGCAAAAGGAGCATTGTTAGAATAAACATTTCTTTCTTTTTTTTTTTGCAAAATTTAGGAAGTGGCTCAAGAAACTATATGTGACCCAGTCTGCGAAAACCTTGCTAACATCTTAATTTTTTGTGATTTTGCTGTTTCTATGAAATCATCATATATAAAGTAAAGAACGTTCTGTGAACATAACCTTGATATGTTTAAATGGACACTTTTTTCGAAAATATGCTCATTTTCCAGCTCCCTACATTTGATTTTTACCGTTTTGGAATCCATTCAGCCGATCTCCGGGTCTGGCAGTACCACTTTTAGCATAGCTTAGCATAATCCATTGAATCTGATTAGACCATTAGCATCACGCTCAAAAATAACCAAAGAGTTTCGATATTTTTCCTGTTTAAAACTTGACTCTTCTGTAGTTACATTGTGTACTAAGACCGATGGAAAATTTAAAGTTGCGATTTTCTAGGCAAATATCGCTAGGAACTATATTCCCATTCTGGCGTAATAATCAAGGACTTTGCTGCCTTAACATGACTGTAGCAGGTGCCATGATATTACGCACTGTCCAAAAATATTCCCCTTGGTAACTTTCAATAGCTGGGGACTATTTTCGAGCACTGCGTAATATCGTCACTCTTTGGTCATTTTTGAGCGCGATGCTAATGGTCCAATCAGGTTCAATGATTTATATTAAGCTATGCTAAAAGTGGTACTGCCAGACCCGGAGATCAGCTGAATGGATTCCAAAACGGTAAAACTTGAATGTTTAATCTCTAGGGGAGCTGAAAAGTGAGCATATTCTCTAAAAAAGTGGAGTGTCCCTTTAATATTGACTGAGACACTTTAGTCACAAAATATTAATCCATCTGCAAACAAATGCTGCTTGATATTTGATCAGCATTAATATTTCTGATCAACATTTAAGCATCTTCTCAAGTGATGTATGAGAATGTATGAGGTCAATTCATCTGACATTCATATAACCTAAAACAAACATCTTTTTGCTAAACGTTATGCTTGAAAAGTATGTCTTTGTCATATTTCTTTATAAAAATAAATGCCACTTTTAAGTCATGCACATGTAGGTTTGTTCAGGTCTCACAAAGCGGTGCAAATGCAATTCAGTTTCACAGCTTACATAATAATACCCAGATATACCCCATCGAAGGGTCAGACTGCTTTTCATAACCCACGCAGAGAACAATTCTGTAATGAGTGTCATGTTTCGTGCTAAATACACATCTGACGAACCTGTAACCCAATAGTTACATTTGTGCTTTCTCTCTGGCGACAGCAGGCCCACAGCACACAACAAAGAGACATACCTGGCATTCCAGTCTTGTCTCCACTCTTTTTAAGTGGATTGGAGCATATCCTGTCCCAACATACCGCCATTGTAACCGGTGCGAGAAACCTCATCGACCAGCAATCCAAGTGTGAAGTTGGTCCTGCAATGCCTAATTACATCCACGTAAATTCTCGGTGAGGTTTTGCCGTAACCTCCGTCATGGTACGGTGCTGGTAAAGAGAACATCTTCAAGTTGGATCTGACCGTGATGGAGATGTCAGGAGCATGTGAGACAGGATCTATGAGAAATCCTCCGCTAACTACTTCTCACGAGGGCTTACCTGACTGTTTAAATAACAAAAGAGGTCAAAGATCAGGCAACGGTATTGGAAAAACAAAAAGAAAAAGCCATGCATCTTAAAGGAAGAGTGAAGAATGTTGTGTTTATATGCATGCCGTTGACTTCTATACTGTATAAGTTTGCAAAAAAAAGTAATTAATTGTAATTATCATTTAATATTACAATTCAAACCCTAGCGCAAGGCTAACAATGCTCATATGTTCAAGAACCACTTTAAGTCGCTTTGAATAAAAGCATTTGCCAAATGAATAAATGTAAACCTGCAGCTTTCCACAAAGGGCTATTCAAGTCATACATTTCCTATATATGGATCAGATATATAGTAAGACCACTGTAAATTGCCCTTTAAATAAAGTGTTTGTGACAATTATGACGAATCAAGCAGTGGCAATTACTCTTATAAGTGGAAAGGTAGATGTGAGCCTGGCAGTACACTATAGGGAGGCAGGCAGAATGATCCTGTTTTCATATGCTGGAGTCATTCCCCTGCAATTATCTTAGTGAATGGGGCCCACGGAAGGTAATTGCTTTGTTTTTCAATTATTTGCTGAGGCTCTGGTAATTTACTTCATTCTATGAAATATGCCAATTAGACATTTTAATTACAGTTTTCACTGTATCACTTCTCTCTGTCTCTGAAAGGATGTAATACTGCTATTAGCTAGACACAGAGGAGAAAAAATTACTCGCATTTCTCAAGCACATTCAAATTGGAGAGATTGGCTTTGGGTTTTTTGCACACACTTTAGACAGACAACAGACAAAAGAATACTAATGGTTTAGTTTATTAGCAGAACTGCAGAATATATTCATAACAACCAAAACATAAATTTTGTTAAATGTAAAATACGCTTCTTTTATGGATTTCCTATACAGCAATATTGAAGTGTTACATTTACTGTGATTCAGTTGAATATTGCCTTTATTAGTCTTCATTTGCATAAACATTCATTTTACAGAAGGACTGACTTAACAGTAGCGCATGAGGAGAGGTCACGAGGTATGTCCGTAAACCCTTCACATTTGTCCCTGAGTACATAAAATCTTCCAATCATTATTGTATCTTCATTTGTCCTTGGGACTGCAATTTGATTTCATTTCAAAGATAAGTCCACAATTCTGTTCCCCTTGAGCCCCCACGCATGCACCCGCTCTCCCACCAGTTGGACTGTGTGTGTATTCTTTCTCTTTTTTCATCTTTAGGAGCACTTAGGCGTCTAAGAAACAGGCATCTGTCTTGAATATGGCCATCTCTGCCAACCGGCAAGGGCAGTCGAGAGCATCATATGTCTTGAGGAAAGTCTGCAGAACCCTTTTGTCTATACCTACGGTAACACGGGCTGATGAATGATTCTGATCGCTGGCTCTGGGTAATATATAAAGTCATTCCACAATGTACCTTTGCACTAAATTACGCTCACTCAATATGGTTTGACAGGTGCGGGTACTTCACCGGGCTCTTTTATATCTCTCAAGCATCAGATGGCCTCCATTTATCAGTAGCCAACCAGCTACAGATTTCTTTCTCTTTTTGTTTCTCTTTGTACATCCACTGTCTGCAAAAAATGCTGGTGTCGCGGAATTGTGAGCGGCAAATGTCTTTGTCAGTGTAAATATGAAAGACCGTTCGAGCCGTGTGAGCCAGGAAATTTGAATGAAGACTGGTTTTCTGTTAGCATGGCACACTAACAGGAAAGGATGTATTTGTGTCTCCATTTGTAGCTGTTTGGCACTAAGCTGAAGGGGCTTGGTAGAGGGGGGTGTTATGTTATTGTCAGTGATCCATTAGCGGAAATTCAGGATTAATGAACGTGTAAACATTTTGGTAATCTTTGGGCCGAGGTGATGGGTCGGATAAATGTAGACCTCGGAAGGAGCCTTTTAGAGACGCACACTGATAATATCTCCAAAAGAAGTATGAAAACCTTGCTTACACTTGCAAGTGTAACAGTTTGGAAACACTTCTGAGCGAATAATGTGTTTTCTTTCATGTTATTTATGTAGCTAACAATACATTCGGGTAAATATAATTCGAGTAAATATAAAACGCTTTTGTCTTGTTGAAATAATTATGTAAACTATGTTTTTATTTCAATTAGCAAAGACATTTTGTTATGTATAATGTAAACCATTTGTTATGTCAATGATAGATAACTTTGAAAGTGACTTCATGGTTCTGTAAACATAAGTATGTTTGGCTGTGCATGTTTCTTTATTGTGAACGAAAAGAAATGTTTTATTACAACAAAGGGTCACACTTTTTATTAGATGTCTTTAACTACTACTTGCATAAGTAACAATTGTGTTGCTTGTACTTACATTTAACGTATTTATATGCAATTACACTTTTGAACCTATACCTAACCCTTAACCCACCCCTAACCCTAAAGCTATTCCCTGAACGACATGCATGTACTGTACACAATCATTTCAATGTACTGAATAACTTTTTTTTAATTACACAGTGGATACACAGCCTAGTCTTACGAAATTACGTACCTATAGCCACGTAATTATTTGATTATTTTTTGTGATACTGTCACGAATTTTCGAATTTTTTCGTGATCGCATCACGAATTTCAACTGTTTTGTCCTGTTTTCTTACCATTGTCGCTTCGGTTTAGGGTTAGATTTACATAAAATGACATCCTTACTCAAACCCAACTCTAACAGCAGGCGACAATGGTTTAAAATCAGAAAATATAAAAAAAGAAATCAGAAAAAATAGTATAAACCAATACTAAAAGTGACATTAACGCAAACACCAAATCTAGCCCTAAACCAAGGCGACAATGGATTGAAAATAGGAAAAAGCAGTTAAGTAACCAATACGTGACAATGACACATAAACAAAATTTATGATACGATCATGAAAAAATGTGGAAATTTGTGACAGTATGATGAAAAATAATACAAAAATTACGTGACTACATAATTTTGTGAGAAATTATGAGCAATACAAAATATAAAGTGGGACTTAAAATAGTTTGGTATTTTACATAAAATTATAATATTTAATTTTAAAATACCTCAAATGATATCAGCAACAAGCAAAAATGACACTATGCTGTCTTTGCCAGCTTCTGGTTCGGTGACGGGTGAGAATCTGCGGGTTACACGCATGGGCCCCTTCTTAAAAAAGCTGCCCTTGGGGCCTCAATGAATCATTGCAGTCATTAGACTTCCCTGTCAAGCTGTGAGGCCCTGTGTGCTCACTCAAAGGGATTTGCTTTTAAGCTAAACAAATGTTAGCATTATGTATGTAGAGCTAACAACCTGTCCAAGGAAATAAATGTAGCGATAGCATTTACATTTTAGAAAAGATATCACATTCAGTTAAGATGACCAGTCAAATTATGTAAGATATTGTTGAACCCAAGTGTCAGTACAGCTGTAAACAAATCTAAAAGCCACAAAAGAAATACTCCAGAGATGGCAAAAATGTAATAAAAAAATTAGTTCATTTGACTATTTTGAATAATGATTTAAAGAGACGGTTTCATTTATTTTCTAAAAGTGTAATTATAATTTTTATGAAGGACAAATGCTGTGTGTGTGGGTTGGTCCTGCAGTAGGTAAAGCACTTAGACAGTACAGTAGTTATTCAGTAAGAGGCACTCTCTCGGCTCTTTAGGGAGATTCACTACAGGATATTTTGCGCTGTCCTTTGCCATTGACCTCAGTAACCAGGGCAAATGGCCATTGGAAGGGCACCATAGATCTTTTGTTAGATTTTTCCATACAGACATGAAAATTCGTTCTTCCTTCAGTTTTGTTTTTGTTTTAAATCTTTGCTTTTACTCCTGAATACATATTTTTGCTAGTACATACAAAGAGATTGCATTAGTTTTTAATTGTGAATACACAAACCTTGAATGCACTTCAAATGTTTCTTTGCATAAAAGCTTCTGCTACATGCATAAATGTAAATGTATTTTACGCAGGTATCCTTGTGAATTTAAAACTATTATGTAACTTCATATGAATTTTGACAGCATTATAAAAATAAAATAGCTTGTTAAAGTAAAACATAATCTGCTTGCCATTATCAGTATTGTTGCTGTATACTTTTTAGTTTATCTTTTAATTTTCTGACAACAAATTACAAATTCTTTGAATATGTCAATGACTATGAATATAAATGTCTGTGAAACAGGGTAATGGTTTGGCCTGGAATTCAAACTCATTGTGTTTTCGTGTGGGTTCTGATCTTAATTCCTGAATATGGGTCAGCAAATGTTAATCAGCTTACGTCACATTAAAACCTTATTTATAAAATATTCCTCAGTCCTCAGAGAACCTTTTACAAAGCGTTGTCTTTGCTAGCTTGTGGATTATACAGCAGACTATTTCAATCTGGCATTGTGTACTGAAACTTTACAACATCGCTCACCACTGCAGTCTTGGCATCTAAATCATCTCTTTAAAATTCTACATGGCTCCTCTGGATAGCCTACACAGTATATGGCTTGTTATAATACTTTTCTCCATTATTTGATCAACTTTTGATAATTTACTACTCCCATTAGTCCAAAAAAAATGTAAACAAATGTCTTTTAAATAAAATTCATTTGCCATCTGTTTTTCAAGGGTGGTAACAGTGCAATTCATCGTGTCAATGACCAATAGCACTGATGTTTGTAAACAAGGCTTAATCTATAATGAGTCAAATGTAAACCGAGAGAAGGCATGTTTGTGCTGAAAGAAAAAAATGGCAATAACTAATTCATAAACTTCTGGTTAAAGTGGATTGCGGATGCCTAGCACAGGAACCAGTTTAGTGTTCGTGTGGATTAACTGGTAGCGCATGATACTGACATGAGGTCATAGGTTCACATCCCAAGGAGCACAGATAGATAAATGCATACACATAATGCACTTTTAGATAAAAGCCAAATGTATAACTGTTTAATAAATTAGTACTAGTAAATTTTCCCATCATTGATTCCTACCCGGTTTGCATTTGTCCATATGGCTAATCAGACACAAGAGGCAAAATTCGGCATGGTGGTAGTGTCTAAGTACCTTCCTTTATCCCTCCATCTTGCTCTCTTTCAGATGCCTCAAGCTAACTGCACGAGAGGTTGATGATCTTTTAGACGCCATATGTGTGTGTTTTTGGTACCCTATTTGTGCCTGGAAGTGTATTTGGCTCAGATGGTCTCTCCCTCTCTCCTCCCTTTTCTCTTCCTCATCCCTTCTATTAACAAAAATCAACAATTGCACTTTTTGAATGCCAGTTCTAATGTTGTGAATTCTGCCACCTATAAACCATACATTCATTCCAATCTGTTTGCAAAGACAGCATATGAGGAAATAAAGAAAACAAGCCACTAAGTATCTTAAATTAAGTCAGGGGTTATACCCCATATCTAATTGAGTGTTGTAAAACAAAGTCCAGGCTGGCAGAGCGCTAGAGCGCTGTAGGCCGCAGGCGTATATTTACAGCAGTGTATGTAGCCGAGGTGCAGCGCTATAACTTACTGACTGGGAGGTACTTACTATATAATGCAATATTCCTGCGCCGCAGCGTGCCATTTGTCATTTGAAGCGGGACACAGATTATGGCTTAGGGCAGTACATCTGTCCTGCAAGTAGCTAAAAGCCTCCCCAGCTGAGCCTGCTGATTCAGCCGCTGGAGCAGAGGTCAACGCCTCCCCATTACTCCTCTCCACCTACCCTCTCTCTCCTTCTCTGTCTCTTCATTTCTGTCCCTGTATCTCCCACACCCTAACCCACTGTTAGCCCGTATCTACATCCAAAGTACTGGTCTGTTTGCTAACGCGCACTCCCTAGCTTAGCACCCACTTAGCAACCTCTCTTGATTCCCTGTGACAGTCCCTGCTAGCTAAGCCACTGTGTCTTAGCGGGTGACTAAATGAAACATATTGACGTCCCACTGGGCTCAGCCCTTGTTGTTTTGACAAATCCTCCTTTGGTGTTGATCAATCAGGGCTTCTCAGTGGGGAGTGGAACGTTCCCAATATTTCATTCCCTAGCGCGTGTGCACGCCGGGCAGGCGTATTCAATTTAGGATCGTAAGAGCCGCACGTTGGGTCTGTCCCCGTAATTTACCCGGCACGCACGCATGTCTCATATGAAAAGGAAAGGGAAGATCATCGCCCCCCTTCCACAATGCCGACATAAGTTACAAGCGAAAATTTTAATTAGCAGGGCGGCGCGCAGCGATAATTCACTGCCTCTTCTGTCTGTTTGCTTGTTTGTCATTGTGAGGTTCTTTTCATTGCATCTGGCATCTGCATGCCCTGGGAGGAGAGAGAGGTGGCAACACAACCAGCATTTAAGCTCCAGGGAAAAGAAGAACTTGTTGTGATATTGTTCAAGGAGTGATTCAGGATTACAGAGCAGAACCAATAAAGAGGAGACATGCACTAATAATAGAGACTTTCTTTCATGGCCAATCATTTAAAGTGTTTTATTTGTTATCTTTGGTGTTTTACATATTACATCATTACTTTTTGTTGTTTTGTTTGTGAACCTATTTGGGTTATTTTTTTGGGTAATCTCTATTGTTTATCCTCAATAAGTCTTGTATTGTTTTGTCTAACAAGTATTTTTTTATAATTCTCGTACATTTTTGGAGTTACTGTATAGTTGTGTATTGTTTTATAAATAGCAGTGATATCTTTTATATTCTGTCAGTGGAGAAGCATTCAAGAAAGTGTTTTATTTGTACTTATTACACGGCTCTCTGGAATGCTTGATTCTGATTGGTCAGTTGAGACATTTGCAGGTTCGTTCTTTTCAAATAATAACCGCTCCAAAGTAATAACGCATAGCCGGTACTACTTGTACGACTAAAATTGCTCCGCGCCAATAAAGATCAATAAAGATTACTGTTTGGCGCCATCTTGTGACAAACACTGGACAACCACGACAAGACACAGACAGCTTACTAAGACTGAACTTGACAAAATAGAGCATGACAGCTACGAAGCCAACACACAAAAAAATACAGAATGGGCATTAAAACTTCTCAAAGACTGGCTAAAAGAGAAAAAATGGAGACAGACAAGTATGAAGCAGAGGATCTTAATAAGGTATTACGATCATTTTATGCATCTGTGCAAAGTTTCGCGAAAGGATAAAAATGTTGATTTAAAACAAATATGCCAATAAAATGTTTCAAATTCATATTCATGTCCGTTTTTTTTCTTATGTGACAAGTAGCCGTGTAATAAGCGGGATAATGTAGAGGCAGCCGGTAGTTATCGGGAAATAAGCCCCTTCAGTGTGATACAAGACCCTCCGCTTCGCGTCGGGTCCTGATCACACTGTCGGGGCTTATTTCCCGATAACTACCGTCTGCCTCTACATTATCCCTTACTTATTAGCAGTATATGTACATATAACAATAAAAGACTTGACTTGACTTTGACAATAAGAAAAATTAAAAGCCAAAGAAGACATGTGTCACATTTTTCCATTGTATATCTCTACAGTCTTACTGTTTACATCAATGATTGTGTCTATAGAAAAATCTGAAACAAAGTTGATGCCTAAATTAAACATATCAAAGACCTCCATTCTGCAATACTATATAATAAACAATTCCTTTGGACAGTTTATCTTCACCAAACAAAAATAAGTGTCAATGTAAAAATCAAAATTTGCATGTGTGCTAGTATCTTGTGTGTAGGCCTTTTGAATGCTCGCTTTTCTTCCTGTCTAACTTGACTGAAATTGACACAAATTCATAGTGAATCAAATTAAGTCTCATCAGTTTTGCATCTGGTGAGCACCAGCCAACCAGAGCAGCGCATAAAAACATGATTCACAATTACAAGTCTTGTGTCAAACCTTTTTCTATTTGAAACCTGTGAGCGCTGCGTCTCAACATTCTGCATATGCGATGATTCAATCAAACAAAATTTAATGGTTTATATCCTATTACTCGCCCCCGACCGGATCACAAAGCGGGCCGATCGTGAAATATTTGCAGGGGCTGGTGTCATCTCGACAGGAAGTAATCAACACTATAAATATTTCACCTGGAAGAAAGTGTTATCCCAAACTGGAGTACTGTTCTGTGTATCCACTGCTCCTCTTCATCATTTATTTACCTCACAGTCTGTTTGCAAGAGTCCCATATTTCTGCAGCGCTTGGAAGGATGGGAATGAGGACCTGTAGTGCTGGGGAACAGTTGTGGGTAATCAAAGCCATACACCCCCCACCTCCCATCACGACCACCCCTATTGCTCCCTCAGAATGTTAGTCATGTCAATCTCCACCTCCCAATCTGGTCTATATACCACCAAAGTCTGAGTGATGACTTGTGCCTTGTCCCAAACCACCTCAGGTCTCTCACTGGCCTTTGCTCTTTTTCATTGTTCTTCTCCATGTTAGGCGGGTATGCAGTGACATGCAGTCTAGCTTGTTAGCGACCCCTAAGTTCAAACTGTTGCCATCTGGCCTGTTGGCTTTTACCCTGAGTGTTTTATCTTGTGCTGGTCTCTGCTGAATGGTCTGGTTTTTAAAATAGACTGTGAATGGAGCTCACACAGAAATATGGCTGACAGACTCTTGGATTTGGTTTGGAGGCAGTGTGATCTGGGATTTTTAAACTTTGTGGTACTATTGTTATTCAAAAAACACGCAGAATAGAAGTATACTTAATAATTAGCGAAGGACAAAATATGTTTTTGTTCTTTTTAAATATGCATGAAGCATTAAGGAAAGAATTTTACTGTACCTGTTATAGTTTTAGTGCATGTGCTTTGACACATTAATGTCAAATGGGCATCCTTCTGTGGTCATAATTTTTTTGCTAGTTTTTGCTGCATATGCAAGTTCAATGCGTACTGTTGCATCGACAGTATTTCCATAAATTTGCGTAATGCAACAATTTTCTGTTAACAAAAGATCATTTAGAAGTCATATTGTTGTGTTTCTACCTTTCATCATGCTCTGCAGATTTTCATATAAATGTCTCTTCCAAGGCACTCAGGTTTTTGCAGAGCATAATGTTAGTATAGAGGCAAAGGGAGAGAGAGTATGAGAGAGGGAGAGAGAGAGATTCATTTATGGTTTGCATTTGGGGGGGGGCTTGGAAAACAATGAAATATTTATTATGGAGAGATGAATGGCACAGACTGGGAGAGGGCACTAAATTATAAAGGAAAGGTTACGAACAAATTGAATTAGGATGTGTGGAGAGCACCAGCTAGCCAACTGCAGTGCCTGACACAAGTTTCTCCATAACCCCTTTTCTTCTCCTGGTTTATCCTGACTCACTCACTGACTCTTTTTCACAGAGTCAGAATTTACATTTCTTACACATACGTTGTTGCAAACCCATGTGATTTCCATTGTGTTGTTGAACAGGTAGTCAGATATATTCAGCAAAATGTCCAAACTGGTCTGCTTTATGCATTTACTGTAGCTACACAGCCATCCTTCATCTCCTATATGCAATATCATTATATTCAATGAATTAATGAATAAGTGTGCATATTGAGCAATTTTAGCAGGGAGAAACTATTATTTTGCATGAGTTATCATATAAAAAATTGTACAGCATGTTCGTGAGACACGGTATTAAATAGCCTGAATAATAGATGTTGAGTTGATTTTGTGTACTGCAGGCTCAACATATAGAGAGCATACAAAAAAATCATATTTTTATGATTAAGACAACATGATCTCATGACAAGTCGTCTTATAGTCACAAAAAAATAGATTATTTTATTTATGTTCATGGCACGAAATTCAGCTTTTTCGCGCCTTGGGCACAAATGTCTTTTTCGTGGCACTTGCACAAATTTCTATAAATAGTTTTCATGTCAGTGGCACGACTTTCTTTTTCGTGGCATTTTATGTATTGTTTTTTCCCCTATTTTTAAATAAGTGTCACTTGGGGTTGGGGTTTGAGTTACGATGTACTTTTATGTATTGATTTCTCAACCCATTCTCACCAAATGCGTACAAATAACACGCAGTGTGATTATTGTATAATACATACGCCAAATTATAATTTTGCATGCATATGATACGCAGTCCTTCTCGTTCACTTATATGGCGCATTTTTTCGTGTTGTTTTATTTATTGGTTTCTCATTTGTTTTCTGTTTTTTAAACCATTGTCGCTTGGGTTTGGGGTTAGATTTGGGTTTTGCTTTAGGATGTCATTTAACATATAACATTTAACATATTTCTCCATGTTTTTTTCTTTTTTTAAACCACGTTTGCTTGGAGTTGGGGTTAGAATTAGGGTTTGGGGTAAGATGTTTAACAATGTAACTGAAAGTGATTCTAACCCCAACCCCAAGCGACAACGGTAAGAAAATGGGAACAATTTAGAAAACAATACATAAAATGCAACAAAACGAAAAAGTTAGTCGTGCCACGGACACAAAAAACTACTTATAGAAATTTGTGCGAGTGACATGAAAAAAGCTGAATTTTGTCCCATGGACACAAATGAATTAATCACATTTTTCGTGACTAGAGATCAGTATGGATTAAGATCAGCCACCACCAATCTTTATATATTTTACATTAAAAAAACATGTACAACATTAGTAAGTACAAAACATGATAAATGTTTTTGTTTCAAAAATATGACATTTTTGTATAGCATTTTCAGGCTCAGTAAACACAGGCAAACAAAACAAGATGGCACCAGTTTGTACTTTTAAAAGAACATATTTTCATTGCTGCCCGTCTCAGGCGCCCCTCCCCGGGAATAACCTCATTAGAATCGAGGGAATCTGATTGTGTATTCCTGTGAGATTAACATTTTACTGGTTAATTTAATTTAAGGGGCTGGCAAAGCAGACTAGTGTTCATAGGGGAAAGAAAGAAAGACAAGTGTGCATCCATCTAACAGGTGGCTGAATCGACCTCAGCTGGTGCCACCTCGGCCTCTGACACTGACCTTGCTCAGAACAAGCTTAGCCCCTCTCTCTCTCTCTCTCTCTCTCTCTCTCTCTCTCTCTCTCTCTCTCTCTCTCTCTCTCTCCCTCTCTCTCTCTCTCTCTCTCTCTCTCTCTCACACACACACACACACACCACTCATCTCTCTCTAAACAAATAACACTTCTGCTTTCAAGGGGGAGAAGATAGAAAGACACTAAAGAGGAAATATGTTACAGTGCTTGCGGTGGCGGAAAGCATTTGAGGATGAATAATTTCTCCCTGTCTCTGGAGAGATGTCGGTGTATTTCTTGCAGTTTTTTCTTTTAAGGAGAGGGTGGATTTACATAAAAGGAGCAGCGACCACAGCAGTCTGAAAGAGCCTCTAACTGGTGGGAGGATTAAGTGTATCACTGAATGGAATTATGTTGTAAATGACAGGGAGGGGTAAGGACCCCCCCGGGCCCCCTCAGTCCCCTTCCTCAGTGTCGTGGTCCCATCTGGTCCTTTAAAGAATACCTAGCGGTAATTACCCCCAGATGGCTTAGGGGCTTTGCACAGGCCGTCTGACCAGGTGCCAGCGAGTCCTGCTGGGTCGCTGTATTCACTGCCAGCCCCCAGCAGCACCGCAAAGTGGACTGAGCCTCACCTCCTGCTTTTTTCATAGGACTTTAAGCCAATCTAAGCCTAAAAGCTAAGGGACAGAACAGGGCACGAGAGAGCAAAGGACTGGACACTGACAATATTATGTTACTTTTCAATTGAACTGTTTCTTTAGGAGGAGCCAAAGGTGACACAGCAGGATTTATTAGGTGTTAGACTTCCATTTATCCATTTTGTTAGTTCAGAGCAAAAAAAGATTTACTCTGTTGTAAAACAAAATGTGTTTTAATACTGAGTAGTAGCTGTATTGCATTGATTTGTTTTGACTTACCAAAAACTAAGATAAAGAGAGAAGTAAACTGAGACCTTTATTGATTACTCCAGATTTTTTTCTGTCAGGCCATAATAATGTCCCTAAATGTAAATCTTTGACAAAAAAAAACACTTGGTCGAGTCTATGTCATGATAACCCAGTTTCACGAAATTACGTACCTATAGTCTCGTGATACTGTCACGAAATTCGGCTGTCACTTATTGGTTACTCAACTGCGTTTCCTATTTTCAAACCATTGTCGCTTCGGTTTAGGGTTAGATTTGGTGTTTGCATTAGGATTTCACTTTAAGTATTGGTTTATACTATTTTTTTTAAATATTTTCTGATTTTTAAACCGTTGTCGCCTGGCGTTAAGGTTAGAGTTGGGTAAGGATGTCATTTTATGTAAATCTAACCCTAAATCGAAGCAACAATGGTAAGAAAATAGGACAAAACAGTTGAGTAACCAAAACTTGACAATGACACGTAAACAGAAATTCGTGATACGGTCACGAAAAACGCGAAATTCGTGACAGTATTCATCTCATATTGAGATGAATGTTGATTTTGTCTCCAATTTAATCACCTGACACAAAAAGATTTTTTTTCTTTCTAGTCGACGTTGACCTACAATGAAATAATCAAAGTCTATAAATATATATCTGGTAAGATAAATGCTAAATCAACAGTACTATACAGTTCTCAAAAAAAAAGTTAAATAGTTATAAAGAAACACAAATTACTAATAATTGTTATGCATGTGGGTTGTGATTCATTCAATTCATTTGGACTTTTTTTAACATAGTAAAAGTTCATCAAAATGTTCCTTCACAGCCTCCATAATAATATGTAACAGCAAAGCTGTTATCTCTTTTAACATCAGTCTTTCAATAAGTCTGTAACATTATTTAACAATTATCTTAAAAAGTCTGTTACATTATTAGGATTCTTTATATAAAATATAAAAACACAAGTGCAGACTTTATTAATATAATCTGACCTACTTTATTATAACATCTCAATGACTCTAAATTGTTCGCTCTGCTTTTGTCTGCAGCCGTGCGTACTGGAGTATATTTTATGCAGGGTCCCTCCTCTAACCGCAAACGCTATTCAGCATGCCGGTCGCAAGTGAATGCCGCTCCTCTTTCTGTAAACAATAGACGCTTGACCCCTGCCACAGACTCGCATTAAACTCCAGTGCTTCTCTTCAACAGACTGCAGCCTCTAACGTTATTCATAGAGACAGGGCTGTTACAAAGGTATGATTTGAAGGCCTTGTTCTGCATTAAATAGACTCACACGACTGTGTAGCTGGTGGCGTTGCTAATGGATACATTTCCACCTACATCTATTGCTGTTTTACTTTGTATGCAGCAGGATCTGGTTCATTTTAAGACTTATACTGTAACTTACATCCCACTTTATATTCGATGTCCTTAAGTACTGTGTACTTACAGTAAGAAAGAATATAGTGTAACAATTTTTTCTAACTATTTTAGTACAAAGTAGTTACAGTAATAACATCCCAATTTTATGGCAATTTTTCTAAGATAATTTTGAAGTTTCAGCTCAAAATATTCTATAGATTATGTGTTATAGCATGTACAAAATGCCCCTATTTGGGTGGGAGCCAAAAACGTTTGTATTAATGTATGTATCTTTAAATGCTTTCGGTTAAAAATAGATGTGATTCTTGTGAATACAGTCTTGACAATAGTATCTTTAGCTTCATCAATCCCCCAACATGACACATTTAGAAAAGCTTTTGAGTAAAATTAACCAGTCAGTCAGTCAGTCAGTCAGTGGCTGTGGGCGGGGCTTTGTCAGTGTGACATCACATTAACGAGAATCAAAACAGCATGTCTAATGAGACAGCTCTGGTTAAATGGGGATTTAAAAAGAAGGAGTGGGTAGATTGGTTGTGTTCACACACTGCCAACACACATTTATGTCCAAACACCTTGTAAAAGTAGATTTTACATAATATGTGTCCTTTAAAGGTCACAGCACTGTACAGAATATTCTCGAAAATGTCTTTTGTCTACATATGTGCATATTAACTACCTAAATGCCTTTTTTTTCTATCTTACAAGGACCAACTGCCACATGAGCTATAGTCATTAAGCTATTTGCTCAAGATGCACACAGCACTTTGCTCTTGCAGGTCAACAGTAGTGATGCCAAGGCACCTTTGATGCTAGCACTCTCATGTGTGACTGCAGCAAGGCCAGAGGGAGGTTTGAAGGAGGCAGACTCCATCATTGCCCTGGAGTGCTATTGATTCTTTATTAAGCCAGTGAGCAGTTCATAGGGGGATCTTTGGGTCCCCTTCGTGTCGTCATCCTTGAGAGGAGAGTGCTGTTTATCTGTTGTGACAAAGTGCTGCTTGGACTGGGAGGATTTCTGGAGGAAAGTGGCCCTTTGGAATACTTGAAGCACCATTGTAATTGCAGGGCGTTAGAAGTGTATATCATTTAAATGGAAGGTTTTATTTGTATAGATGTATAGTGAAATTTGTGTACACATCTGTATAAACATATATAACTAAAAAATATCCAAAAACGAATTAATGAATTTATTGAATTAAGTTATTCATAGATAGTCCTGGTGCTTTAAAAAGACAGAGTGGAATGTTTTTCTATAATCTGCAGTGGATGTCTAATACCATATAAGCCCTGACATGCTGTTGTTATTTTTCTCAATATTTTGCCGGATCAGAGGTACAAGGAGATAATCTCATTCTGGAAACAAAGGATTTCAAGAATAAATTTACATATGAAGATGTATAAAGGTACAAAAGTTTTCGAAAAGCAGCCTACCATTTTGTAGCTAAAAGGTATAAATCAGCACCTCTAAGGTATTTAATGGTACCTCAGAGGTACATGCAGTACCCATATCTAAATGGTTCATATTAGGACCTTTTTAAAAAAAAAAGGCAATGTCCCAGTGAGAAAAACTTTTGTACCTCTTTTCTGAGAGTGTGGCAATGAAAAGCTTATTAGTCAGTAACAGATTTTTCACAAATGTCCCTTTAGTCATTTCACCGGTAATTAAAATTTTGTCTTTCACTGCAAAACCCTCTAAGTACATGCAAGAAATCCACTAAATCCATTAAATTTAGAATTCAAAATGTGAAAAAAATGAAGAAACTGCATGTGACTGCCACATACGGGTATTCAGGTTTACTGTAAGTACTCAGAAGTGACGCAAGTTTAAATGTGATCAACAGCCGTTTTACATTCCTCTTCCGTGCAATTCAAGGACTTTCCTGAGAAATCGACATGCTGTTTAACAGATTCTGCCAACAAAGCAGTATTTCGGAATGGCCTGAGGCCAGGATTAAGCACATTTGAAGCAAAGGTATTTGATGAACATATAATATGTGCCTAGAGCATTCATGTAATATAATTATCTCATTTTTGACAGAGGTGACGTTTAGAGGCTTTTGCATCTGAGCTCTTCATATTTTATATGTTAATAATGCTATTACTCAAGCAAATATTCAGCAGTGTTATACTTGAGTTTTAGGGATTAACAGATAATACATGAAAACCTGAACAATTCATAGCCTTGCTGCTATATGAAATAATTCCAAAAATGTCAAGTGAAAATAATTTTTATATTGCGTATAGTTCTCAGACTGAAAGGGTTTCTGAGTGTATTCAACCAGACTGATTAACTTGGATTGCAGCGTTTGGTGTCATCTGGTACAGCACAGTCAGGACTCGCCCACCCTCAGACCCCATTTAGTGTCAGGAGAGCTGGTGAACCAGTGACTGTGCAGTGGTGTCTGACATATGCTAGACCAGACACCAGTAAACATACCCAATAGACATTTACAGGGGTGTCCTGCTTTTAAATGTTACGTGGTAAAATGAAGGGGTTATTTTTCATAAACAAGTTAATCTACTTGTAAATGTTATTGAAATACAATGTTAATTTGTTGTTTTTCAGTTCTCTAATAATAATCCCAAATTAATTCCACACATGACGTTCAGTCAGGGATTATCAGGTTTTACACACTCTCACTACTGGTACAGTAACACATTACAGTATTGTCAACACTTCTACAATAAACCATATTTCTTGATCTTTGTTACTGTTTTTTAGTATTGATTAATCTAGTGTGTCTGCTAATATTAGCTAATTACTTAACATTAACAAAGATTATAAATGCTACTGTATTGAATTATATAGTGTGTTCAACTAATGTTACTAAATGGAACCTTATAGTGATACCATCATACTCTTGCTCATCTGAAAGTATACAAATAATAATAAAAATAAGCACATGCACACACGCTTTTAAATGATAACATTCAAACATTTTATTTATTGCACCTGTGTATTTCCATTAGGTATCATTTACTGTATATCCAACAGAGGGTGAATTCAGGTAACTGGGCCATATTTTGCTCTGACCCAATGTACCTGAATTCATGCTATTTGAAATGATTTGAAATATTTATAAGAGAACGCTGTAAAGATGTGCAGTGAAAACTTTGCTGCTTTAGTGGGATGGGGGCGTTTTGAAAATGTGGGTTAATTAGTCCTGAAACGTTTGGCGTGCAGCGGCAGCTGTGGCATAATTGATAGAGTGCTATTTACTTTGCAGAGTAAAATTATGCATGCAACACACTTAAAAATATACAATTATAGCTGTGTAGTAATGCTGAAAAGGTTGTGTCGGTTACATTTGCGTGATGTAATTAATGCTACCTAGACATGGGAGGGGATCAGCTTGGCATGACCATGGCACAATGGATGGGAGTGGAGAAAAGGGGATAAGCACACAGACACAATTAACTTTGGAAAGAGACAGCTATGATTTTGAAAGGTTATTCTGTCCATAAAAAATGTAAATGCATTAGATGTGCGCTTGTTTTGGGAGACCTATTCAGCATTTTCACCAAGCAGTCATCTCAGAATGAGTGCCACTGATATATGGTTTTGTGTGGGCTTGTTAGATCAGTGTATTCCTGGTAACATTTTGTGTCATTGTGTGCCGTCAGAATAAAAAAGAGATTGCAAAAAGTTGCATTTAAATAATTTTATTTTTTAGAAATATGTAAAATAGATGAAAATAAAATAAATATTTCATGCAATTAAATCACAATTTCAGTTAATGTCATTAATATGTTCAACTAATCTAGTGTTAGAATAATGTTTTGTCTCCAGTTAAAGACAACCAGTCTTACTGCAATAAGGTGATTACAGTAAGCCAACATCCCTCAGTGTTCATCAATTTACAATTTCTTTTATTTATGCAGCAAAACCTCTTTCTTAACATCCAAGGTAAAAAAAAATCCTATTTTTAATTCACCCACAGTTACTCATTTCTACTTCATCCCAGAGCTTCAGGAAGGTGGACGCAAGGTGGGAGTCTTACAAGCGCAAGGTGCGAGGGGAAAAAGGAAGAAGATAAAGAAACCATGCATGCCATCCATTGGTCTTTGTATTGATTCACAGGGGTGTTGAAAAGGTCTTTGGTCATGCCCTTACCAAAGCATACTAATTTGCTCGATCAAGTCTGTCAGAATATCGACTGGGAGGAGGTACAGCACCCGCCATTGTGTTTTCTTCAGCGGGGAGTCGGTCTGTGAAACAGGATTACCAGAGGTCACGCAGGCAGTGAAAGGATGTCCATCACTTTCTGTCTGCTAATACAAAGGGGCGGGAACTGGGACGTGATTGAGATGTTGAAGACAAGAGGAATGGCAGTTTTCATAAAAAAAGAAACATCTCTTGCATGCAAATGTTTCACTGTTAATGTATTCATAGCCATCTTGCCGAGTTTTAATCACAAGAAATGGTTTATAGTTTCCTGTTGTATTTCAGGCTTAGAAACAGTGGCTCTAAATTGAACTGTTATACAGCTGTAGTCTTTTATAGTATAAATACGTGGGCTTTTGAGAGAAAAATTAAGTCGTAATATTTCATATAATAAAACTGGTATATATTTTACATAATTTAATATAAAAATATATTTCATTTCATAATTTTGACCTTGAAAATATAATTTTTCCTAAAAACATCTTGTCATAATTTCCTCTTAATTTATAATTAAAAACGTATAAATGTATTATCTACAGATTTAATGTAATACTTTAATAATTGATTGAACACTTCAAACAGCGGGCTTTAAACAGTGTTTAAACAGTGTCCTAAAAGTAAAGATGTAAAATTCATTTTTTATTTCTCTTATCTTTTTCATCTAATCTATATGTGATGTCAATTTGTGTTAGTTTTTTAGTTAGTTTATTTAAGATATTACATAAACTAACTTAATTTATTAAATAAACTATAGATAGATAGATAGATAGATAGATAGATAGATAGATAGATAGATAGATAGATAGATAGATAGATAGATAGATAGATAGATAGATAGATAAACATTGACAATCACTCATCTTAACTCTACTGTATATTCCCCATGACCATTATGCTCTATAAATAACCCATTGTCTCTGGACTCCTAATGTTTCCTAATCTCTGCACACCGCTGAAATTCTATGCCACATCATACAGCAAACCTCTTTGCTCAACAGTGGTTTGTATTATGCCCATTATTATAACAAATATCCAATTATGTATTATCTTGTAGACCTGATTGTATTTCTCTTTGTAGCGATAGGGTCAAATACTCTTACCTCTATATACGTGGAACATCTGCCTCTGTTTCCTGTCTCATCAGCAGCCCTCGTGGCCCCTTTAACCTGATCACATAGGTATTTTGCTTTCATTCCCCCCTGAGTTTTGTTTGTTTGATTGGCTGAGCAGGTGTTTTATAACCATTAGAGACTCCATTGCGACCCTGTCTCTGAGTAGTAAGCAAACAGAACAAGCAGACAGCCCAAGTCATGCAAGTGATTTTTTCCCCTCTCAATGGAACCATCTGGTGACTGAGCCAAAGAAAAAAGGAAGCATAGGGTCGGTGCGCTTGTTTACCTTTGGCTGCATAATTGTGTTTCGAGGAAAGCGTGAGGTCACAGGGGAGGCTGCCTGCCGCTTCGGAAGGTTTCAAGGGCTTCGCTGGTGTCCTTGTTTGTAGACGTAAATGTGAGAGCGAGCAGCAACTTTCTTTATTAGTATAAATGATGTAGACTGTCTAATACTGAGTCTGATCTAATACAATGTAATTTAATCAGATTGAAATTGATAGTCTTAAATGTTTGTATTGTTCATTTTTAATAATTAAACCTATCAGTATTCTATTCTATTCTATTCTATTCTATTCTATTCTATTCTATTCTATTCTATTCTATTCTATTCTATAGTAATAACAGTAATAGTGTACATATAGTTATGCATAGTTACAATATAACAACCATAAATCTAACATTATAGCAAGTAAAAGTTGTTTTCACATATTTTAAATTTACATTTTAATATTATTATTCCATAAATTTTTAAACTAGCTCTAGATTATGGCCCTTAATTGTATTCTCTCCCTTTTTTAGCTAAGGGTCCATCACTTAATTAATAGTGTCCCCCAAAGAGCCGTCACAGCTCCCTGAAACTGAAGAGATGGTGACTCAAGCATCTTGCTCTCGATGCTGACAGGGAAAAGATTGAAATGTTTGTTTTGTCTTTTTGCAATGGTGTCAATAAACAGATATCCTTTCCTCCTCTTAATGGGCAGACCATTATGCCACAGTGCTACATGTAATTATGAAACTGATGATAATTACCGAGCGACTCATTAATCTCTCATTAGGCCATTGTATATAAACTCAATAACATGCAAATCAGGTAAATGAAAACAGAAGAGGATAAATACTTTTAAAAAGCATAAAGGGCAACTTATCTATTAGCTACATATGCAGATGATCTCAAATCAAATTAAAATCGGAGGGAAGTTTTTCAGTAAAATTTAGTTTGAATGCTAACTCTGAATTTTTGTATAGGTGCATTTCTGCACATATTTCCTTATATTCTAGTAAGAAAATGTTTGTTAGATAAACAAAAATTGGCTTTGTTATGCAACACATAAATTAAATTATTTTATTTATAAAAAAACAAACTTACAGTACATCAACAACTTGTGCATTAATCAGATCAAGTACCATAGGAATGATTCCTTCTTTTTACAGTTTATGTTACTCTTAAAAATGATTAGTTGACTACTTAAAAAAATGTGGAAAGCCATTGTCGTTGCCTTAAAAAAATTACATATGCAAATATCCATACCAACTTTATTTGAAATATTTGGTTACGTACACATGCAATTTTTAAGTTATAGATTGACAAATAAAATAAAACAAAAGAAAATGGTCACTAGCTTTTTTAAGTTGGACTAACTTCAGCTTATTAAATTGCAATTACACTGTTAGTAAGATTAAGCTGACAAAATGTGTTAAGTAATGTGAAGTTTACAGAACTTAAAAACAATAAGTACAGAAAAAATCTGTGTCATACTGTAGTCTTTATTTTAAAAAAAATACTTTCTAATGCAGTCCCATGCAAAGCATGCTGGGAACCGGAAATGCTTCGCCCAGTTTCATCAGTGCTGCTTTAACACAACCAAAATCATTCATGTAGTCCCAACTCAAATGAATCAAGTTGTGACATTTTTAAAAAAGGGGGTTAAACTTAACCCATTAGCATTCCTGAAAAAGACAAAAAATACCTAAAAATGCAAAATTGTACCTGCTGAGTTAATTGTATCTTAAAATGGTTTACATTATTGGAATCACAAGAATTTCAGCTCTACAAAGAACTATGAAATGTTTAGCTTTTTGTTTTTGAGTTGATGTATTTTATGAAGTTTTCTGTCAAATAATGCTGTGTCCCTCCCACAGTACACTGTAACTTAAGTAAATTGGACGAGGAGTGCAATTCATGTTTCTTTTTTAGTGCTCAAAACTTCTCTTTTTTATACTTAAAAGTAATCAGTTTAAATAACTTCAAAGGGAAAATAAATTACAGGAACTCCAAATATTTAAGTTAGTAAAATGTTCTTCAAAAAATTTACTTTACACTACTTAATCTGTTTAATTACATTTAGCATCAGTGTACAAGTCATATAAAAAGCTGATTAAAATACATTAGTAATGCCAACATCTATCAAAGCACTAATTCATGTGTTTGGTGTTATTTTACGGTCAGAAATCTGAGCAATGAATCAAGTTGTTACAGATCTATTATACACTCTAAAATGGCTAGGTTATTTTTAACCAATAATATGGTAAATATTGGACTGAAAACGTGGTGGGTTAAAAATTATTCCATGCTGGGTTAAAAATGACCCAATGTTCGGTTGTTGTTATGCAACCATGGATTATAATAACCCAGCAGCTGGGTTAAAGCAACCCAGCATTGGGTCAATTTAAACCCAGTGTTGTGTTCTGTCCAATATTTATCCAACATGGCTTAAAATTACCCCAGCCATTTTAGAGTGTAGGTGCTGAGTTGCATCTGAATACTTACAAAAATGTTTACCTGAACAATACCAGCCTGAATCTATAACCTCTCAGATGTGTGCGCAACAACAATTCTGATAAAAGCTCAACTCTCACGGCCTAATTGATTTATTTACAGTGATCCGGTCTTAGTGGGAAGCCCCTTTCATGTTGATTGATCACCGTAACATGCGGCAGATTTAACAGCACAACAAACCTTTTTGTACTAATGACCCAGGAGCATTAAAGCTCTGGGGCAATGTTTCCATTCACGCAAAAGTGTAGATTTGCAGCTCAAGTGAGCGAGGGGACTTGGTTTATGTGTTTCTAAGAAGCTGCCATAATGAACAATTTCTCCTAATGGCAAATTATCCCTGTTTCTGTTTCCTGAAGCAAAAGGCCCTTGCAAATTGATGTATCTGTCCTCAGAGGGTTTCACCGCCACATTACGGCATTTTAAAATATTAATATGAGAGTGCATTTAGCCAGGAGTAGCGAGGCACAGCTCCGCTCCCATTACTTTCATGTAGGTCACCAGAGACCGACTCCCTCTCCCGCTGTCTGTTTTTGTCTGTATCTCTCTTTATTCCTTCCTCTTCCTCTTTGTCTCTTCCTTTCTCTCCTCTCATTTTTCAAAGCAGCTGCTTATGGAATAGAATTATTCCTTTGTGTTTTGATTTTGATTTCTTTTAGTGAAATCGTTCTTTCATTGGTATGCAGAACGCAATTCTGGAGGTGCCCTCTTCCCAGCCGTGGCCATCTTGGCAGCTCAAATGCTGATTAAAGCAGACTATGTGTCACATCCAGTTACAATATGAGTCAGAACGTGGAATCCTGAGAGATTTGAATAAAGAATAAACTCGCAGATTTTTTTCTCCAATAGGGGCGGGTAAATGTTTCTCTTGCCTGTACGTGTATTGGCTGCTGTCCTTGTAATGAGAACTCGGTGATGGCATCTTCTGTCAAGGACTCAAGGATTAGTGTCTAATGTCATTATTCATGACTTAATAAGGGATAAATGTTAGAAATGTTGTGTTTTTACGATGAGGGTTTTGAATATAAAACTGCAACCTAGACTGTAAATAGTGAAAATGCTACTAATTGTTACTTTAAGGACGAGAGTGATCTTTTCATTTGTAACCTTGTAAAGTCAGTCATAAATTCAGTTCAATTCAATTCCTAAAAACATTTTAGGGTTTGTTGTTGATGTTAGGAATGCAAAAGATTTCATATTTAAATGTAAACCTTTGCATACTGTTATTTTGATATGTTTGATATTTACTCAAAGGTCAAAGAAATTCTATAAATGACAGAGGTCAAAGATGTCAAAAAAGGAAATGTGCCACGGTTTGTAGTTTATTTTGAATCAATGTTGACAGAATTGCTGGGGCAGCATGATTAAAAATTGATGGTAAAACATGCTGGGTGATCCAGCCAAACCCTTTCAGTGTATTTGATGCAAAAACAATGCAAATGGTGCTTTATGTCTTAACAGAGTAGAGTAATTTATTAAAAGTAATTATAAATAAATAAAATTAAACTAACTTTTATATTTTTAAGGTAACCACTTGATAACAGAATATAGACCAAAATCTTAATTTACTTTGTTATATATACATTGAGGGATTACAGGCTGATCCATTGTTGGGCCACAATGTGTAGCCTTACAACATCTGACACATGCATACACAATAATGAATCGTTATTATTATTTCTTGTATTAATTTATCGTATACATGCATTCTACAGTCTTACAAAACGAATACTGCCGTTGTCTTTTGTGTACGAATGCTGTGTTGTTTCTCTGTCATGTAAAGGCAGTTTAGTGTTTGCTTTTATGAGGTACGCATGGCAAAGTGCATGCAAACAGAAGAGTGTAATATGGTAATCAAATTAGCGCAACACATCAAAGGTCCTGGCTTTTTACAGCGCCATTTTCACATCACAATTCACAATGGCAAGAGCCAATACAATAAAGGGCTTGGCAGGGTAAGCGATAATCCTCCTGGCAGAGGACTTTAGAGTGGAACAGTGATCAATGAAAAACATCATATCACTCTAAAACCACTTTTCAATTAAAAACATCCTCCATGAATATGTATTTGGGAATACTGATGAGATGTCAAAAGCAAACCTAACACCTTGACTGATCGTGTGGGTTTTATATTGAGATGCGATTCTCTTTGCTAATGGAAGTTGATCACATGACTGGCAAACTCACAAAGGTTCAAAGGTTTCCAAAGGGATATTAAGGGGGAAAGCAAGACATAAGTGCACCTTTTGGAAAACACATTAAAATATCTTTTACTAACTCTTATTAAAAATTACATATTAAACCAAAGCTGTTAGAAAGTGTATCTGTGAAAGAAAACCTTGCACAGTTTGCAGTACTTTTGAGATGTTTAATGTGGAAATGGAGGGAAATATCAGCCTGATCTCGCATATACACAGAAATATTTTACGAGGTGGCTAATTTGTTTGAATTTGTACAATGTGAACTGTACTACAAATATGTTTAACTAATGGATCGAAGCAATAAAAAAGCTCCACCCTAACTCCACCCCTAAACCCAACTTCATTGGAGTCATACTAAAGCTTACTAATCACATCATCTAAATACATACAAATTAGTCACCTCATAAAATAGTTAAAACTGTATTGTGTTGGAAAATCTGCCAGTGTTTTACATTTGACTCACTTTATGATAAAACCTAAAGTATATTAAATGAGTACAGTACATTGTTGGTATGATAATAACTCCAAATTATAATACATACTTTACAAAAAAAAGAGAAGAATAAACAGAAATAGTGCTAAATTATCATTTATTCATATATTTGGCATACAGTATGCAAAGCACTGAATTGCTAAACAATCCTCCAATAAAATAACAAATTACATCAAACATGATCACTTATTGAATTATTAACACAGGTTGCGATTCATAAACAGTTCTGGATCCACTTTATTGTGGTTAAGTTAGTTAAATTAAGCTTTATATGATTTAAGTCTGATATTTAAATCGTTGTAAGGTAACACTTTACAATAAGTTTGTAATTGTTAACAATTAGCCAATGTGAACTATCAATGAACAATATTTCTACAACATTTATTCATGTTTGTTCATGTTAATTGTAGCATTTACTAATATACTATTAAAATCATAACATTTCAACTGTTGACATTAGTTAATGCACCATGAACTAACATTAATAACTGTATTGACATTAACTAACGTTAACAAAAATTTATAAATACTATACTGTTGATTTTTTGTTCATGCCAGATAATGTATTTAGGCCTACTAATGTTGACTAATATTCACTGCACATATTGTAAAGTGTAACCATTGTATTTTTTATCATAAATTAATGCATTAGCTAACATGAACTAACAATGAACAATAATTCTAATGCATTTATTAATCTTATATCATGTGTAATTTCAGCATTTACTAAAATCTGTGAATATTAACTAGTTAATGCACTATGAAAAAATTAACAATTGTATTGATATTAACTAATATATATATATATTCAAAACACCATTCAAAGTTGGTTTAAGCAGTTCTGCTCTGTATCTCGCTGAGATGGACATGGAAGCATGAATGCGGATCTGACAGCAGCCCTGCCATACTAAATAATTGAGCGGGCACTCAGCTGGCTGAGAAACTTATTAACAGGGGAGCGGAAGCAGATGGTATGAAACTTGTCATCTGGCAAAACAATACCAAAAAGTATGAGAAATTAATTCAAGCAGTCGTCGCTACCTTGTGCTAACACATACACACTGAAACACTGGCGAGTGTTACTAACACACTCACAGGAGGAACGATTACTGTCTGTATTACAGAGGTATTCCCTGTTCACATCTGGATGACTCGTTTCTCGTGTCACCATTAAAGTTTCAGGTGGCGTGTGGATGAAGATTCAGAGGTTGTTCTGGCTCCTGTTCTACATGCTTGGATCCCAAAAGAAGCACTGCTGCAGGGTCGCCATGGGCAACAGCATGTCACAGACGTTGGATACAGAGTCTCCAGGTGCTGCCCGGGAAAAGACTCTTGTACAATTAGCACCTTGAGGGACTCTGTGCATGTTCACTAAGTTTGTGCATGAGAAAAATTGATCGTATTACAAGAACAGAAATGCTCAGGGACACTAAACCCTGGTCACCTTTAAAGCACTTGAAGTTGTATTATGATGTTCTGGTATGTTTTATTATTTAAAAGTGCAGCTACAATAAAACTGCCATATTGTACCAAGCACAATTTATTGGTTCAGAAATAATGCTGTATTGTAATGCCTTACATACTGCGTGCAAGTTGTTTGGTTTGCATTATCCACGATAAGGCTTATGTATATCTCAAAGTATGAGACACATAACATCCAATTCAAAGAATAATTGTAAATGCTGCATTTCATGCAATAAATTGCTCTTCTAGTCTCGAAAACTGTGAATGTGATAAGCAATGCTTTCATCGGACTCTGGAAGTGAAAGTCATTGAAAGTGACTGTGTGTTGTATTATTATTGTATGTACTGTATGGTAGCCGGGTTGCTGTACAGTATGTAAAAACTTGTTTGTAAGCATGATTTACAGTAATTGTGTCACTGTTAAAAATGACCCCAAAATATTTAAATGGCATGTTAAGACAAAGTTTTATTTTACGCTTACCTTTTTTAAATTTAAAAAAGAGTTTTGCAACATGCAGTTTTTTCTAACTTATAAAGTAATAAGGATTTAAAGTTTGAATCATAGCCACTGTCTTGAAAATGTCCTTCAGCCCTGAGACATACAAATCTAATACCACGTCTGTATTTTACATTTTAAGGTAGCCAGCGTCTGCAGATGAGACCTGACAAATCAAACAGGGGTCTTTGCTAGGCGGGAAGCCTTTTTCTGATGGAAAAACAGGACCAGTTTTAGTATTACTAACTCGCCTGCACATCCAAGCTCCTAACAGTTTGACTGGTATTCTTAGTTATTTGTCAGCATGATTATATATTCTCTATCATTCATTTTTACAATAAATATATGTGATTTTAAACAGCAACATATGCACCATATCTTACTGTATAAAAGAATATGAACATCCTTTGAGATATGCTGTACTGTAAATGGTTGTTTGTTGGTGTGAGCATGGGACTGTATTCTTCCTCATAATAAGCCTCGCATAGACAAAAATAGTATTTCTATAAACAATTGATAATACCTTCTAACAATTTAGTGGTGAAAATGCCACTATAAAAGCATCTATTGTGGTTAGAGGCACATGGATTATATCTTTAATGAATAGTAATGATTACCTTAGAAATAGCAGGGGATGTTTATACAATCTACATATGCATACACAGTATGTGCGGTACAGTATGTGCAAAGTGTCAAATTTGAATATGAGTCACGTTAAACACATTAAAACGACATGTTTAACCAGCAGGCAGGTTAAAGTTTTTATTTTTGTGTGTTGCAAATTTCTTTATGTTGCAGAACTTTTATCCACTTTAAAAGCAAAAGGGGAGGAAGCGGTTTCAGTAATCTTTCACTCTTTTCATGTTTTTAATTTCTGGAAGTTACTATGGAGACTATCTACTGCTTACTGATGTAGGCTTAACTTAAAATCTGTCATCGGGGGAAAGTCCATTAATAAATTTGTCTCCTTCGTGCACGGCTCTCCTTACAGACTGCCTTAACTATTAGTCTAAACATAACATTTGTCAGCATGTCATTTCAGCACCTTAAAGCGACTGCTTTAAGTTTTTCTAACATGGTTCTAGAAGCAAAGGGTGAGGAGTGAATCCTTTTTCCTAACAGAAGGATGTCTGTTTAATATCAGGATGAGCTCTGACAAAAACATTCACCAGAAACCAAGTTAGAGGAAAACTTCTACTATAAATCAGGTTTCAATATCTTTTAAGGGAATAGTTCGAAATGAGGTGATTAAAGTAGACTATATGACACAAGTACTTCATACAGAGTTCATACAGAATGATAATTGTACCAGAACAATTTTGGACTGTTATGGCATTTAGCATCAGTGAGTCAAATCTGGTCATGATGACATAAGAGTGAGCACATAATGGCAGAATCTTTATCATTGGATGATCTTCAAAATTAGGACTATACATTTCAAAGTAGAAAAATACTTCTCGGACATTCAAAAATATTGTATTAAAGGTCTTGTTGATGTTAAAAATCCTAAATCAAAATGGATTGTCTAAGTGTAAACAACATTCAAACCCTCACAAGCCGTATGTGATGATCAAGACAATGTTTTTCCCACCACCCATCATATAGCCAGTTGTTATGTCTTGCATCCAGCTGTTCCCTTCATCTACTTGCTGACATGACTTTGAGACTACACAGAAGGACACACGCCTGCCTTCATGTACCGCCATGCATTAGTCTAATATAATCTCAATACTGTTTGCATATACAGCACAGTGCTGGTCAGAATAATTGGCACCCTTATAAATATGAGCATAAAAGGCAGTGGAAATAAAGCAGCATTTTTTGTAAGTATCTTATTTTATTAATGATTCTAATTGTTTTTTTATTCAAAAAGTTTCATTATAATAAACAATTAAAAGTGGTAAGAAAATCTCTTTATGAAATACATGTTTTTTTCAGTAGGCTACTGTATTCATACAGCATACAATTATTGCATTAGCACCCCTGGAAATTCTTAAGTGGTATGACTATGAAGCATAATCTCTTTCTCAGGGCGGCTAAGAAGATGAAATTGTGCAGCCATGAATTCCTGTTTCACAGGAGTATAAATATGAGATAACGCAAAGGGAGAATTCTCTTACTCATCCATCACAATATGGGTAAAACCAATGAATATATTTCTGAAAGATTGTTCAGCTTTACAAAATAAAAAGTGGCTGTCAAAATCAAAATCAACACAAAAGTGGGCAACGGTCCAAATATCAAGTTTTTTTTTTAATCAACTCGGATTTACAAGTCATGTCAACTAACTATTATTTATCTTAACTAGAGATGAGTTGTTATAACTACAGGTGAGTTGTTATAACTTATAAAATGAAGTCAACTATATTTTATAAGTTGTGACAACTCATCTCTGTTGACATGACTTGTAAATCTGAGTTGATTTAACAAAAAATTTTAAGGCAGCAAAGTATTTTTTACAGTGTAATTATAAGTACTCTGTACTTGTGTGGTATTATTTTAATGTAACAGTTGCACCTTAAAATAAAGTGTAACCGAAACTTTTAATGATGATGATAACTACTATTATTGTTATGCTGATGTAATGAGACAGATATATTGGACAGAATGTGAGTATATATCTGAAACATATAAGGAAGAGATCAGTAAAAGCCCATCACCCATTTCATTTGACATTTCGGATACAGCAATCCTGTGCAGAGATGCATAATTACCCCAGCAGTAATAGCAGCTCTGCATTAACCAACACTATTTCAACTGCATCAGCAACATTTTCACTTTGACTTTATAGTGTGATGGTCTGATTTCATATTAAATGAAAGAAACACTCTCACCAATCATAAATGCATAAGATAGGGTTAAGGGGACACCTTTAAATCATGTTCTCGCTGTGTCAAAAAGATATTCTTATATTTTAACTATTAATTTGGAACTGTACCTTGTCTGTCGCTGGGGTGGTAATAAGGTTTCGTTTTGTACCTTTACATGTTTACTAAATATAATACAATGTTGCTGTTAGGGATGTTAATGATCTACAGTATTGTGCACCTTTAAAGGTACAGTTAACTATTTTGTACCCCTAACATTTAACTAGTACAACTTTTTTGTACACAAAAGGTATAGGTCCTTAAAGCCCAAATGGTACAACAATTGAATGTGTTGTGTGGCCTACCCATAAAGGTATAAAAATCAATCACCCCAGCACTGAAAAGGCACAGTTTTGTAACTTAATTTCTGACAGAGTTGCTTATTGCAATAGTTTAAAAGCTGTTCTTGTTTGCAGGCCTTAAATTCTCAGTATTGAAACGCAGATAATTTTTAGTTTTATATTCATTTTTATATACCCCTATGTAATAAGCTTTATGCCTGTTTTAAAATCAGAGAAAGCTATTGTGATCCGCTTATTACAATGTAACTAACATTATAAGGATATAAACAGTATTCTAATGCTAACCATACTGTACAGTAAGTCAACTAACAATAAGTTATAAGGTCTGGTGTTATTTATTTATCAGATGCAATCAATAAATCTGAATAAATAACAAACAGATCAACCATTTATTCAGAAGAGAAGGATTAGTTGTTCTTTGACACTTACTGTACAAGCTTCAGTCTGCAATCAGACATAATCAATATTTTTGGAAAAACTACCTATTGGTCACTAATGGTCATCATCGTGCCTCACTTTTGTTCATCATATAGTACTTTAAAAAGCTGTATAACTTAACTTTTTTCTTCTGGGGAGAGATTATCCACAAATAGAGAATACAGTATAGGCATACACTTATCTTTGTAACAATGTCATATTGGTTGCATCAAGCAGTTATGACCTCACCAGCATTCACATTTTTTAAGGCCCTGTGTAAAAGGATTTAATGGCTATAGCTGCATGTAAGATCTTCAAAGTGCTGTACTAAGACCAAGGGTTTTGAGAAAAATGGAAATATCCATAGCAAGTAAAACAGTTTCAAGGGTCAATTTGAAGTTATCAACAGTCCAAACTCTTTCTGTCCTTTTCTCTTTCAAGCGCACACACCTAATATTCAGTATTTCGTATTTAAAGAACTGTCAGTCTCATCATTATGATTTGACATAAATGAGAGGGTTGAAGATGTGAGATTCTTATAGGTTGTTCTAAATATGGAAATCAGGAGAATGAACTGTATTTTCTCTTTGGGGATCAAATTATATGGACACTCTGGTATAAAGAGATACCAATGTTAAGCCTGACAGTCACATTACAGGTTGACGGTTAAAAAGGTTTCATTGTTGTATCTCTCCTGTCACCTGACAATTTTGGAGATGGTGCCCAAGGTATCAATCATATAGGTTAATTTATGTACTGAATACTCAAGGTTACATCTCTTATCATGGACCCTTTACTAGTTTTACTTAATCCTGAGCCAGAACATTACCACGTTTGCATTTGCAGTCCTCATTTGCTTGAAAAAAAGTATCATCTATAAATTCCTCAGTTTGGAATATCAAAGGATCTAAACATGCATTTGGGAAGATGTAACACGCTGAAAATGCGAATGAATAAATTGCAAATTAATTTGACATTTTTCTTCCAATTGATGTAAAGTTTATTATAAGCACATAAAACATGTGGCGCATACAATTCTATTCTTCATTCACCATGAGACTACAAAAAAAATGTTGAACTGAGTGAATTTGGCAATTATGAATTAATAAAATTTCCAAAGTGATGCACAATAACAAGCAAAGCACGCTAAAAAAGTGCAAATCTCAGTAAGGCCAGAACCACGTATTGAACATTCAGGGCTATAATTTATATTAAAAATACTTACGTGTCTTATAATTGGGGGGACATGTCCCTCTCAATGTCTATTGTGATAACAGCCATCTCAACATAATGAGCATAAACTGTAAGTTACCCGTCAGCAAACATTTTGTCATATGATGAGGTCTAGAATAAACAATTGTTTTTGAGTCTGGGTAATGTTTAAATATTTATTAGTCAAAATGGGGAGTAACAATACTGGCTATAAAGCAGAGCAAGTATCTATTTGGCTGACTCCAGAAAGAAAACATAAAACACATAAAAATGTATAATTATCTCTTGCCATGGTAGTTCTATGTTTATTCATAAGTGTTTTTGAAAATCAAAAGGCAAGAAACAGCAAGGCAAAACAACAACATAATTAAGCCCCCCTACTATCCCCCAGCCCCATCCCATCACCCCACTACCCATGTCATATTTAGATCAGATTAGCTGTCCCTTTTGGCTGCCTGTTGTCTATCCTGCTTATAGTACCATTGTCTGACATCAACATTTAGCTTGATCTGAGGTCATCAAACATCAGATCACCATGGATTTTGTATAGAAATATATTGGAAAGAATCGGTTTACCTTGGTTGTTTTTGCTACATACAGTAGGTTACAGTATTAAGGTTTCATTAATTTTCAGATGGTAAGCGAGTGTCAGGTTGTTTTACTTTTAAAAGCTAAATGCCATTCAAACGTACAATGCCATTTAATGATACGTTATAGATCCAATACATAAAATGTTTTTTATTCAAGTTTTATAAAGAAAATACTTAAGAGGGAATAGGTGACAGTCTGACAGTCAATGATAACGTTTAACATTTCAAGCCCACTCATATGACTTGTAACGCAGAAGGGCATCTTGATCTGTGCCCGTTTTGTCATCTGCATTGTGCCTGCTTGCTTTCAAGCAGTTGAGTTTTCGTGATCAGATTATGAATTGTACTTAATCCTCCACCGATCTGCCGACGTCTTTCTTGGTTCAATATTACTAATGTACATTCTATTGGCTGCTTTTGACAGATGTCTAGATCTCCCTCAATCCGATTTCACATAATACTTTCACTGCCATTAAATCCACACTGCTGGCCTCTTTGGGATCTGAGGCAGTGATACTTTAATATCGGACTGGATGTGCTTGGACTGGAACATTGCTTGATATTTTACGCGCGTTTGCAGACTCAGCGTCCTGCTTTCAGCAACACACAGCAACACATTTCTATCATTTTGCGCAAATCGATGTGAGGGATGCATAAATCTGCCAGCCTGTCAGGACGGATCTAAATGATGCCTCTCTTTGAACGGAACATGTTTTATTTTTATACGAACAGCCTTAACAGCAGTTAAAAGTTAGCATCTGAATAGCCTTATCTTTATTAAAAGAAGCAATTAAACAATTTCAACACATTATAACATTTCATACATTATTAACAATATTTTGGATTAAAACAACAAAGACAGATATATTTTGTTGTTGTTGTTGTTGTAGCTAAACATATAATAGCTTCATTGATGTTATTACTATTTATTGTTGTTGTTGTTGTTATTATTATTATTATTATTATTATTATTATTAAGTAGCTAGTATTTAAAGTTGTGTTATTTTTATTATAGATCCTCGTAGTTTAAATCCCGAGTAGTATAAATTTCAAAAATATTTTGACTATGCGCAATTTATTTGCTATAGTACTAGTTATGAAAATGTGTGTATAATCCAGATTTAAAAATTAAGCAACCCATAGCTGTTAACAATTTTTTAAATGACAAGCATTTCAGATATTACATTTTTTTTTAATGTAATTCTTACAAAAATAATGAAATTAAATAATATTTGTGTGCCTGTATTTAAAATTTTGTTCTATTTAAGCAAATACAAATGGAAAAGTTTTACATAAATCATAATACATTTGGTAAATAATAAACCGGCATATGTAAAATATTTATTGTATATTTGTGCTATCTAAAAGATGTTTAAATAATGAGATGTGTGCATCGTCAAATCATATCTATTTACAACTCGAAAATAATACGATAAGATGTATTATGAACCGGCATATATCAAATATTTACTATATATTTGTGCAATCTAAATGATGTTTAAATAATGAGATGTGCGCTCCGTCAAATCATATCTATTTACAACTCGAAAATAATACAACAAGATATTTTTTTAGGCTACTGAACAGTACCCAAATTTCTTTTTCTGAACAAATAAACACATTAAGCATAAGATATTTTTTTAAATGTTTAATAACAGTTTGGTGACTAAAATAAAAAGTAAGTAATTTAACTCGTTTTAATTACATTTTGAAAAATATTACCTCTACAAAAAAACATTTTTTTTTTTTTTTTTAATTCACTCGCCTTCGCATTCAGTCATAATGTTTTTAAAAAGCTATAGATGCTCCTAACTCATGGAAAAGCTTTACTTTTTCTAGACAGGCATACATACTGCGTTGAGAGAGCCCCGTTTGGCTGGTTGTCCTCCTGTTTTCAGAAATGTCCCAAATAGTCGTTGACAAGTCGTCTTGTAGGGACACATAATTTGTGTCATGTGCAGGTGGCCGATTGTGTGATATCCGCCAGAAGCATCAATGGTGCAGTTTCACTCCAATTACAGTCCCCCATTTAGCCAGACGTGCAATGCCACCAATAGCTTAAAGAGAAAACATGTAGAGCATAGAAATCTATTTTCCATCTGAAGTTTAATGTAAATGAACACAAACAACGACACAGCAGTGAGTGCAGAAGAAATGTAGGTTTTGGGTGACAGGGAAGCCAGCCAGTGCCATGTATTAAGTGCTGGTCAGAATGGGAAGAAAAACATTTAAAGGGGTGTTGTAACAATCGATTTTGGCATGAATTTGCTTGATGTGCATTATGGAAATGAAAGTCTAACTGTAACCTTATTACTAAACAGCAGCAGATTGGGTATTAGGCTATTAGTTTGTCACATAAACGAACTCTTCTGCCATCTAGCGATCATGCTGTCCGCGTGCTATGTTGGGTTAAATTATCTTAAATAACTCTACTGCCATCTGGTGTAATTCAGGAGAACATCTTTTCAAGGTGTGACGTCTACTGGTATAAACTTTACACTATCACTGGGACTGTTCTTGTTGGTAAAATATTTTGGTATAATTTCATAGTGAACATTATGCATTTATGGAGCTCAGCTGGTTTGTTTTTGTTACTACCATATCCTTAACTGATCAACTGTAAACTGCTGTACTGGGTCTCACTGATGATGCTTCACTGGAGAAGAGAGTTTGGAGGGGAAAGGTTTCCAAATATAAGCTTTGGAGGGTTTCAGAAATTTGGAGGCTTTACTTTTTCTTTGAGTATTTGCACCATGCAGCATATTTCAGTGTTTTGTGTTTCAGTGTTTTCACTGTCTAGGTGTTTTGCTTTATGTGCTTGGAAAAAATCTGATTTTCATGGTATGTCCTCTTTAAATTACTTTCCTTTTACCAACCTTCTTAAACATCAAACACTTAATTAATTAATTTTACATGTTTAAGTGCTATAATTGGGTAACCAGTGCTTCTATTAAGCTAGAAAATGTGAAAAAAAACAACCCAGTAACTTTTTTAACAGTTCTAATCATTAAATCATTCTCTGCAAGCACGTGAAAAATCATTGGATTTTGGATCCCCTAGTGATGTCAGAACAAGAAAATACCGCCTCTTAATCTGCACTATCCAACCACGACACTGCCATTTAGTGCAGAGATCAGCTCATTTGCATTTTAAAGGACACACCCAAAATGGCACATTTGTGCTCACACCTACAATATATAATAATATAATAAATCATCTATATAGTATTTTGAGCTAAAACTTCACATATGTACTGTGGGGACCATAAAGATTTATTTGACATCTTAAAAAACTTTTGAGAAATGTCTTCTTTAAATTATATTATTTGGCTATAAGAGGTCTCTATGGCCTTTATCTTTTGCTGACTAACCCTCCAGCTCTTTTTATTTTGCTTTGCTTACTTTTCTTTCATTTATCTAATTTTTACCATAATGATTCTTCATAATGACATTTATCTCCAGTTTTTTTATTCTCATTGATTATCCTTTGTTTTATAGTAACTCTAAGCCAGTGGTTCTCAAACTTTTTCGGCATGCAGCCAAAAGTTTGAGAACCAATGGCTTAGAGTTACCATTGTGTATGGTACTTCGTGCCCCCCCCAAAGAAAATGTATGACATAAATATTCTAAAACCTAAAAATTGAATTAAACAAAAATATTAAATAATGCAACATAGTGCTGTAGGTTGGTACCCTTATTTTTCTAAGGTGTAATTACACAGAATTATTATAAATTAATGTATTTTAAAAAATGTCATAAAACAGGGGCACCATCTCGCGACCTGCAGTTTGAGAACCACTGCTCTAAGCTGCCATTTATATCTAGTTTTTTTTGTTTTGTTTTGTTTTATAAATGGACCACAGTCAGAACACTCAAGCTTTTAAACGGCACAATACTGATTTTATACTGAATCGCAGTGTGATTGGAATCTAGACCAGGGGTGGGCAATCCCGGTCCTGGAGGGCCACAGTCCTGCAAAGTTTAGCTTCAACCCGTATTAAAAACACACCACTAATAACTAATAACTGTTGGATGGGAGTAATGAGTAAATTAATTATATTACTAGTCATATTAGAATAACTAGTAATGAGAAATATATTCAATTTTTTGAGTAACTGTCCATTTAAGGTTCACACTGAGTTTATTTTCCAAATGTCCTCAACCCATTGACCACTGCCAGCCTGTAAAACAATGAAACTACTGATAATAGCTTACCGGGAGACTGCTGATAACACTATGCTAATATTGCTCTAACTAATATTGGTTTAATTTTTAAGCCTAACGATTTTGCTACTTCTGTTGTTCTTTAATTTTTTTCAGTGCTTTATTTGAATCTTATCCATGTTTGAATCTTAACCCTTATCCAACAAGGGGTAAAACAAGTCACAGTTGAGTAAAATGTTTTCCATCTTGTTAAACCACCCTCCAGTATATGGAGCCAACTCGATATAGAGAAGGAATTGGACAAAAGCAGAAACACGTTGTACTGAATTACTGATATATCAACCTATAAATCACATCAGTTGCCATTTCAGTTGTATTGGGAAATGTGACAATGTTTAAAACGAAAAACATTTGCTGTATTTGAGACATTCCTCATATTTCAACATTCCTAATACTCTACAATACTCAAGTGTACATTTTTTACATTTTCATTTGTGCTGTTAATGTTACTGCCCCAGTAGAATTTGTCTCTCAACGCTGTTAACTTTTTCTGATATTATGTTTTAGCATAAAGCCTTACAAATCTCATGCATTGATAATAAAATGTCAATATACACAGAACTTTAAACCCTACATCTAGGGCTCATGTACATTTTAACAGCGAATTTCCTTTGTTTACTAGGCTGCATTCAGTTTTGAACTTGAACGTGCCCATATTGTTTTTGCTTTGGCTGACTTAACTGTCCAATCGCTGACGGCTTGTAAGCATCTTAACCAATCCTGACGCAGGAGGCGGGAATACTGATAGAAATGACTTATGAAAACGACGCACTTGACGATACATTTCCTGGTTAAGAAATGAAAGTTAAAATCCGCATGCTTATTTCAAAAGAGTGAATCATTTGAATTCTCAGTTTAACATTAGCAAACTGCTGATATTCTTCTTATTTTATGGTCGCGAAAGAATATTTTTTCGACAGCGTGCTCGCGGGCTGCTACCGTCTGTGTCAGGTTTTGTGTAATGCTGGTATTGTTTTGATTACCCTGACAACTTGAAGAGCACCATCGATAGTGAAAATAGATGGCAAACTCGCCATTACGAGAGGTGAGTTTTCATAAATCCTCTAACTCTGTGCTAGCCAACTATATATTTTATTATTTATAGACATTACAAGTCATTATAAGTAAATTACTTAGCGCTTATAACTGCGCCGTGCTCCTGTGAACGATTAAAAAATGCGTTTTTCCATGTAAGCGTACGGGCAGTACTGCGCATCTAAAAGCATTGTAAAGGTGTTAACGTTAGATTCTTTGTTTGGGATCATAAAGAACTTTTAAATGACATGTGACCCTGTGAAATCCAGGTATAATCCGAGTTCGTTATTAAATAATCTTTGACACGATCTTACTCAGTCAATCAATTTATCAATTTTAAAGATCAAGGTTATTTTTTTACAGTTTTTTACATTATTTAGAATTATTTTATTTGGAAAAAATACTTTAGCTGGATATTTGCACGTAGCGTCACATTTATATTTGTTTATGTCCAGCGTTATCTGTTTTAATTATATTCCAAGTGGGGTGCCGCAGGGAAGAATATTTTTGTCCGTCATCCTTGCAGCACTCTTAAGTGTCACTTTCAGTTTTACATTTCTCAGCTTCTGTGTAGGTGTTTACTGAGGTGACTCTTCATATCAATCCATCTTCAACTGGAAGTGCACTTAAAGGCAAGAATGTTAAAGTTGCAGAAAAAGATGGGTGTTCTTATGTCAGCGGCACATTCAAAGAAGTGGAAGATGTTTGGAAGTGTGTAGCTGGACATGGTGTTCATTCAGAAGAGGAGATGAATATCAGAAGCTACAGCTCAGCAGGTCTGGGATCAGCTCAAAGTCGCACCTCACCACCAGTTGAACCTGTTGAGGTTGATGAAATTGTCATGCAGTACATAAAAGAAAAAAAATCTGAGGCATATAAAAGGATTGTAAGGAATAATGTCACCATTACACATAACAAAGGACATGTGGCCTTTTCATCTATGACCGGGGACGGCATTCTTGCTCAACTTGCACGAGAACAGTTCATAACATTATATCAGAAAACCGCAACAGGGCTACAAACCCGCACATACAACTTAGATCCAAGAGTTATAAGTCATTTAAATGCAGAATTCCCAGAAATCCTCATCGAAATCAGTAGAGATAAAAAAGGACTGATACTGACTGGTAGCTTCATTAGCCTTGAAATATTGGATAAATATTTGAATGCCCAAGGGTCTTCACAGAACCAAATCCAAAATACGACACAAGACTACGGTACACCTAACATGCAGCCTGTTATGCAAGAGAAAAAAATAGTGGAAGCCAAAGAGGAGACATGCCCCATTTGTCTGGAAACAATCAGAAAGGCAGACTGTGAAATGTTGCCAAAATGCAAACACTGCTTTTGCAAAGGCTGTTTGAAAAGGGCTTTCCAGGAAAAACCTGCTTGTCCAATTTGTGGAGAGATATATGGCAGTCTTACGGGTACACAACCAAAAGAAGGTACCATGAATCACTCAAAAGATGACTCATCTTTACCTGGATATGAGAAGTATGGAACAATCACAATTAAGTACTACATACCAAGTGGCATTCAGGGGGTGAGTTTACTAATGTATATACTGTACAGTAATATTCTGCCCCAACAATAAATACAAATCTGGAATTTGAAAATACCCTGCAGAATGAGCACCCAAACCCAGGCCAGAGTTACCATGGAGCATCCCGCACAGCTTACCTACCTGATTCGACAGAGGGGAGGAAAGTACTGAAGCTTCTGGAGAGGGCATTTAATCAACGACTCACTTTCACTGTTGGTCGCTCCTCTACCACCGGAATAAATAATGTAGTGACCTGGAACGACATCCACCATAAAACCTCTCGTTCTGGGGGGCCAACAAAGTAAGTTAACAGTTCAAGTGTTTAGGTGTCAAGTTTAATTCAAGTGATTATTATTTATTAGTTTTAACAGTGTTTTGAAACAGTGTGTTGTAATGTTTTATTACTATTTTTCTTTTTTTAGTTATGGTTACCCAGATCCAGAATACCTGAAACGAGTACAAGATGAACTGAAAGCAAAAGGGATTTATTGATTTTTTTTGTGTGTGTGTGTGTGTGTAGTTTTATTTGATACTTTAAAGTAAGTATCCAGTAGTAGTTGATATGCAATAGACACTAAGCTTATTACAATGTTCACAGTGGGAAAATTTATTTACAATTAAATGAAATAGTAAAATATAAAGTAATAATAAAACGAAATAGTATAAGTGTGTTATATTAGACTTTGATTGCCATCTATATGATCATAGAACAGTACACAATAAACTCCATCCCTTGAATGTTTAGAATTTATGGTTATATGAATGTATATACATTTGGTTTGATTTGTTTCTCACATTTCTAAATCTTATGTAAACAATTAAGGGAAACTGAGCTTCTAAAGTGTTTTGTTGAAGCTACAGTACAGTACTTTTTTCCTTTTTTTTTACACTACTGATGTGTTTGTAAAATTGTGACATTAGTTGAATCAAGTGATTTCGAAATGCTTTTACTATTATTATGCAGTGTCACTAATTTAATATAATTAAATAAAGTGTCATGTTTACTCATATGATACAGACTGAATGTACAATTATAATGACTAAGTGGAAAATTGTTTATGAATAAAACGAATGGTTTTGTTGTAGTCACTATCAAACAACCATTTTATAAGCTCTGATAAAAACAAGGTGATTCATACTGTATCTCACCAAATAAATATTAATTTGCAACAATATGTTTAGCTTATTTTTCTCCTTAGTGATATGAAACACTAAGCAGACCACAAACACAGCTACAGTGAAATTTAGTTAGTAGCAATGGACAACGATATAATATAATATCAGAAAAAATTGATCGCTGAATGTGAGCATTGTGAGTAATGATGAACACTGCCGTAAATTTTGGCAAACTTGAATAGGCCTGTCTTTGCATTGATTTGCAAGATGCATAACATTTTTGCATTATTCTGGGTTTTACATCTAATTTCAATTAGAAAGAGAAAGGACAAAAGTGTATGGATTAGACAAATTTGGATTTAATGAACATAAACGGGTACATAAGCTGCTAGTTCCACAACTTGTAAAAAGACAAAAAGCTTGATCAGTTGGCAAAATAAAGAAAAAGTAAAAACATACTACAGAAAATATTTGGCCTCCGTGTCATAGTGGCATTATTTACACTATGTACAGTATTTTATATATGACTGTATTGTCATATATTTGCCATTAAATCTATATTGATAAGGCACCAAATGCTAAGTAGCATGATTTTTTCATCAAATTGTGTGGAAAATGTACAAAACAATTCAAAGAAATCACATATGAACATTGTTTATCACGATTATGGTAAAGTAAAAAAAAAGTCAAGTAAGCTGTTGATATACAGTTATAAGTGTGCATATATGCATGTTAGAACCCCAATGTTTAGATATTTAAATATATTAAAATCTAGTATTTGCAAACAATGGTATAACTTAAGTAATTATAATTGTGTGTAAAACCTTTTTTTTTTATTTTAAAGAGACGAATAATAAATGTGATAAATCTGTGATCAATTTACATCCTTTATTGTAATGACAAACTTGACAATGCTTTATTACTTTGACTTAAAATTTATTGTTACGTTAAGCTGTTATTATTTTCATCACTTAAATAAAGTGAATTATGTTGGAATAAGATAACATTGTGGATTTACCAGCATTTCAAGGAGGAAAAACAAAAAGTTTCTCTGCACAAAAAAATAACCAATACCACATATTTAATGTGCCTTTTGTTTAATAAAACCCATAATTCTGCCCACAAATGAATAATTGAGAAAATGTTTGTGGTGCTACATTTTGACCTGTAAAAGTTGCATTTCCTTTTCAGTTTAAAGAGAATTTGCAAGCAAATTTGCCACCTTTATATACAAATTCTTTGTACCTTCATTTTTATAGAGAACTCAACAATTTAATTTATGTTTGGAAAGTAAAGTGAACAACCATAGAGGTTTCTAAACATCACTATAAAATTGAACAGAGTACTCACACATTTGGACCTTTCCGTTAATACATTACAATGTATAAACAACAAGCAGCAAACACTTATTCTGCCTTAAAATCACCTTACAAAAAAGATTTATATTGAAATACTCAAAGATATTTTACACTTGGGTGCCGACTTTTTCCTTTATAAAAAATTCTCTAACCATACCAAAAGAAAACAAATTGTTTAAAAATGTAAGTAAATCAGCATGCATCTTATTTTTAGTTGTTGCTGCCAAATATATTGACCTTTTTTTTTTGTTTGTTTGTTTTTCGATTTTTATCTTGCTCTTTTTTTCTAAATTTATATATTCACTCCTCAATAAAAACTAAATGGTACAGTGATATTTTATGAAATAATACTCAATGAAGTGGTAGGTTTGATTCATCTGGACAAGTTCTAAACTGAGACCTTTAGAAATTGTAAACTGACAGCTACTTTTAAGCAGCTGGGCATGTTAGATGTAACCACCTGTCATCAGCTCTAAATACAATGTCTTCAACATCAGGAGTTGCTTGCTTGTGTTCAGCACTGTCAAACAAGAAATACTTCAGTCTCTGAAAGGCATTTAAGAGTATATGGAAGTTTGAAACCAATATCATACATTAAGAAAAATAAAGTGCATATAGACACCTTTTGTGTACACAAATTAATGTACTTTAACAAGTACAACTCTTAGTAAACAAGGTCAGATGGCGCATATCCGCACAGGATTATTGTATTTTCTCCAGTAAAGTCTCAAAATATTTTTCAAAGTGTTTTCATGTTTTGTATTCTTTACAAAAAATAAGTAGTCCATCAGTTGAACTGAGAGACATACCATGCTCTTTTAAAATGTACCTTTTATTTATAAACTTAGCAAAATGGTAATAGTTTGAATAGCCCGTGTAAATATACATATATATCCCAGGGGAATAGTACAAATAGTGTATTTCAGATTGCGAATTTTCTTTTTCTATGTTTCGTGTGTGTTGTGTGGTTACCAAAAATACATATGGTATTGGCCTCCTATGCTCAAATGTCCAGCTTTGAGAAAGAGGTCAAGGCAGCTGTATTGTGTTGAAACTCTTATCCAGTAGCTGTTTGATTGCCGATAACTCGAAGGATCTCCCTGTTAATACCAGGGTCCTGTGTGTTTATACTTGTGTCACCTACCTGTCCATCCTCATAACTATTAAAATAAGAAAAAACACAAAGAATGAGAATGAGATATATTCAGTGCATTGTCAAATTATTTACAAAGACATACTTAAATGCAAATAGTACATTAAAATTCTGTTTGATATTTTTATTTTAAAAGGTACACTGTGTAGATTTTTAGTGGCATCTAGCAGTGAGATTGTAAAAATGCAACCGCTCATTTCTCCATTTCAAAATGCATAGAGAAGGTACAGTAGCCGCCACAGGACAAACATGTCATTGTCTGAGACAAAACATGCTCTATTCATGAATATCAGCTGACGTCACTCACATCTCAAACAGGTCTTCCGCCATTTTAAGTCCCTGAAGTGGTTGCAAAAGAACTAGAAGCTATGCCTTCAATATGTTCTCTATTTTTACAACACTAAAAAGGCACGACACAACATGATACTTTGCTTGAAGTATCACCTGTGTTTCTACACGTGAACTCGAGCATTGAGAACATTGTTTGTGTACACAGAGTTTACTAAAAAGAAAGGTTTTGAACAACTTTGGTTGTTTTGGCGTCCGCTCGCCGCCATCTCGCAGATGTATCGATCTTCGAATGTGATGTAAGGACGGAGGAGAGTAAAGATGGATAGCTCCTAAAGCATAGTTCCATATAAATGCACGGAAAATTCGTTGTTTTGACGCAAGTGAAAAACAATATTGACCTTCTAGTTGAAAAAGGAGCCTCATATGATCTTCATTCTGAGATCGATTCTTTATATCAAAGACGGCCAGCGGACACCATAACAGCCAAAGTCAGTTCAAAACCTTTCTCAACAAACGGTCTCTGTGCGCTGCGCTGGGTGCAGAGTGCTCATGGGAGTTGTAGTTTCCCAGTGTCACATTTTTTATCATTTCGCATAACTTTTAAGAAAACTACAATTAAAAAATGATATTCAACCTGCCAAAGTGGCTAGTGAGATTAGTCTTTGTTAATGTCAAGCCCTGTATATACACATTTCCTGTATTTTCTGGATGTATTCTATTAAAGAGACTAAGAAACAATTATATATGATCACTATAACATTGCAAAAACAACAAATCTAATTCTGGCATGGAGGCCTAAGGCTTTTGCACAGTACTGTATGTATATATATATATATATATATATATATATATATATATATATATATATATATATATATATATATATATATATTTCTCTAGGTATCGAAGCCATGAACTTGCACTGCTAATGCAATGCTCTACAAAAGAACTTGAAATGCACTTACACAAAGAAAAACCGTGTGCAGACATGATCTGTATTTGGAACTACCCAGATGTCACCATGCTTGTGCAGGTCAGGAGATGTAATAACTATAAAGAAGAGGAAAGACTATTACCAAAAAAGAAAATGGTGTAAATCTGTGTTAAGTGCTGTAAGGTCAAAGAATGTGAACCTTCACATAAGGCGATGCATTTCAGGTTGCGACTCTGCAGAAACTGTGGGTTCTGGCCTTTTTTCTGTGACTAAAAGAAAATAGCAAACAATGAGTGTGCGTTCTACAGATATGGAGCTTTTTATAAGTCAAACCAAAAATAAAATCATTGCAACTATTTTGTCATACAGTATCAGGTAAGTTGTGTGAATAAAGAACTTAAGCTCTAATAAAAAATACCTGTAAATGAACGGTGGATTTATTGGCAGCAGTTTCATCTTTTGAAGCAACTTTCTGCTGTTTTTTATTCATCCCTATTTAAAAAAGCCATAATGACAATTACATGTGCAGTACAATGTAGTAGAAAAGAATAAGGTAGTAAAAAATATTAGAAATGAGAAAATAATATGTTTAATATTAATTTAATCTTACTTTTTGTTTTATAATACATACAGCAGTTTATTCAATCCTGTTCCCAGGGATCCACTCAGCACATTTTGCATGTCTTTCTTATCTAACATACCTGACTCTGATCCTCAGATCATTAGATGAGAGCTCCATGAATTGAACTCCCAATTTGCCAACTAATACGTTAGGAATTATTGATGACGTAGATAGCAGGAGTCTGAGGAGTGGAATCAGGTGTTTCATATAAGGAACATCTAAAATTTTCTGGGAGGGGGGGCCCGAGTACTGGAGTTGAGAACCACTGGCCTGGACAACGCTATGATCATTAAAGGGATAGTTCGGCCAAAAATGATATTAAACTCTTGATTTACTCACCCCCAAGCTGTCCGAGTTGCATATGTCCATTGTTTTTCAGACAAACACATTTTCGGATATTTTAGAAAATGTTTTAGATCTTTCAGTTGATTAAATGTAATGTTATGGGGTCCACGACCTTCAAGTCCAAAAAATGTACGTCAAATACGACTTAGGATGGATAGTATGCAGATTGGGACACAGGGTAAAGGGTATCGGTATAAGAGACGTACAGAACAAAATGTGCAGAGCAGTGAGCCCCAGGAACAGGATTAAAACTACCAGCATACAGTACATTCATGCAACAGTTACTGTAAATATTACTATCAAATATCTTGGAAGAAGGTATTAGGACCTGAGTAGCCAAAGGATATGCTTGATAATGGACTGAGATAGATTCCAATGCCATAGATAGCGCCATGGAGCTGCAAACAAAGCAATGTTTACGTATTTCATTGAATTACTGTGAAACGTCAGTTGAAAGTGATTGCAAAGATACATCTACTTTTACTTGCAATCATCTTGTAAATTAGCCTTTTACGAAAAAAGTCACAAACCTTTGGACATTTCACATATTTTTTGTTTTTCACTCGAATATACGTATTTATGAGTGTGATGTAAAAACGCAAGTGCGCTTCAGTATGTTCTAATTTTAAAGAAATATTCCACTTTCATAAAAACACTTTGTTTAGTCGAGAAAAAATGTGGTTTTTGAGAAAAACATTCCAGGATTTTCTCCATATACTGTAGTGGACTTTATTGGACCTCAACAGTTTACATTTTTAATGCAGTTTAAATTTGCAGTTTCAATGCAGCTTCAGATGGCTCTAAACAATCCCAAGCGAGGCATTAGGGTCTTATCTAGCAAAACGATCATAATTTTTGCACGAAAAATAAAAAATATGTACTTTTAAACCACAACTTTTCGTCTTGCACACCTCACGTATTATGTTATCGAAAGGTCAAGTGTGACGTATGTAATACTACCGCTCCATTGTTTAAAAGTTTGGGGAAAAAGGATCATTATGATGTTGTTGTATGTGGAATTATACTAATTATTTTTTTGTGTCAGTTTATTGTTTAAAATAGTCCGCAAGTGTGGGTTTCATATTTGTAACGCGTGACCTTTCGACGTGACTACATGATACATTTCTATGAAAGTGTAATATTCCTTTAAAGGTTTTTTAAGTTTTATGATACATATATTCCATCTTTTTGATCAATTCTAAGTTTAACCATCTTTCCCCCTTAACACTTTTCTTTTTTGGACCCTTGGACTATAGACACCATAGGTAATATGTGCATATTCTCACAATAATTAAATACCTGAAGCCTTGTGTTTGAAGCCACAACCAAACCATTTCTCAAAATGGAGTGCCAGTTTTCTATGTGTGATCCACTGAGAAAGAAAAACATTTGTACAGTTAACATACGGTGTCTGTACAGCTGTGCTCTTGATTTGTAATGATGTCTCCACAAATTTTTCACTCATGTTTGTGCCGTCATCATTTTTTGAAGGAGGAACCATTTTGAATCATGTCAGACTATTTTCATTATAACTGATTTCAGTTGCATCCACCCCTTAATATCTGTCTGTTGGTCTTTCTTTCGTGTCCTGGTTCTTGGCCAGAAAAGTGACAAAGTGGTCCAGACTTTATGCAAGGTGTCAAAAGTCTACTAGCTTTGTGTGACCAGTTTTACCTTTTTCTTGTTCTTTTATATGTGGTTAATAGCTGCATCATCAGCAAATCATCTTTGCAGAGCTTTTAAATAATCTTTCATTTGTACTTTGTTTAAAATGTCACCTACTGAAAAGCAAAGGTACTCCCGAAGAGGCCTTTGGCAGCTTGAAAGTTGGATTCTTTGGCAGGTGGACTGCTGAGCAGGAGGAATTGATGAAGTGTGTGCATGAACTTCAATTGCTGTTATGTCAGAAACAAGAATAAAGAGTATAAATATACATTAAGCCATATACACATGAAGCCATATACATATACACAACAGAAACACTTACTCTAGTAACAGGAAGCTTCACTATGTGTGATCTGTTGCTGGATATCACCCTGGAAAAAAAACTGACTCATCATATGTCATATTCCCCATAACCCTTGACTGTAGATTATTTCTTTGACTAAATCTACTTCATAGGCTGATACTGATTGTCCATGGTATTGCAATGATGAATGTACACCTTAACGGCACTCACAATGTCTATGACTGCTATTTAATTAAAGCTGACTGTAACATTAACAAATCTTTAAACTGCAGGTGCACAGTAGATATAATACTTGAAGTGATAATGTGTCATACCACTGCAGTAGTGGATGAGCCAGCGAATCGTGCTTGTCCATTTGCTTCTTTATCTCCAAGTATGGAGCCTGTGCAGCAGAAATGTTAATGTCAACATTTTATTACATTTTGACTAGACTAATACATTATAATCAGAATCATAGCTTGGTTCCCTGTGGATGTATGCTATGCAAAATATATGGATTGTGATGTAATGTGTAAAGTGTTTTATTTCTGTACCACTTCAGTGACTAAACGGAGGTGGAAAAATCATATTTACTGAAGCCCCATCAATTCCTCTACTACTGGTCAAGTAAACAAATAGCCCTGACTCATACTTAAACCATTAGGTGAAAAACTACAGATTATTTACATATAAAACATTCACAGCTTTAAAACGATTCTAGTTAAAACATGCTGATACCTGGGTCATTTCTCTGATAGATGTGATACTGTCAAGTGCTCTCATCACTCGATCATAGTCCTTTTTCTGAAAGAAGAACCAAAATAATGAAGCTAGCATGTATTCCTAAATATCAACTATGTACTTAAGTTACATGTGAAGTACAAGTAAAGTTATTACTCAGTTAATGGTAAATGTTCTTAAAAGAAAAACATCACAGTTTTTCAGTATTTTACTATGTTCTTACCAAATTAATACATACCTATCTTTTATCAGTGCGTGCACTTAATCTTTGTACAGCTCATAGTGAATGTGTTAGCATTTAGCCTAGTCCGCTTGTGTAACTACTCATGTGCTGTAACAGTCTTTAAATAGAAAAAACATGGAAGTGTTTGATGGCTTCTAAATTCATCCCTCTTTGGATCCTAAGGAATGAATGGGGCTAGGCTAAATGCTAACACATTCACAACGTCCTGTACAAAGATTAAGTGCACGCATTGAAAAAAGATTGGTATGTATTCATTCGTCTAAGTTGAGGTAAGAACATCGTAAAATATTGAAAAACGGTGGTGTTTTCCTTTAATGATATGTGATATGCAGTGAGGATGTATGAAGTTTTAAGTACCCTGGGGTTGAAGGCAAGTGCTTGTGAGTCATTAGGATCCACCACAGAGGGATATGGCTCAAAAATTACAACTTTTCTCGGAGACTCCAGTGCAGATCGGCACATGGAGACCAGTAGGTCTACTACCTGCCATCACAAATAAAGATCGGTTAAAAGAATGTTGTTTAATTGGTGCAGAATGACTTCATTAAAAAGAGAAAAAAATATATATATATCTATATGATGTAGTACTACGGTCTAGTGATATCACAAAATGAACTGAAATCAAATCTATTTCTGATATTGTAAATTACCGTAAAACTTCAAATAATAGCCCGGGCTTTTATTTTCCCAAACCTATCATCACACCAGGCGTCTAAAAGAGACAGGCGTCTATAAGAGACAGGCTTTTAATTTAATTGTTCCAGTATGACAGCAGGAGGTTACCACATATTACGTTATATTTTTAATTTGAATGTGTTTAACAAATTAGTTTGTGTAATAACAACAGTCTTAAATTATTGGCAGTATAAATATAGCAAACAAGGATATGTTTTTTTTATTGGTTGTTGCGTGAAATCTTACCCAGATACAACAGTGCTATTTTCTGATTGGCTATTGTGTAGCCTCTTTCTCTTTTTTTGTATTGGCTCGCTCGACTAGAACTCTAGGGAAGACGGGCTTGATAGAGAGAGAGAGCAGTGCGGCCAGATACATTTTGGCGCTGCAGCATATTAAATATGATAAATAGTGTTTCCGCGCGAGAAATACAATGTGTGGCGGGAGTGCATGCATGACAAAAGACTGAAAGCCCGTTTTTTTCAGCGGCCTCAAAACACTACCGGCCCACAGGGAAAGGTCCCGACTCCCGATTGCCTCTTCGCTACTGTCATCATCACCTCAATCCTGGCGACGAAGCTCGTTGTGTTGTCATAGTGATGAGTAACGGAACGACTGCGTCTGTTACGTGACATCTACAGGTAATCAAAACTTTAGCGTGTGTAATCTGCACCATAGAACTGTCTTAAACAGACTATCTGACGGGTTTTAGAAGATTAAATACAACCCGAAACTAAAAAACAGACCAGGCCTTTATTTGAGACAGGCGTTTATTTACCCAAACCTGTCGTCACACCAGGCGTCTAAAAGAGACAGGCGTCTATTTGGGACCCGGCTATTATTTGAAGTTTTACGGTAAAAGTTATATTCACTGACAGGTTTTAAACACAAGACCACCTTCAAAAATCATACCACAAGACCAACACTTACCATATAGGCTTTAGTGATATAGTTTTTGTGCGCTTTTCCATATGTGTGTGATTTTCTAGCAAATATCGAGAGTTCAGATGCAATACCCTCTTAAGTGCATTTGACATTATTTTATTATGCTCTTATGTTTTGGTTTAGTAATTTCATTTTAATGGCAATAAAAATTATTAGAAGTGAGTAATTGCCTTATTTTTACAAAAGTCACTTTAGTCTCTTCAATGGTATTTAACAAATTTGACCGCCTATCGCTGCAAAACCCTCTTACCACATGCAGGTTTTTTTTGTCAAAACCCTTTCTGAATTGCCTGTGCTAAGGTTAAGCAAATTTGAAGCAAAATTAACTTATAATACCCAAGAGCATTAGGTAACAAGCATTATCTCATTTTTGACGAAGGTGGTATTTAGCTGCATTTGCATCTGAGCTCTTCATACCTTCATAGGCCCTGTCCCAAATGGCACACTCCGGACTTGTGGACTTCCTAAAGGGGGTCACACACCAGACACGCAGCTCAGCCTGTCTGTGGCGCCCAGCTACGACTCAGAAAGTTGCTCAAATCCCTGTTGTTCCACAGAGCGCCCCTCACATAGTTTAACATTAAAAAGCATCATATTTGTCCCAAATCATTAACGATTAACATTGGCTGCTAACGTATATTTTGCATTTTGAAGTAGACGCTATCTGACTAAGCTTGCGCTATTTAATGCGCACTTTCGGTGTACGATATTTCCGAGTTGTCCTAGACACGACGTGTGGATAATAGCGGTATTGCAGATTGACAGGCAAAGAGTTAAGAGTCCACACTTTGATGACATCATGTAGTTCAGACCTTAGGGACCCTTGACGCGAGAGCACGAGGGCACAACGAGTCGTTTTTTGGGCCAGACTCGAGCATCACGCCGGAAATAGGAAGAGAAGTTGCCCATAAGTGTGAACTCCTCCCATCCGTCGTCTGATTGGTCTGATTGCTCTTTCACAAGGACGTCTTGGTTGTTAAAGTGCATGCGCCAAAGACCGCATCAAGGGTGCAAAGGGGGCACCGATGAGCATACTTCGGACCATAAAAATGACAGATGGGACACCCTACGGACTCGTAGACTAAGCGAGCATGCGCAATTTAAGGCCATGAGACCGAAAGTCCACATGACGCGGACCATATGGGACAGGGCCATAGTGTAATAACATAAGGCATTCAACATGGGTAATTAAGCTTTTGTTGGCATTTGGGGGTAATGATTACCCTAAACATAGTTACCATGATAACCACACGATTTTTCAACTTGATGTATGAATGAATGCATGAATGTATACACCTGAGCACCAGTGGCTATCTCATCAGCAGCCTCATTCATGACCCCTAGTGTTTGGAAGGCGAAAACACACAACTCTCTCTCGCAAACTGTGGGCTGCAAAAATACGCACAAGTTCATTAATATGATAATAAATCATGTAATAAAAATTATTCATCAAAGTCCATCCTTGTTTAATAAACTGCATTGCCATAGTTTCAGAGGTGCTAGTACAGCAAACAGACTCACTCTGAGCATTGGTCCATTTTGGAACACATGAGGTTCATCACAGACCACACAGAACTCATTCAGTACAGGGATACGCTGTTCTGCATACTCAATAGTCTGCAATCATAGGTCATGTCAATGCATATATATACAGTAGTACCATAACATGCATACAGTAAACATTTATTGCAGCAACTAACAGCAGGTAATAGGAAAACCTGAAGGAGAGAGGTTGCCAAGTCATATGATAGGTTTGTGTAAAGAACATAAAATAATTTAATGCTGATAATTTGCATAGCTTAACAGCAGTGATCAGTGAAATATAAATGTAAAAAGACCCCTGCTAATAACTTAATTTGAACAAAATGTCAACTGCATAAACCAATCAGATGACCTTAAATGCATGTACTGTAGAAATAAGGCCCATAATAATGTTTGATAATGAGGTAATAGGAAGGTGAAGTATAGGACATTTTACCTGCACAAGAAAGCCTCTGTCTCTGACTGGAATGGATTTGGCTCCAATGTTTGGCTACTCAAGAAGAAGACAAACAATGTATGAACTTTGTAAGCTAAAAGCACAGTTTTTTTAAAGCCTCAAGCCGCAAATAAAACTTGTGGCACAAACTCTCAACTATCTCTGAAGTTGTCTCATCTATGTTTGGTCAGAGCAATTGCCATAAGGTTGTTATAAGGTTTACTCTTATTTTTACTTTAATCTGCAGTGTGCTGATTTCAGCAGCACTAACACCATTAAATGAAATTGGAAAAATAATGAGTTTTCAAGCTATTAGCCTTTCATGTACCATTAGTAAGCCTACAAATGGCTTACTCGGAGTAAAAATGCAAGCAAATAAATACTGTTAAACATCCTGATTAATAGTGGTTTTTATCTACAGTAAGAAGCGCTGTATCATTGATTAACTGTAGATAAGCAACAGCAAACTTTACAATCACTTCCAATATTCCTTGTTTTTTTATACGACTCCTCACCTGAGGTGTGGAAGAGAGTGATGGGGCCAGGATGCCAATTAGCCCTGAGGTAAGGGAGAGGCGTCTGCTCTCGGTGACAGGTTCTTTAAAGATGTCCGCTTTGCCCATCTTTGTGTTGCTGGAGTAAGACCTGCTAAGCAGACGGTGGTGGTGCTTTAAGCCATCCAGCTCTTCAGTTCGAACGCTACCCGAGCAGGAGCGACTCAGGAGCCGGTGGGGCTTCAAAGCACCGCTATCGTTGCTGCTCGCGGCTTGCTCACATCGCGGCTCCGCCATGCTCGGCCGCGGCGAAAGTTTATGAGGCCGCAGCGGTGGGCATTCCTCCGGTTTTACGGCGGTTGAGCAGGGCCTCGGCAGCAGCCGGTGGGGCTGTTTGAGGGGCTGATGTTGCTCCACTCGTGGGTCACCGGAGAGGGAGTGGCCCAGCAGCTTGTGTGTTTTGCCGACGCATCCGTCTATTTCTGGCTTCACCGTGCTGGAACACGCACGGCGCAACAGACGGTGGGATTTCGATACGCCATCTTGCTCGGGTTTCAGCTTCTTTTTGCTTTTCACGCAGCCAGGAGGCGGGTAGCTGGGGGATCTGAGTATGCAAAATTCCAGTACATTAATCAAGCAATGTAAATTATGAAACACAAGAGGATGTTGTGCAATTAGACTTGTGCAAATTCGGCACATTTCCGAACGCCTCATTGGCTGATTTACGTGATTACATTTTTCAACTTGAAGTATGTATAGTTCACAGTGGAAATGTATGTTTTTCATGCCAATTAGCTACAGCAGGCTGTGTTTTTTTTTATAATGTGATACAAAGCATTAATCATTGTCAACGAATGATTTTAATAGATCTTCACCTCTTATATCAAACATTTTAGGGCCAGGCATTTAGGTAAAATTTATTCTTTCAGCATTTTAAATTAGAATCAGAATTTAAACAAAATAATATTTCTGACCAAACTGCTTGCCGTATCTTCCCAAATCAATAAACTGAAAAAATATATTCATGCTAAACAACATATTTTTAATAAACTGTTAAATAACCAACAATTCACTCAACAGAATCAACTCTCATGCTGGTCTGCCTTTTAAGTGCATTTTGGGATATTGCATTAAAACACTGGATAAAAACGGCAACACACGCATAGATTGTAAAAATATACATTAAAAAACTTAATGGATTAGTCCATTTTCTTTAAAGAAAAATCCAGATAATTTACTCACCACCATGTCATCCAAAATGTTGATGTCTTTCTTTGTTCAGTTGAGAAGAAATTATGTTTTTTGAGGAAAACATTGCAGGATTTTTCTCATTTTAATGGACTTTAATAGAGCCCAACATTTAATACTTAACTCAACACTTAACAGTTTTTTTTCAACGGAGTTTCAAAGGTCTATAAACGATCCCAAACGAGGCATAAGGGTCTTATCTAGCAAAACGATTGTCATTTTTGACAAGAAAAATAACAAATATACATTCTTTTAAACCACAACTTTTCGTGTAGGTCCGGTCCAGGTGTGACCTAACGTAAATGCGTAGTGACGTAGGGAGGTTTTTTTCTGGACTGAACAAAGAAAGACATCAACATTTTGGATGACATGGTGGTGAGTAAATTATCTGGATTTTTCTTTTAAGAAAATTGAATATTCCTTTAAATGTAGTAAGATAAATATTTTATCTGATAAGAAGTTCTGAGCATAAACTATAATGGAAACACATATCCCAAATAAATCCCATGATGTGCATCAAAAGGTTGTGTGACTTTAGGGTACAAGAGCTAACAATTTGGGACAAAATTTGGGACAAGCTATCACGACTTTTGATTTATAAAAATTACCAGTACAGTGGACCTTATACAAGGGACCTTATCCCATTGCTGAAATACATTTTGGTTCTCATAGGAAACTATGCTTTATTCACAAAAGTTTTGTGTGATTTTCCAATTCTGGGCATACGTTAAATTCGCAACTTTAGATGGAAACATAGCTCATGAAGCCAAAGCCCCAAAATTTTAAAGGTTAGTTCTTCAGACACACACCAAAATTAGTCCTGTATTAAAAAGAGCTTCAAAGGGAGATGATTAAAGGGAGTTTGCTTAAATCCAAGACTATCATTTGTCCGTATTTAATCAACTATGTCCAGTAGTCGTTTTGTCTTACCTGCGTAGAGTTGAAAAAATGTGCAGAGGAGACTTCACCTTCTTCTCGTTTTGCTTTTTGCTGTGTGGGCTGATGAGTTTTTCTTTGCTCTGGCACTTCCACTGCTGTGTGACAAAGGTTTGCATTATCCTACCGAGAAAAAAAACACACTTAGGAATCCAACTTTGCCATATAAAACATTACTTTTTCTATTTTAGTTTAGTTTCTTACTTTTTCAACTGATGTCCAAGTCCAAATCTGTCTTTTGAAGACACTTGAAACACATCAACAGTGGGAACTGGAAGAGGATGTCAATGTGAATTTCTTATTGCATAAAAATATCTTAACAAAGTACTATAAGGATACATAATATAACTGGGGACATTGGATATTATTTAAAAACATCTGATATAGCTATCCAAGCATTTCAGAGGATTTTAAAACACTGGAACAGGTGGTCAGATTAAATTTTTATTAAATCTACAAACAACTAAGAGAAATTGGAAAGCGTAATGTTAACAGTGCTGGAACACTTTTTAATTATCTTACTGATTGCAACAATTGATGCGTTTACAAACAATTTATGAATTAAAGACAGACTGGCAGATACAAAAGGCAAGTATCTACACTATTAACAAAGGTTGGAAGACAAAAAAAAGTATTAATATTTTTGTTTTTGTTTTAAAAGCATATGATATTTTGATTGCAAAAATATTTACAATATTTCTACATTACAAAAATGCTTACAATTAAAGTTTAAAATTAAATTTGAGTTACCATGCATGGTCAGCTTTTACTTATAATATACAAAATAATATTTTTAAATTAGAGTCACGTTTAGTCCTGCTAAAAGAAATTCATTCAGATGACACTTGAGAGAGAGAGAGAGAGAGAGAGAGAGAGAGAGAGAGAGAGAGAGAGAGAGAGAGAATTACCAACTAAATAATAATTAATTAAAGGCATTTCGACTTGTTTTATATTGTAGTACAATAATCTTTGTTGCAATATAATTTGCATAATTTCCTTAAAGAGCAGGTAATTGCACTCATGTTATATTACCTGGACACACTGTCGGGGTCAATTAAATTCAGTCTGTTTATATGATGAATATTTTATAACTATATGTGTCTGCTTGTATGACTGTGTGCATGTGATCTAACCTGGTCCATTCAAATACTGTGTGAGGGAGCAGTGAAGCCGCACAATAACAGGTACACTTCTGATCACATCCCAGGCAAGTGCAATCTCCTCCTTTTAACAAAAGCTGCATTTTAGTTTCTTCACAGTTTGATTGACATTACTATGTTTGTTACCCTGCAAGTAAAAACTCAGCTAAAGTATTTTTTTGTGATTTACTGTTTTTAACATAAAAACATCCTGTGATATCCTTAATATAGACTGAGTAAGGTCATGTCAAAGATTGAAATCATAGTAAAATTATGGTTGAATAATTATGGTTATATATTCTATATAATATATTATAACTCTTAAAATGTTACTTGAAGAAGTGGTACACAATAAGCTTCCTGTAACACATCAAGACATCGTCAATTATAAGACAATACAAAACTTACATCTAGGAAACTGACATCTATGTGAAGGTCGATGTCCACATCATCAATTGCACCATATTCCCTAAATTTTAAATAAAACAGTTGGTGATTATTTTTCATCTTACACATGTACAAACTCATAAGGACAGCTAAACTACGATTTGACTTAACCTGCATCAAAAATCGCATAATGTGACAATAGGTACTTAATTAGATGAAGTACCTACTCACTGACAATTAAAACAGTTTATACCACGGGACTGTTGAATGCTGTATTCTGATTGGCTGAGAAATGTTCCGTGGGTATGCATTAATTTCTGATAATCACACACCTAACTTGTCAAATGTCTTAAAAATAGGCACCAGAGAAATGTTTGTGGTAACCGTGGTATAAGAGGAATAATTGACTTCGGTCTTTTTAATTATTTGAAAATAATGCACACCCGCGGTGTAACGGCACTCCTATTCGCGCCGCATTGCACCTTGGGTGTGCATTATTTTCTTATAATTCAATGGCCCGTCGTCAATTATTCCTTACAGGTATTATATAGTATAAATATTGATAGTATAAATGAATTTGGACGTACTACAGTACATTCTCTGTTTGACCCTGGCCTAGCACGTTAATGGATAAATTAAGACACAGCCTTAAGGGGATCGCACACCGGCCGCGCCGCGCCGCTCAGCGCCACGCAGCGCCATTCTAAATCAACTGAACACATTGTTTTCTATGAGTATACGCACACCGGCGCCGCCAGGTGGCGCCTGTCCGTGCCGCCCAGCTGTGACTCAGGAAGTTGTTCAAATCCCTGTCGCGCCACACAGCGCCACTCACACAGTTTAACATTAAATAACATCATATTTGTCCCAAATCATTAAGGATTAACATTGGCTGCTAACGTATATTTTGCATTTTGAAGTAGACGCTATCTGATGAAGCTTGCGCTATTTAATGTGCACTTCCGGTTTACAATACCTCCGAGTTCTGCTAGGCGCGACGCGACGCGGCCCGTATGCGGTCCCCTTTAGACAGTAAATAGTTATCAAACAGTAAAAAATGTGCGATTAATTTGCGAATAATCGCAAGTTAACTCATGACAATGCGATTAATCTAGATTAAATATTATAATTGATTGACAGCCCTTATATATATATTTTCATTTGAATAGAGCTGCATTACTGTTTTCTGACTTTTTTTAATAAAACAACTAGGGATGCACTGAAATGAAAATTCTTGGCCGAAACCGCAAACAGAAACAAATTATTATGCCAATTATTAGTATCATTGCATTTATGGCTATCACTGTGTACTAATTTAACTAGGGGTGTGCCAGATCACAAAACTTACGGTTCGGATCACATTACAGTTTTTGAGGCACGGATCAGGTTATTTTTTGAATCAGCAAAAAGGGTTGGAAAAATCTAATAACAAATAAAGAAATTGCAAACATTTATAAAAAAGAACAAATTAAATGAATTATTAAACTGTCTATATTGTATAAATTAAATATAATTATTATTATTATTAGAGCTACAGAAGTGATTTTCGCTATGTCTTTGGTTGTTTGATTAACATTAATCACACAGACTTTTGTTAATTATGTTGGCTTGAGAAAGCCAACATACTGTTGTTGTACATAAACTTTTTATTATTATTATTATTCTTCCGTGTTTTCTGAGACAAAATTTCTAACTCTAACTCGTCCTAGAGCTTTCAAGCTACAGCCATCAAACTTTGGACAGACCTTCTGTCTAATCTGACTTGAGTTGCTATATCTTTTCTAACTGATGGGACCTTCCGAATTCCTAAACGGGGCGCTGAAACACCCCAAAATTTCCATTGACTTAACATTGAGACAAACTTTGACGGGTCATAGCTGCGAGTGAGAAACTTGTAGAAACTTGTGGCTTACCACATCTAAGGAGTCTGACAGGCTGTGTAAGAACATACCTCACAATGGGGTGTAAGCTGTACCCCTGGGGTGTAAGAGGCCCCCAAAATTTCCCATTGACTTATAATGGGGCAGGAAACATGCCCATAAAAGGGAATAAAAACGTCCCAGATGGAAAATCTTCACTTTAGAGTGTCTTAGAGACATGGGGGTGGGCTCATTTTACTCAGGCATCCAATCAGTCTCTTAGGATCACCCCAGAGCTATTAAGCCACGCCCCTAGCAACAATTTTGGGTACCCTGGCAACATCTCCCATAGACTACCATTATAAAAAGCCCAGATGGATATCTTTGCACCAGAGTGTCATAGAGACATAGGGGTGGGCTCATTTTACTCAGGCATCCAATCAGTCTCTTAGGATTCTTATTGAGGTATTAAGCCACGCCCCTAACAACCAAATATGAAGACCCTAGCAACATAATAAACAAAGCCTTATATCTCTGGATCTGAACATCGTAGAGACACAGGGGTTGGACCGTTTTACTTGTGGCTTGAAGGGTGATCATTATGGGATGCCAATTTTCTCCCTAGCAACCAAACTTAGTACCCTAGCAACGGAATAAACAAAGCCTTATATCTCCGCATCAGAACGTTGTAGAGACACGGGGGTTGGACCGTTTTACTTGTGGCTTGAAGGGTGATCATTATGGGATGCCAATTTTCTCCCTAGCAACCAAACTTAGTACCCTAGCAACGCAATAAATGTTAGCTTCATGCTAGCTTCCTGCTAATCATGCTAACATCATTCTAGCTTCATGCTAATCATGCTAACTTCATGCTAGCTTCATGCTAATCATGCTAACATCATTCTAGCTTCATGCTAATCATGCTAACATCATTCTAGCTTCATGCTAATCATGCTAACATCATTCTAGCTTCATGCTAATCATGCTAACATCATTCTAGCTTCATGCTAATCATGCTAACTTCATGCTAGCTTCATGCTAATCATGCTAACATCATTCTAGCTTCATGCTAATCATGCTAACTTCATGCTAGCTTCATGCTAATCATGCTAACATCATTCTAGCTTCATGCTAATCATGCTAACTTCATGCTAGCTTCATGCTAATCATGCTAACTTCATGCTAGCTTCATGCTAATCATGCTAACTTCATGCTAGCTTCATGCTAATCATGCTAACATCATGCTAGCTTCATGCTAATCATGCTAACATCATGCTAGCTTCATGCTAATCATGCTAGCATCATGCTAGCTTCATGCTTATCATGCTAGCATCATGCTAGCTTCATGCTAACTTCATGTTAATCATGCTAGCTTCATGCTAGCTTCATGCTAATCATGCTAGCATCATGCTAGCTTCATGCTAATCATGCTAATATTGCTAGCATCATGCTAGCTTCATGCTAATCATGCTAGCATCATGCTAGCTTCATGCTAATCATGCTAATATTGCTAGCATCATGCTAGCTTCATGCTAATCATGCTAGCATCATGCTAGCTTCATGCTAATCATGCTAACATCATGCTAGCTTCATGCTAATCATGCTAGCATCATGCTAGCTTCATGCTAATCATGCTAGCATCATGTTAGCTTCATGCTAATCATGCTAGCATCATGCTAGCTTCATGCTAATCATGCTAGCATCATGCTAGCTTCATGCTAATCATGCTAACATCATGCTAGCTTCATGCTAATCATGCTAGCATCATGCTAGCTTCATGCTAATCATGCTAGCATCATGCTAGCTTCATGCTAATCATGCTAGCATCAAGCTAGCTTCATGCTAATCATGCTAGCATCAAGCTAGCTTCATGCTAATCATGCTAGCTTCATGCTAGCTTCATGCTAATCATGCTAGCATCATGCTAGCTTCATGCTAATCATGCTAGCATCAAGCTAGCTTCATGCTAATCATGCTAGCATCATGCTAGCTTCATGCTAATCATGCTAGCATCATGCTAGCTTCATGCTAATCATGCTAGCTTCATGCTAATCATGCTAGCATCAAGCTAGCTTCATGCTAATAATGCTAGCATCATGCTAACTTCATGCTAATCATGCTTACATCATGCTAGCTTCATGGTAAATCATGCTACCTTCATACTTAAACATACTAACAGCCAGATAGCCTACTAAACTAAACTTATGTCAAACCGTTTTAAACGTTCAGGCTACGCTTTCTCAAGCCAACATAAAGTTTGTCTTCAAACTTTACTATCTAGTTGAGGTTACTGTCTCTTTAAGACCAAATATCCGTGTATCCACTAAGTGCCCTTAAACGCGCGCAAAAAGAGACCAAGGGTGAATCCCAAACACCGCAGCATAAACAGTTGCTCCACATAAAAACGTAACGTTGTTTTTCATTGATTTATTCTCCAAAATGTATATTAATGGACCGTTTAAGACACTTTAGCGCAACTCTCTCTAAAGTTTACACATCAAGAGAGTTCTGATCGATCACGTCTGACACATTCAACCCCATGTGCCTCTGTGCCGACAGAAAGCTGCTCACTTTAGCACTTTTTTGTGGTTAAATATATCCACACTTTTCTGTTTGTGTCATCACAACATTTAGGCCGTATTGTTTCGGTGATTAAAGAATTTCTGCCGAAAACCGAAAATGCCCTCTTTGCCGATTTTTGGCCGAAAATTTTCGGTGACCGAATATTTGCCTCTTCTGGGTGCTTACGTGATAGTAAAGTATCCATCTACTAAACACTTCAGGATCTTGCTGGAAGTAATAGGTCATCCAAGTACATTTCGCCTAATGTTTTTCAAATACTTTGATACTACTCACCTCACATACTCCTTTTGCCTACTATATAGTATGGCAGTAGGCGGTTTCAAATGTTCATTAATTTGAAGAATGCATTGTTGAAAAACATTTGAGAATAAATCATCTGTATTCCTTTATTAGGAAGTCCTTTTGGAAAGGAACTGGTTTATAACACGATACGGCACAACCCATTGTCTTTATATTGAAAAGATGCAGTGCGATTCTGCAGCTCTGTTTCTGTGCCTCGCTCAATGCATTTATTTCTCATAAAATCACAGTGATGAGTTTGTTGCTTTGCTTTGAGCTAACTGTTACCATGGTTACACATCACTCCCAAACAACCACTGTGTCTCAAAGGTAAGAGGGTTTGAGAAAATAATAGTTCACTTTGATCTGTCAAAGGGGAAACAGCTCACAGATAAACACACGCTTTTTACATTACATGTAGACACGAAATAAACAGATTCACAGCGGTAAAAATCACTTCAAGGAATCAATAAAAATCCAGCATGTTTCTGGTTTTGCTTTTCCATTCAATTCCAGTTCCCTGAATCGGCAAAAACCAGTGACTCAGAAGCATTTAGTGGAAAATGTCCTGAAGTTATTAAAAAGGCCTCAGTGAACCCACTCAAGCTAGACATGCACAGACTGCAGCAAAAATCAGCCCGGGTCATTTTTCAAGAAGAACACTGAGCAAAATACTCAAACTAGCTTTCAGTTCATGACTCAGGGCTAAGGCATCGCATAAAGATTGACTGAAAATCAAAAACAGAGTTACGCTGCTATAAATAGAATAATTTTTACTGTTCTTTCCTTTGACTGTCTGCTGTTAACAAAAGCCTTATGACAAGATAAACTTTCAAGGACTTAGCTCTTTAAAGCCATCTTCAGACATTCAATTGGCTTCGCGCTTTCGCAAGGTGGTCTTGTTGACAGTTCATCACAAACGCTTTTCACTTACTAACAACACACTCACATCTGAACATTTTCGTCAAGTACATGTTTTGGCTTCAAAAGTCACAAATCCTCTCTGTTTCTATAGCAATTTTAAAAGCAGCACTTTAAAATCACCATTTACATCTCGTAAGTAAATCCGCTCTGACACTGATTGCAGATCAGATTAGTAAATAAGCCTCTCACAACACAGCCATCAGCAGATCATTACATCGCTCAAATGACTCACACAGTGCTTCAGTTGAACCCTGAGTGTTACCTTGAATGATAGGTTGGAGAAATGGCCACCTGAGGGTTATGAAGGCACGGCTCAGGCAGAGAACGTCCTTGAGTGGGTTAACTGTGCCAGAACACTAAAGAACAATAGCTTTGGGTGTCATTTCCCATAATGCACTGCTCAGACGGGGAGAGAAAGGGAAGTGCAGAAAGGATATGTTTGCACTTTCACTGACATCATACTACTTCTTATCGAAAGGATTTTTTTAAAGGGACTTATCTCAGGCCAGCTACAGCATAATCCTACTGAAGCAACCTGGAGGCTGGGATACTTGTAGAAGGTTACGATAATGAGAGAACAAAATTGTCACCTCAGTAAATCTCCAGTTCCTGATTCATCTGCAGTATTTGTGGCATGTCTGTTGTGCAATAACACGTATTCTATTTTATATTTAGTAGTTTTGTCACCTTTATTCATGTAAAGCTGATTTGAGATGGTGCAACATTAATAAATCGCTATATAAATAAATCTAAATTGAATTTGCGGTTGTTTTTACTTAAATATATTTTTTTAAGTAAAACTTAAAGGCGGAGTCCACGATGTTTGAAAAACGCTTTGGAAAAGGAGACGGGCCGACTACCAAAACACACTTATAGCCAATCAAATCAAATGCCGGGTTGCGTATGTGTGGGGCGGGTCTATCAACAGAAGGTCCAGATTCTATTGGGGTAGGGGCGTGTTTGTTTAGGTGATTTCAAATATCAACATTGGCTTTCAAACATCATGGACTCCGCCTTTAAATAAATATATTTTTTTATATATTTTTTAAATTCCCCTTCAGATGGTCACTACGACGTCATATTGTGACTAACGAATTGGGAACCACTTTGAGGAGACCAATCTACTTCGAAAACTATTAAAACGCCAATGAACTTGGAATTCAGGTATTTGCATCTGCTGGCACCACTCAGCCGCACAAGTATTTAACAAGAGGCAGGTGCGTTACCAAATCACTATTTTTGCTGAAAAATCCAAGCATCGGTGCCTGGCTGGTATCAGCTACAATGTCATGTTGTGACCGACGAATTGGGAATCCCCATCAAAGCGCTCCTGCAGCTGACCTTTCCAGTGCCTGTGTAAAACATTCCGATCTTAAAGAGGTGGAACCTGGGCTTACAGCAAAAAGGCCGGTCACTACTTTTTCCTAAACCCACGATAGTCAACTAGGCGAACTGAGAAGCGAATCCTGACCTGGGTGGAACTAGGAAACTCTGCGGAGCCAACCCTAACGGTACATTCACACGGGGCGTTAACGCTTAACGGAAGGCTTGTCTGAAGCGTGGCCAACAGCCAATCACTGTGGCCGCAACACAAGCTCCGGTCTTCCATAAACGTAATTGGCTGGCTCTGCCTAGGTTATTTGCATAAGGCAATATGATTGGCTGACGCACGGGTTGCCGCTTGAAAAGTTGAGAAATGTTCAACTTCTGCCGCGAGCAACGGCACTGACGCGGCGCAGACGGATCCACAATTCAGTTCGCCAACGCTTGATGTCACCCATTAAAAGTGAATGGGAAGCGTCAACGCTTACGCCCCGTGTGAATGCGCTGTAAGGAGTTATACCACTGGGTGGTGCTAAACAGCCAATAGGTCTATAAGCGTGAACAACACAATAGACTAACTCCACAGAAAATACACATAGGAACCCTCAAGGGGGCGCTATATGTGCGCCTAGCCAAACACAGGTTTTTTAGAGAATACAGCTAGTGAGGGGCTGGCTTTTTTCAGGGAACGAGGGTTACATACATAACTAATTTTTAAAGGTAGTGTTGGAAATTTCGAGATGCAGCCATATCAAGACTTATTTAGTTGCCAACTAATATTTTTCGACAATTCATTTTCATTTATATTTATTTCACTGAAATAAATTTTGGACATATTTTTTAAGAATTTTTAAGTCTTAGGCCCCCTTTTGCACCTTATTACTCAGCAAAAATCACACCCCTATGTAGGAAAGAGTTTTATCAAGTGTAATGTTCTCACATCGATTTGAAGGAAAGTGAGAGAACAGTCAGGTACCTGAGAGATACTGCATGATGGCCATATAAGTCCCTCACGGCTGCCAAATCGGCTTCCAGTTGTGGGTGTTTGTGAAGCTCTCCATCATAATTTACCTGCCAACACAAACACGCAGATCATCAAGTGACACGTATAGTCACGGGTTAAAGACGGATGTACCGTTGCATTTATTTATATTAAACCAGAAAAACACAGGGACACTTGATCAAGGTTTCAGGTGTGGACTCTATCTTCGATGAGCTTTAAGTGCACTTTGCCACTTCTGATTTGTTTTTCCTTAGGCCTCAAAGATTAATTTAGTATTGGATAAGTCTTTAATCAGTAATGGAACACTTCAAACAAGATACTAGACATCAATCAATATGTTATTTTTAAACTCTTGATGACTGTGGCTCATGGTTGTGTTGATAAATGAGGTACTTTGATTATATCTGCACTTTCTTAAAGCTTGATATACGTCATACTCTAAAGTACTTTATTCTAAGATCAGTCTTTTAAAACTTCCTTGTGAAATTGAATTTGCCATACCAGCACCTTCAGAAAAGTTTGTACAGGAAATTACTTATTTTAGACTTTAATCCATCACCGAGCTCCTGGCAAACCTAGTCAGTGCTTATGACAAAAGGAATGGTGCAAATGAAAACACAGTAGGCCTATAAGAATTAAAGATTAAGATTAAATGCCTTTTAGATTTGATGCCCTTGAGTTGTTCCTTTTATAACACTAACCTGTTTTGAACATCTTACATATATTACAACAGAAATATTTAAATAAATACATAAATATGTGCCACAATCAGCTAATTTACTGCTATTTTTCTCTATAAAATCATCCTACATAATGTAAGAACATTCTGTAAAAATATAACCATGATATCTTTAATATTGACTGAGTAAATCCATGCCAAAAACTTAAATTAATGAGAAATCAATGACTGAAAACAAACTATGATGCTCTTAATCTTATACTTGAAATTAGAATGGATTTCTCAGACAGGGTCACACATAATAAAACATTATAAGTTTAAATATATATTTAAAAAAAAAACATTTTCTGACAAATATAAAGATATGACAAATATGTCATATTAAATGCGCTTTTAAAATGCAAAAATTTTTCAACCCATGGTTGGGTCAGATATGGAAAGCCACTGGGTTAAAATAACCTATAATGTTATACACTATCCAGTGGTTGGTTTTTTCTATATTTAACTAGGTTAACTGTTGGTTTGAAACCCAGCTTTTTAAAATGTGTGTTAATGTAAATGTTTTTTCTTTAGATTCTTGCTGTATTAGGACAAGCCTAATAAACTATCACACAACACCAATAATATTCCTGAGATCATGGTAATTCACCAGCTGTTCTATAGTTCAGCAAGAATGTGCCTGCATATCATATTGAGTGTCTACAGAAGACTTGTGGCCTGCCTTCTATAACTGAACGTTTCCAGAGCAGCCAAATATGTAAAAATTGCAATTGGCCCCATTACAGTGAGCAAGAGCCAGCGTGCATTCACAGCCCAGTGCAAGCATTACAGCATGAATCTTGGCCACACAGAGCTCAGTCTATCAGTCTAAATACATTGGCTCGAGTGGATGATCACCTGATTCATTTAAGAAATGTTCGTTGAAGAGTGAGGGACTAATGATTAAACATTCAGAATGTTTTTATGTTGCCAGCAAAAGTGAATTTACCATGAAATGAAATGTCTCAAGCACAAGGTGCTGAGAGTTTGGGACTGGATTTATACCTGTAAATCCTGAGAAGGCAGTGACCATATGAGGCTAAAGCTGATATATACTTGCGTTGGACCTACGCCGTAGACTAGGCATCAGTTTTCATTTACACTTTTTGCGTAGTTGTTTGCGTCAACATCTAATCACACATGCAGATTGCTAGTAGGCAGATTCCACAGGCATGTTACTGCTGTATACACATCATCAAGGCAAAAGCTGAAGAAGAAGCAGCTATATATATATATATATATATATATATATTCATATTTTTATTTGAAACTTTTTAGAAATAATTTATACATTTTTATCATATACATTTTTGCATTTATTAATAATTTATTTTTTATCAAAGTTTAAGCTGTTAACATTAGATAACGCACCATGACCTAAAATGAATAACTGTACTGACATAAAAATAATTAATAAATGCTAAAAAACTGTATTGTTAATTTTTTGTTCATGTTAGATAATGTGAACAAATACAACCTTATTGTTAATGTTACAGAAATTTGTATTTTATATTATTCAGTACACATAAACTAATTATGTTATGATAACACAACAGTTTACAGTCATAGCTCCAATACAGTATGTATAAATTTGAACCCTGAATGAGCAGCTGTCAAACTCGTGTACTATTCGCGCAGATTGCTTGTAACCATAGTGACGGATGTAAATTTAATTACTGCACCTTTATCAACAAAGTTTTTATTTTACAATGAAGGCAGCGCTGTACAACAAAATTAGGCATTATTTTATGCGCAATGTTGCACTTAAAACCAATGCAATACTCAGATTCGTATATTACACAAAAACATTCGTTGTTGCATGTTGACATCTATAAACACTTGTATGTAGAATATCACATTATAACGAAGCACAACTATTGGGAGGGATATACAGGTACAGAAGATACAGGTATGAAGCAGTCTGCCGATTTCTCAGTTACGCTACATTAACACAGTGACAGAGAGTAAGTATGTGTGACAGACAACTAGTTGTCCCGCACAATTCCGATTACACACAAGGCTTCTCAGTAAGTCCTTCCCTGATCTGTGACTTAACTCTTTCCCAGCCAATGACGAGTAAACTCGTCAATTAAGAGAAAACGCTTCCTTGCCAATTTCCGGCAATCCGTATTTCCACTACTATCCACCAGGTGACGCTCTTACCCAACTTATAAAACCAGGAAATAACAGTTCAAACTCTGTGTATGATTTAAGGATCGCTATGCATCTGATCTCTATCAAAAGTCCTTCACATAAATGGAATTATCTCAGCTTTTTGCTCAAAATTTTGTATTTTTAAAGAAACCTATCCATATTTGAGGGGTGATAAAAAGAAAACAAATGAAGGTAGGATGAAATTTTTTTTTTTTTTTTAAGCAGATGGTCCCCAGCAAGCAAAAACCCAGACGTTGAAATTACGGCTAAATATAGACCGGCTATGAGTAACCCACTTTTACATGCCATTTTTTCCAAAATAACTTGAAGATGTTTGATATTCCAACATGTAGGCAAAGTCAACAAGTGTTCAAGGTGTTTGCTTTCATTTGTTTTAAACTTATACGTATCGTCTATTCTTGGGCTATGGTAGACGTCTATTAGACTTTCACTGACAGCCCACATTTAGCTTGGTTTTAGCCCAAATAGCTTGCTGAGTCTGTTCTTTCATTTGATATATTGTATATTTATATATGTTAAACAGAACATATAAAAGGAATTAAACTTTTGTGAAAATCATAAAAAATTATATTTTTTAAACGCTGGCGGGGAAAGAGTTAACGTGACCTGGAACTTTACTTACGACACATGATGTCAATGCAAACAAACCAGCGCACCTTTACTTGTTACTTGAGTATGTGTGCTTAATCTGCAGCACATAAGGTGACTATAAATTGTAAAAACATAACCCGCTGCTTAGTCATTTCACAGCGTTACCAGAATAAGTGTACATGATTTTTAAAATTTAATTCTGTCACAAACCCCCCTCACCCCCCATTTTCAAAAACTCGTCGAATCTAGATGAATCACAAGGATGACCTATTTTGGATCCAAAACTGTGAATTTCGCTGAAAGATGATAAGTTTGCATCCCTATTGTTGCAGCTAAGTTGTTAAATATAATTCCTCAACTTGGTTCATGTTTGTTTTTTTAAGAATATGTGAAATGAGGAAATGCAACTCAGATTTTTTTAGACCCAAGGGAGGGGATCTAACAGACCAATCACGGCACTTGCGGTACGCGTAGAACTGATGGGTTGTTACATTTTTTGAAAACTGCGCGTCAGGCCAAGCAGAGCTACTATGCTGTAGGTCCGATGCAAAAGTATAAATCAAGCTTAAGGGTCACACGAAGAACAAAGCTTTCTTTAATAAACTTCAACTTTAAAAATGTCTATAGCTATTATACACTTCTATCTAAAGGTCAAATTTGCTGTTGCTTTTATGGTCCCATGTCCACTACGGTCGTAAAAAGGCCATTTCATTTCAAACCCTGTTTTCATCTGGAAAACAGTTACACTTATCGGTCAAACATTTGACACAGTTATGGCAAAAACAATGTTTCTAAAACAATTATACCCTTGAAACTAGTCATTTAAATAAATAAGATTGTTTTGATTTAGCTTTTTATTGCTTTTGTCACCGCATAATTTCCATATTCCATTAGTGTAATTTCATCTGATGATTGTGCATTCATCGTAAAACCTGGAAAATAATACCACCAATACAGAACAAGCAGGTATGTGCATGTTTTTGACCATTAGGGTTTTATGTACATAAAATTAAATAGCAAATTTATCTAAACATACTGTACCTGCCCAACATAGTAGAACTCCTCAGAATCATTGTCACCCTCTGAATCCTCTTCTATAGCATAATGGCACTACAGGGTTTTCAAAAGCATGTAAATGCATTAGTCATATTTATATTATTTGACAAGCCATTCATTTCCATGATATCTGACATTACAATGTCACCTGACACAAAAAAATACAGTATCATTTCTTACCGTGTTTTTGTTGGTTTGAAGTTTTGACTTAACAGACACACAGCTAGTGGCATCATTATTTATACGTATTTCTAAAGACAAAAAAAGCAAAGATTTGGGATTACTGTACATTAGAATGATAAGCCAACACACATCAAGTGAAATTCATTAGAAATATAAATGACACTTTTTGTATTCATCTGTGTCCTTCCCCATTCTTACCAAACTATTTAACCACTGCTTTGCACAATAAATATTTTGTGTAGATCCTATGATGTGTAAGGTGACAGCAACACAATTTACTAAATTTCTTCTTATTACAAATAATGCTTTTTATGCCTACATGTTTTATAAGTACTGCTTAGAATCTCAGGTCTGGGCTAAGAGGAGCTGCCTGTGTTTCGCAACACCTCTGGGTAAAAATGAGTCAGTGTTTATGTGGAGGATGGAGTCAGAAAACATTTAAATCTGACAAGGTGTGCACATCCAGCATCCATCAGCAGCTGTGTACACGGACTCATTAGCTATAATGCACTGTGCCTGAAAATATCAACACGTTTCGGTGAACGTGTGGCCTGGAAAAAATATGAGGTGTGATAAGCATCTAATAAGAGTCTAACTAACTGCTGAAGAAAATTAGTCAAGACTGTCACTGTTTTGCCACTTTGTTTTTGGCACATTTGACATAAATAGAGTTTCTTTCCATGAAATCTAGGCAGCCTGTTCGATGAGCTCAAAAACTGAAAGAATACAAAAACAACAGTAATAAGAAATTCAGATGATTATTCTGAAGAAAACGTACCAAAAGCATTCTTCTCATTTAAAAACATGACTATTATAATTTCATGTTTTATGGAAATGTACCAATGTATGATTTCTTGCCAAAAACCTTTAGGCACCATGTAAACACCAAGCTTAGTGAGGGATAAGTGTTGGACTCAGAGGTGTAACTGTTGTTTGGGAAAAAAATATGGTGTATTTCCATTTGATAGTACAGCCCGGTACTATACCACGTGGCTGCGCTCAGCACGCTTTACTTTGCCTTGGTTTGCTTTTCCATTGGAGTTTTGTGCCACTTTAAAGTGGGTGGGATTATAGACTAAAGCGCTGTTCACATTATAACTTATTACTTAAAAAAGTATAGTTTAAAAAATATATATACTGTATATGATAGAGAATAGCGGAGCTCACACCAAAGATACAATGAACAATATCGTTGGGATCACTTTTTGAGCATTTTTTTACTAACTGATGAACGATAAACCAATGAAAGCCAATCAAATCCATTTGAACTTCAAGTGCAAACGCATTTGAAATGGCCACTGTGGAGAAGCTTATTTCTGAAGTCTATAAAATAAAATTACCTCAGGTATCCAGCGCTGATGCAGTTGCTGTGAAATTCACTATGTAGGCTAATGCTTTATATTTTACTACATTGACTACGCCAAAAGGTAAGATTACACAAACTACTAGATTTACTGTTTCAAGTTACGCAAAACGAAGAGTGTTCAGTACATCTGCTGGTTACTCGCTGTGTAAATGCAACAAGAAAAGTATATTTATATATTTAAAGGTGCAGTGTGTATATTTCAGCAGCATCTAGCAGTGAGATTGTGAATTGCAACCAATGGCTCAGTCTACCGTTCACAGAAACGCATAGAGAAGCTACGGTAGTAGCCACAGGACAAACATGTTGTTGTCTAAGACAAAATACAGTAGTGACAAAATGTGCTTTATTAAATGTGTAGAGCAGTTTATCTGTTTAGGGCTACTGTAGAAACATGGTGGCACAAAATGGCGGCTTCCATGTAAGGGGACCCTCAATGTGTGTAGATAAAACGTCTTATTCTAAGGTAATTAACAAATAACAGTTTATTATGTAAGGTCTTTATACACTACTGATAATATAGTTATGTGCATTATATTGCATTTCTGTCATTTGATCCTTCTAAAAGTTACACACTGCACCTTTAATGGCATGTGAACAATCACAGATTTTTTTTAAAGGAAATATGCAATATTAGTTAATGCCAATGATTTACGTGAGTACTGCGCCTCACGAGCGAATTAGCATACAAGTTATTGTTTAACGTCAGGTGGTGTGGATGCTAATATAGTTACCGTTATAGTTACCGTTGTAGTTATAATGTGAACGGCCCTTTATAGTTACAGTTGTGCTACCTCTACTGCCGTGACATCACTGTAAAAATGCGATACAAACAAGCGCTCAACACGGGAGCAATGGAGCATGATGATGGAATCGTTTTCTTAATTCTCAGCATGTGGATGTTTGGGAACTTGTACAACAAAGCACAAATGAAGACATTACTTAGTTTGATCGACGGAGCTTGAGGGTAAGCTAATCTTGCTTTTAGCAATTACGCTAATAGTAACGTTAGCAGTGTTACATGTTACGTGGATGCTAATATAGTTACCATTATAGTTATAATGTGAACGGCCCTTTATCGTTACAGTTGCGCTACCTCTACTGCCGTGACATCACTGGTAAAAGTGCGATACAAACATCGACATCGCTTAGTTTGATCGATGGCGCATGAGGGTAAGGTTATCTTGCTTTTAGCAAATATGCTAATAGTGACGCTAGCAGTGTTATTTCATGTTTTAGTATCAGTACTGCTCGCTTAGAACCTCAACCAAGGTGGTAATAAAAAATATTGGGTGCTAGGTACTGTACAAAGTGGAAAAAAGCAAAAGTGAGTTGTACTGAACCATACCAGGCTGAACTTTTCAATGGAAAAGCGCCAATGGATACTCAGCTAAAAGAGCCCTGACCAAAGAAAACCATTTATATATTTCTTTGAAGTGCACTTTAAATTTGGGAGGTTGCTGGTTTCTTTTCCACTTAGGCGTGACTTTTAAAACTTGAGATTTTTCTTGTTCACTGTTTTTGTGTAGTTATTTGATGATTTACAAGTAGATAACAGAGGCAACTTACCTGTAGCAATCCTGTGAAAAATCACTGGTATTGGATCCCTGGTGACTAACACTTCATCATCGTTTTCAGAGTTAGACACATATGTGTTATCTGGAATGACAATGATAAAGTGTGAACTCAGTTTTTATAACACCAACTTCAAGAACTCACAATGTAATCACGCATCTCCTGACAGCGGTAGAACAAAGCATTAAAATACAGCGTATACATACATTATTAATAGAAATACTTGAGAGCAAATTGAGATAAGTGCTAATTCTATGGTTTCTGGGCAATCCACTATGTGCATGTTAACACAGCTCATGGCATTCTGTACATGCCAAGCAAAAACCTCATTCTTATGCAAATCTGACTGTCTGCCACTATGCTGTAAATCATGCTAGACTAAAGCTCCGACTAAAGCTTCTAAACTTACATTTCGGAGGATTCAACGCTTGTGTTGAATCAGATGTCAATCTCAAACTTACAGAAAAAGCAATATCACAGATTACCAAAATCCACTGAGGGATGTGAGACACTGTAGCTTGTGTTATGATGAACTGGACATTGTGGTGTTTGTGTTGAGGAGGATAACTACTTAAATGCTGTTTCAAGATTATTTTAGAAATTGTAATAAGTAAAGAAAATCGGAATTATGCTTCCCTAGAGGAACTGGCCAAAAGCTACCTACAGTAAAAATCCAGCCTAATCACCATAGCCATAAAACGCACTGAGCTTCAACATTGTATTGCATCATTTTACAATCCTTAAGAGAAAAATAACAAAGGCTCTTTTCTACTTGAAATATTGTGCCGTTGTAATTAAATGACACAGCTGAGACAATGTAAAGAGAATAAGAGTACAAGGCACACAGTCTGACACTGAAAATGATGCAGTTCAGTACAATTACTATCGGCTTAGGATCTGTTATATCATCTGTTATATCATTCACCAATCATCTTTGCTATCAGATGTGTTATACCTTCCTGATCGAATCAAATTTTAAATAAATGACTCTGGCTTCTTATTGTAACTGATGGAGAAAGACTCTTCTTTTTGAGCAATGAAGTTAGTTAAATCTTCAGCAGATGTTTTAGGTATTCAAACCCTACATCCATCCATCTGACCAACATTCAACCATCCAACCATTCATCTATCTGACCATCATCCATCCACCTATCCTCTATTTATATTGTTTGTGCAATACCTGGATAATCATCGGAGACGTGAACAGAGTAGGAGACCCTGAAAGGGAAACACAAACATTAACATTAGATTACAGTGGACAAACCTTCTAGGAGTAAAATAACAATGTAAGTCACACAAGTCTGCAAAACCAGTTTGATCAGTATGTGCAGATATTGTGAGTGTGACCGAATTTTAATTTACTTGAATTTTACTTGATTTAGATATAACCCTTTCAAATGCAGACTGACCACCCAAAATAAGACAACATAAGTGTTTTGTCTTAGTTTAGACTAAGACTAAACACTGCTCAGTCAAGACATGTACATTCATTTTACTGTCAGCTTGTTTTTACAGATTTTATACCACAGGATGTGGAATGTGTTATTCTGATAAATGCACACTGGACCTGTCAAATGTCTTAAAATAACCACCAGAACAATGTCTGTGGTAACCGTGGTATAAGAGGAAAAATTGACGTCTGTCCTTTGAGTTATTTGACAATAATGCAGACCATCAGGTGCAACGGCACTCGTGCTGCGTTATCACCTTGGTTGAGCTTTTTTTTTTCAAATAATTCAACATCCCATTGTCAAAGTATTTTAAAAACCTGATCATGGTTTCTGTTAAAAGTGATTTAAGACTTTATTTAAGGTGCGAGATTACTGACAATTGTCGAGAGTACACAATTATGTACAATTGCGCGGGCACAAAACTATGCACTTGCCTGTGTACAAAACTGTATGTGTGCTTTCATATATGTGTTGTTCATTATCTCACATGGCTTTTAAGAAAACTATAATAAAAAAATTTTATTCAACCCACCAAAGTGTCTATTGGTAGTGTCTGTCTTACCCTCCACAGCTAAAGCCTACCCGCATTTGGCAGGTGTTAATGTCAAGCCCTGAACTATTGTAAAAAAAGTGGTCTCATGAATCAAAAAAGTGTGACCCAACAAGTTTTCATTAAATACCTACAAACGGCCAAATATATATACATCCTAAACTGGTCAAACAGGGGTAAAGGATTACTCCACTTTCTTAAAAAATCCCAGTAATTTACTCACCCCCATGTCTCCTAATATGTTTATGTCTTTCTTTGTTCAGTCAAGAATAATTTTTTTTTTTTATCAGGATTTTTCTCAGTTTAATAGACTTTATTGCACCACGACACTTTACAGTTTAAATGCAGTTGAAATTGCGTTTCAACGCAGCTTCAAAGGGCTTTAAACAATCCCAAATGAGGCATAAGGCTCTTATCTAGTGAAACAATTGACTTTTTCGGCAAGAAAATAAAAAAATATGTACTTTTAAACCAACTTCTCGTCTTGCACTAGTTTTGTGCTGCGCCAGCGCGACCTCACGTAATGCGCCATGATTTACCTCAAAATACTTAATTTCTTCTTAACTGAACAAAGGAAGACATCAACATTTTAGATGACATGGGGGTGAGTAAATTATCTAGATTTTTTTTAAAAAAGTGGAGTAATCCTTTGTTTAAAGGCACACCGCTGAACTTTTTGGCCACTAGGGGGTGCCAGACATATATTTTTCACATCTAGCGCCCCTAGAGGCCACATGCGCCACAGCACTGTCGCAAAGGAAAAGAATACAACTCTTTAGGTCACAAAGTGTGCCTTCTGGCATGTCATATGAATATCATTTTATGGGTTTTATTTTTTTCAAATGCCAAAAGATTGCATAGCTCACGTTAACAAGCCAGTTGTAATGGTGGTTGCTTGGTTAAAGTAAAAAAAAATGCCTTAAAGGGGAATAGAACCCAAATGTTGTACTTCCATGAGGTTACCATGGCACCACAGTGTCACGTGATATAAGTCTCTCTCTACACTCTCCAAGAAGCCTCTAGTAAAATTCACGTTAAAATAGTTCGGGCACCAGCGGGACTTATATATGCAAGCAATATAACATTACTGACTAGTCCAAAAGCATGACGGCCAAGTCAGCATCGGTCAGAAACTCCTCCTCCTCCTCCTTTAGTTCAGGCCAGCGAGCGAACGTTGGCCCAATATAATTGATCCTCATCCTTCTTTTTATTCTGTCAGTCTCCCATTTACTCTTTCTGGTCTCCTTCGACAAAACCTTGGGTTTCTTTTTCTTAGGTGCTGCTTTGGCCGTGACGAAAACATCAGGAAAATAAATAGTTGCGCTCTCACGTCCAAAATTGAGGAGGTGGAGGAAGTGACGTATGCCGTAAAGTTCTTCTTTTTGTGCTCGGGTTACTACCCAAAACCGGGTACGGTTATAAAAGTACGAGTAAAAGCAATACAGACCCCGTCAGGCTGTGGTAGACATGTCAATTAACCTATTTTAAGTCGATGTACCATCACAAGGGTCTTGAAAATATATTATGAAGGCTGAAAAATGACAAAGTGTCACTTTAATTGGTTAGGTGCAGAAATACAGAGTTATGAAGACCGAAAACCAAACACCGAAAAACAGCAAACCTAAGAAAAAATAAAATGTCTAATTAAATTAAAATTGTTTACAAAGCCTGACGGATATGAGCAGATGGTATATATAACTGAACTAAATGTGTCAAAAGGGATTTTCTGTATATGCTTTACAGAAGAGACTTTCAGGACTCTGAAGGGTGGTGGCAACATGTCCTGAACACACCTAGTCTACACACTTAAGTACTGTAAGAGGTGATTACAGAAAGTGTGGTCTCCATTTCACATAATCGAGTAAATAAGGTTTTAAAAAAAGTGTTGCCAACAGGACATCGTGAGGAAACTTTAACTTTGTGGAGATTAAGTGGCTTGCTGAAAAACCTTAGTGATTAGCCAAGAACTGAAAAATCATATAAATTACCACAATACCATAGGCATATCTGGCATATGAGCATTCAAGTGACCTTTGTGTTTTTTGCTCCATTGTGCAAAGTAAGGATATATTTTATATTTAGTAATTAATGGAGTCAATGACCTTATATGGCTCTAAATTAAAGATTTTCTTATCCTTCTGATCCAGGGCCAGTGTGCCAGATTTTTTTAGTTTTTTGGCCGACTGTCACTTGTCGTACTGGACCTGTGCTACGTTGTAACCACTTCGTTATAACCAGTACATGATGATGTGTTCCTCAAAAACTTAAATATTTTCATTTTCTTGGACGAATTAATTCTGACATAGTTGTAAAATGTGTTGAAATGTGTCATCGCTGTATTGTCGCATGTATGTGTATGTAAGAGCTGTTGGCTGTCATGTCCCAAGCCAGCACTCTCACCATTATTCTCTTATCTATAATTCACTTTCCTATTAAAATATTTGTAAAAACACCCAAATCAGTACTGATTTGGACCAGATGCCTGTAAAAATGCATTTATACATATTTATAAAATGTCTGGTAGGTCCTGGGATGTTGGCTAGTCAAATAAAAATCGAACTATTGGGTAGATCAGGTCAGCAAAAAATCTGTTGAATTCTGCATTATAACCAGCGTACAGTATATATTGACTGACAACTACTGATATAGAAAGAGACAGTCTAGAAGTAATTATGTGAAGACTACACACAGAGAAATTGATATGGTGGAAGTGAAACCCCTCCAGAGGTTTCAAATATGGTGTCATTCAGAGATGGTACTGTTCACAAAGACACCTGACTATGTCTAAAAATTACATCTGTTGTGTCACGCATGATACAGTTCTTACGGTTAAGTGAACACATTTTTCTCAAGGGTTCCAAACATCTGCTATGATGACTGTACAAAAATATGTTAGTTAGAACATGTACAAAACGTTTTGCCCCAAAATAACTAAGTTGTAGTGTTGAATTCCCTTTTCTGCTCAACATTCATTTGTACTGTCGTCCCAAACTTGTGTTACTGTACATTTAAAAACGTTTTGTCAGCTACAATATATGCTTTATGTTAATGACTTAAGGAAACAATACAAGATTTTCATATTTTACAGGGTACATGTACACTCTAAAAACAGATGTGTTAATAAATAGAAAACACATTTTCTCTTACTTTTAAAACTTGTGTTGTCACTTTTATTTTAACACAAAATCAACACAAAACACATAATGTGTTAAAATGACACATAATGTGTTTAAATAGCATAACAAAAAGGTAAATCTTTCTTATACACTAATGCTTTCTTAGAGTGTAGGTCACAGAAAAAAGTTTGATCTTAAAGGGGTGTGCACACCAAAGCTTTTAAACTTGGCTGAAAGCGCCAGGTGGACGCCCACTGTCAGCTTTTTTTAACTGAGCGCTTTGACTGCTGTTATACTTCTGCTTTGTTTATCAGTCGTTCAATGCGCCGGTTGTTGTGATATTTTGTGCTTTTTATAAATGTTTGTAATTTCTTGATTTGTTATTAGAATTTTCCCATACTTTTTTTTTGCTGATCCGAAAAATGATCCGATCCGTGCCTCAAAATCCGTAATGTGATCCGAACCGTGAGTTTTGTGACCCGTTGCACCCCTATTCAGAATTAATGACAAACGTGCTCATTCTGAAATCTAAATAAATAATCATGCTTTGTACCGTATGTGCATGCAATAATTTGCTGGTTTTGTAATTATGTTATCTAAACTTCCCAGTTACCTAAACTTGTTTAGAGAAATAACGCTGACCGTGTAGCTGAATGTCGAAAAAACTTTATTTATACCTGTGTCATTAACAGAATGTAGCAGACACACTCCCCTTTTTTATAAATCCATTATCCTGCCCGATTAAAACATGAACATTGCAAATAACACCAGAATTAACAATTAATTTACGTACACATATCCTAAAAATTAATCTTTTGTGACTGATACACTGTAAAGCGGGTACATTTCGATTTTAAATGGAAGTCAATGAAGCTGGTTGGGTATACCAAGATGGCCGCTCGAACTCTGTGCTGGCTTCACCTCACGCTATTACATCAAGCGTTCTATGCGCAATCCAGTCATTTATATTGGTCAGTGGTGAGAACTGACATTGACACTCTGAGCTTTTCTATCAAAGTTGAATATTTTTCAACCCTCGCCGCTCAGCGCTGAGCGAAGGAAAGTTGCCGAGCACCGGCATTCAATGCAACAAAAAATTTCAACCACGCTTCCATGGGAAACAATTGAAAACATAAACCGGCCACCGGCATTAAAGCTTTAGTGTGCACACCCGCTAAGTCTTAGTTTACCCAAAAATGTATTTCTTGCCTGGCCACTATTTATTTTCATCTTATAAATATCTTCTGCTTTGTTCAGACTTTGAACAATATGAGTGTTTACTAATACCTGCACTGCACACTAAAAATGTGCTTCAAAATAAACTCTTTTTATTCAAGTGCAAAATCTATTGAAGTATGACTGAATCAATCTGAATACATTAGGTTACACCCACAAAAATGACTTTTGAAGATTAGATTAGGCAGAAAGAGATCCTTAAAGGAACACGCCCAGATTTTGGGAATTTAGCTTATTCACCGTATCCCCCAGAGTTAGATAAGTCCATACATACCTTTTTCATCTCCGTGCGTGCCGTTACTCTGTCTGACGCAGCCCCCGATAGCTCAGCTTAGCACAAAAACTGGAAGTGAACGGCCTCAGCTAGCAAACTGCTCCCAATAAGTGACAAAATAACGTGAACATTTTCCTATTTATGTGTTGTGATTTGTATAGTCACACCGTGTACAAATAACAAGTTGATATGAGACACAGCTATCTTTTAACAGTATACATACTGGGAACTATATTCTCTGAAGACGAAGCACTGCTACTGCTCACAGCACCTGAAAAGCCCCTGATGAGGAGCAGAGAGTTCACTCAGAGTTGTGCAATTCACTCCGCCCAAGTAGCAGTGCTTCGCCCTCTGAGAATTTAGTTCCCAGTATTTATATGGTTAAAAGATAGCGGTGTCTCATATCACCTTGTTATTTGTAGTACACGGTGTGACTATCCAAATCACAACACATAAATAGGAAAATGTTATTTTGTCACTTATTGGGAGCAGTTTGCTAGCTGGAGCCATTCACTTCCAGTCTTTGTGCTAAGCTAGCGGGGGCTGCGTCAGACAGAGTTACAGCACGCACGGAGATGAGAAAGGTATGTATGGACTTATCTAACTCTGGGGGATACAGTGAATAAGCTCAATTCCCAAAATCTGGGCGTTTTCCTTCTTTTTTATCATGTTTATTCTTTTTTTTATTCTATTTATTCCTTGTATGGACCCTTTCATCGGATGCACATGCGTTGTCGTGGAACTTAAAACCCCCCTAACCTAAAAAATGCCCTTTTAAATGTGTTTCTAGCAGAAAACGAGTCGCCAGTTTGTGTGCAGAAACATCCTGTTATTATACAAATCCATCTATCCTTTTTTGTGTTACCTCCTTTAAACCGAAACAATCACACAAAACAGGCTATTGGGGATCCCCTATCAATGTGATGTCACATTAATTACGCCCCACCGATACCCGCTCACAGACTCTACATAATGAGTGCGTAGTTCAATCTTCTGCCAGAGACACATGTTTTCATGTAGTTCAAAGCACATGTGTAAGCACTCTACCCCATACTTTGCATACGGGGAGGGGAACAGAAGCTTTCTTTGCATTTAAAGAGACAAACACAAACAGTGCGTTTTTCATTGCAGCCACAAATGTCAATGTTCAACATTGTATAATGAAAGATCTGTGGTGTATTTCGAGCTGAAAATTTACTGACACATTCTGGGGATACCAGAGACTATTTTTATATTGTTGAGAACAATTTAATTTCTGGTCTCTGTTTGTTTTATGATCTGTCTAGTGGCTAAACTAAACAAATACCTTGGCGAATATAACAAATGTTTTGGTTTGTTATGGGGATCATGGTTTGGCAGCCGATCTGTAAATAGTACACTTTTTACATAGTAACATTAGCTCAGTGTAGTTTTTGATACGATTAAGCTATGATTTGAACTAAGATAATCTACTTGTTGTTTATTTTGCTTGTTATCAGAAATAAACTACTCTAAGGACTTTGTTGTTATTGATTCTTTGCAGAGTTTTCTGGAAGTTACATTTGTTCTACCAAAGGTGTTTGTTTTTGTTGTTACTGCTGAAATCGTCCATATGTTTATTAAGCATATATTTGATATAAACACTCCGCATCAGGACCATGTTTTCTAAAATATGTCTATATAGCTTTGCATGACTCTACTATGGCTTAGTTTGTAATTGTGAGCTCTGTACTTTGACAGATGTTGTGGTGTTTGTGTAACCTTTAACTGTTGCAACCATCAGAAGGTCCAAAGCAGCGTGAACACACCAAAGTAGTTCTGCTTTCATCGCTTTACATTCTTTATCATGCAACACCTCCAGCTAAGCTAATCTGAAGCAATTGGTGATATTTTCTTGACTATAGTACGTGCTGAATTGATATAGTAGTAGTTTGCACGGTTTTGTGTAGTACTTATATACTAAATAACTCATTTATTCCCAGTGATCTTCTAACATCCACATCTAATAGAACAACATTTGTTTGAATTAGAGCCCACAACTCATGGTAATTATATTAATTCAGTTAGACAAAAGATGATAAAATTCCAACATAATTTGTGCTGATCTTAGGCATGATAGATTATTTATAATATCTCTATGTGAATATTTATCTTTAAAAAAATATATTAAATATTGATTATATCTGTAAAAAATTTGCTGTAATTATGCAGCTGGTTGCCAGTAACTTACTGTAGACTAAAAATGATTCATGTTCATTTAACTTTAAACAAACTGTTGCAAGTAAATAACATAAATGTAAAATCTACAGTAAGTTACTGGCAGCTAGTTGCCAGTAATAGCCATTAATACTGTAATTTCTACAGAATTTTTTTACAGTGTAATATCAGGAATAGCTCCCTTTTGACAACAAACAAAAGCTGAAAGAAGTAGGGCCTTCGTCTACATTACAACAAGGAAACGTGGATCTCTAAAGGCGCACTCAAGTAAGTAATAAGTAAAGATACTGATGCTGTGGGTTGTAACTCTACAAACAGGAAATGTGCTACTTCCTCTTAAGGCAAGGTGCAATGATTTTCATAGAGAGTCTGCCAGCTCATTTCCTGCTTATAATGCATAGCACCTCCTCTAAGAACAAGAGTGACATTTGCAGACCACTTTTTTAATGAAGGGTGACAAGGAACTCCCTTTAATGCAGAACACCTAAATGCATCAAACTTTAAACAACCAATAGACACACAAAGTTGGGAGCTACATTACTAAATAAGCACAAAGATGATGCATTGTGTAACTTTTAGAAGGATCTCTTGACAGAAATGCAATATAATATAAATAAATATATTATTAGTGGTGTATTACATAATGAACTGTATTGTTTTTATTACCCTAGAATGAGCCATTTTAATCTATATACACCGCATGTCTCCTTAAGGGCTAGTTATAGTTGTGCGAAGGTCCTAAGGCGTAGTCGCGATGGCGTAGGTTCCGCGTCGGTTTTCATTAATACTTTTGCATCGTCGTCCGCGTTGACGTGCAAACACACGCGCTGGTAAGCAGAATCCACGCGTGTAACCACAGTAGCAGCGCGACCGTCAAAGAAGAACAAGCTAGCAGGTTAACCCATAAAAGAAGAAGCAACAGTAACTTCTTGTGTATTATTTGAGATGACCAGCAATGATGGAAGTAAATAAACAGCGACTTTTGTTGCAGTTTGAGTTAAATCACTCCTCAGCTTGGCCCATCTTTGTTTTCACTGTTGCAAACGGAAATACCTATGACACCGTTTTTTTTTACCTGACGGGAATGGGTTCTGGTAAACCAATCACAGCGCTTGCAGTCTGCGTAGAACTGCCGCGTTGTTAAAATGTTTGTTAGGTGTACGTCAAGCTACGCAGAGGCTACAAATAACCTACGGAGTAGAGTTTACGCATGACTATAAATCGGGCTTTACATGGAAGTCGCTGTCTGTAGCCCTAAATGGACACACTGTTCTACAGAGGGTGTTTCGTCACTACTTTGTTTCAGACAACGACATGTTTGTCCTGTGGCAGCTACCATATGTGTTTTGAAATTAAGGGGTGAGCTGTTGATTGCAATTCGCAATCTCATCACTAATGCCACTAACATTTACAGCAGTGACTTCTTTTTTCAAGGGCGCTTGATGCAAAGTTCGTCACACAATGTATGTATGTATGTGTGTGGTTCCTTTTTTCAAAATATGTGTAAGTATCGTGGGGTAGGGCAGTAGTTTACTCTTTTTTTTTTTTTTTTTTTTTTTACTCATTATGACAAGTACTTAATTGGTGGACAAGAAAGAAGCAAGAGTAACACTGTCTTGACCGCATCCTTCTTAAAACTGATGCCATTAATGCGAGTGCTCCATTAAAGCCCAGACCCTCTAAAAATTCCTGAATGCCAGGGAGCGGGACAACCTGATCTCACGAATTTCCGTGGCATAGTCACGGAATTTTTTGCTCATTTTTCCGTGGCATTCTCACGGATCTCCGCATATTTCCGTGGCCCTGCCACGGACTTTCTTTTCCGTGGCATTCTCACGGATTGGTAACTCAACTGTTTTGTCCTATTTTCTTACCATTGTCGCTTCGGTTTAGGGTTAGATTTACATAAAATGACATCCCTACCCCAACCCAACTCTAACCCCAACACCAGGCAACAATTGATTAAAGTTTAGAAAATATAAAAGAATACATCAGAAAAAATAGTATAAACCAATACTTAAAGTGACAAACTAACGCAAACACCAAATCTAACCCTAAACCGAAGCGACAATGGTTTGAAAATAGGAAAAAGCAGTTGAGTAACCAATCCGTGAGAATGCCACAGAAAAGAAAGTCCGTGGCAGGGCCACGGAAATATGCGGAGATCCGTGAGAATGCCACGGAAAAATGAGCAAAAAATTCCGTGACTATCCCACGGAACTTTGTGAGATCATGTTGGAGCGGGAACACCACACTCACTGCTTTTAACCCTCTGCGTGCTAACAACCTCTCTGGTGCAAGGAAATATCAGAGCTAGGGCTGCTCAATTATGGAAAAAAACATAATCCTGATTATTTAAGCATCATTAAGTGCAGGTGCGTGCAAGAAGGAATCCTCTCTCTACAAGCTCTCCGCGTAATGCGACTTTCACATAAGATGCGGTGTGCGCTGCGCTCGCCGCTGGGTTCCGCGCAGCCAATCGATTTGTGTTCTGATGGCCAGACCAAAGTAGGTGGGGTTTTCAATAATTTACTAAAGTGTTTATATTTACGTTAAATAGTCGATGAGGAATACAGAGACTGATGTTGCTCGTCTCCATTTCACGTAACTTTAAGCATACCTACAACAAGCTGCTTGACTTAAAACACACCTGACATGCCAACTTGAATTGCTACGTGTTTCCATGACACGGCTTTCCTTCCGATGTCTCTGTACTAGGAACATAAACTTGTATTATAAAGCTCTGAGAATCCGGAGTATAAGCTTTCGTCCATTTTGCTTGTTTGGATGCCCCGTTTCTATTGGCCGTGCGGGTAATCGTCACAGAGTGCAGCGCAAAAGTTAAACTATTTTGAACTTTGACCACGGCATGGGCGCAAGCTGCGGCATAACAAAAAAACGCCCTCGCGCGGCGCAAGCCATTGAAATGAATGGGTTTCATAGCGCAGCGCACACCGCATCCTATGTGAAAGCCGCATAAAGTGAAGCCAACAAACCCTCATGCGAGGAAAAGCATGCAATGTGCATGTTCATGTGAAACTGATGATAATAATAATAACCATCGCCAACTATCGTCATGACTATCGCCATGGAAGCCTGCTATTGGCGATATGTCTGAAGATCGTCGATATACGATACTATCGTCTATCGGCACAACCTTGGTGCAGCAGGCACTTATTTTGACAAGACGCATGATGCACATGGTTTACATGATGCAACAAACACATATTTATAAAACGCAACAACACACATGACGACACGACACTCCGAACACTTATTTTGAATTAGCGCCCCTCGGATGAGCAGTCACGAGCCGCTGCTGATTTACAGTACACACACCATCTTTAACTCTTTCACCGCCAGCGTTTTTGCGTAGGTATTAAAACCACCAAATATTGACATCTGAGATATCAGTATGGTTAAAAACTTTAGGTAAAAACTTTACTTTTCATACTATTCAATAAGGTTGCCATTTGGATAGAATTACCCTTCTAACAAAAAATCCCTGTACATAGCAACCATAATTAAAACTTGAAGACCTTAATTAAAGACAATTATTGCAAAGACAGGATGCAGCACTCTGAGTTCATAAACGTTCCCAAGACTTTCTTATCGGTACTGGTCCACTGAGCCTGAAGTGCTTTCCTGGACAACTCATTTTAATTAGCATATTTATCATAACATTTGCATGACTATAGGAATGGAAGCACTACAATGGGACTCCTTTTCACCGAGGGCTGGTAACACTAAATGTTTCACTCATCCAAATGGCCTCAAGCTCAAATTTCAGTTTGGTATCTTGTCTTCATGATAAGTAAGGTTACAAAATACAAAATGAGTTGGTCGAAAACGAAAAATCCTATTAATTTCTCATCTTAATCTGGTGGAAGGTATGTTTTCATATATGACGTATCTGTGGTAAATGGGTCAATGTAATGGAAAGATGGCCTGTTCAAGAACCAGGTTAATGGCTATCCTCTCATGTTTCCTTTCACAAGAAAATACTGTGTGTAAGACCGGGTAAGACAAAACTTGCAACTAGAGGCCAAGCTTTCACAGATTAACAGTTTCTTACTTACAAATAGCTTAGAGTGACCTTCTTCATAAAGACAAACATTCAACTTGTCTTCGCTGTCACTGTTTAAAGACAAGTACAGTAAATGCCATTCTATAACATAAAATGAGATCTTTATAGTTGTCCAAGACACTGAAAATACATATAAAAACAAACTGTTTTATTGACTGTTAAGTTTTACTTGATGCCAAGGACCAAACATAAAATCATTACAGCTTCAGACAAATAGCAACTCCTCAAGATTGTGAGCTTTCTACAGCGATATGTAAATACATGAACATTGTAATATAGTGATGTGATGGATACCAGTTGATCCGTGATCTGTACCACGTTTCGGCTTGCATGCGATTTGCGGATTAATACACAAATTTAAATAGGGAAAGTTTGCACGTGTTTCAAAGGCTGTTGAATGTTAACATTCAAGTGATTTTAAACAATTTAACCACAAAAAGGCACTAAAATGAGCAGCTTTCTGTACACACAGAAGCATGTGCGGTTGTGTCCGGTGATCATCCATATGCCCTTCAAAGATCAGAACTCTTGATGTGTAAACTTTATAAAGAGAGTTGCGCGACTGTTTATGCTGCACCGTTTGAAATTTGCAATCTGTCTGGGTGCGCGTGATTTAAGCGCACTCAAAAGTGCACACACGGAGAGACGCGTTTCAAAAAGCAGGGCAGGGCAGGGCACAATGGCACATACAAACAAAATGATCTTCACAGTATTCTTTTTCTAATAAAAACATTTGTTTATGTCTTAAGTGTATGTATAGATTAACAATCAGAAACCTGTGCTTATTTGGTCTTAAAGAGACAGTAACCTCAATTAACCTACTTAAGTCTGTGTCATTAATGTTAAACAAATAACCCAAGACAAAAAAAAATCTATTCTGTAGCCCTAAAATAATAATAATAATATTTAATTCATACAATAAAGACAGTGGTATTATTCATTTGATTCAATTTCTTTACCTACCTAATATTAATTTAATACCTTAAGTAATGTTTAACTTTGTTCTTTTTTATAAATGTTTTTAATTTCTTTACTTCTTATTAGATTTTTCCCACCCATTTTTTGCTGATCCAAAAAATAATCCAATCCGTGCCTCAAAAACTGCAATGTGATCCGAACCGCGAGTTATGTGATCCGTTACTCCCCTTTTTGAATACAGTGGCATCTTTATGATCAATTAAGCTGTGTGTATGGTGTATAGCATTCATCAACTACTGTACATGTGTTGCAATTCAGATTCATAGTGTTTTTCTTTATTTTGGGAGGTGTTTGCAATGTCACTTGTGCCTCTAGCTTTAAAGGGATAGTTCACGTAAAAATAAAAATTCTGTTATCATTTACTCACTCTTATGTTGTTGTAAACCTGTATGAGTTTCTTTATTCTGTTAAACGCTAAATAAGATATTTTAGTAAACGATGGTTTGCACACAGTACCCATTGACTTCAATAGTAGAAAAAACAAATACTATGGAAATATATTCTGTGTTCAACAGAATAAAAAAACTCTTACAGGTTTAGAGCAACATGAAGGTGAGTAAACGATGACAGAAGTTTTTTGTAAACTATCCTTTATAGTTCTATGTTTATTCATGTTATACAAAGAACATAGTGTATGTCAACCTATCAGTAACAATTTGGGGTCTGTTTATCGCTGTAACAGTGTTTCAAAACATGTCAAAATCTAATAAGACTATATTAATGACTTAGTACAGGGTAATTGATTATATGCAAACACAATCTATGATTAATTGCACTGAAGCTAATAGACTGCTACTTTTTCTAAAGATTATAATAACATATTTAATAATGCACAGATGTTATAAAAAAAATAAAAACCACTATATGGATGTTGTTATCCTGAGTGCTTTTTGATGAGGTATTATTTGTCAAATACAGATTATTACTAACGCAAAACTACAAAACATTCAGCAGGTATGTGAGTCATTCATGCACAGTCGATGTCGACATGCAGGCAGAAGTTGTTAAGTCGTTAAGTAACAGTCAGTCACAATGTCTATTAAAGCAAAATAAAACATGTCTCCGTTAATTTTACCTTTTAGGTCCTTTTGAATAGGTGAACGTGAAGGTGGAGTCGGAGAATCGAAAGTCTGAAAAAGACAATCATGACATTAACTTAGTTTTTTTTTTTATGAAACGATAAAAGTCTCTTTCAACAAGTGTAGTCTCCATGGCAACATCAACAGGGGATGTCCACTGACAAAGAATACACAATAATGAAACTGATAGCAGTATTTACACAAAGTGTGTGTGAACAGTACCGGTCATTGCTTAACCATACAAATGCGAATTAAAAATGCCCATACCAACACATGAAAAGCATTATAATGTCTTCATAACGAGTATTCAAGTCTAAAAGAAATGTATATGTGTGTAATAATGGCAGTTCACGTCCGTGTAGGCCCTCGAATGCAGTTGATTATTGCATAATTTATAAGTACATCCAGGAAACGTTCAATTGCAGACACTTGACCACAACAGCTACATACATGTTGTTAAGTATACTGTTTTTTTTTTTTATATGAATTAGGAGACAAACCCATCAATACCGAGGCTGACAGCATATAAATTGTGCTCGGGTCTCCCCTTTCCGCTATTTTATTAGTGAATTAATAGGTTATGTTTAAGACAGGAGACAATGGAAACTTACCAGAAAACAGGCAGTCTTTCTCTGCCTTACACCTTTGAATTACGATGTCGACGTCTTTTTGAATCCTCTCTTGCCTTGAACACATCCCCATGAAATAACACACACTAGAATGGCTTTCTAACTAATATTGAGCAAAAAAATGAATCCTCTCTCCTCCTGCGGGCACGATGTACTGTATGAGGAACGGTCACAATAATACGCTTTAACAATTCCCGGTGTGTCACGCCAACCGACACCGTTTCATCTCGTCTAACAATAGCCTCGACACAGCGAAAAGCCCGTGCTCGCGACAGCTTTCATAAAGATATCACTTTTACACCGGAAGCATCTCTCAATCGTCCTCATAACTCTGCTGAACCCAACAATGGCGATGTCGAAAGCCACAGATCGCGAGTCTTAAAGTGAAACCAGCGCAGGTACGAGCATCAGAGCGTTACGGGAAACACACGGGGAAAATGAGTGTGGGAATCCTACGATTGCATCTGCGATACGAACCCGGTGGGAACGGGAATCACAACAAGGCGGATGATGTCATGGACGTGTTTTTCTCCCCACGCGTTCACTTTGCTGCTGCTGCTGCTGAGCATTCTGGATCAGGGGCGGCTGCTGGATTTGTTTAGCATCGTGAGCTTTTTCAACAGTTAAGTATATGAGGAGAAACGTGGAATTTTCAATGCATCTTGACAAACATCTAAACCTACATTGGTCATTATAGTGCGTTCATTACTGGATCTAATTCCCATTTTTATCAGTTAATATTAATTATGATCAATTATCAATTATGCAAAATCCACTTAAGGTGTTTGGACACAAATGTGTGTTGACAGTGTGTAAACACATCCGTCCTACAATGAAGAAAATCCACCAACTCCTTCCTTGTTAATGTGATGTCACACTGACAAAGCCCCACCCACATCCACTGATTTTCACCCAAAAGCTTTTCTAAATCCGTTTGTTAGCACTAATGCGGCTAAAGATATTATTGTCCCAGACTGTATTCACATGAATCAGATATATTTTAACCAAAAGCAGTAGCTCATTAAATGTTGCATAATACCATTTCAAAATATCTTTGGGCGTAGGTCTTTTGAATAGTAAAGTATTTTGAAGTGGTTGGTTTAAGCATAAAAGTTAAAAGCTGGAAATTAGATAGGTTGTTTAAGACTAGAGATGGACTGTTATTAGCATATTGTGGGGGTTTTATTGTAATGTTTTGTATTTTGTAGAGGTTTTTAGTTGAAGTTGTATTTATTATATTATGTAATGCTAATGCTCCTGCCCCCCTTTGCACTGGAAGTACAGTTGTGCGTTACTTCAATGACCACAATGGAAATAAGTTATTTTGTAACTTTATTGTGTTATTCTTGACAAATGTGTTTATTTTCAGTTTTTGTCCCATAAGATTAATCGATCAATAAAGGTACATGCGTAAAAACAGCACTTTTTTGCTCACACCCAAATAGGGGCTTTTTGGACATGCTATAACAAATGATCTGTGGGGTCTTTTGAGCTGAAAACAGAGCTGAAACCGGAGGGGAAAGACACACTGATGCAGTAAGAAAATCAAACATGCATACACATGTTATTTTACATTACCTTCGTCTCTAGAGCAATAAAGCCAACCAGCATATATGTGGACCGGTCCCTGCATTCAATGCATTCAACACAATAATCTCAATGTACCTCCATCTATCATACTGTAGCTACAAGTGTTTTAAATATAGTTTATATACTTTCCTTTGCACTGATAAATTTAATTTACTATTAAATACGTAAGATCATCCTACATAATGTAAAACATTCTGTGAATATATTGTATAACTTTTAATATAGTAAGGCCTTGGAGATTTGAAATAAGTGTGAAATCAATAATGCTCCTAATCTTATAATTAGATGCTATAAAGGTGCGGTAGCACTGTGGGATTCTTGAAAATACCTTGGAGTACCATTATTCATGAGTACGAACATTCAATACTGTGTAATTACATTTACGAATTTGGCAGATGCCTTTTACCAAAGCGACTTACGGGGCATACTTATTTTTTGTTTTATCTCCAACCATGAACAATCAGGAATAATAGCAATAATAATGGCAAGGCAAAATACACCGTGTTTGTTTTATATAGCATCAAGGAATTGCATTAATGCAGCTGAGGTTCATTCCACACCAGAGAGGAAAAACTGTAAAGGGCTCAGTTAAGGCCCCAGTAGCCCGTCCAGCCAGAAGATGGATGGCTGTGTTGGTGCCACTTTGATTAACAGTTCCATCCGGACTTTGGCTGGTGGCTCAACAGTCCGTAGTTGCTCCAAGGAGACCCGACCAGCCCACTTGTGCTGAATCTGGCATGGCCTCCTCTCATAACTGCAGTGGCAGGAAAATCCATCTTACTGCATCGAGCCTCAAATGTATTTCCCCCTGTACATACTGAGGATTTAGCACATGTTCTGATGAATACACACGCAAACACACTCATCATTTTCTCTTTCATGTAAATAGCATCTCATTTCAATGCAGTGTTGATGGAGTCATTTCTACTGGTGTGCAGAGGACAACTTTGTTAATGATTCTTCACCGCCGCCATCAGCTCATCATTCAGCACTCCTTTCGTTGATTATACCATTATGGGGGTGATAAAGGAACCGGGGTGATGAAAATAAAGGGGAGTTCTACTTGTAGTGCACTCCGGGAAGCACTACATTAAAATACATACATATATATGAGATAAGTGTACTTATTACTGCCAGCTGGCCAATGATGAGAAGAGGTTTTAAGGAGAGACAGAGATAGAAAATGAAAGACAGAAGCTGGGAGATTGGGGAGGAGATGTTCCTGTGCTTGTGGGGAGTCCCGCATCGTTTGTGTTGACTCCTTGGTGAACTCGGCTCATTAGGGGTGGGCGATATGACCAAAATCTTCTATCACGATAGGATTACTTTTATATCATGATAACGATATGTATCACGGTAGAGTTTTTTATGTTTTAATAAGGTTTAAATCTTTAATACCATAGAAATGTTCATAATTCTCACAAAAAACATATACAAGCATAGAAAGAAGATAAAAACAAACAAAACTCAAGCTCTCTGAAGATACACAGTCAATAAGAATGATAATAAATAATTATGCATGTATGTATAGGCCTATATATATTTTTATTTAAGGTAGAAAAGTGATTTAATCAGGAGCAGTGAGAGATTTTTTTCTCAATGCTGTTTGATTAACACGAGTGACAGACAGGAGCAAAATTAGGTAACTTCCCCTTTAAGACCAAAGTCCGGATCCAATACACTGTTACACATGCGCTTTCTCTTTTAGCTGTTTACTTTCTCTTAAGACCGTACTGGTCGTGTTTATGATGATGCTTGCAAAGACGGGAATTTTGACGCATATGTGTATTTAAGGCCAATAAAGCGGGAAAAATGCTCACGAGCTTAATAAGCAGAGGTCGCGCGACTTGCGCGCTCCTCACAGACAGAAAGAGCAGCGGTAGCGCGACTTGTCCGCTCCTGACACACAGAAAGAACGCACGCATACAGATCTGTTGTCTGTGTTTCAATGGCTTAAAATAACTTGTTTTAAAACTGCAGTGCTTAAATACGTGTACAAACGTTACGTTTTCGCGACCACACACACAGGAGCGTGACGTGGGCACGTAACCTCGATAGAAACGATAGTCCAAAATCTCTACCGGTTGACAAATTTCTACCGGTTAATTTTGTCTACCGGTTTATCGCCCACCCCTACGGCTCATTAATCCCAATTTCACAGTGAGCCAAACAGTTGGTGACTGTGAGAGCACGTATGCTCTCTGGTGCTCTTTATTATCACATCTGCATGCTAGATAAAGTGTGCTTAAGAGCCTGGAAACAAGAGATCCAATTTACCAATAATCTTCTTTGTCCCGTCAAAAGCTTTGGAGCCTGATATCTCTACCTGTATGTTGGAGTGCAGAAAACAAGTTTGGAAGGGCTTGCCAAACCTCTTGCCTGGTAAATATTATTTACAGATCATTTCAATATGAAATCGGCTCTTTAATGATTCCGTCATTGTTTTATTATTTACTGTTTTTGCTTTGAATTACTGTAATTTATGGGAATTATGATGAGTTCGTTTTTAAATGGCTGGAAACATTTTGATGGCTTTTACTATACAACTGGCATTATGATCATGAGACCCCCCTTGTAGGCAAACATAATCACTTGATTTATAGATAATTATACATTTTTATATACCGTTTATGAATAACATCTTGCAATAGTGATTGTCTGAAATAAGTGATGGTGTCATGGACCAAATATTTTTAGTCTTGGCTTGGTGAATTGGTGAGACACGCCCTTAGTTATGCAGAACTTCAAGGCTTAATATAATTTAAATGGATGAGTTACAAAAAAAATTCACCCCCTCACAGTGTCATGAAAGACAAACTTAGCTATATAGACCAAAAACAGCCGATGAGCTTATTTTCAAAAAAAAGTGGAATGTCCCTTCAAACTGCATTCATTTACAATAGAAAGTAATATATATATTTGTTGCTGTAACATGGTAGTGATATTACGCACTGCCGGAAAATAGTCCCCTTGGTTACTTTCAATAGCAGGGAACTATTTTCGGGCAGTGTTTAATATCACTACGCCTGCAGCCATGTTACAGCAGCAAAGTCATTGATTATTACGCCAAAATGAGAGTATAGTTCCTAGCCATATCTGCTTAGAAAATCACAGCTTTTATTTTTTGTCGGTCTTATTACATGATGTAACTACAGAAGAGTCAAGTTTTTAAAATATTGAAACTCTGTGGTTATTTTTAAGTGCGATGCTATGGTCTAATCAGATTCAATGGATTGTGCTAAGCTATGCTAAAAGTGTTAGCGCCAGACCCGGAGATCAGCTGAATGGATTCCAAAACCGTAAAAATCAAATGTTTTACTCTAGGGGAGATGGAAAATGAGCATATTTTCAAACAAAGTGGAGTGTCCCTTTAAGTCACTTCCGTATTTGGCTTCATCAGAGAGATCAGAAGGTTGCCCCTCGGTTTGAACCCAGGGAACGCACATTGGTAAAAAAAATGTATGCCTTGTAATGCACTGTACAGTAAGTTGCTTTGGATAAAAGCGTCTGCCAAATGCATAAATATAAGAGAAATGTACTTTGCAATAAAAAAAACAATAAATTGCTGTAGGTAATAATCTTTAGTCTCAAAGTGAAGATACATTTATAAACGTATACTTTGTCGAGATTATATAACTGGCATTATGATAATAAGACCCCCCTTGTAGGCAAGCATACTTAATTGGTATATAGATAATTACAAATTTGATTTAAATCAATTAAATCATATCTTGAACACTTTAGCCAACCAGCACCTTTATAACATGTTTTTTGATTCATCTAATAAAAAATTGTAGACCAGAATAACCACTAGTACTTACCTGATCAGTGATCAACATGCATTCACTTTGTGTTAACTGTTAAAAAAAAAATGAAAGTAACACCTTTTGTGTAACACGGAAAAAGGAAATCTTAAAAGTTGGGTAATACCATGTGAATAGGTCATGCCCACTGTTAACAAACTTTAACCTTGATAAAGACTTGTGTTTGTTTTTCTATTCTTCATTCAGTATTCCACACATTACTTCACTAATAGTCCAGTAATAGTTTATTTAATAGTTTTTTCTCTTTATTGAATAGAAATGAAGATTATTTATTTGTAAAACTCTAAGGGCTGTCAAGTGCATTTGTTACCCACTGTTCCTATACTCATAGTGGAATATTGTTATTGTGTATTGCTACCTGCAGCACTAACAAACAAGAATACAACTCTGTACCTTTTGGTGCAATCAATACTTCTTCTTATGTTATGAACTAATAATCATTTATATTATGCCCATCAACAGCACACTGTCACACTCTCTGCAGTGACGCTGTTATCTTCTGCCACACTGCTGGTGAATGCAATATGAAAATTGTAACCTGTCTGTTAATGCAAGTCTAGGGCTTTGTCCAGCAAAACAACACAAATTTGGTTGTTAGTCCGAGAAGTCTTGATTCACGTTTAAAGTTCATTATCATCTTAGACCTTTCAGTGAGTTCTTTTAATGTTTGGTTTCTGTAAAACTTGAGTTTCTGTTGTTTATTGCGTTACTTAGAGGTCAGTTTGCTTGTTTTATGTCCACCTGCAACATTTTCTCTGTCTCATACCCTTTGGTAGCTTGTCCAAATTAGACGAACAACAAATTTGAGTGGCATGGATCGTTAAAGCCTAATCTCTTAGCCCCAAAAAAGAAATTTAAGAATAGCACGCAATGTCTCAACAAACATTTATAGCTCTTGAATTTAATCTATCCAAGAGGTCGGAGTCTGAATATAAAATAGAGAAATTCTGAGATTTAGGGAAAATTACATTTTCAGAATAACAGAAAAGTCTTTCTTTGAATCAGGAACAAAGGAGATTTATTGGGGGAACAGGACTTTCAAGAGGGAGGCATACAAAGTCAATTTCTCATGATTACTTCAAAGCGTGAGATAAAATGCCAAGCTCTTCAATAGCGTCTCACTGGAGTATTTTGTGACTAAGCAAGAATTTGTTTCAGTAAATTAACTTGTTAGTCTACATATAAGTTTACCATAATATGTATTTATTTAGAAGATACCTGTTGCATCTAATATATAAACGTCATTGTAGTCCATAGAGTAGTGCCAAAAAAGCAATATCACATGGCAAAATTCAATGACCAACCCTTTAAACAGTTCTTATAAACATATTTCACAGCATGAATGCAACCATGTGAATCCAGATTTATGTTACTATTTTTGTTATCAGTATTAGTCATTGTTCAAACTATACTCATATACATTTACTAATATTTTACAATGAGGTTGTATTTGTTAATGCATTAGCCAACATAACAATACTTCTATAGCATTTATTAATCTTTGTTTGTATGTTAATTTTGGCATTTACTAATACATTACTAAAATCAGGCCTTGTAACTGGTAACATTAACATCCTAAGACCTGAGATTTGGTTTGGTTTAGATTTCTTCCAGCTTTTTGGGGTTAGGAAGAACCAATCAATATAATAACCAAATATTTTTCTTTGAACATGAAGCAATGTGCAACATTGTTACACAGAATTAAGTATTATGGTGCACACAACAAAAAATGTGATGTCCACAAGCCTACTCAATTCTACTGTGTCTTATGACACGGATCATTGATCTGCAGTATCCTTTCACTTTTGCACCTGCCTACACAGCTTACATTTTATCTGATGTGCATAGATGTCACACCCAACACTATCAATCCGAGGTTATACCCCAATTCAATGCAGTCTACAGCAAAATTAATTCAACAATTGGAAACAAAACACAAACAAAATACAGCAGGTTGTACGTCTTGTTGACTGCTATTTAAAAATGACTGTGACTGAACAATCACATGACAGAAAAGAGAACAGGAAAAAAGCAAGAACTGAAACTTGCAACATTTTAAGTGCAAGTTTATTTTTAAATTGACAGTTGAGCTTAAAGTTTTTGATTAACAGAATTTAAAGAAAATGTGCAGGTTAATAACACATATTAGGTGGTTTCCCGGACAGGGATTAGTTTTAGCCAGGACTAGGCCTTTGTTTAATGAGGAAATAAAACTAGTTTTAACAAACATGCCTTACTGAAAACATTACTGAGGAAACATTTTGAGGAAAAAACAAAGGGCACCAATGTATTTTAAAATATGTCAGTGCAAGTTATTTTCAGTTTGGACAGCTCTTATATTTATTTTTGTCTAGGACTAGTCTAATCCCTGTCCGGGAAACCACCCCTAGGTCCTTAAAAAACCTTTAACATCTGAAGATTTTTTTTTTTATTTACAACAAAATAGATTCATCGTAGTGGTAAAAAAGTGCTTAAGAATATAAAAAAGAAATAAATTATTCTTTAAAGAGTCTTTGACTGAATGGTCCCTTCCACTAAAAGACTGTGAACGGCAACAGAATGTTTCACATGGTGCTGTGCACTGATACAAAGAATCGTCAGGTGTACCGGTCATAGATTTGTTTTATCGGAAGCAAAACACAGCTATGGACCAATCATCATCAAGGACTGGAACAAACAAGAAAAAGTTTATTATTGAAGGCCCTGCATAATTGTACAGTATGTTTTTCTTTTATTTATATGTGACCTTTCGACGTGATTACATAATACGCAAGGTCACCCTGGAATATTTTCCTCATTTAAAACGTAATTTCTTCTCGACTGAACAAAGAAAGACATAATAACCTTGGATGACATGGGGGTGAGTAATTATAGAAAATTATGAAATTGGAATATTCCTTTAAAGAGCACCTATTGTCTGATTCGTGTTTTACATCTTTTCTTTTGGTGTGTAAGTGTGTATTAGTACATGCTAACGATAGGCAAAGGGTACAAACCCCAAAGTAAACGATGACGCGAGTTATCGTCTTCAATATAAATCTCTTTTCTTGGACTACAACACAAACACACAAGACAGTCGTTATCATAATTTCTCCCGCTTCGGACTCACAGCCTGTAAATGAACTCCTGAAAGCATTGCATTGTGAGCGAATCTTTCAAACATGGTAAGGAGCGTCACATTTCCAGCTGATGTCAGAGGTATTCAGGCCAATCACAATGTACAGATTAGCTGGCCAATCAGGGACACAGCGCTTTTCAAATCGATGAGTTTTGTACAAAAATCAGTGCGTTTTAGGAAGACAGGGATATTTGCAGCTACAAAAATGTACGGTACGTGGAAAATAATGTGTTTTTTAACCATAAACCATGCCAACACGTATTATACACAAAATAACGTTTTTTTTAGCAAAGAAGTAAATGATTCAGATTTTAAAACTAATCTTAATATAACACGAGAAAATGCAAAAAATGCCACATATGTCACATTTGATGAAAGCAATCCCAATGTATTTTATGTGCTTTTTACGACCTCCTGAATGAGTCACCCACTGTTGCACTCTTGGAGTAATTTTGGTAAACCAGCCACTCCTGGGAAAGTTCACCACTGTTCCATGTTTTGTGAAATATGCCTCTCACCGGTTCGCTGGAGTCCCAAAGCCTTAGAAATGGCATTGTAACCCTTTCCTGACCGATACAATCAATTACTTTTTCTCAGGGCCAATCATTATTAAAAACTGCGTTTTGTATTTACTCAGATTATTTTTGTGTATTATTGAAATCTGTTTGATGATCTGAATCATTTAGGTGTGACGAATGTAAAAAAATAATTAAGAATCAAGAAGGGGCAAATACTTTTTTACAGCACTGTATAGGCTATTGTGTTTGGTGCCAAATGAAAACCTTCTTTGTTCTCTAAGTCAAACACAGCAGTTCAGTTTAAAAAGTCATTTTGCTGTCTGAATCACGGAAAAGTTACTCACAGAAGACAGAGACACATTGTAAGGAGATCAATATTTTCTGGTGAATAAACCCTTGGCAGGTGGAGTGAGGTGGTGATGATTCCCATGAAACTACCATCTGGAATGGAGCAAGATGCCAGCACTTCCCCTATATTAGTGACTTACTGATTTTCAGTTAATATTACTAAATAAATATCAAGGACATTAAATTGTGATAATATTGTAAATGTTCCAGCAATCAATTTTGATGCTTGATCATCTAACTGATATAAACGCGGTGCGACGTATTGAACCTTAACATAAGAAATATCACCTTCTCATTATCATCTAAAGTGCTGCTATGAATTATCCAAACTTGAGCTGAACACTTGAGAGCTAGAAGCATGAGAGGTTTGTCAGAAAAATATTATATATATATATATATATATATATATATATATATATATATATATATATAAAATGCAATAAATCCATGACCAGTTTTTTTTCAAAATGCTATATATCTATTAAATCAATATATACATGTGCATTCATCTTTGCCATGTTATATTCATTTAGTTGACTAGTGGTATACACTGAATAAAAAATAAACATTAATGTCCTTAATCAAAACACTTCCTTTGTCATATTAAGAATAATGTCATTGCTGCTGTCATACTTGGGACGTCGTCGATGAACTTTTTTGACAGCGATCAGCTGTAAAATGTTTAGGTCCTGCTCGATTTTCGTTGACTTCAAGTAAAATAATTTAAAGTTTTTCATAAGATCTCCTGGGGTCAATGTGTTAGCATGACAGAAGCTTGATGCTGTTGTGCGAGAACAAGCAACAGCCGGCATTTTTCAGTGGCCCGAGTGGCGTACGTTTCTTCCTCGCCACAGAAAACCACCACAGGTTTATCAATGCCATCAAAAGTATTATTTTATTTTTCTTTGTTTGTTGATCACGAAGTACAAAGTAGATGAGGAAAACTAGGATTCAGTGTGAATTCAACGCACCACCATTCATGTTTACAATGCGTGGAATGGTACGCTGTGATTTGTTAAGCGGATTTATTGCATACCGCAGAGAAGGAGGACTGGCGTTTAGCGTGTTTTGGGAAAAAAGGGAGAAAAGATGACAGAATAACACGATGGATATCAGATTTTGTGTAAAATTAAGAATTTACTTTTTAATACTGACCTGACACAATAATGATTTTGGTGGTACAGTAACTAATTTTTTAAATGCCGTTTATCGTGTTTTGGAACCAAACTCTTCAAAACAATCGATTTGCAGCTGTTCAATATGAAAGTTAGGGAATTGTGTACTCACATACACAGGTACGGTACCTACGGTACAAAGGTCCTTATATGTACCATTTTTGAAAGTGTGTTGAGCACCATTACAATCTTTTATACCCCAGATTAAGTGCATTAAAGACTTTTTAAGATGTCAAATAAATCTTTGGTGTCCCCAGAGCACATATGTGAAGTTTTAGCTGAAAATACCATATAGATAATTTATTATAGCATGTTAAAAATTCCACTTTCCAGGTGTGTGTGCAAAAATGTGTCGTTTTGGGTTTGTCCTTTAAAATGCAAATGAGTGCAAACGCTGATTACAATGATTTTGGTTTGTTTCAATTGAAACTCAATTGTGCTGTGAATTATTTTCTCTTTCTCTCTTTTTATCTGCACTAAATGGCAGTGCTGTGGTTGGATAGTGCAGATTAAGGGGCGGTATTATTATAATGACATCATAAGGAGTGCCAAATTTCAACAACCTATTTTATTGATGTGCTTGCAGAGTATGGTTTACCAAAACTAAGTTACTGGGTTGATCTTTTTTACATTTTCTAGGTTGATAGAAGCACTGGGGACCCAATCATAGCACTTAAACATGGAAAAAGTCAGATTTTCATGCCATGGCCCCTTTAAGTACATAAACTGATACTTTATATAGCATATAAAGGGAACAACAGGCCAATTCATATACATTAAATATAATATTAATAAACCTCTTATACCCAAAACTAGTGCATTACTGAAACTGAATCTCCTATACAAAATATTTGATGTCTTTATTCACAATAGCAGAATGTCTGAAAGACAATAGAAATATTCATGATTGCTTATTTCATATACATAATAGATAACACACTTGTGCTTAATACAGAGCTCAATTAAATTACATTATTTCAGTGGGAACTGCAATATTTACAGAAGAATCAAGTTCAATATAATAACAGCACTGATACAGCATATCTTACAAGGAGATGTGAGTAAACATGGCAAATGATTCACAGCTGTAAAAAGATGCAGAACAAACACATCTGTGAATTTTTTAAATGTCAGTCTAATTAAAAATGTGCTACTATTTGGTGAAAACGCTCTCTTCACTTTGTAACCATGTAATTTAAATGCTAATAACCCGATTGATTTCAAGTATTTAAAGGTGAGTGTAAAAATTGTGGCTCTGGCTCAACGACTGGGGTGAAAGTACCTGGTTGTCAGTGCCCAACCAATGAAGTTACATGAATGTTTTTGATGTTGCTAGAGGCACCGAAATTATACACTTCACCTTTAAGATTAAATAATAAAGGAATTAAAATAAACAAAGTCATTTAAGAGGAACACTAAAATACAGAGAAAAGATCTAAATCCAAACCAGATCAAACAAAAACAAACCAGTTCAAAACGAAATCTGATTTTAGGATTTACACAAAGTTTGTTATCTATATTGTTTAAAAAACGAATTCATCCGGTCAGGCAAAGGCAAGACACTTTTAAGTGGTTTACATTATCACCATATAATCAGAGGCTGTAGAATAACTGCTGCATATAAAATAATTTTCACAATTAAATTAAATTACACGGGATGCAGTGATTTATCATTTTTTTACAATAAATGTCATCAAAAAGTCAAAGAAAAACCATTACCCCGCAAATATAACCATACTGCACAACTGCAGAAGCCTTGGTTTATAAAAAAAACAATGTGCAACGAATTCTTCATCATAAAGTAATAAGAAACACATATAAAAAGCAATGCAAAGTCTGAATATGTACAATACAAATCTACCACAGTTTGGCACCGTCATCACATACGTGCAATGGGTGTGCATCCATCAGATATCATACAGAGGTCCTGGGCTTTCTGATGACTAACTGGACAGGGCCCTCGGAGACCATTTTAATGATATTCCAAGCATCGTAGTGCATGAGGCCTTGTAAAGACCTGCCATTGATGGCTAGAAGTTCATCTCCAACATCAATAACCCGAGACTGCTCAGCGGCTCCTCCTGTTGACAGAGAGAACATTTCATCTGAGCTTTCCACTGCACTTTTCCAGCATGCATATTCGTTTGATGTCTTAATAAACAAATGCAGAGGGATTGGACAGATTACAAAGCATTCTCTTATGTTTTTTTATTCCCTCTGTTGACTTTTTATGTAACTGTTGGGGAACTCACCACGAAAAAGGCGTTTGATGTAAAGAGGTCGATCTCCATGGACAGATGCTTTACCGCCGTCTAGACTGAACCCTAAGCCAGCTGCAGTCTTCTGTAATTCCACACTTAAAGCTCCATCAGGTCCTACTTCTACACCTACAATACAGCCAACAGCTAGTTAACAATAAAAAAGTTATTTTCCTGGACATCAATCAATTATACAATCAAGGAAAAGTTAAAGATTGATAATAATAACCAGACACCGGTGGTGTTTGCAAGGTGTGTACAAAAGCTGTCTGACTTGACGTTATGCGGATGTGTGCAAAAACCGTTTACACTCACTGGTCTCTGTTTTTAAAGCTTCAACAACTGTGCAAATTAAAAACATGACAGACAATCACTAGCAGATAACACAATGTTAACCATTAGCTCTTATGTCATTTTTTACTTTGCACTCATAATATCCAAACCAAACAATGCCCCAGCATGATTGTCCCCCCTTCCTACTCCCCCACTCACACTGTACTTTTATCGATCCGAGCCCGTGCGCGGTTTCGTCATTATTTTGAATAAAGCAGGAAGTAAAGCGCTCTCTTAACACTGAAGCCCATCATAATGTTAAGTCTGTGTTTTTTATTTGGAGTCATTTGGTGCGTAATGATGACACACACCCCTCTCATATGTCTATCATATTGCTTAGTTGGTCTGTCACGTGTGCAGCTCAGACATTTATGTAACCCTGCTGCGCACATCAGAACGTTTTTAAGAAAGCAGATGAAGGTGAATTGTCATGCAATTGATGTCTCTCCTCTTGAAACCCGCTCTGGCGCAATAAGCGATCACACTGCACCTTCCACACCGATTAACCAATCCGCGCCTGGGCGCGGTATAGAGTAGGGCTGTCAAATTTTAATTCGAATTTCGAATATTCGTCGAATGTAAAAAAAATATGCATATTCGAACGTAAAACTTTGCATTCGAATTTTACCTGTGTCAGGAAGCTCACGCAACGTGATAATGCATGACTGACGCGGATTGTTATAGCTACAGAGCGTTAGTCGGGTCAGCCAACTATGCGGAGCAAGCCAGCGTTATTCATTAGCAAGAAAAGACAGTGGGGATTACGAGTCGGACAGAATACATATTAAAAGGGCTGTGTGATGCTTCTTTGGTTTTTGGAGCATCAACTGGAATTCAACCGCAAAGTGAAACTAACTGAGATGAATTATTGTCGTCTGCTTCTAAATGCAGTTTTAAAGTTTAAAATAACTGATCAACACGAAAGTGCCATAATACAGCTGCTTGTTTAGCAACATTAAAACCATATGTGCATCTACAGAGTCCACACCGCATATGAGAGAGTTGCAATGTAACGCCGCGGTGGCTTTATTTTAACTGACTGGAAACTTGACTTTCACCTGGACATTTGATATGCAAGTTTTTCATCAACATTATCTGCGTGAAATATAAACATGATGATCATCTGCCAACTCGACTGTTTCAGCACGTTTCTATTAATTACGGAGTGTCTGCTTTATTAACGGCTTCGCTCTGCGCGTAAGTTAAACATTTCTGTTCTGTACTTTATTACTCGCATATATTTCTAAATATTTTCAACCAAGGAACACACAAAATATAATATAAGTTGTTGTGAATAGCTAAGCTTGACAAAATTTAAATGACTAATGATCTTTCCCCACTTATTTTGGCTTAAATAAAGATTAATTCGTTTTTATACTTTATTAGAAACACATACTTATCTACTTATATAAAATGCCCTATATTAATATGCATTGTCTATGTATGGCATTCGTTTTGTACATTTACAGGTGCACAACTATACTGGTTAATTTTGATTTCATTAGTAGTGTTTATAACATTCGTTTTAACAAAAAATAATTATGCTGTGCATGATTATATTATTGGGGCTTTGTGCTGCGCCCTCTTGTGGGCTTTTAGGAGTATTTTCTCCAAGATAAATAGGTCTTTATAATTCGAATATAATTCGAATTTTATTATTTTTCAAGGACGAATTTCGAATGTACCCGTTCAGCCATTTTGACAGCCCTAGTATAGAGCGATTACACTAGTCAAAGAACCAGGCTTTGGGGGTCAAACGTGCCTGAGCGCAGTTTGATTTGGATAGTGTGAGTGCGCCCTTAGACAATGACATGTCTGTCCTGTGCCAGCTACAGTAGCTTCTCATTGCATTTTAAAAAATAAGGTTGGTTGCGATTCGCAATCTCACCGCAAGACCCATACTGTACCTTTAAAGCTCCCATAACATGCTCCATTTCTGCTTATCTCATGTTAATCTTGAGTACCTATAGAGTAGTATTACATCCATCATATCTCTAAAGTTTCTTTAGTTTGATCAGATTTATAAAAGACAGATCAGGTGTCCCAAGTCTTTCCACACACATGCAAAACGCCGCTGCTACCCCGGATAAACAAACTATATCCAAGTGACTTCTAGTGTTCTCAGTTCTCGCTCTCCCGCTGATTGACGTGTGGGCGTGCTTTTCTCTAGAAAAAGAAGTGCCCATAAAAGAAATGATATGTCTACCCATGCTGCGTAAGATGTACCCATGTTCGAAAAAACTTTGTACGAACCCTGGCGACGTGTAAAAAAATTCTACTATTTGAAATAATATTTGTTTTTAATGTCCTTTCTAATGTTTATATAAACATAAATATTAGGGCTGGGTTTTGATTCAGATGTTCCAGATCGATTCGATTTCGATTCACAAGCTATCGAATCGATTCGATTTCGATTCTCGGTTCAATTTTCGATTCCTGTTCTCTGTTTTTTTTATTCTCGATTCAACTCAATGAATATAGATTTAATAAAAATACTATATTAATAAAAAAGACCAGTGAACAGCAGTTTACAAGTGGGTAATTAATAAAAAGAAATTAAAAGCCCATCACTATCGTCGTCGTCTTGCTTGCGAAATCTAAAATGCTTGCATACCTCTGACGTTTTTATGTGAAGGTGGCATAAACGTTGATGAAGCACCTGAAACTGCCATTTTAAGCACTTAATGAATGAATGAATGACAGGCTTGCCTCTAGCTCCTTGGTAACATTGTGCAAGGCAAAAAAGAGGGTGAAGAAGACTAGTAATTAGATTAACGTTATTCTAACGTTCAATGTTTGCGGAAATAAATATAAAAAAATTGATTCTTTGAGAATCGATCATGTAAAAAAACACCGATTAATCGAAAAATCAATTTTTTACCCAGCCCTAATAAATACACAAAATGTATAACTAAACTAGTAATTGAGTAGTTGGCCACATCCAGTAAAATGAATGGGTTTCTATGGACATCTGCTGGTCGAAATGATTTATTTCCTAAACTGTAATTCTTTTATGTTTTTTTTTCTAAACACCAAATGGCTGAATTTAACACATAACATCTAGATTAATATCTAAAAACAATTTAAATCAAATTTAGATCATAATTTATGTGCATTTTTCATAAAAATTTGATATTTTACAGGTAATCTAATAGTGATTGAGTGGTAAGCAGGTACAAAAGTACTTCAAATCTCCCAAAACACAGCATTAATGTATAGATGGGAAGTAAACAAAAAAATGATATATTATTTGTATCTTTAAAAATTTATATATTTTTGTAATCACTCTTTTAATCTCTAGGGTCATTTTTACCCCCGCGGAACTATAACGTATACAAAGGAAAAATCGGGGCTTATGAGGGTTAAGGCACTTGCGTGTCCCAAATCTCTTGATACTTACTAGTTTTTCTCCCCCTGAAACGGTCTCTGTGTCCAGGGGAAAGGTGGACTTGAGTCTGAATGGGAAGCTCTGGTCTAGATGATATTGGTTCAGTATCTTTGTTCTTCTGTATGACCACTAATGCCTGTCTAGGCAGTCTGGTCTGATGAAGGCAGGACAGCGCCTCTCCGTGCGTAATCCCACTCATGCTGGTTCCATTTATTGACAGAACCCGATCTCCTCTGTTAATGGTACCTTCCACTCCCGCCACCCCTCGAGTAAACACCCGATGGACCTGTCAATACAGACATTGAACCTGTCAGTCTTACTAAAGGTACTTGTTTTATAATTGTAAGTGAATGACTCTATGCTCCTTTACTAATTGTTAGAACTTTTTTTATGTGTTCATTTCTTTGAGTACCACAAGGGGGTGACAATGCATTATTTAATATAAACACCATTTTAAACAATACTTTAAAAAGGCTATATTTTTACAAATACAAAAAAGACTTACAGTGATAGATTTCTGTTCCAGATCTACTCCTCCAGCGATGCTGAAACCCAATCCAGAACCAGTCTCTTTGGTTAAGATAACAAAGTAAATATCTTCTTTAGCCTAGACACAAAATATTAGCGAAAGATGTGATACAATGTTTTTTAGATAACAATAATTGCAGCTATTCTAATTTTACCTGGCTAAAAATAGGTAATATATGAAGCTATACATATAGCTCAGAAAAAATATTTCTGTTAAGAGCACTTCATCTGTAATAACAAAGCTGAGTGACACTTTGTTATTAAAAATATGAATAAGGGGAAACAAAACTATGTGATTTGTGATTACCTATGCATATTTTATCCATCAACAAAAACGTTGAGAGTAGAATTGCAGATGGTCATTTGATCATTTAAACACCAAAATGTCTGAAATCTAACAAACTACCTCTGAGAGAGCATCTGTCTCCTGTATGAGAGTCGTCACATCCACTTTGGTTGTGAGGGAATCCAGAACATCTTGCACCTTCTTTTGGTCCAAGGGAGAAGATTTAAGATCTTTCAAACTGTCATAGAGAGACATAACACAGATATCAGCTGAAATATTGCCTAAACCAGGAAATGTGTTAAAAATGTTCAACTTGGGTAGTTTTCACTGACAGTTGAATAAATGCACCCCTCCCCTATCCGCAGCATGTCAACCCAAATGCTTGGTCAAATTAAACTCTTGGCGCTTGGTGCTGTTTTAATTCACTTCAGGTGTGAAGAGGCAACGTTTTTTACACTGACAGATTTATGTGGATAAACAAGGTTGGTATCAATATATTTATCCATAAAACCATTACTGTTTACTAGAAAAAGCAAATATGTGTGACAACAGTCCAGTTTACACAATGTTTACACAAACTGTGTTCTGTCTTAGAAGCTGTTTACACTTGGCATTAACATGCGTTTTTTTCGTCGATCGGATCACATATGGACGACGTTAATGCCAGGTGTAAACGGTGTTCAAAACGTTTTGAACGCATCCACTTTCGACCACTTTCAACCATATTCAGAGGTGTTCGAAACCACTTTCGATCGGATTGCTTTGGAGTTGCGGAACGCAATGTGGTTGAATGCTTTCGAACAGCCACACGCGACCGCCTTCTCTCCACCCATTTATCTAATCTGAGGTATTAAACACTAATTTTACGTCTTTTTTTGACTTCTGCCGTGAACATACGGTGAACAGCGCTTTTTTTTGCCTTTCATTGATAAAACTACTGCGGGTGTTTCGTTTTGAAAGCGTGAAAGTTGCGCGATCCTATTTCATCAATTGCGCTGAAAATTCAGAGAAAGCTCTAACAAATAAACGTACAAAACACTGTGCAGCATGTATACTTGCTAAACAAGCAGCGGACTCCGACATTATATTAGTTTGCATCAACATAAACTCATAATTACTTCCGCTCGGGTTTGAATGACAGCATAGAGACTCGCCCACAGTCTCACAGACCGCCCCCTCACAGTATTCAGCACAGATGCGGTCGAAAGTGGACAAAAGAGACGGATTTAAATACCAGGTGTAAACGTAATGTGTCTCTCTCATCCACTTGTGATCCGATTGATAAAAACACATCTTAATACCAAGTGTAAACAGCCCCTTATATTCACCCAGCCGTTGCGCTAAAACCCAATGATTTTTAAAGTGTAACATCGCACATTTACAATAGAGTAATTCACTCACCTCATAGACCAGCATGTAAGTCCTGTGACTTGGTTTTCATGTTGCTCCACATTGCTGTCCGAACCAAAAGCCCCAGCGTCAACACTGCTCACCCTGGTCACGACCATGCACTGCGTGTTGTATAAAACTGGGTCTGCAGGCCTACGAGGATGAATCTCCAGCTCAGTCTTAAAGATCACTTTTTCAGGGTCACTGGAAAAGTCCTCGGTACAAAGCTTGTCCAGTTCAGGCATGCTTAACGCTCTTATCTCTCTCAGTCTTGAGCGTGACAGGCCTCCATGGGCACGGGCATTGCGGGAACGAAGCACAGGTGGTGTGTGTACTGTGGATTGGTTGAGAGAACTGCAGTTTCTTGCTTTCTCCTTCATAACCGGCTCCGCTCTTCCGTTTGAAGGAGCCGATTCATGGTTAGACGAAGAATTTTGTAGCTGGGGCAACTGAGACGGAGCCGAGCTTAAACCGTCCACACAAGAGCTAAAACTCCTCCTTAGTGAACGGCTATCACTGGGCTGACTGCTTACGATGTACCCAGACAGCCTGCGATTGAGAGGTGGCTTGGAGTTAATGGCATAGCACGGGACGTCTATGCACCTTACCACAGAACCATCAAAGCTGGCCAGATTCTCAAAAGACTGAATTCTTTGTCGAACTGAAAAAGGGTTTGGGTCTAGACACCCACCAGGGTCTGTAGAATAGCTTCTCCGTTCTAGTCCTTTTAAGTAGAGTTTGGACGTGCTAACCTTGAGGTTCGAAACAGCATCTTTATTATTAGAGTTTCTGAGGGGGCTTTCATCCTGACCATTGCAATACACTTTCTCAGCAGTTTCACTTGTTTTAACAGTACCATTTTGCTGCAAAGGACAATTTAAGGTATTGGTTGATTCTAAGAAGACTCCAAGAGAAGGTTCGGAATTTGAGTCCTCCCTCTCGACTGGATTTAAGGTCACAGGGCTTGCATGATGAATTTCCTTGTGTGCTAGGACAGGTGTGGACGATGAAGAAGTTGAAAGTCTTACTTCAATAAAAGTTCTTTGTGTGGTATTGGTAGTGACCTCTGGTTTTGAGTCTTGCTGCTTTTCATCTGCTATTAGTTGGTCAGGTTTGAGTTTTTCATGGCCAGCGCCAATAGGTTTTGCCTTTAAAACACTGGACATAATTGTTTGACTTTGGTCAGTTTTACAAGAAACCCTAGTCTTCTCAGAGGATCTGTTCGATTTCGGACTACCTATCTGTAAATGTTTTCTGGTGCTAAGTTTAGGAGACTGAGTCGGAGAGTTGAGAGCTTTTTTGTGTACTAGGCTTTCCATCCTGGTCGATCTAGCGACCGACTGTTCTTGCTCTTTGCATTTACTCTTAATTGTCAGACCCTTAAGTTTAGAAGAAGTGTTTGACTTTTTATCATCAAGTTTGAGCTTATTCCTTAGCAGTGGTGAACCGGGGTTGTCATTAGGGGATTTGCTTCCCAACGGCCTGCCGTTGTAAGTGGTGGATTTACTCTGCGATGATTTAGTGTCAAGTATAACTTTTTCTCTCTCCTTGTCTTGTGCAGCTTGTGTATTGGAGATCTTTCCACTGGTATAATTTGATGCCTTGGGCTCTGACACAGTTGACCTCGGTGGCACGTGCACAGTGCTGGGTTTCTCTGTGGAGGGAGAGTGCAGCTTGGCAGTCCTTTCCGGACTCCTTGGCGTGACATGACGGTCGCTCTGTGTAACAGGACTGACACTTATAGGTGTCTGGCAGATTTTGACAGGTTCTGAAGTAGTTTCACATTTTACATCAGCATTGCTTGTTGAAGTTCGTGGAGAAACACACATTACCTCCTCCTGCTGCGTAGGAAAGTGTCCAGTATCTCCATTTAAAAGTGTGTCACCTGTAATGGAATCTTTATTCTGTATGGGAAGTGAAGGTGGGTTGTGGAGATCAGTATTGATGAGGGTCTGATCAATATTTTTGCTATCTATAATACTGTTTCCATGCAGAAGAGAGCTGCCATTTGATTGGCTAAATGCAGGCTGATTGACAGTACTGAAACAGAGCTCAACCTCTTCCTCATCAGTGTCTTGGGGATCTTCACGGTGACCTTGAGGCTTCTCTGCTTTGATGGCATTGTCAGTGGCAGATTCACTCTCAGAGTCACTGTCCTGCAATAGACTATACATACTTGGTTTCTCTCCCTGTTCTTTCCCTTCAGGGACAATTTCATCTTCTATATTACTAAAGTTCCTTGAGTAACTATTTAGAAATGTCTTTCCTAGAGGAAAATTACATGCGTCGTTTTCCACCAGTGCTGTGAAATCCAAAAGATTCAGATGTGATGGTGCTGTGGTTGATGTCTTTATTTCCTCCACTTCACTGCTCTCGTCTGTATTTTCATTTGAGACGACGTTTTGATCCGTCTCTTTGTTTTCAGCTGAATTTAGTTCATTTATGATATCATCAATGTTAGTGACAGGCATAACTGATATCTGTTCTGCATTTGTTTCTGATGAAGGGCTGTCTTGAGCCACAACCTGAGTTTTGTCAATACTGCTTTTGTCCTCTTGGGGAAGTCTAGGTGCGTCCGATTTAGACAAGCCTTCAGAGCCAGAAGACATGATCAGGCTTGAAAGTTGATCTACAGCTGTAAAGGTGGACAAAATATAACAGAGTTACACAATACATAAGGAAAACTGCGATTTTTCAAATAATTCAAAGGACCGGAGTCAATTATTACGCTTATACCACCACAGTTACCACATACATTGCTCTGGTAGTTATTTTAAAGGACAAGTTCGGTATTTTACACTTAAAGCCCTGTTTTCAGATTGTTTATGATGAAATAGAGCAGTTTTGACTGAAATTTCGACATTTGCGGCTGCCCCGAGAATTTTCGGGTGTTTGTTTTTCACCTCCTACCTCTGCAATGGGTCTATAGGTGCACTTGAACAATCCTTCTTAAAATGCATTAAACTTTTGTTTACAAAGATGTGAAACTCACCGAGTGGTCAGGGGTGTTCACTGATATGCTCACACAAAAATCGCTGCAAACGATGCTTTCCAACAGGTGTTTTAGCATTCGTTGTAAACTTGTGGACCTATTTTTCCAAACGCCTCACACCCGTATATTCTTCCGCTGAGAGCTTGAATAATAGACACTCCAGCCCAGTTGGTAGCGATAATCCACCTTTGCCAATTGCAAGAATAGAAACAAAGTTCCCGGGGCGGAGTAATACCGTACCTCACAGCACATCTAAGTCAATGGAGTTGGACAAAACTACGATAAAACCTGTTGGAAAGCATTTTTTGCAGCGATTTTTGTGGAAGCATATCAGTGAACACTCCTGACCACTCGGTGAGTTTCACGTCTTGTAAACGAAAGTCTAATGCATTTTAGGAAGGATTGTTCCTGTGCACCTATGCAGCCATTATAGAGGTGGGAGGTGATACAAGAAACACCCAAAAATTCTCGGGCCAGCATCATATGTCGAAATTTCAGACAAAACCATTCTATTTCATCATAAACAATCTGAAAACAGGGCTTTAAGTGTAAAATACCGAACTTGTCCTTTAAGACACTTGACAGGTCAGGTGTGCGTTTATCAAAAAATAATGCATACCTTTGAAACATTTTTCAACCAATCAAAATACAGCCCTGTGGTATGAAAAATAATATACCAGTACAGCACCTTTAAATGGTACAATAATTTAAACAATTTTAGGTCAGTTGATCAGCACTTGTTATGCCAAAAGAACATGCAGGTAAAAAAATATAGCAGAGCTATGTAAAACAGCATGACCAGATATGACTTTGCATCAAGATTAGCTCTGACATCATACCATATGTGCACCACTGAGGCCTGCAACACAAGCTACAAATTGACTCTGTTTTATAAATCAACATTCCACTGGAAAACTATTCCGACTGTAACCGTTTCATTTTTTATATTTGCGTATCAAAATCTATATCCTAAAAAAACACCCAGAAGTTCATTCCACACACAGTCTGATATTTCCCTGATTTAAAACACACTTTTGTCTGTTGTTCATTATTGGAAAGAATCTGTGCTCAGTCTAGTAAAAGCCAGCTCCACACGACCAAAATTCACAGAAGAAATTTATTTTCTTTGAGTGAAAAAGTTTAAGTGTCATTCTGAGCAAATCAAAGTTTGTTGAGAGACATGTTTAAGACATTTTTTATTCTTTCAGAAAATGTAATACAGGCATTCAGGAGGCAGCTCATACTTTCAAAGATACCTGAAGCAGAGGCCTCTGAAATTACAATTCAATTGCACGGACAAACCTACAATATGCAACCCACATTTTTCTTTAGTATTGGCTTTTCAAAACCACATAAAATAAGTAGATATTAAAATAGCCTATTCAAGAAAATTAATACACATAGCTGATAAAAACTTATGGTTATAAAAATGTATATCAGCATATGCTTATTTTATATGATGGATATGCAATGTATCACCGGCAATTATGTATAGACAAGAAGAGACAGGAAGGTGTAGTAGACCAACACAGGCAGACAAAACAAATACTAAAGTCCCACTGTAGTCCTTAAAACTAATATTGAGGCTTCAAAGCAGCACATGTAAAAGTTTTTTCTTGTCATAATACCGTATTTTGTCCTGAATTTAAGTCGACCCTGATTATAAGAAATATGTGTAACTTTTTCGAAAAATGCTTAGTTAGATAGTTAGAGCTCGAATATAAGACGACAAGGTTTATTGAGAGGCTTTCCAAGAAAAAATGTGTCCTGTATTGGATTCAATACAGTAATTTCTTCATGCCTTAAAGCAACACTAAAAAGTTTTTGCTCTTTGCACCCCCTACAGGTTAGAAGCGTAATTGTCCATTAGCACTGTCGTAAATACTGCAGCATAGCTGGCTCTGATTGGATTGGAGGTCTGCCGTAAAGCAGGTTTTTGTAGTTTTCATTTGATCTACAGGGCCGCGACCTGGCGGTTGGAAACTTCTTTAGTGCGGTTTTGGCCGATAGAGGGCTGCAAAGCGAATGTGAAAGTGCCGTTCACCCTGTTTCGAGTGGATGAACGACTGAAACGTTTTTGGAAACGTTATTTTAAGGTAAAAAAACTCTTTGGTGTTGCTTTAAAATCGAATGTAACTCTTGCCTCATTTAGTATGTGCCAGTGTTGCACGGGTTGATCCAAAATGAGTGGGTGCCTGCAGTCATCCAAAAATATTTTTAATGATTTCCGGGTCGCGGTCGATCGGTGGCCGGTTGCATAAACATTGCCGTGACGTTAAGACTTGCGCCTTAAGAATGAGTGACTAACTAGCAATTAGTTAGGGCTAATAAGTCTTATTATTTGTATTTAAATTAAACCAATTTACCTTTCTAAGTAACATACTTAAAACAAGTATGATCAGTCTTGAAGAAAAAAATTCATGACTAACTTTTAAGACTAGTCTTAAAGTTTTATGCAACCGGCCACGGGTCGTTTGAAATAAAGATGGCAAATAAGTATTCTAAACAATTAATTCTTTTAAAAAAGAAAGCGCGCAGGGTACTATATAAATTTTTTTTTTGAGGTCCGAATTGTTTATATATTGATCTGCGCATCATTGCTATATGCGTATCTTTAAAAATATAAATGAGTCACCGTCTTTACTCAATTACACAGCTTGGAAAATATATAGATGGTTTCATCGGACGCACGTGATACACGTCTGGATCCGAACCTTACTTCCGGTTTCGTTTTTTTAATGGTCTGACTAGTTGCTAAACTGGTCTCTTGAACAAATGCCTCGTCGAAAATAACAAATGTTTTGGTTTCCTGTAGTATTCCTATCTCTTTAAGGCAGCATGGGGAAAGACAGACTGATCTCTTTATTGCATTGGCAACTATGCGTGTGCTAACAGTGTCTTGTGATGGATAAACAAGACCCCTGGGTTAAAGCATTACACTTCATTCAACTGTTTTGATGTGAATGGTTGCACATCTGTGATGTAGGAAACTGAGGCAATGTCAAACAAAATGCAATCAAAATAAGATTTTCATAGAGAAAATTTGATAAAGAAAATATTCAGCAATGGTGTTGAATGATGAATTTGCACATGCTTTGTCTTAAAGCCGTATAAACTTAAATTGAAAACTTGATTTTGACCACAGGGGGACTTAAAAATATTATGGACCTTAATCAGGGTAGGTGCCAAAGTTGATTTTATGTAAACGAAAATGCTTTTGTGAGAGATTTCAGTGGAAGGTACTGTTGTGGAGCATCAAAAATATGTCTTTCCAGAAATTGGGAAAATAATACAGGTACCAATAGTATGACCTTTAAACAGTACAACCCACTGAGCATAAATGGATGTTCAATTTACATGTATTTTCATTTGCTTAAAATGAAGTATGGCTTCCACACTGACTAAGGTTTGTTGAACAGATGTTTGCTAAGGCTATTGCTCTACATGCCAAAATCATAGATACGTTTTTGAAAAACAAGTTAAAACTTGTATGAATCGGTACAGTGGACTAAAAGGAAATTTTATGAACTAATAACTTACAATGCATGTTGGTAGCAAAACAATAGTCAGAGCAATATTGCCAAAGAATCTACATACTACATTAACTAAAGACAACTAAAAGGGTTAGAGCTGTTCCTCTAGTCATCTACGTTGGCTACGGTAGTAAAATAATCAATAGTCACCATTGACAAATAGCCAGCAGCCTGCAGTTCCCTTTGAGCTGGTGTAGGGTACTGCCAGAAAGGGGAAGCCTGTAGTATTCCTATCTCTTTAAGGCAGCATGGGGAAAGACAGACTGATCTCTTTATTGCATTGGCAACTATGCGTGTGCTAACAGTGTCTTGTGATGGATAAACAAGAACGGCCTGTTATATGCTGTTTTTATATAATTAGGCAATGGCTTGTGCATATTGAATCTGATAGAGCACCACAGTCTGCCGGAAGGGGGGGATGTGGACGCAACCATCTACAGCAACTATGCAAAACACAGAGTTGACTACAAATCTTAATCACAGCAGTTTCAGCAATTTCATATTGTTATGAAATATTGTTTATGATTTGCACTGCATATGAATAACATAGGGAAAAAAACAGAGTACTGTACAGCTTTCTACTGCATTGTACAGATCATTCATAATTGGATTGGACAAAATGGGGTTTTGAGGTTAGAAAGTTATGTTTAAATGGATCAACATGAGCGGACATGATGTAAATGCTAACTGAAACTTACCTGAGACTGGCTTCTTAATTTCTAAAGTAAGTGTGATTGGCAGGTTACGCATGAGGTCACAGATCTCCTGATAGGTTGATGTACACACGGGGATGTCACCAATTGTAACAATCTCATCACCGACACTCATCTTCCCTGAGGCTTCCTGATGAATAAAATGGAGATAAACTGTGAGACATATACCTCACATTTATTTTAGAGATCCTCATTTTCCTCAAACCCCACCAGCTGTGTCTTTTTTGGATGGCTTCCTATTAGTATTACCCAACAAGCCCAAATGCATTTTTTTCTGTGGAAAAGCAGAACTGTTAAATGCCAAATCATTTAAAATAAACCACTGTTAAAACAAGACTACGCCACTATGTGTTAAGTTTTCTGACCCCTTTAAATGTTAGTTTAAACCTATAGCTTTCTTTAGAATATAACACACTTCATCTGGACTACTTTAAGTTCACTTAAAGGCAGTTGCTTATGTAGTTTGTGTTCCTTTACGATTAGCGTATCGATATTTATGTTTTAAAAATACAAACAAACTACTACCTCTACACAACCAAAATCATGCTGTATCTATTTCCGATTTAAAACGTTAAAAAGTTGTTTATGCTTGTTATTTTGGTAATGGTATTCACTTTGAGCTGCAAAGTTTTCTCACTGGTCAATAAGACATGAGTGCAGTGTTGCCAAATATTTTCAATGGAAAGTAGCTAAAGCTTGCTTGGAAAGTCGCTAGATGTCGCTAGATTATGACATTGCTTTATTAGCATAACAGTGACGTCATCACGTCGTATTTGCATTCTTACTACATTGGCTTTTTCACATTTCTCTTTCTCTAAGAAATAAAACGAAATATGTTAATGTTTATATGTCCAAATAGTCCAGTTTTAAAACATATGGGAATATACTGATAAATGATGGGAAACGTTGTTTTGTAGGTACATAGGCCATTTATTTACATCACACCACAAATGTAAGCCATCGCGGGACCAGGCAGCTCCGGATTCCTGCATGCACGATTATGCCGTCTGGACGCGGAGAGATGAACAACATCTCCTGCCTTGACTGCAGCTGGGAGAGACTCTGCTCTGCTGTGCGAGATCTAGGGCCTGGTTGCATAAAGCACCTTAAGTTTTTCCCTTAAGTATGACACTTAAGGGATAAATTCCCTTTACCTACTGTAAGAGAATAATTTAAGGGTGTTGCATATAATCTCTTAAATGGTTCTCTTAGGTAAGGGTAATCTTTAATTGTTTCACGACAGCGACCCAGGTTTGTTGTTATAAAATACTATTGTTGCCATGGAGACGAAACAGAAAAAACTTAAGGTGCTTTATGCAACCGGGCCTAGGCCACCTGTGAGTGCTTTGGGACGGGGGTGGAGCAGGAAGCAGTGGTAGCTGCTCGTGGAGAATAGTGAATGATAAGGCGTGCCTGCAAGTCAAAGTCTCCAAAAGTCTCCAACAACGCCAAAAAATGTCGCTAGATTTGTCACTAGTCGCTTTTTTAAAAAATAAGTTGCTAAAGGGGTCTGAAAAGTCGCTAAATCTAGCGACAAAGTCACCAAGTTGGCAACACTGCATGAATGGGCTTCTGGTCTGTGCGTGTTCATGATTTTTGGATAAGGCTTGGCTTTGGATGGCAATTTGAATGGAGGGTGGGATTGGGATTTCAGTGCTAGTAGGCTAAAGTTAGCGTTTTTCAAAAATGTACACACTACCTGTAAGTTAATTTTGCAGAAAGGCCCCTATAACTATTACATTTTTCCATGCCATTGAAAATTTAAAAAAATTTAAAAAAGTTTCAAAAGACTATAAACGATCCCAAACGAGGCATAAGGGTCTTATCTAGCAAAACGATTGTCATTGTTGACAATAAAAATAACAAATTTACACTTTTAAACCACAACTTCTCGTCTAAATCCGGTCCAGCGCGACCTAACGTAAATGCGTAGTGACGTAGGGAGGTCACGTGTTACATATATAAAACGCACATTTGCGGACGATTTTAAACAATAAACTGACACAAAGACATTAATTAGTATCAGTTGACATACAACAACGTAGGAACGGTCCTCTTTCTCAACACTTGTAAACACTGGGGCGGAGTTTTGCGTTCGTCCTCTGTGACCTCTTGACGTCATGACGTATTGCGTGGGGTCACGTTGGCGCATCACGACCGGATTTAAACGAGAAGTTGTGGTTTAAAAGTGTATATTTGTTATTTTTATTGTCAAAAATGACAATCGTTTTGCTAGATAAGACCCTTATGCCTCATTTGGGATCATTTAGAGTCCTTTGAAACTCAGTTGAAAAAAACTGTTAAGTGTTGAGTTAAGTGTTAAGTGTTGGGCTCTATTAAAGTCCATTAAAATGAGAAAAATCCTGGAATGTTTTCCTCAAAAAACATAATTTCTTCTCGACTGAACAAAGAAAGACATCAACATTTTGGATGACATGGTGGTGAGTAAATTTTCTGGATTTTTCTTTTAAGAAAATGGAATATTCCTTTAAGATAAAACGTTTCCCTGCCAAAGTCGAGTTTTTATGGCAATCCATATTTCCAATATTATGCTCAAGGTGGAGCTCTTACCCACCTTATAAAGCACCACAGCATGTGTTTGTTTTGATCTTCATTCTGAATATGATCTCTAACAAATGTCCTTTACTAAATTTTAAAAAAGCTGAGATAATTGCATTTTTTGTAGAAACCTACCCATATTAGAGAGGTGATAAAAAAGAGAACAGATAGGATTAACTTTTTTTAAAAGCAGGGGGTCTGTTCTTTCTTTTAAAATCCAGTTTTTATATATATTTAAAGAGGAACATTTTATAGAACTTTTGTGAAAATCATAAAAAATGCTGGCAACGTTTTGAAAAAATGCTGTTGGGGAAAGAGTTAATGCTCCTTGTAAGGCATGAGCTGCATAAGGTTTCTTCAAAAATGTCTAGTTTTGATTTCCATAATAAAAAACAACAGCCTATGGGTTTAGATTGACACAAGGGGAAAATAAACAATTAAAGAATTTTCATTTTAGGTGAACGATTCCTTTACTTAAAATATTTAAGGAAAATTTTTTTTTTACATGACCCAAGTAATGGAATGCACGTAAATGCCAGATTCAGATCAATCAATAAAGTCATGTTGGATAGCTCCTGTCCTGAATATTAAAAAGCACGAAAATCAATGAAAGCATGACATGATTTTCAACGTACCCTTTCTGCAACACCTCCTGGTCTCAGCCCGGTGATCAGCACCTTAAGCGGAGAAGACTTAATCTCCAAATCCAGACCGAAAGACTCCTGTTCCCTACGCTGAAGCACTATAGTCTCAATGGTACAGACCCCAGCAAGGTCACTGGATTCCCCCTTCTTGCAGTGTAGAAGTCTGCAGGGCGGACGCGTGCTGTTTTGCGTACCCTGTGTGGTGGTTGTCGGGACTAAGGGTGGTTCTTCACCCTTGACCCTTTGAGGAGGGTTGGGGCACTCAATGCTCATCATGCTCTTCACGCGGGTTACGGCTTTGTGCTCCAGCTTTGGTGAGCGTTTGAACTCCTGTGCCTCTCGATGGGGCTCTTTTTTCACACCCAAGTTGGTTCCTCCAGGCATCCCACTGTTGTGCTCCATATTGCGAATGGGCATGAAGGGAGATTCAGCTCCATGTGGTCCAGTAGATCCTTCCTCGGATTCTAGCGAGCTACCATAGAGCGGAGTGGCCGGCTCGCTGCCGATTTGTCTGTGGCCTTCGCTGCTGTCCTGGCTTTCGTCATCAACTTCAAGAGATGAAGTGGCTATTACAATACCCGAGTCTTCTTCCTGGTGGTGGTGGTGGGCAGTCTGCGAGACACCATGGAGAAGACGACAAAAAGGGCCAGAGTCCTCTTCAAGGCCAGTCTCGTCATCACTGGCTTCATCTTCATAGCAGATGACCCGGCGCTGGCGGAGAAGGGGGCTGCGTACAGAACTGGGGCTGCTTCCCACGCTGGCCTGATGGGGTGGGTCTACTGCACGACCAGTTCCAGCAGGGGCCTTACAGCAGTCTGGTGTTGTGGGACTACTGTCTGAACCTCTATAGGAACTATCCCGACAAACTATAATGATACAAGTGCAAGCACATGTTAGTGATTATAGGAAATCAAGTCGAACACTCACGTGTGACCCAGTCTGTTGAAAACCCAGCTCTGTCTTTAATATTGGCTGAGAAAGGTAATGCAAAAAATTGATATCAATGTGAAATCAACACCTGTTGACTTTGATTATACGATGGGATATGGTACTTCTAGTTATAGTTATTTTGGCAAAAATGGTGTGTAACCAAATTCAAGGTTATTTAGGGTAGAAGTGGGTTACTTATAGCCGGACTACATTGGGTCTATAGTTAGCCTTCATTTCACTGTCTCAGTTTTTGCTTGCTGGGTATAGATGAGACAGACAGGGTAACATATACATAGCAAAAGTTAACACGGCAAAGTGTTACCATGTGGCTGAGGTGCAACGGCTTCCTCAATGGAGGTATTACAGCTTCTGCTGCTGTGCAACATATCGTCATCACTTGATCCCATGGCCATAGTCTCAGAGAAAGAAGACTGACTGGGTCCTGAGAAATACTGAGAGAGCTCTGCCTCTGAACTCAATGAGCCTTGCTGCAGGGCCAGATAAAGACAGAGAGTCAGATCAGCAATTGAGTGTTAATAGTTCATTTGCAATATAAAAATCGTCTTCTGAAGAACAACAACATAAAATAGTTTGCATGTACCTAAATTGCAATCAAATTAGGAAAGTTTAAATAAAAAAAAATTAGTTTATTATTAAAAATCTATTATTTCGGACAAGATTCATTTTGTTCTGCATCGGAAACCGCATACTGTGACAGTAGGTACTAGATGAAGTACCTACTCATCAACCATTACACTACAGTATGAATGAATCTGGATGTACTTCATCCATCATGCTGTACATCACCTGACATACGTCATCATAACAACAAGTCGTTAACCGGAATGACATTAAAAGGACACTTGAAAATATGCTAATTTTCCAGCTCCCCTTGAGTTAAACATTTTATTTTTACCTTTTTGGAATCCATTCAGCTGATTTCCGGGTCTGGCGGTACCACTTTTAGCATAGCTTAGCATAATCCATTGAATCTGATTAGACCATTAGCATCACGCAAAAAAAAATAATCGAAGAGTTTCGATATTTTTTCCATTTAAAACTTGACTGTTCTGTAGTTATATCGATTATATTACGCAGTGCCTGAAAATAGTCCCCTGCTATTGAAAGTTACTAAGGGGACTTTTTTTGGGCGCTGTTTAATATCACTGCGCCTGCTACAGCCATGGTACGGCAGCAAAGTCCTTTATTATTATGCCAAAATGAGAGTGTAGTCCTAGCCATATTGGCCTAAAAAAACACAACTTTGAATTTTCCATCGGCCTTAGTACACGATTTAACTAAGAAGAGTCAAGTTTTAAACAGGAAAAATATTGAAACTCTGATTATTTTTTTTGCGCAATGCTAATGGTCTAATCAGATTCAATGGATTATGCTAAGCTATGCTAAAAGTGGTACCAACAGACCCGGAGATCAGCTAAATGGATTCCAAAACGGTAAAAATCAAATGTTTAACTCAACGGGGGCTGGAAAATGAGCATATTTTCAACAAAGTGGAGTGTCCCTTTAAACAAGCAGATGTAACCACAAGGGTTACTTGTTTAATATATGTATTTGCATTTGAAAAGAGATCATTACTCCTTTCTGACATTTTTGAATAAAACAACGCCATTCCTTCTTCTTCTTTGAATAAATCCTTTCCCAAAGGCTTACAGGATAGTAGTGTCCATCAAATGAACACTTTGGGATCTTGCCAGAAGTACTGGGTTCTTTTCGCTTTTTTTGAATACTATGCATTCATTCCCTACTCGCCTCACCTACTGCTTTTTGCCTACTATATATTATGGAAGTAGGTGGTTTCAGATGCAGTGTAAATCTTTCAATTTACCCTGCTGGCTGGCTCTAGGAATCTCTTCATGGTCCAGCTGAGTGCTGGGTTTCCTTCACCCTGCCTGGATTTAACAGTAGGTGATGAACTCTTAGATGGAAGGCCTGTGCAGAAGAACACAGAAATCCCAACAGTCAGAAAACCATACAAACAGACTCAAAAAACTGTGCCGTATTTCCTTTTGACATTCAATAAGGAGACCACAGCCCAATCAGAATGCAATATCACAAAGGATAAATGAAATAATGAGTTTTAATTTAATTTTAACTTTTCTTTCAATAAATACTGGGCGGTTTCCCAGATAGGTATTAGACTAGTCCTAGACTAAAATCAATGTAAGAGTTGTCCAAACTGAAAACAACTTGCACTGAAATATCTTAAAATACATCAGCGCCCTTTGTTTTGCCTCAAAATGCACACAGGTAAGGATTTTAGTAAGGCATGTTTGTTAAAACTAGTTATGTTTTCTAATTAAACTAAGGCCTAGTCCTGGCTTAAAGTAAAACACCACCGTTTTTTCAATATTTTACTATATTCTTACCTCAAATTAGATAAATTAACACATACCTATCTTTTTTTCATTGGGTACACTTAATCTTTGTACAGCGCGTTGTGAATGTGTCAGCATTTAGCCTAGGCCCATTCATTCCTTAGGATCCAAACAGGGATGAATTTAGAAGCCACCAAAAACTCCTAAATGCTAGCACATTGACGGTGCGCTGTACAAAAATTAAGTACAAGCATTGAAAAAAAATAGTTATGTATTAATTCCTCTTTGTTGAGGTAAGAACATAGTAAAGTATTGAAAAGCGGTGGTGTTCTCCTTTAAGGTAATCCCTGTCCAGGATACCATCCCTTAAACTTAACTCCTTTTCAGAATTTATAAAGTAATTTTATATTCTACAGTTACATTTCAGAATTTGGCAGATGTTTTTAATCAAAAGTGACTTACAGTGCATTCAAACTGTACATTTTATATCGATGTGTGTGGTCCTTGGACCTTATGCTCTGCTAATGCAATACTACAAACACTGTATACTTACTTTCTTTGTGCTAACTAACATTAAAAAACATTTAAGCTTTAAGAAACCTCAGACAAAACAGACACTTTACCTAATGTGTGAGAAGAATGACTCTCTCTGTGCATTGAGCGAGCAATCACTTCATCCATCTCTTGTTCAGACACCTGACAGTAAGAGAGACCATGAGGAACACATACATACATACAAGTTTATCTTGATCTGATTTTACTATAAAATAATGTGTGCTGTGTTATTATTAACACAACGCCTTAAATAGATAAAATAATAAATAATGACAATGACTATTACTGACCACCAGGTGGCACTGTGAATTAAGGAGAATAGACTAAGTTCACAATGCTACTGTATGCATTTACTTCTAATACATTTCTAGTCATGTTTATGCAAGGTTTGATGTCAATTTAAAGTCAGTGACAATGCTTTCAATAGAATAAAGTGAAGTTAGTGTGATTTTAGATCTTAAACTATTATTTCAAATTATTCTGTTAATTATTATTATTCTGTTTCAGGCATTATACATTAAAATACTATATTACACTAATACAAGACATTACTGGGTTTGACTTTGTTCAATTTATCATGTGTCGTATGTCATGTAGAGTCAAGTTGTTTTGATACACATACAACAATTAAAATTTCTTGTCTATACAGCTCTGGTAGAAAAGCCTGCCTGACTGACTTGAGATGAGTTCAGGTTTTGCAAGATCTATTTCCATGCTTTTATTGTTGACTTCAGTGCAATAGTCGTTTTAAATTCAATATACAACTGATCAAAGGTCAAATAATGTAGTTTCCTAAACATAAAAGAAACACATTACATCTTGGGTATGAAAAAACATACACCTCACGCCACTCACACCTGTATGGGAACAACTTCCTTTTAAACACTATTGTCTTAAAAAAAACAGGATGCATGCATGCAGACAAACTTGACAAACTTGCAAACTTCAATAAATGACCTCTTTAAACACAGTTTCTGACCTTGTCTCAAATGCTAAGTATTTACTGTAGCTAGCCCTTTAACTTCTCTCTCATGCTAGCACTAGTCAACATTTTCTACTGCTAAAACCTTTCACCGTACCCCACTCTGGCCCACATTTATCAACATCTTGATTTATTTAATTGAGGAAAAGCAAGTCATGTTAGCACAAGGGTGAGAGGAACGGTTTTACTTTTTGGAAAGCTTTAATTATTCATGTTTTAGCAGGTGGATGATGCTTTGATTTCCACTTGCACCAATCTGACAAAGGCCCCTGTGATTCACAGTGTGTGACCAAATCACCACACAGATGTCTGAGGTTTATTTATTTATAAACTAAACTGTTAACTACAGCACACTGTTAATGATATGACAGTAGGTATGCAACTTCTACAAGACCTATAATGGGAGAGCAAAGAGATAAAAGTGCACCTCTATATGCATGTATGTTTTTAGGCTGGCTCTTACTTTGGGGTTGGGATGTCGGCTTATGATGAGGCTGACCGGCCCGGGTCCACATTCACTCAGTATAGCGTAGGCTTCACTTAAAGCCGCATGTCTCAGACTCACAGAATCCACCTCCAGGAGCTGGTCACCTCGACTGATATAAATATACAAACATTTATAATCTAGAATTTGATCAAAACTCAACATTATGTGAGACCCTTAAAAATAAAGTAATTTTTTATAGCATGTTAGGCTTTAAAAAGGCATAATAAAGCAAAAAAGCAAAAGCATTCATGTTCCAGTTTTGTGCACTACAATGTTAAATGTGATTTTTTATTTTTTACATTTACACTTATTTTTTTTTGATCTGTAAACAGAATACATTTATTGGAATATTTATCCCATAGCTTAAAGGTGCGTTCACACTAGATGCAACTTAAGCGTTAAATGCAATTGATTTCCATGTAAAGTCAATGCAAAGATGTGATGGACATCCTTAGGATGATTTGCGTGAATGAGGTGGCCTGAATGACGTGAATTATATGTGTCGGGCATTTGATGCGCGTAACGTGTGATTAACGTGTGAACGGACAAGTTGAAAAATCTGAACTTTGCCATGTTAACCAATCAGGAGTTTGCTCTAATAGTGACGTAAATACGACGTAGCAAGCTGAGGCAGAAAAACAACAATTACTCAACAATTATTCAGACTACAAGCTAGCTAAAGCCGGCAAATTGAGCGTATTCGCTTCTAAACTTCCTGCTCGAAATGTTCAAAAGTCCAACTATGCGTTAATAGCGCGATTTATTTGCTTCATTCGCATTTGGTGTGAACGCTCAGTCTATAAAAGACAATTAAAGTTAATAGCCTAATAAGAGTTCATAGGAACACCAAATAAAAAGAATAAAATGTATATAAAGTAATTATAAAACATGAACATATACAGAAATAAAAAATGCTAGTACAGCACTATTACAGCACATCTGATAACTTCTGATGGCATAAAACTGGTGGCATATTAGATAAACGCTGTCTCGCCATGTTTGGACTGAACAGTGGCTACATTAGGCTGTTATAATAATGATCTAGAAGGTTTGTTAAGTTTATACAAAACCGAAATTTACACAACATATCTGTGTCCTGAAAATGAGCCAGCATAAACTATATGACAATAAAGATTACTGTTGAAATATGGGATCAAAGTGTATTTTTAAAAAAAGATGTAATGCATTAAAGCCTTATCTTTCACTTCAGACAGCTGCATCCACTATTACAACTCGATCCAACATTCTGAACCTCAAGTCTGTCTTTTGACATAAAGACCCCATTCATGGGCTTTTGGCTCTTACTGCACATTCCCTTCAGTCTGCGAGGTGTTTCATCTTAATAAGAGTGAGCGTATACATACATACATACCACACACACGCATACATCAGCAAATCATAAACAATACGCAGATTAAACTGACAGGTAAATTGGATGTTTAACACATCACAAAAAATATTCTGATGTAAACACACGTCCAGACACACCGCGAACTCAGTAAAGAAAATAAAGATCTATGTGATTGTTTTCCCAAGTGGGGTCTTTTTCCAGCCTCTCCCTTCCTTAATTAACTGTAAGCGAAGAATTGAAGCTGATAGATCACAGGGATCTGATGTACTACACACAGTCCAAGACAATTTCACCCCGTGAGCCGAGAAGGAGAGCATGAAGAAGTTCATTTCTTGCTTTCTCAGAAACATACATAAAATAACACTGCCAATTTGCTTTAAGCTAATTTTCCACGAACTATTGTTAAACATTGACAGACTGATACTTGAACGAGAACTGAATCAATGTTTTTTACAGTAGCTAGTACTGTATATATAAGGTAAGACATGCGGAGCAGGTTGAGGTATATGACCACAAATCTACCTGAATCTGCCATCCATTTTGGCAACGGATCCTGGCGCCAAGCTGTGAATGTAGATCCCAGGAGCACTGTTTTCCAGTGTTAAACAGCAGGCACCAATACCCAGCCCCACACCTAGCTCTGAAGCACACAAAACAACGGCATTGCCAAACGGTTTAGTTTTATTACAAGCAAGATTTCTGGTAAGAATATGCTAGTTTAGAAGTAAATGTATTTTTAGACTTCAGGTACTTAAAAAAAAAAAGAAAAACAGGTGAGAAAGTCTTAGACATTTGAAGTCAGGTTACCCAAAAGCCCCTAAAGGAAATCCAGCCTTATGTCTTTGATTTATAAAGACATATTTATATACATGTAATTCATGTCAAAGAAATATGCAGTGTCCCTGAACTAAATAGGTTAACAGAACACAAAAATGTTTTGCCTATTGGAGGGTCTATTTATTAGCGCAGAGATCCAACAATAATAGTTTCATTTTGGCAGGAGAGTTTATTTGGATAAAGAGCCCGTGACCGCACATTCTTTCTGATGTAGGGTGTGAAGTCTGTGCGCTCAAAATTACTTAAAATTCCATTTCCTGAATGAAAAATGCTTTGCACTTGTCAGTTTCAAATATCAAGAAGTGTTGAAATAACTTTGAAGCTGACAGGAAAATGAATATGCTTTTGAATTTGCAAAAAGCAAATATGATTTAGAAGAACTACCATATTACTATGATGGTACTGAGGTGTTTCAAAATCATGGTTCAAAACCAAAAAGTGTGCATTTGTTTGTAGATTATTTGTACCTTTGTTTAAGGTAACTTCCATGATGATGCGATCTTTGGGACCGGGCCCCTTTCGAGAATCTCCATCATCGTAACCAGAAGGGACCGGTGTTCCACCACTAGCATTTGAATTTGGAGAGCTGGATCTGCTGAGCAGGGTGGGCGTGGGACAGGGCGTCAGACTAGGGCTCCTCAGCCGGGTCCGTACAGTTAGGGTTACTACTCCCTTCTTCAATTGCTAAAACAGTAAAAAAATGTCATCTATTTGATGGGACAAGAAGCCAGGTGCTGTCGAGATCTGGCACCATATGTAAGTTTACGTCACAGTAACTCAAGTAAACATCTTTGATGGTGGGTCAAAGAAAAAAGAATTTATTCAATGCCACAGGCTTTGCTTTTCTAGGAACTCTTTACTTTGCGAACTGTTGCAGCGATTCAAGGACATGGGATGGATTATTTCTCTTCGGAGCTTTCACGCATCACTGCGGTCGTGTCTAAGGATGACTGAGCAGTTTATACCTTAAAGGTCTGAATGGCCTGCTGGTGTGTAAGGCCTTGTAGGGACTCTCCATTCACCTCCAATATCTCATCACCTGAAAACAGTTAAATGTTGAAAAACAGAGCAACGTTCACCAATGATAAAAAACAGAGAGTGTGAAAATCGCTTAAAGGGACACTCCACGTTTTTTGAAAATATGCACATTTTCCATCTCCCATTGAGGTTAACATTTGATTTTTACAGTTTTGGAATCCATTCAGCCGATCTCCAGGTCTGGCATCACCATTTTTAGCATAGCTTAGCATAATTCATTAAAACTTATTAGACCATTAGCATCGCGCTAAACAATAACCAAAGAGTTTCGATATTTTTCCTATTTAAAACGTGACTCTTCTGTAGTTACATCGTGTACTAAGACCAATGAAAAATTTAAAGTTACGGACTTAAAATCAAGGACTTTGCTGCTGTAACATGGCTGTAGGAGGTGCAATGATACTACGCACGCAGTGCCTGAAAATAGTCCCCTGCTATTGAAAGATACTAAGGGGACTATTTTCATGCACTGTGTAATATCATTGTGCCTCCTGCAGCCATTTTACGGTGACAAAGTCCTTGATTATTACGCCAGGCTGAGAGTATAGTTCCTAGCCATATCGGCCTAGAAAATAGCAACATTAAATTTTCCGTTGGTCTTAGTACATGATGTAACTACAGAAGAGTCAAGTTTTAAATAGGAAAAATATCGAAACTCTTTGGTTCTTTTTTAGAGCAATGCTAATGGTCTAATCAGATTCAATGGATTATGCTAAGCTATGCTAAAAGTGGTACCGTCAGACCCGGTGATCAGCTGAATGGATTTCAAAACTGTAAAAATCAAATATTTAACTCTAGGGGAGCTGGAAAATTAGTGGAGTGCCCCTTTAAGAGTAATTATGCTCATGCAATCTGGATTCATTGGGGGTTCAACTGCGATCATCACCAATTGTATAGTGATCCAGAGTGTCTGTCTACCTTCTTTTAGCCTCCCATCAGCTGCAGCTGCTCCACTGGGGAAAATGGTCTTGACGAATATACCCATCCTCCCCCGTGCTGAATCCTGCCCTCCGACAATACTGAACCCCAGACCCTAGACACATTTAAAGCCAGACAGTTCTGTAAGCCTGCATTTACAATAGGACAGATGTGTCTTTATGAAATGGTTGATACATAGCAGTTGCATTGTTTAACTCAACATCTCACATTAAAATCAGCAAAATGTGAATCACTCTTAATTATACACATTTTCATGATGTATATAGCCAGGTTACGTCTAAAATTGTATACATCTGAAAAATGCTCAAAAGGAATACAGCACGTATTGTCCTGGGTGTAGGGTCACCCTCACCTTGCCCTGTCCTTTCATCAGAACAATGTTGGAGATTATGGATGGCTGTGCCAGTCGCCATGGAGATTCCACTTGAACGGTGCTCAGGGAACGTGCCGATTTCTTCACGATTTGATATTCCTGAAGAGGATGATGAAAGAGGTTATGAATAAACATTGAGATAATAAAATATGTGTTATTGTTGAACTGTAAGAAAATAAGCAGCCACCTTATGCATACAGGAGTTTGCTACAGTATTATTTTCTACTGCAGTTTGTTAAAAGCACAAGCACATTCATTTTGCTTCGGACAAACTTAATGCAGCCAAGAGAAAACTTTCAGCCTCAAGTCAAAGCCTGAGGTGTAGGAGTCTTTGTAAGTTGCAACACACAGAATAAGAAGGTGTGGGAGCATAATGGCTCAATACAAAATAAGCCAAAAATGAACATGTGGGCTGTGTCTGAAATAGCCCTTTATACCCTTATACAGTATAGTGCACTATTTGAGGAAACAGACAAAGTCATAGTGGACACAATCAAGTGCACTTATTTAATTCCATAATGCACCGCAATAACAAGTGTACAATCAATGTACATTTAACAACTAGCGATTTACTATGAGGTGCACCCCATGTCATGCACTTAGTGTCTGAAATCACTCACTCGTTTACATTTACTCGTTCAAGTTTGCTATTTTAGTGGACTAATGCAGAGAATAGAAAACTGGGGCTATTTTGGACACAGCCATGGTCTTGTAACTTTCGTGTAAATAAAAAAGAGTGCTGCAGTGACCTGTCGGATGCCAACTGTGTCCAGTTGCTGAGGAAGAGAGTGTTTGCGACCTCCTCGTGCTGGCTTTTCCGCCACGTCACTACCTGTGTCACCGTTTTCCACGATTAGCTCATCATCTTCACCAACAGACTCCAGACGGCTCCCACCACCTGATCAAAACGATATCACCAAGACGTTAATTCAAACACGGAAACAATTCATTCGTTTATATTCACAGAGGAGGATCGTCTAAACTAACTCACAGCTCAGTAAAGGCTGCTGCACACTACAAGATGATCGTGCCAAATTTGGGTAGGTAAATTAGGTAAAGTTGCAATTGTGTTGGTGGTTGTACCGATCATCCTATCCAGATTTCCTGTGGTGCGTTAAGAATGATTGAATCTGGTTGGAAACATTTTGGGCCTGCTGTGATTGCAAATCGTAAATATTCTTAATTAAATATTTACGGTCAGAAATCCTGATCCATAGCACCCGCAGTTATGGTGCAGCAGGCAAGTCCAAAGTAAGATGGATATTACTGCGATTTGTGTGTCATGTGTTAAACAATATGTGTCAACAATATGTGTCATTTTGTGTTGATTTTGTGTTAAAATATAACACAAGTTGTGTTAAAAGTAACACAAAATGTGTTGTTTCAATAATAACACAGTGATGGGTGAATTCTGGGACAACGCATTTAGTGTGTCGTCCCACAATCAACACTAATGTGTTGTTTTTAACACATTCGTTCTAAGAGTGTGCAAATATATTAAATAAAAACAGACCCTCTGCTTTTAAACAAACCATAAACAAACAAACAAAACGGGAAAAAACATTTCATCCTTTCTATATTTTTCTCTGCTTATAAACTTTTAAAAATGGGTATTTTTCTTTAAAAAATATTTAAAAAAGCTGAAATAATTGAATTTTTTGTGAAGGAATTTTGTTCAGAACAATTATCAAAACTACACGGAGTTTAAAATTTGTAAAAAAAATTGCTTCAGTTTTTATAAATAGGGTAAGTGCGCGGTATTAGAGATTAACATTAAACTTCATCAGGAACAATTTTATGCAAATGTTTTTTCTTTTAATTGACGAGATTACTCATCAATGGCGGGGAAAGAGTTAATGATCTAACTCTGCAATTCAGAACTACATACCTGTTGTTTAGTCTTTGTGGTGAGTTTCAGCAATACATTTTTAACATTTATAATGTGTTTAGAAACTAGTGTTTAGAAATGACCAACAAGCATTAAAAAAAAATTCTAATGATTTTAAAAAACAATTTCACTACATCACTTGGTACAAGAATCTATAATAAAGGGATTAGAATCGGTGGATCTTCCCTTGGCAACAGTCCAATATAGTTTAACCAAATTACGTTACGTTTTCATGCAGTGTTTTTGACTTAATAGAATTTGTTTGACCTTGGGATCTGCTACGAAACTTCATAGGTGTGGGGCTACGGCAGCATCCCTTGGGACCTTCAATCTTGCCACATTCCTCCAGTCTGTCAAGATCTGTAAACTAAAGGAGAGACAGCAGAAAAAAATGAGAAATGGAAATTTGCCCTGAAAAGTGAGCCAGAAGATCTTAAACTGTTTTACAAATGTTGGCCATTAAGATTTGTTGGTTGTTAACTATGCAGGGCTACCAGGAATGTTAAAGTGCGTCTTGCAGGTTAACCACCACTGTCGATTAATGGGTACATAAATCACTCAAGATATGTGTATAATTTTTAAAATGTCTCAAAAATGGTCTTAAAGACCACTTTTTTTTACGTTTTTGGTATTAACGGTTTTTTTACGCAATTCTGCGATGACGTCACGTTGGGGAGAAGTGAAGGAAGCCTCAGCCAGAGCCATAGAGATAGATGAGACATTTATTGCTGTTTAATACTTACGTATACAATTTGGAAATCATATATACATCGTAGTAAATATATAATGTGTTATACTGCAAAGTTACCATGATAATTATTATTTATGATATCTGTGGAAATAAATAAAACTTCGCAAATCTGCTGATTTGATCCATTCATGTCCTGACCACCAGGCTAGAGATTTTTAAACATCCTTAATCCACACTTACTAGTCTATCAAATAATATCTCAAATATATTGTTTTGTGAAATAAAAGAATGCTATATTGTTTATGCGATAACGAATCACACGATCATTTTATACGCAGCAGTCAGCAGCTGCAGCACACTCGGATCCGACCGCATACATACTGTAATAAACAGGCGTTCGGCGGCTTTTTACATCACGACAGACTATGCCATTTGAGGAGGAACCGCTCATTGATCACCGTATTTTTATAAATCCTGTACATGTTTGGACCTGCCGAACAGGTTGAGGACTTTCATATACTTTGTTTAGCAGAGAGGTTGAGCAGTTTGACCAGCGGGCTGCGGGAACCGGACGCATATCACGCCGCCAGACTGTGTTAACTCGAAATGTATAACTATTATCAGATCGACCCACCGAGAAAGTCCCGACTCTCTCGATTGCCATTCCGCTACTGGTTGTAAGAAAGTGAGTGCGTTTGGGTCGCTGGTCCCCGCGAACAGATGTGACGTGCCTCACTCAGCTTCCAGGATTAGAGACATGCTGCCAAAACCGTTTGTGCTGAAGATCGCATAAAAGTTACACCCACTTCAGGCAGGATCATCCCCCTCAAGCCAGCATGCACGAGTATGTTAATTGTTTGTTTACTTTCTACACGAAGATATGCTAACGTTATGCTATCTGGCTGTCTGTCTGCCTATCTCTCTATACTAGCCTATCCATCTGTCTGTCTGTCTGTCTGTCTGTCTGTCTGTCTGTCTGTCTATCTATCTATCTATCTATCTATCTATCTATCTATCTATCTATCTATCTATAATCTATAATCTGCGCTATCAGAACTGTACTTTACTCGTCTTTCTATAGTCATTCTCAATGCTCTCCATGCGGCTTTGGGAAATTCTCTCCCCAGCGTGACGTCATACAGTGCGTTGTGGGGGAAAGGAGAATCATTGCAAACCGCTGTACTTTTTCATACTTTTTCGGGTTTTGTGATACCCAACAACATAAAATACATTGGATAACAGTTTAAATGTTTATTATCAACAAGCAAATTGCACAAATTCGTTGAAAAATTTTACCTGCAAATCGCCCTTTAACATATTAAATTAACAGCCTGATCAATATGAATTAGAAATTCTGTTGGATCTGTGTAAAAATGTCAATGAAATTTCCCAGGGCTTGGCTTGGGTGATATTGTAAAAGGTTTTATAATAATTTTAAACATGGGAAAATTACTGAGCTATGTTAATGCTTAATCTTTTAAACCTCTAGGCGCAATTCTCTACATGTGGGTTATGTTAGTCTGCACCACCCTAATGTTGCTCCTATCTGGCTGCTGCCAAAAAAGTTCCTTTCCAACTGTCTGTGCTTTCAGAATGAGCTTTGGTTTATCGCACGGCTCCCGTGTCCTGAAACAAGTTTAAACAGCAACATGCAGGGGAAAGATCCGTTGCTCTCTTTCCAGGCATGCAGACAGGAAGCCCCTCCCACAGCTGTCAAGAATAAAATACATTTCCCACATGAACAAACTATGCGACCGTAGCTGTCGCAGGTGAGCCCGTGGGTTTGCACAAACCCGGCACCTCTGTGCCTCACAGGACTCAATGTGACAGTCACAGCTGTGATTCCTCCTCCAGATCTATCCTTCTTCTTGCCTTGTTTTTTTCCTCCTCCAGTCTTTCTCTCATCCTTTGTCTCATCAAAACCATTACAGATCAAAATCTGACAAGCTGTTGTTGGAAACAGACCCAACCCTGTCGGCGCAGGACGCCGACATAAAAGCGACCGCTCATCGCTGTGCCCTATGTTGTGGCAGGGCGCTGAAAGGGAGTGTTAGTACAGTTTGGACAGAGGTTTGGGTCTGGAATGTCAGTGGGAGGACAGCAAATACATGAGAAACTGTCAAATTAATTGGTCTAATTACACTCTCCCTGTTTTTGGTTTAAATACTGCCGCAAACTAAGGCTGCGTCCGAAACCTAAGGCAGCTGACTTGTTGCCTCACTGCAGGAAACACATTCAGACAGCCTTCATAGGCAGCATAATAAAATTCTGTTTAAATATAAACAGAGAGAGCCTTTGGGATAACTAATCCCATATTTGAAAAAGTAAAAATATAAATGTATGTGTAAAAAGTAAAAATATAATTTACACTAAATTTGTGGTCCAATCGCTTTCTTGGCCCCCATTAAAAAAAATTTAATTTAATTTCGACCGATCACATTCCCTGCACATCCATAGAATTGTGGGACAAGATGATGAAGATATCTCAGGTGTCAGGGAGTAAAACAAACAATGAATTCCGAAGGCAGCATTTCAGAGATTTCCATGTGAAAAAGTGAAAACCATGATAGGCAAAGTTTTGGGAGTGAAAATTAACTACTACGGTTATGTTTTGCAGACTCTATGCAGATAAAAAAAAATGATGTCATGAAATGTTTGTGAGAATGCAACTCTCGTAAACATCATATTAATATAACGTGACATGAGCAGAATGATTTTGTACATTAGGGTTAGGGTTAACCCTAACATTTCCCCATTGTTTAGCATATAATTAAATTCTTTCCACTCACATTGCATTCATAGCTGGATTCCATTCTTCATTTTTTTATTGCAATATTACGATTCTTGCATAAATAAAATTTGCAACGTGGAGGAAACATTTCTACCAATGCCCAATTGTGCGTTAAGAACGAGATTAAAGTGAGATTCGAGGTGGCCATTGTATTTCACTGCACTGTGCATGTGGCCTACGTGTTGTTTCATCTTAGGCCCTTTGAAAAATAATCTATCCGCAGCCCCGATGCTTGCCTGCTTTTAAAAAGCATAAATTGCTCTATTGGCAGGAAATAAAGTAACAATAAAAACAAACACAGCACATGACTGGAGCCCTTTCCGATAAGCACCAGAGTCAATGAATCATAGGAAACATTAACAAGAGCAAATGATGCTGTTTATTCCTCCTTCAGTCTCCATCTTTTTGTAAGGGCGCCCACTCTGTCATTCACTATAGAGACTAAAACCTTGAAGGGTGAGAATGATAACTACAGACTAAAGAATGCAGAATAATTTGCACAGAATGCTGAGGGAAGCAATACGGGCCCTTTAAACCTGATCATTTCTCATAAGCATCTAATCAACAAGTGTTTATCTATTAACTGATGAAGTGAAATCCTAAATTAAGCAATTTGTGCGGTAGAAGCTGTAGTGTTCATAACTGATCCATATTTTGATATTGGTGTTTGTGGTGATACATAAGGGTATTTATTGTTTATGTAAGGGATAGTGAAATCAGGACCCGACACAAGGGATCAGAGTCACCCTACACAATGCTACACACATCTAGCATTTTAAAGAGCTGTGTGATAAATAAATCTAAAGACCTGACTGGCCACTATAATGCTGATACATATCATTTCATTTGGGTGTATACATGTGACCCACTCTGTGAAAACACAGCTGCTTTGATTTACTAAAATTATTAAAATATAACCCTGATATATTTAATACTAACTGAGAAAGGCAATGCCAAAGACAGAAATCAATATACAGTAATATCAATAAGTGAAATCCAACTGGAATGCTTTCAATCTCAAAATGAAATAGTTTTTTTAAAAGAAACCTACAGTTTTAGGTGTTAAAGGGGACATTTCACAAGACTTTTTTAAGATGTCAAATAAATCTTTGGTGTCCCCAGAGTACATATGTGAAGTTTTAGCTCAAAATATCATATATGTAATTTATTATATCATGTTAAATTGTCACTTTGTAGGTGTGAGCAAAAATGTGCCATTTTGGGTGTGTCCTTTTAAATGCAAATTAATTGATCTCTGCACTAAATGGCAGTGGTTGGATAGTGCAGATTAAGAAGCAGTATTATCCCCTTCTGACATCACAAGAGGAGCCAAATTTCAATGACTCATTTTTTCACATGCTTTCAGAGAATGGTTTACCAAAACTTATTTACTAGGTTGATCTTTTTCACATTATCTAGGTTGATAGAAGCACTGGGGACCCAATTATAGTACTTAAACATGAAAAAAGTCAGATTTGAATTATATGTGTCCTTTAAAAATTGAAGTAGTTTTTTATGTTGATTCAGCTTCTCACTTTTTACAGTGTACTTTAGCCTGAATTTCACCGGCCGGGTCACTTATATACCTAAAATTAAACTTGTTCAAATATATAATGCTGAAGATCGCTTACTAACTTCTTTCGTGAGAGAATCTCCCTCTTGATGCTCTGTCTTGTTTACAGCGCGAGCGCTTGAGACTCCGCCCACCTGAGCAGCTCATTTGGATTTAAAAGGACACACACAAAAACGGTGCATTTTTGCTCAAACCCATAAAGTGCCTATTTTAACATGCCACAATAAATTACATATATGGTATTTTGAGCTCAAACTTCACATATGTACTATGGGGACATAAAAGATTTATTTTAATATCTTAAAAACGTCGTGGGAGGAGTTCTAACAGACCAATCACAGCGCTTGCAGTCTGCGTAGAACTGACGCATTGTTCATTTTTGGAGAGGTGCACATTAGTCTACGTTTTAGGCTACACCATAGTAGGGTTTGCATCTATACAGTACATAGGCTACGGCGTACAATTGACACAGAAGTATAAATAGGGCTTCACTGTCCCAAATTCACATCTACAACCAGCAGGAGGTGTGGGATGCTAATGTAATTATATGGCAAGCAGAAACTCTTGAAAGCAAGAACACGGGCGCAGTAAAGATGTGGTGGGGGGAATGACCCACTTTTCTCTGTACCGCATCTCAAGCAAAGCATCATGGGCACTGATCTCAAAAACAACACTTGGAGCGTATGATGTTGAGTTGTGTGGTCCTGTCAGTGTGAACTATTTAATGACCAGCATTAGCCGTGTAGTCGGCACTGTTTTTTAAACTAGTGCAACATTCGTTTAGTATGATTAAACATTAACGCTGTGGCATTACTGATTTGATGCACGGCTGCTTGCGCAGAGCAAATGAATAATTTGTAATCTGTGAAATGAACAAATGCAGAGCCAATGTCTGCTTTGTAAAAAGTGGCATTAATATTTTTTGGCAAAACAACAGATAAAAACACAAGAACTCAAATAGGCCCCCTGGCAGGCAGATCAAAAAAAGGCAAAAAGATAAAAAGACAACTGAGTTTTCCTTAAAAGCACAAGCTGTATTTTAATTACAACACGATGTGGGTATTTGAGAAATATCAAGAAAGTTGTTTCATTCATATCAGATAAATGTTTGCTAGCTTGTTATCAAACACCTCAATGTGGCGCCAATGAGAGGTGAATGGAAGTCAATAACAAATACAATACACTAGTGTTTACAAACAGATAATAAACAATATACATAACTGAAGCTGTTTGTCCTCAAAACAAACTGTGAATCATAAACAAACAAACAAACACGCAAACGAAAACAATCTGTTCTAATTCCAGATGTGCATTTGAGGTCAGAGGAGGCTGTACAAGATGAATGCAGCTGATAATCAGGCAGATAGGCAGCAGACGTACGTACCAAGTCCTGGGTGGGCAGCGAAAGGCTGCTGGCCCTCATGTCCTCCACGTCCGGCTCCATGTTCTCCTTCTCCTCACCGGGGGAGGTCAAGGCATCCGGGCCAGAGCACGTGCTCACTAGGTCGGGCAGGCTGGTGGACGGGTACTTATGGAAGTCGACTTCGGATTCATCCTGGAAAAGAAAGGAAGAGCAGCTGGAGAGAACGTGTAGTGTGGCTTTGAGCAGCCTGAGAGTATTTTTAACTTTATCTAAGCGGCGAGCCCATCAGCGGCTCACTCTTCAATTTTTTAGCTGCTACAAGCAGCTGCTCGACATTCATGTGTGACGACACTTTTATCTGACATGATGCAAAAATACTGACATAAGAGTAGTTATGCCTGATATGTTTGCTTTGGCTCGTGTAAAACTCACCCTGCTGGCTACCACCAGCTGCACCAGTCCAGCAGTGGAACGGAGGATGCCAACAGCCTCCTGATGTGAGAGCCCAACAAGGGAATGACCGTTTATCATCAGCAACTCATCGCCTGCCTTCAGACGCCCATCTCTGTAATTGAAAAGAGCGCGTGGTCAGGTTACAGGATAGCATAAAGTTGCACAAGTCTTTGATTTTAAGTTGCAGATTAGGAAATGTTTAAGCTATCAAAGTTCAAATGTTCAAGTCAACATGAAACCTATTATACTTTCATAATATAACAATTTTTAATGAAAAAGAATATGTTACTGGAAAAAAATGTTGAGGCCTAGATATATGTATTAGGAATTTATAGTGAAATGTGGTTTCTGTATTACAAGTTCCCCGAGAAAAGGGGGAAAGTCTGAGGTTTTTATGACATGAACACATATGCTGATAAAAAATGTATACCTTGTTGTGCACTGTAATAACACTTTTCCATTTTGTATGGAATAATGCGGCTTGGCTCAGTTTGCTTTTCCATTGAAGTTTAAAGTGGGTGGGATTCAGACTTATAGTTATAGTTGTGCCTCCTCTACTGCCGTGACATCATCATAAACATAAATATTGATTCACATCATTAATGTCTCTGTGCTAGTCTTCTCCTCCGACTTTTTGATTCCCTTTAGTCTAGCCACTAAATTTTGGCTCATCTTCAAGTTGAGGAACAGTGTGCAGTGAAGAGAAAATGATTCAAACTCCTCTGGGCTTTTCCTCACAGACAGTTGAATCTGAAGTTATCTTAGCTGTCATAAGAACAGGAAACGTCCTAACTACCACAAACATTTTGCAGTGATGGCCCTGATCTGACCGCCCTCTTTCACCTCACTAACTAGAAAAAAGGATTGGGAAGCGGCCAATTCAAGCAATATACATTATTGATTTACATATATTTCTCAGAAGTGACCTCCATTAAAAATGTGTGGGAAGAAATAAGCCCCAGGGCTGGTCATTCCAGAAATAGCCCCCTTTGACTTTGGCTCTCTGGGGAAGGTGCGGATGTACAGTATTTTGCAACAAATCCTTAATATATCATGGGGTGGTCTGTTAAAGGGTCCATTCACCCTAAAAAGAAAAATTTGGTTACAATTTTCTCATCCTCATGTTGTTTTAAACCTTTTTTCTGATGAACAGAAAAGAAGATGAATTTTGGTAAATGATGGTAAGCACACAGTTGATGGTACTCACTGAATTCCATCGTATTTGTTTTTCCTACTATGAAAGTCAATGGTAACAATCAGCTGTGTGCTTACCATCATTTATTAAAATATCTTTTTTTAAGGGTGCACCGATATATTGGCCGAAGATGCTTGCTATTCTTCTCAATGAATTCAACATCCAAAAGCTAGAGGGCGCTCTCGTGCAGAAACTCAATATGCGCTGCAGACGAAGAACCATGCACACACAGCAATGACACGCAGCTCCAGGAAATGTAGGGCCCTATAATTTCAGCGATCACAGAATCGCAGGTTTGTCAAATTAACACGGAATCTAGTGTTAACACGGAATTTACCAGAATTTTACATATTTTTAATGAAATTCTGTCTTTGTGTTGGAGAAGAACGTATATCTGGGGAAAAGGAAGGCCAGGGGAAGAAAATCTGGGCGACACACCCCCTCCCGTCATTTCAGACCCCCTCCAAAACACTGAAACCATGGGGAAGCGGCTCTCCACGACTATGCTTTTGTCAGCGAAAAATTAAGATATTCGACACTAAGCCCACAGTTCCAGGCAGTTCCCACATGACTTTTTTGTGACCGGGGAACTGTTATTTTGTAAGCTTTGTCAACTTTCCGCTTACTGGGAGCGCAAAGATACATATTCTGTTAGATCGAGGTGTTTAAGGCACATCTGAAGGTGCCACGGCTTTGACACGTGTAGCATTCTGCAACAACACTAAACAATGCATTGAACTGAGTAAAATGTGTTTCAAACAGGGAATGTGAAAAAATGTTACCTCAATAAATTTAAGGTCATTCCTATTGCATTTGTGTACAATTTAATCATTAATATTAAAGGCAAACTCTTTTTTATGACTAAAATAACAGTAAAGGGTAAAAAAAATATTGCCAAAAAAACCCGGACAAAACGGAATTTGCAAAAATTTAAACGGACAAAACGGAATTTGGGGAAAAAATTAAACAGAATTTGAGAAAAAAATAAAACGGATTTCATAGGGCCCTAGAAATAGCTTAAAGGACAAGTTCGGTATTTTACACTTAAAGCCCTGTTTTCAGATTGTTTATGGTCAAATAGAATGGTTTTGACTGAAAATTCGACATTTGCGGCTGCCCTGAGAATTTTCGCGTGTTTGTGTTTCAGCTCAGACCTCTACAATGGGTTTAATGGTGCACTGGAACAATCCTTCCTAAAATGCATTAAACTTTCGTTTACAAAGACGTGAAACTCACCGAGTGGTCAGGGGTGTTCACTGGTATGCTCACACAAAAATCGCTCCAAAAGACGCATTCCAACAGGTTTTATCGTAGTTTTTACCAACTCCATTGACTTGTATTAGATGTCCTTTGAGGTACGGTATTACTCCGCGCCGGGAACTTTGTTTCTATTCTTGCAATTGGCAATGGCGGATTAGCGCCACCACCTGGGCTGGAGTGTTTATTATTCAAGCTCTAAGCGGAAGAATGTACGGGTGTGAGGCGTTTGGAAAAATAGGTCCACAAGTTAACAACGAATGTTAAAACAGCTGTCGGAAAGCATCTTTTGCAGCGATTTTTGTGTGAGCATATCAGTGAACACCCCTGACCACTCGGTGAGTTTCACGTCTTTGTAAACGAAAGTTTAATGCATTTTAGGAAGGATTGTTCCAGTGCACTATTAAAACCATTGTAGAGGTGTGAGATGAAACACAATCACGCGAAAATTCTCAGGGCAGCCGCAAATGTCGAAATTTCAGTCAAAACCATTCTATTTCACCATAAACAATCTGAAAACAGGGCTTTAAGTCTAAAATACCGAACTTGTCCTTTAAGGATATATTTATATTGCTGTTCTTCAAACCTTTTCAGGTATTTTCATGATAATAAAGAATATGTATAATGATTATGTTTGACGAGTGTTGCTGTTTCAAATGCATGCTATAAACGACTCAAACTAACAGTGATTTCAGGTCAATAAGGACTTACTGATCAAAATTCGTAGTACATGAAATAGCTGTGAATAATATCGTCTGTGCGATTCGGAATAGTTATTGGCCATGTATTATTAGCGTTTATCAGCATTTATCTGTGCACCCCTACTATTTTTGTCTATCAGAATATAAATTCATACAGATTAAGAACAACTTGAGGATGAGAAAATTATTTTTGGGTGAACTATCCCTTTAAATATCCTTATGCCAAAGCCAAATGATCTCATGGACTGTTCTCTGAACTGTTCTGTTTAACAATTGTTTAGTAATTAACTTTCTGTTTTGAAGCAAGAAGGGTTCATTTCAGTTTTCGGCTCATTACATCAAGTTGTTGCGCTTCTCACAAACTTTACCATGGTGTGCATGAATGAATAGCAAAGAAAGCATGTCAGCAAATTCTCAAACATGTTACAGCTTTAAACACAAAGATTAGGCATATTACGCCTGTAGAATGAAAGTTATTCCCCAAATTTTTGCATTTCTTTCTGTGTGTGCATATAAAGTGAAAGGATCCCAAAAAGAAAGAAAACTCCAAAATGAATGCAATGAGCTTAGATGAAAAACAAATGAAAAGTCTTATGCGTCTCCCATTTTACTGTTGAGAACCAGACCCAAGTAATCTCACACAAAATTTCAACTATTTATCTTCACTAGGCTCAGATTTAAAAAAGTAATCAAAGTCTGCCATCAAATCACAGATTTTAATATGGCCAAGACCACCATATCTGAGCTGTGCTAACCACATAAATGTCAAAGCTAAATACCACTACAGTATGCCAATTGTTGTTTTATTTATTTATTATATAAGTTATATCTGTTTATTAACAAAGCTGAAAAGAAACATTAGTTTTGCACACTACGTATTCTAAATGATACAGTGAAATTAAGGGTCAAACAGCCACCCCTAAACAAGCAGTCCAATCTAGTGACATTGTTTATAAAACCCATGCATTGAAAGCATTAACTAAATGTGACCCAAGACCATAAAACCATCATTAGGGTATTTTTATTGAGATTTATACATTATCTGAAAGCTTAATAAATAAACTTTTTATTGACAATATTTGTCCGAGATACAACGATTTGAAAATCTGGAGTCAAATTGTGCAAAGAATCAAAATATTGAGAATAACGCCTTTAAAGGTGCTCTAAGCGAATTGACGCATTTTAGACCATAAAACATTTTTTGTTACATACAGCAAACATCTCCTCACTATCTGCTTGCTGCCTGTCCGCTGATCAAACTGTAAAAAAACGCGATCTCTGTAGACAGCCCAGGCTTCACAAACGGCAATAACAACACAGTGGCCAAACCTACAAACAGAAACCATAACAAAGTGTTCTAACCAATAAACGACAAGAAGGATTTGGGGGTGGGGGTTGGGCGCGTTCATGAAAGCACGAAAGGGAGGGGGAGGAGTTAGCTACGCTCCGTCTGTTTGAAAACAATTCAAACGTCAACAAAAACTAACGTCTCGCAAATTCGCTTAGAACGCCTTTAACATATATTACTAATAAAAAGTTTTTTTAGCGCTCTCTATTGGCTTACCGCTGTAATGGCATTGTTAATAAAATGAAGGAAGTTGTAAGCTTTTACAGAAAAAACTAATTTGAATGGGAAATTCCCTATGAATGAGTAGCAACGCAAGTTTGTAGGCGAGTTTCTGGCCAATTTTGATCGCGGTTTTGCTGCATCCACTCACAAAAAGAGTTTTGATATTTTTACGATAGGAAATGTTAAAAATATTTTCATGAAACATGATGTTTACATGATAATTTTGACAAAAAGAGAAAAAACTATCATTTTGACCCATGCAATGTATTTTTGGCTTTTTCTACAAATATACCCGTGCGACTAACGGCTGGTTTTGTGTTCCAGGGTCACAAATACTAGCTAAACAGTGCACCATGACTTATATTTAAGCTTGTGATACCTTGTCAAGTCTCGAGTGATTATTATTGTCTCTCTGTCAGCGTGACTGAATATCGTCCATGCGCCTGTGTAAGGATGTGACAATGGCTTTGAAGATTAATGAGCATTATGGAGGGCACTCAAGACTCGCTGATCCTTACATATGCATGAGATGCTGATCGACCAGTGTCACCACGGCACCTACCGTTGCCACGGCAGCAAATGAAAACCTTTGCGAATGAAAGCTTTTTACCTCTGTACAGCTCCTCCATCTTCCACGTGGGCCACGATGATTCCATGAGGGGAGCGTTTGGACCCACGACCACCAGTGATCTGGACACCTAGTCCATCCTGGCCCTTTACCATGTGCATCTTCCAGATCCGACTGCCCTCGCAGGGCTGTGGAAGAGAAAATTGGGATATTTGTCTTAATTCAAGAATGTGCTTTGTTATATAACACTAAATACACTTGCATCAGCAGCTGTTTTGTCGTATCAAATTACATTACAGCTGTCAAATGATTTCTTGTTTTTCTATGTGGAAAAACAACTGATAATCTTTAAACAGAGTTTAGTTAATAAATAACACGAATCTTTGACTATTTACAAATATGTACACTGTTTCTGTCTCAAATGAGAAGAAATGTTTTAAAATCAACAACTGAGTGAAAGGTCTTAACAGATGCATTTTCCATGTTTTAATCCAGGATTTGATCCGTTGCTCATAAATCAGCACAAGGAAACTTTAGGAGCATCTGACAGATTCAAGAGCTGGTTCTCTCTATTAGAAGCACTTTATTTATCTAAATGTGTTCACAGACTGAATGCTCTCATACTTCACACAAGCACCTTAAATACCGCAGGCTGATGAAATGACAGATCAGAGATATCTAAGATGATAGAAAAGTTTGGGTTTTAATAGGTTAGAGCTAACCAGAAATACTGTTTACAAATCTTAAACAAAAATATAAAGACCTTATACTTTCCTGGTTCTGGAACCAGTGGAAAAGGAATGTGTAATTCATAGCTTTGGGATTATTTATATAAAGCAGCAACATCATAAACAAACATTTTTCGTGGAACACATGTAACTTAGTAAACCTCCTTTAAGAATATTTTATTTCTGATAACAGGCTAAATAAATAATAAGTAGATTACCTTAGTTTAAATCATAGCTAAATGTATCAAAAACTACAGTGAGCTAACGTTATTGTGTAAAATTAATGTATACAATGTTAACTACAGATCGGCTGTCAAACTTCCCTTCACATACAGCATTGATCCATGATCGCCGTCTCGCCTCCTCTTCAAAACATTTGTTATTTTCGACAAGGTATTTGTTCCAGAGTTTAGTTTAGCCACTAGCCAGGCCATTAAACAAACAGAGACCGGAAGTTAAGTTCCGTCTAAATGCTTAACCGCAGTAACACATGTGTCTGACGAATGTGTCTATAAACAAAGTGCTTTTAAAAAAAAGATAAACAACTTCAGTACAAATACAACATAGAAACACTGGAATTGCTTTTAGCACCTTTTTAATTGTTTTAAATACACTAAAACGTGTTCAAATGAATGGATCACTTTTTTTGCTTTTTACAGAGCTTAGTGCTGTTATAGAGACAGGTGTGATTTCTCAGGACACCTATTGGGGGCAATAAACTTTTGTGAAAATCACAAAAAATACTGGTGCTGACTAGCAACTTTAAAAAAAAAAAAAAGCTGGCGGGGAAAGAGTTAAGATAACTTCCACAGACGGCAAACTTGACAAGTAAGCCTGGCTAGATCACAGACATAGCTCACATTACCTTTGCATGTATTAGCTAAACATTTCTTGTTGGGTAACCTAATAAGTGGGCAGTGAGTGCTAAAAATCATTAATCATTGCAATTCCTTTGGTGTCGCTAGTGGTGCATAAACGACACAGTTCACCTGCAACTTTCAGTTTACTCCATCTCAGCATGACAGTTGGGTTAACACACACCTCTCTACTGTAAACATGTTACCACTTGTTCACCTTTCCTTTGAAATGTGTCTAGGAGAGGGACATGTTCTCAAGGAAAGCCTGTTGGCAGAGTGAATCACTGACATAGATCTCTCGCTTACGACAGTCTGCTGTTCATTCTCACGCTGACTCTATTCACAGTCAAAACAAGCAAGCACAACCCCCTACTTGCATGTTCACAAACAAAACGCTTGAACACATTTTGAACACATTAATCCTACTACTGTAAATACTTGAATAGTGATCTCAATACATATCAAGGAACATGAACTAATGCATTAACTAATGCTTACTAATACAAGTTATACAACCTTATTGTGTTACCAATGTCTGGCTTTAAGATAATATAATGATTTCAGTGACTTAAGGTATTTTGCCAACTGGAATTCACTCTTTATTGCTCTTTAAACCCCCATGTGAAAATACAAAATAAAGGCTCATGCAGCTTTTGAGGGATGACCCCTTAAAGCAGTACTCACAACCACCGACACAGGGTTATATCTGGAAGAAAGCTTATGAGTGAACCACTCGGTCTAATGTCACATGGATTACATGCTCGGAGGAACACCAGAGGTCCCAATACAGAACAGAATGAGAAACATATGCTGTATAGCCACACTGTGGGGTTTAAACTACTAATTTACATGTTGCGCATCAACCAGTTACTTGCCCTGGCTCAAAGGGAAGCCAATGGCATAGTGCATATCTTCAATTTGAGCACTTGAAGGGCGTTTCCAAAGACTTTAAAGTGTATTTCTGTTTTCTGCTTGTTGGCTTGTGTTTAGTTGTACTTCGGTGTCTGCAAATATTACAATAATCTGTGCAACTGACCTCCTTGCACTCTAATAAAATGTTGGGTTGTTTCAACCCATGGTTGGGTAAAATATGGACAAACCCTTTGGGGTGAAAATTAACTTTTTAAAACTTCTTGGTTTTCTGGGTTTGTCGAATTTGACCCAACCATAGGATAAAACAACACGTATGTTCTGTATAGGAGTTCTGAGAAGCTCAGATGTAAGCATAACTGTTGTATCATTAGAAAGAAGACACTTTGAGCTTCATTTTCCAGGTTTCAAAATTATTTTAAGATAAACATTAAAAAAGTTAGAGGGGCTGTTTACACTTGGTATTTAGATGGGTTTTTCATCGATCGGATCACAAGTGGACGAGAGAGACACATTACGTTTACACCTGGTATTTAAATCCGTCTCTTTTGTCCACTTTCGACCGCTTCTGTCCTGAATACTGTGAGGGGACGGTCCGTGAGATGGTGGGCGAGTCTCTCTGCTGTCATTCAAACGCGAGCGGGAGTAATTATGAGTTTATATGGACGCAAACTAATATTATGTCGGAGTCCGCTGCTTGTTTAGCAAGTATACATGCTGCACAGTGTTTTGTACATTTATATGTTGGAGCTTTCTCTGAATTTTCAGCGCAATTGATGAAATAGGATCGCGCAACTTTCACGCTTTCAAAACAAAACTACGGAGAACACCCGCAGTAGTTTTATCAATGAAAGGCTAAAAATAGCGCTGTTCACCGTATGTTCACGCCACAAGTCAAAAAAAGACGTAAAACTTGTACCTCAGATTAGATAAATGGGCGGAGAAAAGGCGGTCACGTGTGGCTGTTCGAACACATTCAACCACATTTGCTTTCCACAACTCCAAAGCGATCCGATCGAAAGTGGTTTCGACTACCTCTGGATGTGGTTGAAAGTGGTCGAAAGTGGACGAGTTTTGAACACCGTTTACACCTGGCATTAACGTCGTCCACTTGTGATCCGATCGAAGAAAACGCATGTTAATGCCAAGTGTAAACAGCCTTGTAATAAAAAATTTTATTACTAAAAATCTTAATGATAAATATATTTGTGAAACCTAGAAATGCAATGATGCCAAAGCCACAAGTCTAAAGAAGTTATGTTTCACGTTTGAGGTCAATAGGCCCAAAAATGAGGTTCTTGCAAGAGTTTTTGTAAGACTAGTGCCTTTTCTAAGTGTAAGCGTATAAAATGTCGTTTCCACAATAGGAAATAAAACGTCACAGAAAGATCGTTGGATTCGTTATCTTATTGGCTACACGTTCTGTCTATCAATATTTTCCATGAAGTCATTGGAGGAACGAGCGAGTCAGATGACTTCACGATATTTGGCAGCGTTGTTTGGATATTATGTATTATACTCTCGCCTACTTTTAGAAACAAAGTTTGACCACTTGTAATCTAATATACAAGTGTTACGATGTAAATAGTCCTCAGATTGTATATTATATTCCAGTGGTTTTCAAACTTTTTTAGGAGCGACCCTAATTTAAAAAAATAAAAATTATGTGACCCACACTCTACCCCCCCCCCCTTAGTAGCATGATGCAGGGCGGAGCCGAAAGCCGTCAGAGTGAAGTGAGCCAGGTGAAAAGTGCACGCGCGCATCTGTATGTACATATAACTTACCTAATGAGCAGACCCGACGCCAGACACAAATTCACGGACGGGCATTTCATTTTTTCAGGGGGCACAAATGAGATCAACCTCACTGCAATTCATAATATCATTAATTATGATAATGGACAAAAAACGAGGAAGAACTGACATACGCAACACAACGGAGGAGTGGTAAAGATTGGATCTTGCCTATTGAAGCTGTCTAAAAACACGTCGCAGGGCTCTACATCAACACTTGTCTGCTTATCAGGGACAAGATTAAAACTCCAATAACTATCACCAAAACACGATCATGATTCTGCATCCTTTAGTCTCAATGGCAACCGAAAGTGCATAATGCAATAACGCTAAGTTAAACAAATAAGCGCAGCAAACCAAAAGTGAGCTAACAGTGGGTAAAACATACTGCGGTAAAAATGTGGAGTTTTTAAAAACATGATACAGTTAAGCAGCATCACATCACGGTTGAAAATTTACAGATTTCATATGACAGTTCACTAAACAAGTAATTAATATTTAGTCACTTACATTTTAGATGCAATGTTGACTGTTTTTGTTGTTTCAGCAACGAAAATAGTTCAAAGATAACAGCAGAACCATAACGTGTCAGTCTTTCTGCAAACTCAACCTTGTCTTAATGGTGGCGCTATGCTTAGCAAACAACTAAACATTTCCGCGCTCACTATCGACAAACCAATCAAATACCTTTAAAATATATAAATTTTGAAATCAGACCAAACACATTTTTATTTTTATTTAGGAGTTTTTATTTCCCCCTTGCATCATTTAAAAAATGGCTGTGACCCCGCGCGCAATTGAATACAGTAAGCTGCGCACGCACATGGGTTAGGTGACACAGAGGTGGAGAATTTTTTTATTTCGTGTATTTAACAGATATTTTTTACTATGCTTTTATTAAAGTGTTTTGTAATTATTATAGTTTTTATAATAAAATTGAATAAATTATTTTAGTAAAAATTTTTTGAAATCTTTCTGGCGACCCAGTTTTTAATTTCCGCGACCCACTAGAGGGTCGCGACCCAGGGTTTGAAAACCACTGTTATATTCTATTACAAGACATTCATGTGAAATCTGATGTAAACAATGGACAATATATCTATATTTCACAGATTATACGCATTTGTGGACAAAAATGGTCATTGGATGTATTTTATTGGAGAGTTTTTATGGGTTATTCACACATCTGAAACAGACTGGATTCGATTCACGATCGTTATATCAACACAAAGGTAAGACGTCCCGTTTATATTTTGCATGTTGTCATCTGGACTTCTGTAACAAAATACTATATTTATGATGCTAGAGCATCTGTATCTCAAAACAGAGACCATACACTGATGCTAAACCCTTAGACCTTTTAAACGATTTATAGTAATGTTAATATTATTAATGTTTGTAGACAGGAGGCTATATAGATATTGTTAACAGCGTTAGAAAAAACTGAAGTCTTTCCACCCCCGAGCTAGTGCGCGTCGAGAGGTTAATGCCACCCCCAGTCAAAAATGAGATGATATTGACTGAATGCTCTCAGGACCTATTATACGTTCATTAAATACTTTCATTTAAATCCGCTTAATCCCGGCCTAAGGCCATTAGAAATATCAGTTTGTTGGCAGAATCCATTATAAAAAAAAATTATTTACAAGGAAACATATTAGAAGCTACCGGGCCCCTAAGGTGACATTGGAGTAAAAAAAATCTAAAGTTTAGTTTCATGTGCTCACGTGAAACTTTCATGTGCTCACGCAAAACCTTCATGTGCAGATTTTTTTTTAAAGTTTAGTTTTGCGTGCTCGCGTGAAACTATCGCGTGCTCGCGTGAAACTATCGCGCGCGCAGGTGAAACTTCCGCTTTCACCTGCGCGCACAATAGTTTCAGGTGAGCACGCGATAGTTTAATGTGCTCGCACGATAGCTTCACGTGAGCACACGAAACTAAACTTTACAAAAAAATTCTGCACATGAAGGTTTCGCGTGAGCACATGAAAGTTTCACGTGAGCACATGAAACTAAACTTTATTTAATTTTTGCTCCATGTCCACTTAGGGGCTCCGTAAGAAGCAAAGGATTTTGCATCTGAGTTCTTAATATGTTTCTGTAGGTCAACTGGAAGAACGTGGCACTTGCAACGCCAAAGTCATTAGATCAATCTTCCACATCACACACATATTGCTAAAAATGTTGAATATAGCATTCCTTCACAGCCATAACTAATGTACTATGCATACATACACACAATAAAAATGCCTTAATGTTCACAAAAGTCTTACCTGGCAGGAAGGTTCACTGCTTATTGAGTCAGTTTTGTTGCGTGCGTGCAACCGGGTGGGTAGAGTGGCCGTGCTTCCCACCTTCATGTGGTTGGGTATCACCTCTGAATGACCAATAAACGGACTCTCGTCAGTTGGCGTGTCCTGAGGGGTGCTGGTCTCAGGGGATGAGACCTCTGCCTCCATGGAGTTGTAGCAATTTTCATGCTCAAAGTCCAGGCTATCTTTACTGTCCTTGCTGTCCCGAGTGAATGAAGAACGGGAAATGACGCCAAATTTTCGAGTTCTTTTGCCATTCTGCGTCGGGCTACCTGTAGACTCAGAAGAGATGTTGCTTCTGTGCTCGCTGGACACGTCCACGCAGCTGCCCCCATTGCTGCCATTGCATGGAGGTAGAGGAGCTTTGCGTTTGATTCTCCGTAACATGATCAGGTAGATGCAGCCCCCATTCCAGCACTGGTCCGCCAAGTAACTTTAGAGAAAAAAACAAGGATTAGCAAATTTGCTAAACAAGACAAAGGCAACATTAAATAGCAGGTTTGTTAAAGGGGGGTCTATTGCTATTTCATGCATTCTGACTTATTTACACTGTTATAGAGTTGGATTCCCCGTACTAAAAATAGGCAGTGTCAAAAAAAACAGTAACTGTATTTTTGAACTATAAGTCACACTTTTTTTCATAGTTTGGCTGGTCCTGCAACTCATACTCAGGTGCGATTTATATGTCAAAATGAATTCATACTGACTAACATGAACCAAGAGACAACATTACGTCTACAGGCGCGAGAGTCCGCTTTGCTGCTCCTGTATTTTTGTAATTGTGATGTGGAATGAGTTCAGGAGCTCGGTGAACTTGATTCTCGTTGGCTTGCTATGTTAATGTAGCCTTATTTAACCCTTCCAGGTATGTTCTGTATGCTATTGTGTTAGCTGAATAACTGTTAGTTACGTTAACATTTAAAGACACCTATTCAGCCTGCTGTTCTGTGTACTATTGTTTAGTTGAATAACTTGCCTTTCCAGATAATGTTTTGTGTGTGTTACTTGCTCGTGACTCGCTCCACCAGCCTCCAGGGGCTCGTTTTTTTTTTTCAGGGAAATCTTCAGAGATATGAAGGATGCAATACTACTCTATAGGTACTCAAGATTAACATCCTTAAGCGTCCTTGAGCTCTGGAAAGGCGCTTTATAAATAAAACTTATTATTATTATTATTATTAACATGAGATTAGCAGAAACACCAAATACCAAAATAAAATCACATTTAACATAATTCAGGGCTCCAGACTGCTATCAAATGGTGGATTTTGCCACCTAAATTTGAGAGTGTGCCACTGAATTTTACATCCGGTCGCACATGTGGGACCAGCAAATTTGACCTTTTTTTTGTGATATGACACTGAATTTGAAACAGCACATTGTACTTTCTGAATCTATAATTAAAGTATTTATTAGTAATACAGTATAAATTAGTAGACATGTGAATAAATTTTCTGGTTGTGCCCATAAAATTTTCAGTTGGGGGCCACTGTGCTCCTAGTAAAAAAAGTTAGTCTGGTGCCCTGTAATTCCTCTATTTGATGACCATTTGGAGAAATTCTAGAAGGCAAAACATATCACAAATTGTGGCACACAATTTAACAATACACCAGACATAAACCACTAAAATATGATCATTTTCTTACACATTGATGTTACATTGTCTTGTCAGGTCCCTTGTCCCACCCCAGTAGATGATCGTCAGAAGGTTTTAGTCTATGTCACATGTCTAGACAAGAGCAAAGAAATACTAGCAGATGAAACTGATATGTGGCACCTAAGGGCTATTTGCTGGAGAATTGCCTCACTGATCGCCAGTGAAACCTAGACTTTTTAAGCATAACTCTAAATACCAAGTGCAAAAAATATCTATTTTCATACATTTTTAATGTCATTATGCTTATTGAGTTTAGCTTCACATTTAGCCGCATTCCGAAAACCTGCAAATAATCAACTTGTTATATATTAAATGATCAAAGTTAATTATTTTTGCTTTTTGTCATGCCAAAGTTTGGTTTCACATAAGGTGGCCTCATGAGAGCACAAAGCATGAACGATTTACACATCTTGAATACAGATTTTTAACTTTCATTCACATCCTGACATTCTGTGACCTAATAAACTACAGCAGCTGAAAGAAGATATAGCCAAACCAAAAATATGCATCTAGCCCAAAAATGTTACGTAAGGTCAACAGCACACACACCTTGATTTTAACCAGTGACTCTTTAGAGGATTAAGGTCGAATAAATGTCCTTATGGTCAAATGAAAAGTCCTTTAGTGATCTGGCAACGTGTTACACAGAGTGGTACTCTTCCCCAGTTGCTGACAGCAGTATAAAGGCTTTGGGGGAGTGGACTTTCTGTGACAATGTCCTGGCTATCCATACTGACACTGCTGATGTAAAGCAACAACAATGCAATTGCTTACATCACCTAAACAGTAAGCCCGTGAACAGAGTTAAAAACAAAACAAGAAAAAGAAAGATTCTCATGTAACCCTTTGCTAATGTCATTTGAAACACTCCCAATCAATACCAAGACACTGATCTAACATTTTGACTTTGTTTGTAAAGATCATGCAACAGCAATAGCATCAATTAAGGTAAGGACACTAGGGACATACAGAGGATGGTGTATCACGGATGTTTGGCTTGGTTCAAAGTATTGTTACAACCCTAGTGGGCAGCTATCGTTGCAGTGCCCGGGGTATCAATTGGGGGAAACGTGCCTTGCTTAAGGGCCCCAACGTTGCACCTGCTGGCCGTAAGACCCAAACCAGAAAGCCTGACTCTCTAACCATTAGGCCACAACTGCCCACCATTTGTTGTTAAAGTGTCAGTCTAACATATGACTACTAAATTCCAGCCTGGAATCACTTAAGTCATCTGTCAAAATCGAAGGCCATCTAAAATAAAGAGCACCGAGGTCAGCTGCTAATGACAGAGTATGCTAAACTAAACATTATTGTTTGGAAGATTACATAGAGCTGCAACACACAAACATGCAAAGCATTCAACCCCACAGAAATTCATCATCGAGAATGACAAGTACTGGTCTAAAAAAACAACAAAAACTACTGAAAGGAAACATCTATGCTTTCATATTAAAATGCCTAATTATTTTTGCATGACAGCTGCAGGAACCTCTGGAGATCAACATCACGGAGACGGCTGTTTGCCTTTTCAATCAGGTGTGCCAGTATTCACACCGGATCTCCTGGAACTAAAGCATCCAAAGACTATAAATACTGGCAAGTTAAAAATACAACAAAGTAAAGAATGTTCAGGAAAGTCGATGAAGATCACAATTCCCTGAAGTGGAAGCAGGCAGAGTATTTGTGCACATGTTTGACCGTGTGATTGCTTGCGAGGTTTGGATGTTTTCAGGTAGGAACGCCTCAATTTGTTGGTTTGTCATGCCACAGATGTTTTAAAATTTAAAAGAATGGTTCACCTAAATATCAAAATTCTCTTATAATTTATTCACCCCATGCCTTCAGAAAATCAGATATATTATTTCCTTTTTAATTTTTTATAATGTTATTATGTTATATTAAATGGGGATATTAAAGGAACAGTATGCAGGATTGTGGCCAAAACTGGTACTGCAATCACAAAACTTGTGGCTAAAACTGGTACTGCAATCACACAGCTGGTGGCCAATACACAAAATGACAACATAAACATCAGTTGAGGGCTGCAACTCCACTTTTTAAATGACAATATCCTGGCCAGACCACTGTTGTCAGTGATATAAGTATTTAAAATGAAAATGATTTCTTAATGTCTAGTGACATATAAGGGCCATTTTATCATTAATTGACATAAATTTCTTACATACTGTTACTTTAAATGTCAAAGCTCCAAAAAGCACATCCATCCATCCATCCATCATTAACATACAGTACAGTAATCCAGAACAATATTTTTATGAAACGGTTGTGAAGAAAAATAATTATTTTTTGATTCTTTTAGCGAAACTGTGGAAGCAGGTCCAAACAAAACATTCAAATATGGCTGCACATCAATAGCATTTTCCAAATTCATAGGCTGGATCTTTCGAAGGACGCAACCTCAGGACTTGGTCTTCGAATGGTGGAGCCTCCGAAGTCCATGCAGCAAACAGAAATAAAGCCAAAAGTTTATAGTTTTCTGAATAAATTTGTCACAAAATGTGATGTGATCTTCATCTTAGGCAAGAGTATTGACAAATATTAACTAAAAATAATAACACAAATAAATTCTGATCTTTCATGTCTTTATTGAGAACAACCAAAAAACCTCATAGTGCTTATGGAAAAAGTATGTAAACCCTTGAGTTAATGACCTCAAAAAAGCTCATTGGTGTTAGATTTTAGCACCCTGAAGTCTGGTTAAGATAATACGTTTGGAGGAGTAGACTACAGCTACTTTGACCGGTAAAAAACCCTTAAACTTTTGGGGGTGGTTTCCCGGACAGGGTTTAGGTTAATCCAGGACTAGGCCTTATTAATATTAGGTCATTTAAGAAGCTTTTACAAACATACCTTACAAAAACACTACAGATGTGCATCTTAAGGCAAAACAATGTCAATGAAATATGTTAAGGGTTTTTTAAATTAAAGCAGCTCAAACATGCATTTTAGTCTGGGACTAGGATGAGCCACGCCCCGGGAAACCACCCCTTAGAGTTTGCCCTGCACAAGAGGAGCACGTTTATTAGGGATGCACCGATAGGATTTTTTAGGCCGATACCGATATCAATTTAAACAGACAACTTCTGGTCAATACCGATGCCGATACCGATATTAAACACTTGTATACAATACTATACAGTTGGTCTATTAGCTAGTTTATTTCTGCATCAAATTATTTTTAACTGAACATGGATTGGATCTAATTAACATTTAACTGACCAACATAATAAAAGAGGCACAAATTAAGCTAAAAAAATATAATAAGACAGCATGACAACCTTCAAAGGTGGTTTTTGCTATTCAGCATTTATTTTTTCAACAACATTAACAAATTTTTTACATATAATGGATTTCTTTATGCAGTTAATTAATAAACAATCGGTATCGGACTTTCTCTAGCTATTGCCGATATGCCGATGGTTTCAAATTCATCAAAAATCGGCCGATAAATATCGGCGGCCGATACATCGGTGCATCACTAACGTTTATGTGAGCCTCGCCAAAAAGAGCTTTTAGATGAGCTACAATAAAGATTTGTTTCTTTACATAAAGCTGGAAAGGGTTACAAAGTTATTTCAAACACATTAGAAATTCACACGTCTACAAATGGAGACGCTTTGGGACTGTTGCAACTCTACCAAGAAGTGGGCGCCCAGTCAAAATGACACTTAGAGCACAACAAAGAATCATCAATGAGGTAAAGAAACAACACAAAATGACAACCAAAGATTTAAAGGCATCATTGGAACTTGCTAACATCATGAGTAAATAAAATACATAAAACACTGAACAAGCAGGGTATCCACAGCAGGACCACACAAAAAAAGCCACTGCTTACTAAAAAAAAACATTGATGCACGCCTGAAGTTTGCAAAAGAGCACATTGACACTCCACAGCGGTATTGGTAAAATGTTTTGTAGACTGATGATGTGATGAAACAAAATTGAACTATTTGAAAAAAACACACAGCGCTACATCTGGCGTAGAAAGAGCATGGCATATCATCATGAAAACATCATCCCAACTGTAAAGTATGGTGGAGGAAACATCATGATTTGGGCCTGCTTTGCTGCATCAGGGCCTGGCCAGATTAAAATCATTCAGGGGAAGATGAATTCCCAAGTATATCAGACAATTCTTTAGGATAATGTGAGAATGTCTGTACGTCAGCTGAAACGGTGTAGAAGGTGGGTAATGCAACAGGACAACGACCCTAAACACCGCACTGCAGGTCTGATCCACAGCTACAGGAAGCACCTGGTTGAGGTTGTTGTTGCCAAAAGAGGGTCAACCAGTTATTCATTCTATGGGTTCACTTACTTTTTCCAATGCCATTTCGAATGTTGAATGAGCGTGTTCAATAAAGACATGAAAGATCTGAATTTTTGTTTAATTATTTTTAGCCATATTATGTTTCTCAATACCCTTGACTTAGATCAGATCACATTTTATGACAAATAAATTCATAAAACCATGAAATTACAAAAGGTTCACATACTTTACCTTGCCACTGTATTGCATATTAAAATGTATTTAATACAAAGAAAATGTATGCTTTTGTAATTTTATTTAAAAACACGAACGTTTACTATGTAAAAGTAAGAAATTGTGTTGATGTTTAATGTACTTAATGATGTTTAATGTACTTAATTATTAAATTGAAAACAAAAACTTGTATTGGTGAAATTAAGTGGAGTAAAAATGATTATATAATGCATAATAATGTATGTTTTTCAAAAAAAAAAAAAAAAAAACGTATACTTGATAAAAGTAGAAAGTAAAAAAATACTTAAATGTTTATTTTAAAATATCCAGGCTGTATATCCAGCCGTTACAGGTGCGCAATGAATCTCTGGAAAACCGAGGCAGTGAAGGATCCATTCGCTTTATCATTTTCAGCCCGGAGAAAGGAGGACGCATTTTGAGACTGCATTTTAAGCATCCTTCGAATTGGTAAGGCTTTACTAGCCTTTAGTCACGCTGCTGTGACACAATCGGTCTTGGAGAGTGCATCCTTTGGAGGTCCCAGCCTTCGAATTGGGACACAACTATTATCTCCAAATCTTAATGGTTTTCATGAGTCTTGTAACTTGTTGTCATATGTATCCCAGGTAGTTGTCGACTTTGGAGCGGATCGACTTGTTTACATTTCAATTTTATTAAAATAAGCTTAAATTATTATTTAATTATTTTCCTGAAGAAAGGAAGTCATCTGAGATCCCATGACGGTGAGAAAACATAAGGATAATTTTTCCCGTATATGAATTCTTTAGAGCCTCCGTGCATGACTTTAGGACTTCTGTGGTCCATTACTGTATTATTTGTTTTCTTGACTCTTTCATTAAGCAGCCAATGAAAAGTCTAAATCATTAGACACAATCTGTTTTCCTTTACTTTCACTTTCTGATAACAAAGTTTTTAGTACTGTGAGACTCAAGACTTAAAACATCACATTTAAAAAATCAATGGAAGAATGACATATCTCATCACAACTATGCTGAATCACTTCAAACATCGTGGCACAAAACTGCCACACACGAAATCTTAGTATCTGGTGACAGCCTCGTTCTCAATGGCTTACTGAAAATGTTACACTGCATTCCAATTCATACATTTGTGAGACAGATGACATCTCATCTGGCATGGATACATAACAAGCTTATTGTAATGCTGAAATGATTTCTTTTTTGTATAACATGAGTACCACAATGCTAGTGTAAATTTCTCTGCAGATAACAAATAATACATTTGGACATGAAGTACATGTCCCAACACCTCAACCATGCTTTCTATTGTGACAACACTGATGAAAACATATTATGGTGAGTGAGTAGTAAAAAAAAATATTTACTTAACCACATGTGAAAAGACTTCATGTGAGGAACAGATGGAATTTAAAATATAACTGATGTCAAATCTGCTGCTTCTAAAATAGCAAAATTAAAAAAAAAAAATGTCTCTGTCATTTTACATGACATCATCTGTCTCTTTAATTATATGCAATACAACAAAATCATATTCTTCAAAAAAAATATTTGGTTTTTCACTAAGTAATGAAAGTGGTAGAATGGCATGAGATTGACAGTTTTCATTTTTGGGGGTAAACTATGCTATTAACAGAATAAAAGGGTAAGGTGTGTCTAGAGTCAGTGGTGAGTCAGCCTACTGTTATAAATGTGATTTATGTATGTGATGTAATGATGTTGGTTATGTTAATGACATTACTTAAACATGCTAAACCATTCAAATCCTGCTTTGCCAAACCACGCATGCTACAGCTTAAACAGAGGTTAACATAAACATTACACTACCACACACACAATAATTATTAACAAGACCCTATAATAGCCTCATATCATTTAAAGCCTATAAACATTTTTTACTGATCAAATGTTCAGTAACAGACCAACCGCACCACAAAAAGGCACTTTTCCATTGCATAGTACCCCATATATGTTGGGGTGGGTCAGCTTACTTTTAGGGGCTTTTCCAGCGTAGTACCCGACTTTTTTTTAGTAGAGCTGATACTAAAACGTGATGTGAAAACACTGAAGATCACTGATTGGTCAGAGAGAATCGTCACTACCAGGGTCAATGCTAAATCCAAGATTAGCTTTACCTTCATGCTTACGCTGTCTTGAGCAAACCTGTTGTCATCTGTGCTTTGTTGTAAGTTCCCAAACTTCATTTTGGTGGTGAAAAACATCTACAGGCTGAGATTCAGGAACACCATACCAGTGTTTTCCTTGCAGTTTGTGGTGGCACATGCACACATCCGCATGTGGTGTGCAACTAGCGGAGAGGGTCAACTGTCATGTGAGACAGAGATGGTGACAAACAAGATGTGCAAACATCTATTTGTAGTGGTCAATTTTGATTTTGTGGCAGACTGACAAATAAATGAATGTATGGGAAACACTGCATTCCAACGATGCTCGCTCCCACAGCAGTAGGCAGCGCAAATATAACGAAACGTCTATAATCCCTCTCACTCTGAACTGGTACTAAACTCAATGGAAAAGCTAACCTAGCCAAAGTAAGGTGAGCTGACACGACCTGACCTGTGGGGTACTATGCAATGGAAAAGCGCCAAAAGTATATTGATAGAGATAACGTTTAAAGAAGTGCTTCCCAGTCCTGGTTCTCAAGCACCCCCTCCCAACAATTTTTAGATGTCTTCTTTTATAAAACACCTGATTCAACTTATCAGCCTCCTTCCAAAATAATAAACAAGTCTCCCCAACAAGCTGATGAGTTAAATTGTGTGTATTAAAGGAGGAGACATCTAAAACATTTTGGGAGAAGGACCACGACTGGGAAGCACTGTTTCAAAGCATAACACGAGGCTTGTAGCTCTGGCTTGGGTCTTTAGCAGGTGTGAACAAGGCACTGATGGCCCTCTGCAAAACTTCACATTCCCCACATCAATGTAGCACAGAATTGGACACATGCTCCATTTAACTCTTAAGAGAAAATCAGATCTTTGGTAAAACCTGCCATCCTGAAGACATGTCATGCAAATTGGCATCAGATAAAAACCACACCAGAAGAAAAACAAGCCATGATCTCAGCTCTGGCACACTGACAAAGAATTTAAGCTGCAGTAAAAGCTAATGGGTCTCAATGAAACCCAGCAACAAGCTCTGCCTTCATTGCCTCTCGGACCAAACCACAGCTGCAGTAGGGAAATCCATCTACATGTATTTGAGCCAAGCCCTTGCGCGATTTCAGCAAAACGGTGAGCGACACAGATCGGCTGTAACAGACCTTGGTCCTCAAAGCCATGTACCCCTGAGCAACACAAAGACCTATCTTTGCCTTTCAGTGTTGGTTAGATAATTCAAAACTATCTCTCCCACCAAAGTACCATGTTTGCTTTTCTGCAAGCTTGGATGTGGCAAATTCTTCAAAGTGGCGCCAGTGCATGGATCAGATTGAAGGTTTAAACCTCAGGTTGCGAAGACATTCATTCATATCCATGCTCCTAAAAACTCTTTTCCCATGGTCATGGGCCAACTTATTACAGATGTGTATGAAGTGTGCACCTGGATATGCTATGTTAAAACACATACTGTATATCAACAAGAATGAACTGATACTCTATACAGACCTACTGTAGAAAGAAAATCGTATTTCTTGGATTGAAGTCTGTTACTTTTTCAGCATAATCACCATAACGGCACACACAGAAATCCCATTGAGAGTTCTGCAGAAGATATTTGATAACATTATGACATTGGATTCCTCTTGCGCCCCCTGCAATCCAGAGGACCCTGATCATGGCCATTAGCACAGTCATTTTGGTGAAAGTCCTCTGGAGCAATGGATCAGTAATTGAAGTCATTTTTTTTACAGATACAATCCAGTTTTTGCCAAGCAAAGTGAATTCGAGAGCTCATGGAGACTAAAAATCTTTCTACCTCCACTAACCTACTGTGTTTTTTATGATGATGTGTTGTCATATTTGATCTTTCTTGTTTTTGTTTAAACAAAAATCAGATGACCACATAACAGGAAGGACAGATAATCTGAGATCTCAAGTCATCTGATAACAATTATTTTTCTACAGTTCAATAAAGCATTATGGCGTAAGTGCACTTAGATGCTGAAAGAGGTGTAGAATACATTTACATTTATTTATTAAGTAGACACTTTCATCCTAAGTGAGAAGTACAACATATGCTATTTTCCTAGGTGAAAGTAACATGAGAAGTGCTTTACATTAGATAGAGCCAAGTGATCAAATGGATATGTGCCTTTAGACATTACTTCAGTGCAACAAGAAACTCACAAAGGTTGTTTGGGTAGACTAGGGAAGTTCAATCCATCAATAGGAAACTGTGGAAGTGATTTGTGGGTTTCGGTCAGTTTAACAAAATGCCGCTAACTCACCTACCGGCTACCACATACTTCTCTTGGCAGTAATGGAAGTTCTGCATGTGGAGAAAAGGAGGTGGGCCAAGCACAGAACCCTGAGGTACCCCAGTGACTATTTGCTGGGACATGGTTGATACTTTTAACACAGAGGTAAAATTACAACCTGTTGAGTTCAGTTCTTGTTATGGCTAGTGTCTTGAAGGCTATATAGTAAGATCTTGTGGTTTAAAGGGACACTTCAAATTTTTTGAAAATATGCTAATTTTAAGCTTCCCTAGAGTTAAATATTTGATTTTTACCGTTTTGGAATCCATTCAGCTGATCTCTGGGTCTGGCGGGACCACTTTTAGCATAGCTTAGCATAATCCATTGAATCTGATTAGACCATTAGCGCTTAAAACCAAAGAGTTTGATAGTTTTTCTAATTAAAACTTGACTCTTTAAAAAAAATTTAAATTTGCGAATTTCTGGGAAGATATGGCTAGGAACTATACTCTCATTCTGGCGTAATAATTAAGGACTTGGCTTGACTATGACATGGCTGCAGGAGGTGCAATGATATTACGCAACGCCTGAAAATATTGCAAGCCATATTGCTTCAAATCTAGAAGTGTACAATATTAATTGTTGCAATATTATCGTAATTAAAAAGTAATTATTTTAGATTTCATTTAGTAAAATTTACAGCTTAAATTCTTTTGGATATTTTTAAAACAATTTAAATCATTTCACAGAATTCAGCATATTTTTCAAAAACAAAAATCCATTGGAAAAAAAAGTCTGCAGATTCGTCTGGCCCAGCTGATAGAGAAACTCGCTACAGTTAATGACAGCAATAAGCCATTATGTTAAGCTGTACTGTGTTTGACTGAAGTTTGCATTTGCTGACTTGTATTACAATGTCATATTTTGCTTCTTGTGTGCTGCATGATTTACGGTTTAGTAGAGAAGTGTTTTGTAATGTTTTTACCTGAATGCTTCAGTTCGAAATAAAAAAAACCTTTCCCTTTTGTTTCGATCTTTCATTTCTTTTTTTCTTATAATAACATCAGCATTAACCTATAAACATTATCGTCATATAATTGTTTTGCCATTATTGCACACCTCACACACACAATTCTATTTTGACAAGTGTTTTAAAGATCTGATGTAAAGGAATTTTTTTTGCAGATTATATTCAAAGATTTCAACAACGAAAAGGGTGAGCGGCCAAGCAAACACCAAGCTGAGATCTAAGCTATGTAATGCTCCAAGGCTTATTTGAAATAGAGACCTTCTCAAGGGCCACCGCTCAGCGCACAAGCAAGCGCATGCCAGAAACAATCTAAGATCAGAAGAATTCAATACACAAGCCTCAGCACATACACAAGACAAACAGACTGACATTTCCTCAAACATAAAAAGCACCCTCCCAAATACATCCACATTATTCTGCTTATTCATCACTGAGATTTCTTTTGAAATAAGTTGACTGTTCTGTAATTAATTTAAGGGGACAGCATGTGAACGAGTACTCACATTAATAACAAGCCCAGGAAAAACAGGATTAAGATTAGGCCCGGTGCATTACAATTACTGCACAAAACAGACTTCACAATAAGCTAATAACATTGAAAAATGATTCGATTAGCGAAAGGTAAATCTCTCAAGCTTATTTCATGACCTAAATACATTGTGTGGGAGACAGGGAAAAGTTTACACAATAAAATTAAATTCAGTATCATTCAATCACACAGTGACTCCCAACTATTTGCACAATTATGTCATACTTAAAAATGGAATATTATTATAATATAAGTGTCATCTTCAACAAACAGTACTAGATTTTTCTCCAAAAATACACTGCTATGCAAACATGAACCAAAGTTCTTTTTAGTCATAATAATGTGTATTAATAAAAATCATATTTCCCTCAGTCAGACTATGCTGTCAGAGACACACAAAGAGCATGTCAAACCTCTGAGCTATGACTGGGAAATCCAAAATCCAGTTCTGGCAGGACAAAAGAAGAAAATAATGCTCTTGCTGTTGGACTGACTGGCTCCAAAATCCAAGAATCCAAAATGAGTCTTGTGTGGGAAAACTAAGGTGTAGAAATATTATTGTGTAAGCAGAATTGAGCGTTGAGGCAGACAAATAGGCTAATCTTAACTCCCTAAAGTATGCACCATACATCCAGTTGACAAGTTAAGAGCAAATGCGGTGACTTAAGCAAGAGAGATGACATTGCTCTACCATCTAACAAGAGATTCAGATAAGTGTACGGCCACAGCCTTATTCAGTGAAGAAAAAGACATGCTGATCCACACTTTAATTTTTTAAAGGCTTAAATTTATATGTTGAGTAGAGATGGTCCAGCTGGTGGATCAACAAAACATGTGGGGCAACCAGTATAGTGGTTTTTTGGAGAGCTGGATCAGCTGGATAATTCTGCCAAAAATGAAAATTATCCCATTATTTACTCACCCTCAAGCCATCCTTAATGTTATTTTAGTTTGTAACATTTTAAATATTGCATTTTTTTACAAAATCTCATAGATTGCACTCAGAATGCCTTTGTTATCACTCCTGGAGTCATGTAGATTATACTTCTGTGAATGATGGATGGACTTTTTTGGCCTTCAAATCAAAAGAAACATCTATTACCATTATATAACTTGGAACAACCAGGATATTTTCTTATATAACTCCAAATGTGTTAGTCTGAATAAAGATATTCATGTACACTGAGGATGGCTTGAGGGTAAGTAAATCATAGGGTAATTTTCATTTTTGGCTAACTATCCCTTTAAGACACCTGGTGTGGACACCAGACTCCCATGGTGGGAACCAGCATCTTAAAAACATATGCTGGTGACCAGTAGTCTTTTCAACAGAAAAGGAAATGTTTGTTTGTGATATGCATTCCACTGTTAGCCAGGTCTGTAATGTTAGGCGAAGACAACAAGCAACTCATCTTATTTACAAACCCGTATGCAAGGTGCCGGGTCCTATAAAATGATTCTTATAAATCATAGTCTTATATTTTTGTTTGCATGCAGTAAGAAATGCAAGATCTGATTATTTTTAATGATTTATTTAACAAATTAATAGTGCCAAAAAAGTGCCCAGGTTTGTTTGCAGAGACTGTAGTAAAGACATTCCACATTGAAGTATTACCCTCAGTCAGCACTCTCCTCATGAACAAGCCTGCTGAGAGGAAACTGAGTCCACCACAATCAACCATTTGAATGCTCTCAGATGCGGACGCAGATGTCAGAATACAACACAGAGGTTCTCATTTATTCGATTTGCATATGTGTGTAGGTTTGTTTTAGTCTGTGGGTAAACCGGTTTCCAAATAGCTACCATACTGGTAACTTCAAAATGATTAGTTAACATTACCTTTCTGTTACAGTATACCCTGATTTGAATTAGGCACTTCTGTCTATGAAGAATATAAGATCAATATATAATTGTAACATTAATGACTTCCATAGTAGGAAAAAATACCGCAGCGCGGTTACATGAAGGTCTGGGCGGCACAAGCAACAGATCGACTAAGCAATACGATAGGCATGGTGAGAGGGGTGTGTGTCATCGCGTCCAAATAGAAGCCCCAAACTTAACATTATGATGGACTCTGGTGTTAAAGCTGTGGTCGGTAAGATATTTTTGATCATATTCACTGAAACCGACACTATGCTCTCATAGAACAACATAAATTAGACTGTTTAAGAAAAAAACCTGCGCTTCTACCTCCACCTAGAGCCTGTTATTTGGTTTGCAAAAATCCACCGCTCCCGGTCAATCTGGTCCAATCAGCGCAGGCCGGTTCATCTGGTCCAATCAGCGCAGGGCTGTGTTAAATCTGCCTGTCAATCACAGTACCTGCACGCGCCACAGATCCCCATCCCCCTCACGCGCGTTACAATATCACATGCATCCGCCTGAAGTTCACAGGTGTGTTGGATTGAATGCAGCGATATGGCGGAGAAACATTTACTAACAAACTTCCGATTCCTGAGTTAACAACCAGAGCTAAGAGAACAACCAATGAAAAGAAGTAAACAAAGATAGAAAGCGACCGTGACCGTAATAAAACTAGGATCAATATCGGACCGGCATTTGAAAGGTGGAAGAATCTATGAGATTTTAAAGGGTTTAAGCTGGATGCAGAGCTTGCCACATTTCTTCTCAACAGGTAACTGTGCTTTATCAACCATTGATTGTATTTCTGAGTGTTATGTAAGTTATCTTAGTATGCTTGCTAAGTATGCGTTCACAAAAATACTGGTGCACACGCACTGACGAGCTGGTAGGGAGGTTGCTCGGTGGTAGTGTGGGAGGACAATGGTCTTAATAAATGAGGAAATAAAATGTATATTTATACAATTATATTTGACTTTTGAATTATTATTTTAAATATGTGACCTGAAATCTTTTTTTTTTTTTTTTGGTGGGGACAGTGAAAATTTTGGCAGGGCAAGTGAAAACCTGAACCACTGACCGGGCCTGTATAAAAAATTATTTACGTTGAGCCCTGCCTAATGACGAAAGTGTGCTCTGGCACGGATCAATAAAAGTACAGTGTAACCTCATTCACACAGCAATTTGGTCCCAGAATATACTAGTCGAATTGGCAGAACGGCTTCTGTATGAACGCAAACACGTCACATAAATGTTCTGGGATCGCTCCCGGAAAGAGGACCTAGTAACATTCCCATAACATTCCCGGAAAGCCCTCTGTGTAAACAAGACGCCAAAAAAATGCCGTAATGGGGCATGGCGTAGTGAGGACGCACGTGTCAATTGCAACAATGAAGTTATGGTATGAAGCGGATATCATGGAGCTCATCACTATCCACTTTGAAGCTATGATCATTTAGCCAGATTAAGGCAAACATGCCAAATGTGAGTGCGTCCGCAGATGACAGCTGGACCGTGCATCACTTCTGATACAGTACTCACTAAAGTGGCAAGTGAACAACCCACAAGGTGCGCTGCTTCTGATATTAAAGTTCCAAGGTGCCGTGCCATCACAATTTGTCCTCTATTAAAATCTGATAAATCGTTAGGTTTTTCTATACTGACAACAAACATTCCACAGACCAAAAGCTGGTTGTTGGGTGGTGTAAATATTGCTCTATAAACTGTACCTGTGCCATCGTTTGGTTGCCAGGTGCAATAAGATGGGGATAGTAATAATCGAATGGCTCATCGGTGTATGTTGGTGGGTTCCGGTATAGATTACACTTTCTTTTTTTAGGTAGGATCATTAATGCCATCTTTCCGTTAAAAGATGAAGTGGCTGAGATGTAATCAATATAAGAAGAACATTGCTATAAAAACAAAAATAACGATCACTTATAGTTGCTGCACTGCAATACAAACAGTAGCTTTGTAAAGAGATCACAGCTGTGCTTTATTTATTAAATAAACCATGGCTCTTAACCAATCTGGAACTAACCATTGTACAACAAACTTTATTACAAAAGTACACTTGTTCCTGTAGCTCAGTTGGGAGAGCAGTGCAAAATTAAATTGGTTCAATTAGGGAAAAATAGAAATACTGATCAAATGTACGGTTTTAATGCACTGAAAAGTTGCTTTGGATAAAAGCAAATGCAAATGCCAAATGCATTAATGTAATTTTAAATTTAAACTACAAGAAACAAACTAGATGCCCGTATCCAGCTTACATCATCATTTAAAAGCAACCAGTATCCGATAATATACGATCTGTCCACGTACATTGCGAATGCAATTCCGATTTATATCTGAATATAGGCCTGAAACCGATCTGAGAATATTTGGAATCTATGCACATTTTTCCTGCTTACACGTTCATGGGTCATATCCGATCTGTAGCCTACCACATGTGGGAAAAAGCACATTGTAGAAAGCACAACAAAATTGTTTTGTTTGGGACAGGAACTGCTGTCAAACAACTCATAAATGACTCTTTGCTATAAACTAAGCTAGGATTCACAAAACCTGTTCCAATTGGCTTCTCAAATTTATTTTCCCTTATGGGACTAAAGGAATTTTGGGATATGTTCATCTCCAAATCTTGACAATGATTTCTGAAAAAGCATGGGAAATTGTTTTCAATCCACTGCAAAAATAATAATAATAATGCAAGTTTTTGTATTAATCTTCAAAATATGGCATGCAGCATGAAAACAGCTACCCTTCTGAAAATATTACTAATGCCTTAAGATTCTGAATTGCAGTAACCTATTTTGTGCATGGAATATTATGTGAAAGTTAACTTTTAGTTCATTCATAATTTTAATCCTGTGTTAAGGGAGTTTTAGCAACCAGTTAAAGCCAAGAGAGGACACGAGTATCCCTCTGTATGTGAGGTGCTGCTGGGAAGCTTATGTGACTCAGAGATAAGTAGATTTATATTCTCTGTTTACACAGCGCTTCTTCAGAAATAGAGCACTTCCATTCACAAAGCAGTGCATGCAGGATCCCTTTGATGTGCTTGGATGAGACCACTATACCCTACATGAAGGCTACATGAAGATAATAACCATCAATTATATTGTAAAAAAAAACTATGATGTCAGTTCAGTTTAAATAGCTCATTTAAAGCAATGTCCTGTAAATGAGTTTTAGTCTATATTTCTCTTGCATTTGTTTCTCTGCCATTAAAGATCTAAAGAATAAAGGAACAGTAGTGCATGTTACATATTACTGACAGAGATTAACCCAGATTTATTTGTCAAGGGAAGTCGTAAGATAAATACCCAGGTGGGAGGGCATGCTTAGAGACTCTAAGGTGCTTGTCAAAGAAAGAAAGAAAAGAGCAAATGAAAAGAATAAAGAAATTCAAATCTTAAATATCAGAATTCGAACAGTCTGATATCTAGTATTCAGAAAGAAAGCGTTGAAACTCGATATACAGCAAAATGTTAAAATACTGGTAACTAATATTGCTTTTTTGAATACAAATAATACTAATATGCAGGAAGTTGCATATATCTCTCAGGCTCATAAAACATTTAGCCCACTTCACTGGAAAAAAAATCGTTTTAAATGTAATAATAAATATAGGCTACCTGAAGCGTTCACTTCAATCCCATCATCGTCCTCATTCTAGCAGTCAGCTGGTGCGCGCTCCCGTCAGTTCAATAATCACCAGCTCCCTGCGACTTTACTGTGTGCTCGTATACACGTTTCTAACGCCTCTTTCATGTGATCTCTTCAGCGCTCGATTAAATTCCATGGTTGCTGTTTTCCACGGGACAGCCTGAAATACGGAAAGAGTTTCCACGGCGCTGAGATATTTAGATGAAGTTATGAGTGGTTTTGGCGCTCACGTTATCCAGCGCGATATAACGAAACCGTTGCGAATGAGATTGTTGTTATCGTCCCGCCCCTTCTGCAAACTCCCAGCCGAAGACGCTCAGCCTGTACACATTCAGACAAACTGTTTTGACACATGAGGTAATACCACGGTGTCTATCTCAAAATCTGGAGAGCAGCCTATTTAAGGATTTAAACACGCATATGCCCAAATCTGCTGCACGCTGTTATGAAGCACACGCAGAGGGTTTGTAGGTTTTGAGACTCCGCCACAGTTTTTTCAGTTCAACAAAAAGACCCTGACAGCTGTTTAACTTAATAAATGATACCTTTACATTTAGTATCGGGATGCTCCGTTATAACTTAAAATGTGACGTCATCAATTTCTGAGTTATAATGTATAAATGATTATAAATAAAGCTCAACATCACATGACATGATAGGTATAAAGTCGACAGGGAGCTATTAAGAGCTTGTCCCAGGACAAAGTTCAATCTACATTGCCATCTATCTCTAAAAAAATGTACTGCAGACTAAGATACATCTTTCACTGAAACGGAATAATAAAAGCAGCATTTTAGTTGCTTGTTTGTTTGTTTGTTTTTACTTCAGACATAAAGTAAAAATGAAAACCTCTCTATGGATCAAATTTATAAACTACAATGAATGAACTATTCTGGATCGGTGATACTGTAAATGTGATTGAACAGTGTCAGTCATACTGAAGGGCAGATGTTTGAAGGAGGCATTTTTTATTCAGCTTTAAGCTAATTGGTGATTAAACCACTACTTTAAATTCCTTCACACACAGTTTAGCAGCTAGACTTGGAAAATCTTCCCTCCTGGAAAGATCATAAAATTCCAAACTACATTCCAACTAAACAGATGGAAAGAATGCTTCATTATAATTCCTTGCTTCACTGCAAAAAAATGACTTTCTTATTTAGTATTTATTTAAAACAAGCATAAATTTGCCAATGGGGTAAGAAAAAAAATGGAAATATGTTTACTTTTAACTCTTAATTCAAGAAAAATGTAAGAAAAAAATTTAAGCACAATTTTTCTTACATTTTATGTTTTTGTCTAAAAACTAGATTTATTTTCGTAGGTATCTTTGATTAAAAAGAAAATGCATATTGATTTAAGAGTTTTTTTGACATTTGAACTGAATACAAACCAAAAATATTAAGCAAGGTAATGACAAAATTCAAACAAACAGGTACATTTTGAATAAAAAAAGGTTAATCTCATCTTGTGTCAGAGGATGTCCAGTTTGCACCCGAGTTTGCACTTATTGGGTGACTCCTCCAAAAGCCTGTTTCCGGGACATCCATCACAGGCAGCGGCCTGGATACACATTCTTTACATAGCTCCGAGGGATTTTTGGGAAAATGTCCCAAAGACAGTTACATCATTCACAGCACTCTAGAACCACATTCATTGAAATAGACATGCATACACCACCATGCTGACCATATTCTGACCATACTTATGTTCATACTTTACTTTAGTTGCTTAATTAAAACTTATGCAAAAAGAAGTGTGGTATCTGTTTGGTCACTAGTGCCAAATTTATAAAAAAATAATAAAATAATGGTTTGTGTTATCATTTCCTTCCAAGATAGAAAGAGAATTTTTAATTGCAATAATGAAATACATCTACCAGGAATTTTTTACATAGTAAAGCTGCATTTAATGTTGCTATTTTCATGTTGATAATTGTTTGTGATATGCACATTTTGAATGACAAACTAATCTGGAAAATTTTGTACTACTGCCCTCTAGCGGTTAATGCCGTAGTAGCAATAGTAGTAACAAAGTCAGTCAATGAAATAGAGATGTAGCTCACTGGTTCTCAAACTGGGGGCCGCAAGATGGTGTCTATCATGAATTCTGTGTATTTAAACCTAATTACAACTGTATAAATTAATGTTTTGTTTAATTAAAATGTTAGTTTAGAGGTATTTTTGTCATAAATTTTATTTGGGATGGCCCAAAAAAATGCACCGTACACAAGGGGGGCTGCACGCTGAAAAAGTTTGAGAACCACTGATGTAGCTAACCAGAAAGGCTTTTGAAATCAATGGAAAAAAAGAACTTGAAGTCCTGTGACCTTAAATAAAACATGCAAATAGAAATTCTCTAAAAATTACCATGTCACTTTTTTCACAAAAACATCACAATGGGCATTATTTAAAAATAATAGTCTAGATCTGTGAATCTCATGATCATCTAGACATGGTGGAATGTAATTTGTGGGGTACTAGTCTTACTACCAGACAGTATAACCTGATTATCCAGATTGCAGAGAAATAATCCTCTGCCCCATCTGTGACTACAGAAATCTGTGGGTGCCATTAGATTCAGTGTTGTGTACATTCTATGCAACACCATGTCTTAAAAGCATAAAACTTTTCAATGAATATTCATTGTTCATTTAGATATTAAGACTATGCAAACAGTAAAAGCATTAATTTGATATATCTCCTGACATTCTGTGAGTTTAAATAATACACATTTTTTTTAATAATGAACAGTCACTTGATTCAGCCAAATGATTAAATTCTTATCCTTGGCATTTAAAATCGCTTCACCGCGAATTTGATTCACTCTCATAACCTTGAAATCACAAAAGAAAACAAAATATTTCTGCTCATGAGCTATTTTCAATCATTGAGTCTTGTATGTTTTGACAAGACCGCATTCCCTAATTCAAGGCGCTTCTATCCATTAAAGTGGGAACATCACACCAGTAGTGTTTAAGAATAAAGAGCCGAAGTCTTCTTTCACTCGTGAGAAAAAGTGCAAACTCAGACATAGTTAATACAAGGAAAGATGGCAGACTTTCGTTCATTCATCAAGTGGCAAGTTAACCAACCGCAGAAAGCTGGCTCGCAAAGGGCTCTGAGACAGACGAGCAAATCAGTTCAAAGCAAACTAGGAAAAAAGATTAAAATCCGAACATAAAGTGCAAACTCACAGGAGGCTTTGAACTTCGTCAGAAAGTAGACAGACTTTGCATTATACAGTGTGCATTACGAGAATCTCTCATATTTTTCAATTTCGAATGCTTCATTGTGGTTTTAAGTAGACAGATGGATGGTAAAATATGCTTAATCACTTTGACACAGACTGTGAAAACAGTGGTAGCATAAAATGTATAGTTTATATTTCTTTAGTCTTGCCTTTTCACCTTTCTTTGTTTATATCTCAGGTGACGTGTTTCTGTATCAACAGTATTTTGTATGTCAGCTGTAAAAGTTTACCTTTAAGTGGAACCAATATGTCATCTACCTCCACATTCTTAAAAGGGACATATCATGAAAATCTGACTTTTTCCATGTTTAAATGCTATAATTGGTTCCCCATTGCTTCTATCAACCTATAAAATGTGAAAAAGATCAACCCAGTAACTTAGTTTGGTAAACCATTCTCTGCAAGCATGTGAAAAATAAGTAACTGAAATTCGCCTCCCCTGTGATGTCAGAAGGGATAATACCGCCCCATAATCTGCACTATCCAACCACGGCACTGCCATTTAGTGCACAGCCACACCCACACACCCACACACACCCACACCCACACACACACACAGACACACACACACACACACACACACACACACACACACACACACACACACACACAAATTATCAGATTAATCGATTAATCGATCGATTAAGTGCTAGATTAATCAATAAAAAAAAAAAAGAATCGATAGCTGCAGCCCTAGTGCAGATATCAGCTCATTTGCATTTAAAAGGACACACCCAAAACACCTACAAAGTGGCAATGTTAACATGCTATAATAAATTATCTATATGGTATTTTGAGCTAAAACTTCACATATGTACATGGGGACACCAAATATTTATTTCACATCTTTAAAAAGCCTTGTGAAATGTCCTCTTTAAAAAAAAAAGGTGCTTCACGATGCCTTAGACTAGAGGAACCATTTTTGGCTGTATGGTTCCATAAAGAACCAAAAATCTGAAGAACCTTTCTGTTTAAAAAAAGGTTCTTTGTGATGAAGAACGGTTCTTTAGATTATGAAAAGGTAAGAAAGAAATGGTTCTTTTATGGCATCTTACGTGAACAACCTCTATAGTTAAGAGTGTATGTTTAAATGAGTATTATATGTTGAGGGTTTTTTAAGTAATAAAAATATAAACTGTTTCTAGTAAGAGAAGGCAATTATAACCTATTAAGTATCAAAGTCTTCATTTTTAAAGTAAAGTCATTCTTAATCTTGTCTTAGATACTTTCTCATTGACCGCGTGGTGAGCACTTTGCATTGGCTGTTTGGAGCTGTGCCACTGAGCTATTTTCCATGCTCCCCACAGACAGATGCTAGGCCAGGCTGTTAAAAAAATACAGTGGGACCAAAATTACTTGAAGATGCATTACGCTGGGGAGGTTTCTTGTGGTGAGCTTCGTTCGGGCCCAGAGGTTTTGCACCGAAATCATTAAAACATGAAAAGCACTTGATGAAAAATAAAGTTTCCATCGTGTGTCTTTCTTTTTGTTTGAAGGCTTCAGTCCATTGCTTTTTGAAAAGAGTCCAACCCTCATCTCTCCAGCTCTCAGCACACTCACAGCAGATACAAACTGTGTCTTCCTTTAATACAGAGAGGCCTTCTTTCCAGAGAGAGAAATCAAGACAACAGTAAAAAGTACTTTGGGGTTTGTACCTTTTGCATATCGTTAACCTGTACTAATACACATTTACACACCAAAGGAAATGTAAAAATGTGAATTGGCCATAGGTGCCCTTTAAGAAGCTTGATGAAGACAAGCAAACCAAGATACCAAAACACAACATATGCTGGTGACTATGCATGCTGTTTTTTTGCCACCTGAAATATTTTATGAAGTAAGTGCTTTTGCTTTGAAATTCTTCTTGAATGTTCCTTTGTTAAAAGATGCTGCGACAGCATTTCCAAAAATCAATGGGCCTGTTTTAAACGGATACTAATCTCACCCATTTGCTCTCCAACTTTAAGCTTTAAACTCTCATTCGGCTGTGTTAGCAGGGATCGAGTTAAGCTTAAAAGACCCTGAGTGGATATTTGCAAAAAGTGGGACTTGAGTAAGTAATCCCATCCACGGCAACTTCAGCAGAACATTTCCTTCCTGACAGTTCTTCATCCGTAAACAGCTGTTAAGTTACACTGAGCCCAAATTATAACGGACAGATACGACTGTTAAGCGGTTCACACAAAGGTTTCGCAGCTTATATAAAGAAATGGACTGAGCTCTTATATCATAGATATGTTCCTGCAGATATGTGCTTATCTTTAGCTTAAGAAAATGATATGTCTGTAAAGACAACATGAGTTTCTGGTTAAAACCACGTGCCACTCCCAGGAACCTCCTCCCCTTCTGTATCCTGCCATCTATTCATACTGGAGACAGTTGTCCCAAAGCAGATTCTGTGTGAATGCTGTGAAACTTCCTATCATTTATCAGTTACACAATACAACACCTAATTATAGATCTCAAGTTACAGGGATGGATTAAACTTCTACAAACCACAACATTTTGAGTAGACTTTGTACTGGGTATATGAAGAGCACAGATGCAAAACCCTCTAATTTACATGTTTTCTAAATGAGCATTTTCTATCAGACCCTTAATGGATTTTGCCAACAAACCATTATTGCTGAATGGCTTAAAGGCCAGGATTAGGTAGATATGAAGCAAAAGTATCTGATGAACCTATAATATGTGGCAAAACATTTGATTATTATCATTATCTGATTTTTGACAGAGGTGTTGTTTAGCAGTTTTTGCATTTGAGCTCCTCATATATAAGAAATAAGGTACGAAAGGCTGTGCTATATCATGGAATAAGTCATGGCTGAAGTGCAATGAAAAAAAGCACTAACTTTAAATACCTTGTATTAAATGGTTCCCACACTATAGAACATTATTTTGTGTATTTGCTATAATACAATGTGTTTGCGTGGTTTATGGTTAAAAAACACATTATTTTCAACCGTACATCTTTGTAGATTTCACTCTCTTCCTGAAACGCACAAATTGGAAAGCTCTGTGTCCCTGATTGGCCAGCTAATCTGTACGTTGTGATTGGCCTGAATACCTCTCACGTCAGCAGGAAATGTGACGCTCCTTACCATGTTTGAAAGATGCAATGCAATGATAACAGGAGGTTACAGGCTGTGAGTCCAAGCAGGAGGAATTATGATAATGTCGGTTTTGTCTACATCACCAATCCCAGGAAGTAAACTGTTGCCTACAATCCAGGTGTTTGTTGTAGTCCAAGAAAAGAGATTTACATTTGAGACGATAACTCATGTCATCGTTTACTTTGGGGTGTGTCAAATTAACCAACCAGAAATATACAAAAGTAAAATGCAACATACACAGAATTGCAGAAAAATATTAATATTTGTAATACTAAAACAGTGACAAGGACATTTTCTCTGCAAAATACACACTAGCTATGTTTACATGCACAAAATTTTGCAATCGGGCAATCTGATTGCAGGTTGCGATAATACAATTTACCCTAAACATTGCAATATGATTAAAGGTCACGTTCTTTAACGTTAATTACTTTGTCATTTTGGTCAAGAAGTGTCTGCTAAATGCAATGTAATTTACAATACACTAAACGCATGTGAAGAAACTTAAGTTACCTTTGCCAGTACAACGCTGTTTGTGAGCTTGTTCCTGTAAGGCCCCTTTCTTTTGCCTCATCTTTTTGCATTGCTTTATTCCTTTTCTTTATCGTATTTGTAGATCGTCTCTGTCTGGCCGAAATAATAAATTAAAGAGCTCTGGAAGTCGCGCCTCTGTGAAGTTACCCCTGGCAATGGATAGCGTCTCCTACCGTCATGGCCGACCGGCCAAGAACCTGCCCAAATCGGCACGTGAATCCTCACTCTCAATATATTTTCTTTAACAGAAGTCCCCTTTTAAAGCCTACAGCGAACGAACGGTTTGGACTTCAGCCCTTTAATTCCCGGTTGAATGACATCAATAAGAGAGTTTTTGACTAAACTCCGCCACAGAAATATGTCAGTCGCCAGCTTTGGTTTAAACGGCTCTGCTAAGCTAAGCTAAGCTGCTGTAAATCACAAAACAGTAAACAAACTACACAATCAGAACTTGTTACATATTTCTGAAGGAGGGACTTCATAAAAGAAGATAGACATCAGACCGTTTTTAGGACAGTGAAAACAGCGTTATACAGATAAGTAAATTGGGTGAAAAATACAGCGTTTTTTGCACACAAAAAAACACGTTATTTTGCGCACTTAAAGCACAATCAAAGCTTCAAAAACACAGAAAGAACGTGACCTTAAAAATGTTCGTTTACATGTACATTCTATATAATCCGAACCAAACGTCTGCACAAACGCGCAGCCCGGTTGCCAGATTTGCATATTAACCCCACCCCACTGGACAGTTAAAACTAGCCTAAAAGCATCCTAAAGACTATTTAGAATCCAAATACCAATAACTTATCAACAAAATCCTTCATTTAACCTGCAGAAAAAAATTAACTTGCGGAAACAATTTAAAAGATGCCCAAATCTGAAAGCAGAGGACTTGGCAACGCAGCGCACAGGGCACAACACGCTTTAACTCTGGATAAATGTACAAAGTCAAAGTTGAGTTGGACAAAATTTTTAGATAAAGGCAAAGAAAACACATTTGCCTTGCTGTTGCATGTTTCTGTGAACTTAAGCACAATTGTTCTGCACATGTGCATAAGGTTTTTTTGCATCCGACTAAGAAAATACTACAATTCACGCATTTACACGCATACGTTTCTGATGATCAGATCACAGATCGGATTACACAACCAATTTTAATACGATCAAAATTTGCATCCGATCAACCCCAATCGCATGTGTTTACGTAAAAGCTTTTCAATCTGATTAAGCCATCAATACGATTACAGACAGATAATTTGTTTGCATGCAAACGTGTTTACTTTTATTTAACAAGGGTTTTAAATGTTTCCTTTTAAATATTCAGCCCATATATCCAGCCGTTACAGGCATGCAATTAATCTTTGGGATTATAAAGGATCTATTCATTTGAAAAAAGGACGAATTTTAAATAGCTTTCGAATTGGGACAGCCATCTTCAGTCACGCTGCTGTAATGCAGTCGGTCTTGGAATAAAGTTTTCTGAGATCGAAGCCTTCGAATTGAGACAAACTGCTGTGATTTACATACTCTAGGTGTGAAATATGTAAATTATATGTAAAATTGCTTTAAATGATTTTTGTGAAATGGTTCTTTGTAAATATCTCTGTAATAAGGTGACCAGATTTTTTTAATTTTCTAGTTCAATGGTCAAAATAAATTGAAATCTTTTTACATTGCATTACAATCTTAGTACATTGACTATGATATAAAAATGATATGTTTTTATTGTTATGGGTTTGTGGAGAACAAAAACGCCAAAAAAAAAAAAACGTGACATCTGGGACATCTGATCACCCTACAGTTACCTAACTTATTAAATGTCCTCAAATATGATACCTGTTCAGGGTTTCCCGCAGAAAATGTGTTAGTAAAGGTGGTAGGGTTGGGCGGGCCGGGGGCGTGGCAATCAAAGGGGCGGGGCGAACGTGTCATGATGAAAATATTTTTATTTAAAACACTCAAATTAAACTCAATTTTGAAGAAACTATGACAGAAAATGAACACATACTAGATTATTAATTAATTAAATGTTTTATCAACAGGCTAGTTGTCCTCCAGACAGTGACGGACCATGTCTTTCTCTCATTTCGGCTATGTGGCGCGTGCCCGCTCGCGGTGTGAAGCGCGTCCATGCTATTCTCCGAGATGCACTTGACAGCCTTTTGTGCAGCAATTTTTTTTTGGGACGACCTAGTTAAGGTGGTAGGGTATCCCAGCTTAGGTGGGCCGCCCGAACTGAAAAGTGATGCGGGAAACCCTGCTGTTGTAATGCGAGCAGCAATCAAATTTGATTAACGTATTTAAGGACTCTAATGGTTTTATAAACATACACTTAAAGAAAAGTTAGAGTACACTTAAAAATGGTTAAAAAAAAATATCATTGGCAAGACATGAAAGAAAAGTACTCATAATATGGCACGTTTAGCAATAAAAGCATGGCATTTCAGCATGGCAGTGCTGAACGTGTAAAAATTGAACTTCGCAGTGTAGGTCCATGCTTTGTTTAAGTTAGACACAAACATTTGGCAGTCTCAGGCGAGTGACAGCTGAGAGTGACAGTCCAGATGGAGGCCAAACACAGAGACGCAAGGTTTCCTGCCACACTAACACAAACAGCCATCTCCCAGAGCTGTCGATGTACAGTAGGGAAGCAAACTCACTGGCCCTAGTCCAAGTCCCAAGCTCTAGGGTAAACTAGTCAGCCATGGGACGCACGCTGAGATGCTGTACATAGACATGGGGGAACACTAGCTGTGAAGCAGCTTTAACAAACAGATGCACACAGGAGATCCTGTTCTCTCTGGCCAGCTGTGACTCGACCTGATACCCAAACAAACAGCTGCCACCCAGTCAGATGAAGAGCAAAACATAACCAAAGGATTTCATGTACTTTCAATACAGTCATTAATGTAAAAACAACATTTGAATATGATTATGCAAATGAGTCTAACTTTATTAAAAGGTTAAACCATAGGAAATTAGAAACAGCTAGAATCCTTTACTATACAAATGTCTGTCATTTAACTTGTGGTGTACTTAAACTCATAGTTTGTATTAGTGATGCACCGATGTTATCGGCCGCCGATATTTATCGGCCGTTTTTTGATGAATTTGAAACCATCTGCATATCGGCAATAGCAAGAGAAAGGCCGATACCGATTGTTTATTAATTAACTGCATAAAGAAATCCATTATATGTATTAAAAAAAAATGAGTTAATGTTGTTAATAAAATAAATGCTGAATAGCAAAAACCACCTTTTAAAGGTTGTCATGCTGTCTTATTATATTTTTTTTAGCTTAATTCGTGCCTCTCTTATTATGTTGGTCAGTTGAATGTTAATTAGATCCAATCCATGTTCAGTAAAAATTATTTGATGCAGAAATAAACTAGCTAATAGACCAACTGTATGGTATTGTATACAAGTGTTTAATACCGGTAAAATACCAGCGTTAAAAATATCGCTATCGGCATCGCTATCGGCCAGAAGTTGTCTGTTTAAATCGGTATCGGCCCAAAAAAATCCTATCGGTGCATCCCTAGTTTGTATTCACTATTTTTAAGATGTCTACTTCCCCCGCATTTTTCTTGGCTTTGTATTCTGCCTTCTAAACTTTCAAACAAAAAATACACCCTTTCCCCTAACTGTGACATCACTGACATCATTGGTAAATGTGTTTTTCCCCTTACATCCACCTTCAATATTTAATTTACTGTCATAGCTTTTTAAATGACATCACATGACAAACAGCCAAACCCAGATAAAATCTGATTTTAGTAAAAAAATCAACTGCAGAATGGATTTTCAAAATACTGTGATCATAAAAAATGTTAAATGGTCCAGCGAGTACTACACTTATTGAAAGTTGGTGGTATCATAGTCTCAAACTATCCAAAAATAATGAAATAAATGAACATACAGGGTGGGGTGAGAGATGGACTATAATTCTGCAGGCAGGCAGTGATTTCTCATAGGCCTGAATAAACAACAGTGAATGTGAATAAATCCAGATGTCCTACCTGGCTCCGGTGACATCAACTCCAACCATCAGCTGACCGTTCAGTGACAGCAGTTCATCTCGCAGTTTAATATCTCCACATCGGGCTGCTGGGCTGTTCTTTTTCACTTCGGTCACCCAAATACACCCAACATCCAAAACAGGACCCTTATCGCTCTTCCTGCGCCTCCTCCGGATCCCTTTTTTCTTTCCCTCGGGGTCTCCAAATATCGGAATATTTCCAAAGCTGAGCCCAAACTCAGATCCATCTCCGTCACCCTTGTGCAGACAGATCGCCTTTACCTCAAAATCAATTTCTTCTCTGAACGGGCCACCACTTATCAGCGGGCCTTCGACCTCGGCAAAGTTTAGCTGGATGTATTCCACGAGCTTGTTGATGGCAGCCTGGCACAGAGACCCATTCTGTGTGCTCTTTTGACACTCCTCCGTTTCGTTACGATCTTTCTCTTGCCAGTTCTCCAGCAGGGGGAGATGGCTCAAGGCGTTTTCTTGGGTGATAGGCATCCTAGCTCCTGATGATGGGCCTGCCCGGGCCTCCCCTGCATGTTGAGTCAAGGTTTTCTCCAAAGAAAACCAGCGGTAGATGCCATCAGACACATTAAAATGGGTTTACATTCATCTCTATATGACAGGGCTTGTTACAGACATTACATCCAGAGCGCTGTCATCCATCAGCGGGACACTTCGACCACGGAGGTCCATGATGTCATTCGTAGTAACAAAAGAAAACGGGAGGCTGAGGGAGTAGGGCACACTTATTCTTTGACTGGTAACAAGAGAATGTGTGCCATTAGCTGCTCCTCCTGGTGTGTGCCAAATCTGATTTCCAATACAGTTGAAATAAAGTGGAAAATAGTGAATCGTTGGGAGTTGAGTTCAGTCCTGACTCACCGGCGCCACAGACGTTCACCTAATCAAAAAGAAAATAAATAAAAATGCTGTTATAAAATAAGTCAGCATGAACTTTCTTTACGTGCACCGCGTTAAAGCCGTGCAACCGTGCCTCATTTAGTTTTCAACCGCAGTAACAACAGGAAAAGAAATTGGCATAACTAATGCAACAAAGAAAGCCTAGTATATACTGTACCCGCCGATTTGTTTGACTGACAAATTTCATGAAGTGGAAAAGATTTCAGTAATAAGAGCCTAATATAGACACTGACACCAGTTGGGGTAAAATAAATACATTTAAGATTATTTGATGCACCGTTACTCACAGAAAGGCAAAACAAATATGCCTTCAATTCTTTTACACCTTATGGAATGCAACCTGCCGACAAATGTTAAAACTGCCAAGCAGATGGCGTGTCAGTGTAGCTAGAAGTCTTTCAAACCACATTTCTGATATATATAAATATACACTGTATAGGCAAGACCACAGTGAAATTGCTAGTTTGGGGTTTTTCTCAAAATAACATGAGATGTTGGCCTCTGTGAGCTACTAGCAATCCCATATGAGATCTGCTTACGATCAAATTTCTTGATATGTGAGATAATATGAGCATTTAAAAGTCATTTACATTTTATAATGCATCAGTGAATCAATATCCATTACAAGGAAAACAGATTATAGATATAAACTTTGAGTAGATTACACAGCACAGGAATAGAGACTATTGTACAGCGTATTTATTACCAACTATCAAGTCTTTCTGTCGTCTGAATCAAACCAAAATAAGAGTAAAAAGACAACTAATACTAAAAATCACTTATGATTTATAGTACAGAAGGCTAAAACATCTCTTATCAACAACTAAGCATGCAAAAGTGTCAACTTTTTACTGTATATACTGTAACACACAACACATTCAAGCTTTATCTTTAAACAGGAATGAAGCACACTTATTTGACTCACAAATATATTTATAACAGTTAGCCTACAATTGTCTGAACATATTTTTTTAAAGAAACCAAAACTTCATTGTCCTTAAAACTGTTTATCATGTTTATCCTCATCTTACCTTTTCCCATTTGTTTAGTTCTTTCTTCATTTAAGTGCATAAAAGCTGAGTGGCACAGTGCAGCATGCTGTTTCAGTTGACACAGAAGGGTCTACAGACCCCAGACTCATCCTCCAAAACACCCACATGTAATAGGATTAGTCTCAACCCTCCCTCATGCCACTTAACAAACACAATGACCTCCCATTTTCTCTTTGGTTAGTCGCTGAATGGTCAGTTCAAGTGTTTATATGTCTACCATCCAGTCATTCATGATTATTGATGTTTTCTTTTTCATCCTATAAGAATGAATCCTTTAACAAAGCAAATGCAGATAAATAAAACATTTGCAACACAATAGACAAATAGGAATAAAAACAATATAAAGTATATTTATACAATGTTTATTCTTGCAATCCTTAACGTTTGCCTCTTTATTGGATACTATGTTTAAAACACTAAATTGCAAGTTACTTTATGTATTTTATGTGAGCTGAAGTCGAATGAGGTCACACTAATTTCCGGCAAAATTGTACCTGACAGTTCAAATTATCATTATGCTCTGAATCAGAGTACCCTTATTTTTATGTACTTTTTATGCCGCTATTACATTGCTAAAAACAATGTAACTTTGTGTATTTGGTATGTGTTATGCAATGTGTTCACATGGTTTATGGTTAAAAAACTCCATTATTGTTGCTCCTTTATGCCCTGCCTCCCTGAAACACGTTGATTTTACAATCAAATCTCATCGTTCTAAAAAGCTCTTCCGATTGGCCAGCTAACCAGTACTTTGTGATTACGCTCCTTACCGTATTTGTAAGATTAGCTCCCAATGCAATACTGAGAGTTAATATCATCTTTACTGCATTATCAATAATGAGACTAATCTGATCCAGAAAATGCAGATGACCTAGCTGATCGATCAACTTTACCAGCACTGCTTGAGCAGAACGTAACAGATTAGTAAGGTACTGTAAGAATAGTAAAACATAAAAACACGTCTGCATTTGTGATCGTAGAAACGACAAACAACAAGCGCTACATTGCCCAAAACTTGTGTTTGAGTCTTGGTTTAAATAGTCAGTTTTAAATACTTTAAATCTGAAAACATAAACTACTTTCAGTCTGTAACTCAGAAACAGGGAGGAATTAAAATAATGACCGTCATGTCCACATCAACAAGCCAAGGAAGTAAACTGTTGCCTACAATCCGTGTGTTGGTTGTAGTCCAAGAAAAGAGATTTACGTTGGAGGCGATAATTCGCGTCATCGTTTACTTTGGGATTTGTACCTTTTGCATATCGGTAACATGTACTAATACACACTTACACACCAAGTGATGTATAAAATCGTGAATTGGAAAATAGGTGCTCTTTATCAAAAAAACTATGGATTACAGCTTACCTACACTGTAATAAAAATTCCTTGTTGCATCATTTTTAAGTTTATTGAACATCATTTAAACTTTCTTGACTAGTGAGGAGTTGCAAAATTCTACAAGATAAAGTTAGTTCAACTTAATTTTTATTATAGCAGCTCCTCACCTGTCAAGAAAGTTGATATTAATTGTAAATTCAAGTTGAGTTAACTTAAAAATTTAAGTGCAATAAGGAATTTTTACTGTATACAGAAAAATTTAGGAAAATGTTGTTTGACCACTCAAAAGGAAAACATTTTATCCAAGCTGCTAACAACTAAATACTAAAAAAATAATAATAATAATAAGTTTGTACTTTTTTAATTAGCCTAAAACATCAATACATTTGTTTAAATGCTTAACTTGTTAAACTTCTATAAACTAAATAAAACATTGATCATTTCTTCAAAACACTTCACTTACAAAGTCACCATGACAATTTGTGTAAAAATCAAAGAACATGGAATTACATTACACAGAAGCAAAAAGCTTAGAAGTAATGGCAATGCTAAAAGTTGACTGTCTGTTTCAGAAGAGTCTACTTCCTTTACGCCCAGTGACAGTAAAGTGTTTGCAAACATCCTTAAAACAATGAAGCTGAGGAATGTACCTGCCAATGACAACATCCCATGAACAACCTTGTGATAAAGCGGAGCTATTTTTTTCCAAAGAATTAACCGATATTAAAGGGATAGTTCACCCAAAAATGAAAATTCTGTCAACATTTACTCACTCTTATGTTGTTACAAACCCGTATAAATTTCTTTGTTCTGACTAACACGAAGGAAGATATTTTGAGGAATGTTTGTAACCAAACCTTTGGTGGACCCCATTCACTTCCATAGTAGGGAAAAATATTACTATGGAAGTAAATGGGGTCCACCAAAGGTTTGGTTACAAACATTTCTCTAAATATCTTCCTTTGTGTTCATCAGAACAAAGGAATTTATACAGGTTTGTAACAACATAAGAGTGAGTAAATGATGACAGAATTTTCATTTTTGGGTGAACTATCCCTTTAACCCCATTCACACAGACCTTTGGTCCCATAAAATACATGTAAAATTGCCAGACAAGGTCTGTGTGAACACAAACTCGTCCCGTTAATCTTCTGGAATCGTTGCCGGAAAGAGGACCTAGTCAGATACACGGAAAACCCTCTGTGTGAACCAGAAGCCAAAACTATGCCATAATGGGCGTGTCGTAGTGAGGACACAACAAAAGTTATGGTTCAGCTCCTTAAAACGAGAGATAACATGCATATAAACATTCACCACGAGAAATGTCGCAAACTAGATTGAAGCAGTTATCAGGAAATGATATATGAAACGCATAAACAATGACGCACGTGCCGTAGTGAGCACACGCGTGTCATGGCAACATGAAGTTGGTTCAACTCTTTAAAATGAGGGATTTACAACATTCACAACGAGAAATGTCAGCAAACTGGACTGAAGCAGATATCAGGTAAGTTAGGTCATCACTTACTGCGTTGAAACGGAGATCATTCAGCAGCATAAAAGAATATCGTGTCACGTGCTCATTTGAGCTATAATAAACGAAAATTCCCGCGCGTCATCCCAACAAGATATATCGTTCAGCTCCTCAAAATGCCGGTTGTAAATGCATATAAACAATCACGATAAGAAATGTCTGAAAATTGGATTAAAGCAGAGATCAGGGAGCTTGTCAAATATCCACTCAGAAGCTGAGATCATTCACCAGCATTAGAACGGCGCGTCATGTGCTCCTTTATAATCTTATCATAAACAAAAATGCACACGAGTGGTTTCTGGAGAGAGAAATAATAAATAGGCGTGTTCGACTTCATGCGGCGCTGCGCAGACCGATCGGTGGCTGACTTGAAGCAGTGCATACCGGTTAGTAATTTTGTCCGACTTCAGCTGGCGCTGCAGGCACGTGACTGTGTCATATGATTTTTAAGTATCGCGAGAGCGTTTCGATAGTAGCCGGCTAGCTCAGCCAGTGCAGCCTCTCCAGAGCGGCTGCACGGACTTGTGATGACGAGACAGCTTTACGTGATTGGTCGCCTCACTGATGACAACAATCACGTGCGTTTCAAGTTTAATCCAACATTTAGTTCCATTAATAAACATTATAAATTCATGTTTTAAAACAACTTAAATATGTTATATTGTGTCGTGTAATAAAATAAAAATGAAAATAACAAACTCTATTGGTATTTTAATAATATAGGCTTGTTTCCCGTTATTTTCGGGTATACAGTATAAGCAGCAATTAAAATATTCGATATAAAATGATTCTGGTTGCAACTTTTTATTAAAAGGTTTGTTTTTATCAAATTCCGCATCTAATTCAATTCATTTGCGATTAAAACAAGGAAACACGGCGCACACGTCACTATGGCAAGCAGCAGGTGTCCTGCTTGACGGCTCCGTATTCAGTTCCTCCCTTGACTGCAAGCGGCAAACCTCGCCGATCGGTCTGCGCAGCGCCGGATGATCTCGAACACACCTAATAATATGCAAACTTCAGACGCTGCGTATAAGAGAGGGCGGGACTTTCAACAGGTCACGTGTCTTTCCGGGACCATCAGATGCCGGCTAATCATGGCTGGCAGTGTGAATGAACAAAAAATCTAAGGAACCCAGAAAAATCCAGGATGCCTTTCCCATGTATTTTCCGGAATGTCTGTGTGAAAAGGGCTTGAAAGCCCAAGAAGCCTTCCTCTCCTGTAAAAACTATGGATTCCACCTGGTATGAATTGAAAACCATGTGAATTTACCCAGACTTAGCATCATTAAAATCAGGCTTTGCATCCTGTCATGCATAACCTAATAAAAAAGATTAAAGTATGAGCCTTATATCATATGGGGACCACTGGATCTTTTAAATTAATGTCAAGGTTTTTTTTGTTTAGATATAATAGAACAATGAACTTCTTCAGCACAGTCCAAACAATGACATCATGGAAGTTGGGACTGTCTAAACCCATAGCTCTGTATAATACATTCAGAATGAAATTTCAAAGAGTAAAACAGATCTAGTGATGAACTCCAGAAACACTCAGTCCAAGAGCATCTGACCGTCTGTAAGGGTGGTCTTTGAAATTGTCTTTGTTATATCCATTAGGATCACATTACTGGGTTTTCACATAGGCATGCTTAACATACTAATCAGCCAAGCTCACGCTGTGAAGTGATTCCTATAAAAAGAAACATATTTCGAAAAATGAAAGCTGTGGTTGGAGAACACTGACTGACAAATAATAAAGTTGGATGCCAAGCTGGAAACACGAATTTACTTTGAGTTTTCGAAAAGGCCCGTTTTACCACTAATCACAGACTTCTTGCTAAGAACAGCCATAAACATGCTCCCTCCAGCATGAGCTACTGCCCTTAGAGTAACTCATCTGTGCTTTATAATCTATACCCATCGATTATGGATTTTATTTCTGCTTTGATATGACAAAAGTGATTTTTCTGACTTAAGTAACGGGTATCGTTATTGGCCAAAATAATTGAGTTGTCTAAAAAATAGGTTATGCTTCACAATCTATTCATAAGTGGAACTGGTGCGTTTGTAATGCTAAAGAGAGCGTGTTTTGTTAGTTAATGAGGCAGGAGTACAGGATATCATGTAGTCTGTGGGATATCACCCTACACACAAACGCACACACACTACTGCCAGATCACCACAAAAGCGTGCTTAATGGAGCAAACATTTTTTAAATAAACTAGGTCAGGAAACAGTGGCATCAGAACCCACTTTCAGACACCATTTGTTTTATGCACCGTTATTTAAGGGGACATGGTATTCATAGTAGGAATGGTTGTGACATCACTCAACAAAGCATGTTAGATCAAGAGGAAACCTTCCTTATTATTAATACAGTGTATGCAGATGGACAACACTGAGAGCAATCTGCTCAGGCCATGGAATCCTGGGTGGAGGGGTAATTTGTCGAATATGTAGGGCGAAGGCTCCAGGTGAAAAGGCAGTAAACAGTTCAGGCTCAAGTCATGCTTTGACCACAAAATTTCACGTTCACTTCTCACTTCTCAAAGCATTATGGCGCTTTTCCTTTGCATAGTACCGCACGGTTTGATTTAGTTTGGGTCGGGTCAGCTTACTTTTGGGGGCTTTTCCATTGGTCGCAGTAGGTAGTACCCGATACTTTTTTTAGTACCACCTTGGTTGGGTTTCCAAGCGATACGACCTGATACCAAATGTGACGCGAAAACACCGCAGATCACTGATTGGTCTGAGAGAGACGTCACTACCAGCGTCATCGCTATAATGTAAAGATTAGCTTTACCTTATTAGTGCTAGCTTGCGCTGTCTCGAGCAAACATGTTGTCATCTGTGCTCTGCTAAAAGTTCCCAAACTTCCTTTTAGCGATGAAAAACATCCACAGGTTTAGAACCAGGAACACCATACCAGTTTTTTTCCCATGTTTAGCATTCCAACAACGCTCTCACTTGTATGATACAGCAGCAGGCAGCGCAAATATAACGACACAAATATAATACTAAACTCGATGGAAAAGCTAACCAAGCTGACCAAAGGTAAGCTGACCCGACCCAAACTAAACTAAACTGTGGGGTACTATGCAATGGAAAAGCACCATTAGTGGCAAAAAGCAATGTTTATTATGTGTTTATTACTAGCCAACTCATTGGAATGCTTGATTCTGATTGGCCAGTCGCGACATTTGCAGGTTTCTTATTCCCGGATAACAACCGCTCAAAACTAATAACACATGACCCGGAAGATTAAACCACAAATAAATATAAATGATTAGACCAAATAGTGTGTTTGTGACAATGTCTTGTCAATGTCTTATCTTAAAATAAGACATTATTTTCTTTGCTGAAGGTCTGGATTCGATATAAATGACCAAATAAAATATTTCAAATTAATATTTAATGTTCCTACATTACTTATGAAGAGATAAGTTGTGTAATATGCGGGATAATGTACAGGCATTGGTGTGATAAACTTTCAGGGATTACTTCTGCGATAACAACCCGCTGCCTATAAATTATCCCTTACTTATACCATAGCATGGCTGAATTCTTGATTCTGGCTGACACAAGTTCCGAGGTTGAAGTTTAATTTTCAATAACTGCACAGTAACTTTGAATTACTGTGGATTCTTTTGCATCATGGCCGTGTAACCATCTTAAGTAGGGCTGTGTATTAGGGATGCTCCCATCGATCGGCCGCCGATCGGTATCGGCCGATCGATCGGAGCATCCCTCGGTATTGTCATCAAAAGGATCCTGAATGCGGCTGCAATTAAAGACATTATTTACGTAGCGCGAGCATTTTTACAACCCATTGCTCATGTGCGACGTGCAGATTTGTATGTCTCTCTTTGCCTTTACAGGGATATGCGTATTTTCTATGCGGACGCGCTCCAGTCAACAGCGCGAGGCGTCTTCACATCCCCATCAAACAGCATATACAACACGTATCCATCACGGACAATTGCATCCTCATGCCAAAAGTTTATTATTTGCATGCGTTTTAAAGTTTTGAGCGTTTAAACTTTCATTTTCCTCACAGCTGCTTGTTTTCTTCAACAGAGAAATGCTTTACACCAGATTTAATGCTGACCCTTTCAAATCAACTTTCTTAGTCCTTCAGCATCTAATTATTTAACATTTTGTTTCAAAATAGCTGTTGTTTATAGATAGATAGATGGATAGATAGAGAGAGAGAGAGAGAGAGAGAGAGAGAGAGAGAGAGAGAGAGAGAGAGAGAATGTATTGGATAAAAACAAACATAACACTTAAAGTGAAACAGTGCTGAAATGTATTAAAAAAGTAATAAAACAACAGTACTGAACTATGAAAATGTGCTAAATGAAATAAATGTATAAATAAAAATATATTAATTATATGAATACAGTATATTGAAGTGAATACTTCTGGGAATTAAAAGTAAATCGGCTGGAAATAAATGAATGCAAATCGATGGTAATAATCATGACATTAAATATTTGGGTTGGATTTATCTGCGTGTATTTTTGTGTAACTGTTTGACGTACTACTTATATTATTGCCCTTCCAGCTTTGATGAAAAACTTAGGTTCCTGCTGTTGTTTCTCTGCTAATTCGGCATCCATTCAGCAAATTATTTACTTCATAATGATATGAAGCCATGGACGCACTTGGAAAAACTATCGGCCATGGATTTTTTTTCTTCCACCAAGGAACTATCACTGTCGATTAATCGGCTAAAAAATATTCACATTTGTGAACATTTTAAAAATATTTGGCATCACAGAAACATTACAGATTACAGCCTAAATCACAAATCCATCTGTGGTGCCTAAGATTTGTGTAAAACTGCACTGCTTCTGCGCATTTTCTTCCTGTTTCCCATTTTAAGTGCATAGACCCTTTAAAACTTTGTAAACATTGCAATGTCTCCGGGTGGGCGGGGCTTAGCGGACACAATGTTGACAAGCGTAGGCTATATAGCACGTTTTAGGATGGATATTAAACATGAATGCAGAAGAAGGTTTCGGAACTGTCCAAATATGTACAGTCACTGACTCTGCGGGACCGTGACAGCTATTTTTGAAAATTAAAGGAACAGTATGTAAGAAATTTATATCAATTAATCATAAAATGGCTCTGATATGTCACGAGACATTAAGAAATCATTTTCATTTCAAATACTTATATCACTAACAACAGTTTTCTGGCAAGGATATTGTCATTTAAAAAGTGGATTTGCAGCCCTCAACTGATGTTTATGTTGTCATTTTGTGCATTGGCCACCAGCTGTGTGATTGCAGTACCGGTTTTAGCCACAAGTTTTGTGATTGCAATACCAGTTTTGGCCACCATCCTACATTCTGTTCCTTTAACTCTTGCGGATAAAAGCAGGCTGCCTGACCCGTATGCCATAAAGCCACGGGAGGACTTGACAGGGCTACCGAGGGTGGAGTTGCCGGACATCTACACTTACCTCATCGAGTCACCAAGTGTTTACAGCCGAGAAAAGCTACCGGTTTATAAATCACTGGATGCCTACAACTATGTTGTAAATGGTCACGTTCAGACATTACAATACAACAATTTAGCCAGAGACAAGGCAAGAAGGGTAACATGTACCACACCCGATATGAAGTGTGCACTGCAAACACGAGCATTATTTATGATCGTCTCCGTACAGTCTGTACGCCGTATTGCATTCAACCACAATTGTCTTCTTGATTTTTGTGTACGAATGTCTGCCGGCATCCGGTAAAACTTTAGTTTTGAACCAAAAGTGCTGTTCCTTCTATTCTGGCAGCCAAAACACAGACAAAATTTTAAGGAGTTCTTCCTCATGTTTTGCCTCCAGCTCCAGTGACGTCACAATGACGTAGGCGATTAAGAGGTCTATACCAACTAAAGCCACCGGTTGTTGGTACTAAAAGTTATCTCATCTCACGGAGATCGGACATGCTACTTGGCTGCCGTCTTTTTGGTGTATCAGGGCTTGGACCCAGACAGTGTAAGCCGACATCACAGTCTGCTCTATTTGATGGTGTTGGTTTGGTGTGTCCCTATACCTAAAAAATATATACCTAGTCTTTACTAGACTGATGATTAGCACATCTGATTAAAAGTTAATTAGCAAACACTACCCAAAACATCAGCACGACTCCTACAGCAACAGCTTTTGCATTGCTTAAGGGCATACAAAAAGACACAACTTTCCCCTTCACATTTCACCTTTTAATAGTTTCTGAATCATGAACATGTAGTCTCAAGGTCAGATTTTTACCAGCTGATTTGTTTGGCATCTGACAACAAGACAGCTTGAGCATCTGAGCAGGTCTAATGTAAGAATAATATTGCTCATGTGTACATTTAGCAACCATTTTGTACCTGTGGGAACATACTGTAGCTTTTTTTCTCCTGGAGATCATATGGCTACAGATTACTGCAACTCTATCAGTTATGCCAAATGCCTTACGGTCAGTGACTATAACCTAACTGAATAAAGAAATAGGTGTTTCATCTCCAGCTGTTACTGAAAGATTAAGGAAATTGAAAACAAAGTTCACAACTGAAATAAAGCATGAAGAATTCCCCCGGAAAAACATGCCCACACAGCAATCAGCGATAGAGCGAGGAACCGAGGATGCTAACCCTGCTGAAAAAAACAGCATACCAGCAAGACCAGCATATGTTGTGTTTTGGTGCTGGTATGCTGTGACCACCAGCTAAACCAGCATAGACCAGCATAATTCCCATGCTGGTCCATGCTGGTTTGATGCTGTTTTTTTCCAGCAGGGAAGTAACAGGCATTACTTCACGCGACAGCTTTGTTTTATATCAAGACTCAACAATGGCACGAAAAACAATGACATTTGTACTGATTTCATTTTCATATTCATATTGCCAATCCCAGTGTTAATCTTTCAAACCATCTTATAACTGGGTTACTTTTTAAGGCATGCACTTCATTTAAGCTTAATTGAATCTCTCATTTTTCTCACACAGAAAAGAAAGATTCAAAACTATGTATTCACTTGAATATGCGTCTAATGTTGGCTGGTCATATTGAGAATTTAACACGAGGAAACGGTTTCTGGAGCCATGGAGTCTGGAACCTTCCCCACACCTGCCAGCTCATTCAGGCCTGTCAGCAGACACGTGGAGAAAGCTGCCCAGACCTTCAACTACAAAACACTGTGTGTTCTTAACATCACACAAGTCAACAAGCACTGTGTGGCTTGCGACCCAAAATAGCAATTGAACCTCACGAACACAAACATTTTTGGACTTTTCCAGAAAGACAGGTGTTTTCAGAAGCGTTTCCCGGCAGTCATTCAGACAGTTTTGCTTAAGGTTACAGAAATTCTGAGCTGTTCAAGTAAGGAGCTGTTGGCAAGTACAAACTGTAGATGTGTTTGTGTGTTTACGTGGAGAAAGGAACCACAGCATGACTTTTAGTTGCTAGAAAAAGAAACCATATTGTATTAAAACCACAATGCTTTGCACTTTAGCTGAGCATGTGTTTGCATGGGTTTGGTGAGGTAATCCCTAAGGAATGATTTCTTAAGCACAGAGTGACTCCAACATGTGAAGACCTGACCAAAAGCAAAAGCACAAACAATGCTGCCACCATAAAATGCACGAACACATTAATTAAGAATATTTCATTTGTCCTGGAGGGATGTTTCCAGCATACCGGATGAACTTTACTATTCGGGATGAGGAGACAAGCAGCATGTTACGGGTGTAAAGAAGCAAAAGTAAAAGAACCAGCTCTTAAATAGGATGGGGGCATTTCCCAGGCGAATGTGTGAGAAGCCTGTGGGGGGTGGGCAAAGCGGCAGTTTTGTATATGCAGATGTCAGAGGTGAGCCACTGTAGGACTGAGACCCCTCATTCAGATTCATTCATTCATTCTTCGTTCTCATTCAAGACAATGAGATGCACTTACTGAGGGCTCTCATATGTTAATGAAACCCTACACAGGGTACAATTCATCAAGTACCCATACTTGCCATAAAGACCAATATAGTGATGGCCAGCCATCCACAGATGAATGGTTGTTTTCAGTGCAATTTACAATGATGCCAATAAAGGCTAAAACATAGCACGAATGAAAGGGTACTATTTTCAACAAAAGCTCAAAATCGGCTAGGGCAACTCATTGGCAATGCATCTGGCATTTAGAGGTTTTATGTGTTAGAGTCTTCATGTTCAGGTTTAAGGTTTTAAACTTCATTAATTGTTTTTTTTTAAGTAAAATAAAAAGTTACCCTAATATAGAATTGTCCAAAAGTTTATTCTTTAAACTTTTCTACATTGTTTTGAATGAACACTTGGCACATCATTCATATTACAGGCATACACGTTTACACTATAATCATACTATTGGCATATACTTTATAATAAATCTCGGTTTCTGCCAATTTAGCTCTGTTATAAACATCTAAGGCCTTGTTTATACCTGGTATTAAGATGCGTTTTGATCGATCAGATCACAAGTGAACAAAATAGACACATTCCCATTCATACCTGGGGCCTCATTTATCAATCTAACAAAAACAAGCGCAGATCTGTGTGCAAATATCAACTTACGACAGGGTTCATGTATACTGCCAATCTCATCATCATAAAAATGATCGTCCATTAATAACTGTTGTAATAAAAATGTAAACTATCGTAATTTGAATATTATGCTTAGAGCTGCCTAACGATTAGTTGCGAATAATCGTTTGCAGAATAAAAGTTTTTGTTTACATACTAAATGTGTGTGTAATGTGTTTAATAATTATGTATATATAAATGCACACACATGCATGTATTTATTTGAGAAATATTTATAAAAAAAATTATATTTACATATAATTTATATAATATACAAATATAAATATTTATTAAATCAATATATTTTTTACTTAAAATTATACATACATGTGTTTGTATTTATATATACATAATATTTGTCGATGTACTTTGTATAACAATAATGTAAACAAAAACTTTTATTCTGAAAACGAATAGTCGTTACTAATCATTAGGCAGCCCTAATACGCCTCTATAAATAAAGCCTCCCAGCTGTAGTTGATGACATGAAGAAACGTAACCACGCAGAGGAATGTCTCTTAAAAATGTCTCATTTAAACAAGACTCTTAATTATGAGAAATAGTTTACTTGGACAATAAGAGGGATAAAAATATGCATTTCGCCATATACCGTGTGAACAAGTATTTCACAATATTATAGGAGTACACTTGTGTTTCCCAAACAGCTGGAAAACAGCTTTGATTTATTTGCAGGGCTGAGATACAGAAAGTAGAAAACAGGAAAACAGCTACTGTAACTGTTTATAAATACTGCAAAAACACATCATAAACATATATACAAATGCTTGAAACGTTAATCTATTATGGTTCTTGTACATTTGACATTTTTATAAATTATTTTTGCATCCAACCACCACAAAATGAAACAACAAAAAATAAATAGTTAAACTTTAGTTTGTAAATAATTACTTTGGAATTACTTTGTAACGCGTTACTCCCATTACTGTTTTAACACAACTTGTGTCGTCCCTTTCATTTATTTTAACATGAAATAACGTGTTAAATGGCATGACACACACAATGTGTAAAAAATTTACACATCATTTTTTACAGTGTACTTCCATAAATATTCTACTGACTAGTTGCCCTTCCTTTGTTGCTTAACAGTTTACCATGAGATGTACAGTACAGATGTAATCCCCCAGATGAGAATATGATCTGGGGGGTTGGGTTGTTGGCCCCGTGGTTTCCCTGTGGATGGGCCATGCAGTGTCGTCAGGCAGTGTGCCAGATGTGGTCAAGCTTAGCCCAAAAACAATAACTGTACCACATCCCAATGACACACCCCGGCTCCCAGTCTCGCTATTCTCTTGGAGACTTGCTAACTACACAGTCTCTTTTTTATTTTAAGGATACACTGATGTTTACTTAAATTCTCTGTTACTGTGGGAAGGAGTAAGACAAAAACTGTGTAAAAGGATTATGGGCTAAAAGGGACAATTTATCTGTTAATGTAGCTGTCATCATTCACATACTTTCAGTTTGAATCCATATTACTTTCTGTCTCCTAAGGAAAACAAATCTTGGATTGAATTTAATTTGCACTGCATGGTAAAAAGTGGAGCATTAAAATTCCTGTTCTTTTTTAATAAGAAAGTCATATGGGGTTGGTCCAATAAGAAGGCAAGTATGGTGACAAATTTTGGAGTAAATCTTATTTTAATTTTGGAGTAAAGTAACCCGTTTAGAAATACATTAGCTGAAGCTTTAAGCAATTTCAGCCAAACAGGTCAGTAGTATTCTTATGCATTGTTGATTGAAGTTTTTTTTTTTTTTTTTTTGAGGTGTCACAAAAAGATTCATTTCATATGTGACCCTCCACATAGGCATGCTCATAAGCATGATTATATTTGTAGCAATAGCCAAAAATATATTGTATGGGTTAAAATTTTAGATTTTTTATGCCTACCACAAATGTATCAAAAAAGTTTTATCATTGGTAATATTAGTAACTTTAAACGCTATTTTATCAATATGTTGATATTTTGCACCCTCAGTTTTCAGATTTTCAAAAAGTTGAATCTCTGCCAAATATTGTCTTATCCTAACAAACCACATCAATTAATAGCTTATTTATTCAGCTGTCAGATGGCATATAAATCTCAATTTCAGAAAACTAACCCATATGACTGGTTTTGTGGTCCAGGGTCAAATATGTATTTGATAATAAACAAATAGAAACAACAACGTGACAGTGGGTTTCTCCTCAATATGGCAATAATGAACAATAAATAGTTTAGAATTTGCTATGGTCAAACTGCGAGATAGGCACTGATAACGTACAGACTGTTATTCTGTCTTAACCTTTTCTCATTTGAATCATTTGGTTGGTAAATAGTGAGTGCATTGGCTCAATCTAAAGCACAAGTTGAACCATGTGTTACAAGATTGTACAGTATACTTCTAAGGCTTTTTATCACCATAAATGGTACTTCTAAAATGATCTGCTATGAAACACTGTGACACACTGCAACCATTTTAAACAAATCCCATTGTTTACATTAGTTCAGGGGTTTTCAAACTGTGGTAGGGACCCACTTGTGAGTCGCGCAGTGGGATAAGGTGGGTCATGCAATGTCACTTGGCTGTTGCGATGACTGACAGAAAAAAACTATTTAGTCCAACTAATGACTAACAATGGCAATAGTTTTGATATGATATATCGTAAGGTACTTTGATATTGCAATTAAACTGAACTTTTATTAATTAAATTACAAAAAAAGAAAAGTACTCAATTGTAAAAGAGAATAAAACTGTGTGCCCTCATATTTCCAATTAAAAATTTATTGGTGGATCCCGGGATTATACCCATTTAAGTGGGCCATATAAAGAAAAGTTTGGGAACCCCTTCATTAGATCACTTTATATTTATTCTTGTCCCAGTGGAATAGGAACAATGGTAAAATGGTGATGGATGGGAGGTCTAACTGACAACGGTGTGCAATTCTCCTATCGCAGCAGAAACACAAACAAAGGGAGGGGAATTACACAAGTGAGTGAATACTTCACTTCCGGAGGCTAAACACATAACGTCTTCGACTTCATGCTGCGCTGCGCCGCACGATTCACCTATGACATCAAAGTACAGCGAGGGCAGACTGTTCAGTATGCTTTCGAATCGCTCTCGCGGTACTTTGATCCCAAAAGCTAATCGCTCGGCGCAGCGCTGCATGATGTCGAACACATTTATTGATGTCAGTCTGGTAGTAGACAAGATCAAAGGTAGTGCGCACAGTAATGCATGAACCGTTGTAGAATAGCCTACCTAAAACTATACACTTCAAATAAATGAATTAAAACACGCAAAAGTACATGACGTTATCAGGAGTCTGAACACGTCTTCAAAGCCTATGGAAAAGTTTATCAGTTCGTTTTTTAACCTCAGGTTTATATTGAAGTAAAAACGAGTGTAAGAAAAAAGGGGTTCTGGATAAAGAAACGCAACTGAAGCCAAAGTCCAATAACAATTATAACGTTAAATCAAATCATACTGCTTAATAAACAGCTGGGCAACATTTTACAATAACGTTTATTTGATGAACTACGAGCAGAACCTAACATAATGATGATGGCTTGGTTATTACCCACCGGCTCATTTCAGGATAACGGTAAAGATGGATTCGTCATAATAAATCTCCATTGATATAACGTTAAACTTTATCTTCAATTGCAATATTAAACCACTGTGAATCTTTTTCAATCAACCCGAATCTGTTAAAAAAACAGTTACATCACAAAAGCAGTCTCGTTTCATGCAAAGACTCGTTTCAAGTCTGCCTGAAAACTAAAAGTAAGTTAGTTGGCTGAAAACTTAACATAAACGAAAACTTACCATAAAATGCATCTAAGATATAACAGCAGAGTGTACTTCCATGACTTGAAGAAATTTTAATCCATATCAATAAAATCCGTTGCGAATCACAGGTCAGACCATCATTAAACAATGGTTATTCATCTTCAACGTACAGCATATATTTTAAACAACTAATCCTTAAGATAAAAATACCATTACTTTTGGTCAAGTTTGACAACTCTTTCACAAAGGTTACAACAGAAGCTATGTATGGGTAGCTTTTAACACATGCATGCGATTCGCCGCGAACGTTGACGTAGGCAGTGGGAGGAGCCTCAGCTCTACGGTTTAATATACTTCTGTTGAATTAAGTACATTAATCACAAAGTCTCCAACCACAAAGCAGTTGTGTGCATTATTCTTTTGAAATAATTAAGTTAAATTTGTTTTTACATATAATCAATATAAACGCTTTGCAGTTAACTTACTATAAATCTTTTGTAATCCCCACTTAAAGTTTTTTTTAGAAATGGCAAATCATATGATTAAGGCCAAAGCTTCAAACTCCCTAAATGATTTTTGGACCAGACGTGCCCTAACAATATCACAACATGCCAAGAACCTCAGCAAGTACTTTGTGAATGTTTTTGTTGCAACAATGCTGCTGCAACTATATCTGACTTAATGTAGCAGCCTGCACTTTTTGTTAATTTGCCCTCAAACATAACTATAGTTTTGCAAACATTTCTGTTTGTGATAAAATTGGCGATTGTAATTGTTACGATTGCTAAAACAGCAACACAAATGATTCAACAAATATATTCAAGGGTTGTTGAATTGTTTTTACTTGAGTATGTAATACTGTAATCCTGTAATCCATGATGTTCGTTGTCATTTTTTTTTTTTAGACATTTTATGTATAGAAAGCTGTCTAACCAGTGCTATACTTTTTAGCTATAAGAATCTATTGAAATCTATAGAAACATAGATGAACCTATAGGCATTCTTGGACCCAGGTGGTTTTGATTTGGGAGGCGCTTATGTGCCTTTAGGTCATTTATTATTTCAGGGGAAGACAGTGTTGCGCATTTTGATTTGGATCCTCCTGCCAAGTAACAGGGAAGACGTTTTGGAATTTGAGGGATAAATTTCACCATCAAGAAAAGTGATGTTGAAATACATAGATATTCATGCAACAGCATGGTGAATTGATACAGTGCCTTTATAGACTTTCTGCTGCTCAGAAATGTTCTGTACTTTGTATACTTTGTTATTAAAAACAAAACATTCTGAGTTGATGGAGTTATTCAAGGCATTCTTTAAGACATTTGACTAACTAACACCTTGGTGTGGAGAATATTCTTCTTCTCTGACTTTAAACAAGCTTTGTCATTCTTCCTGCTGGAATTAAAGCTAGAATACTTTGCAGCAACCAAGACTGATGGTCTTTTTTGCACTGCTTTATGTTTTGCACTGCTTTATGTTGCTCAGACCAACATTTTCTTCCAAAATACTTATAAGAGGTGTCACATGGTTTCAAACAAACTGCAGACATGAAGGTTTGCCTTTCTGGTCCCTGAAGTGCTGATAAGATTAACATCCAGAAGTTTTTCCCATTTCAGGCAATCACAGAAACCTGTTGCAATTGTGTTCGCAGCTGACCTCTTTATCGCTGCTTTGACAATTGCATTTCTTGTCCTATTGCCAAGTTTAGTAAAACAATCTCTTAATAGAGCCTGGGCTAGTTTGTGTTACTTTTTTATTTTTTTGCAGTTATACTTATGTGAAAGTTCAAGCTGATCAATACACAATCATATTTATCATTAAGTTTTACATGGTCTTCATGACAGCAGAACTGACATCATCTAATGTGATATTTACTATGAAATAAAACAATTGAAGACAATAAATGTATTTATACCAGCTTTGACAAAATAGAAAAAACATTTCTTGTGTTGGTAGGTTATAGAGAGGAGGTTGAAGTGCATCCTTTTGAAGAGCTTGATTTTGTATCAGCATGTGCAATTGAAAAAAAATGGACACACGTTCAATGTAAATCACCGAACAGAATAAATCATATACAATTATCATGAAATTTTCATAAACGGCAAATGAGGTTTATTCACTAAATCAGTCATCACAGCCTTACACAACACTAACATAGCACAGAGAGAATACTCCCCTTCAAATTCTTTCCCTGTAAGGAAAAGTCAGGATTTTACGTAACTCTGAGTCATATTCCAGACCAACATTTTTCAACTATGTGAAAATAAGGTGTTCCTTTATATTTTCTTTCACTGTTGCGAGATGTGCAGCTGAAATTTTAATGTGGTGATGCTTTCGGGTAGGCAAACAATTTTGCACAACAGCTGGCTGGATGGCCAGATGCCTACAGCACATCAGGTCAGACACAAGAATAGACCAGCGTGTCTATAAAGTATTTGTAAACAAACATCCACTGCTAAGGGAAAAAGTACCAATAAAAGACTGACTTTAAGCAGTAAAAGCACCAGAAAAGGAGTGTGTAAACACCATGAATTAAGAATAGGGTCATGTTTAGAAACAGACAGAATAAAGCATTGCTGTTCGTGTAATTGCTATAGCCTTTAAAACATATAATTGCGTTATGCAATTGAGTGTAAATAAAAAAAGAAACATTACCTAAATGAGAATTCCATCTTATTGATCACTTGCAATCTTCACAAAATAAAAAACATGATGTTTGAGGCACTTTCCAGGACATAGTTTATTTCATTGTAGCAAGAAGGTATATACAATGGGCTCCTATTATAGTGACTTAAAAGCTATACATGTGATTTAAAATTTGATTTACTCTGAGATACTTTTCCTGACACTCCCATATTGACTCTTCCAAACAATTGGTGGATTACCCAAACCATTGCTACAGCAATGAAATGAAAAAACAAAAACATAATAAGATGTTTGAGCAAAGGCTTCCTCAATAGACAATTTTATACTGACATGCTTGAGCTAGCTTGCACATGCCAAGCAAAATGATGAAGACTGATACAGAGTTGGCTCATGTGGTAAGCGCTATGTATACACACAAAACAAAAAAAAAGTGACAGATGTCCGCCCTGCTCATTTACAGCTGAATAAGCTACCTTTCTGCTCCTTCTAATGATAATAAAATCTACTATCAAAAATATACTGATTCAAGAAAATGAAGGAATCTGCTCTTACACATAAAAATCACAATTTTAAAGGATATGAATTTTCAGTTCTTGGTTCATCGAGTGTTGTGGGTAAAGTTAAAACATCACTATAAAACTCTTACAGTGTTATTAATCATTGAATATGCATTCAAGTAAACACTGTGCCGTACAGATGCACTTCTTTTCAGGGAGCTTCTTAAAATCAAATCCTTTATTCTGGCAAGTATATACACACAATGGGTATGAAGACCATTGAGAATAATGATTTCTGGATTGAGCTCCATTAATGCCACATAACAAAGAGCTACAGTACATATTGCACCATTACAGCCAAACATTCTGTAACCAATCGTAGGCACATTGAAGTATACAAGTTCAATTTTAAGCAACACAACAGGGTGTCTAGTAAGGTTTTATACCTCAGGATAGTAAATAGGTGCAGTCTGAGAGATAAGAGTTTGAAGCATTTGTGAGGTTTTTGGAAGCAGAAAAGACTAAATCTGAACGGTAGAGTTATCTAAAACTTTAGAAATTGAATTCTAGTCCGCAAAACACCACAAGCTCTCTGTTCAAATATAATATAATCACTTAAGATAGACTAACTCCTCTTGCTAATAAATTGTCAGGTCTTTGACAGCCTAAAGTTACTGTACCACCAGTTTGCACAGAAGTTGCTTTGTGTTCAATTTGGGTAAATGTTAGCACCGCTTTGCATGTATTAAGACCCCTTTCCACCAGCAAGAACCAGGTGCTAGTTTAGAGCTAATGCTTTTGCTGGTTTGGGTTCGTTCGACTGGCGAACCTTTTAATGCTGTCTACACACCAAACGCTAAGCATTGCGTTCCTAGCTCTAGATCACTCGCAGGATTTAACTTTGTGTCATTAGAATTTTTAGCTTGAGTTGAATATTTTTAACTTGCGTGAAGACTTTTGGAGGCAAATTCAATTTGCATCGCCCCACGCGAGTTTGCGTCTATTCGCATCTCTGCATAGACAAATCGTCAAATTTGCGTTTGGTGTGTACGCTCCATAAGACCCGGTTTGCCTTTCCATGTGCTAGAGAGTTACGACAGAATCCAACGTGTACGTGCAGCACGACGTAATTTATATAAACGGACAACATGATCTCACGGAAAGTCATAGTCACGAAAATTTTTATTAATTTATGGCATGAAATTCTGCTTCATTTTGTGCCTTGAGCACGAAAGTCTTTTTCGTGTCACTTGCACAAATTTCTATAAATAGTTTTTGTGTCCGTGGCACGATTTTTTTTTTCATGTCATTTTATGTATCGATTTCTCATTTTTTTTCTATTTTTAAATCATTGTCGCTTGGGGTTGGGGTTAGATTTGGGTTAGGATGTTCTTTTATGTATTGGTTTCTACATGTTTTTCTTCCGCTTTTAAAACTATTCTCGCCTAGAGTTGGGGTAAGAGTTGGGTTAGGATGTCTAAAAATGTAACAGAAAGTGATTCAAACCCCAACCCCAAGCATCAATGGTAAACAAAAGGAAAAAACAATGACAAAACAATACATAAAATGACACGAAAAAGAAAGTCGTGCCACAGACAAAAACGAAAAACTATTTATAGAAATTTGTGCAAGTGACCCAAAAAAGACATTTCTGCTCAAGGCACGAGAAAAGCTGAAATTCGTGCCATGAACGCAGATAAATTAATACAATTTTCCATGACTATAACACAACTTTCCATGAGATCATTTTGAAATGGAGGTTGCAATCGAGAATAACAGTTAATACATATCTTATCATTTACACAGAAACATGCTAGTCTTAGCATGCAGCTACGCTCGCAGTATTGTGTCACAGTAACTCCGCTCCAAACCCCAGACGCAATCGGTTCTTAATTCTAGACCAGCAGTGTTTTGTTGCTACTTAAGAACCACTTTTCCTGGTTCAGAGCTGGTGCTTTGGGTGTCGAAAAAAGAAAAAACTGATTTGAATATAAGCTTTGAACCAGCACTTAAACTGCCTTGGTGGAAAAGGGGCTATACGCATCTATTATTAGAACAGGATTTAGTCCTCGACAACCTTTTTGGTTTCTTTTCAAGCTCCGCAATCCATATGAAAAGTCAAGACAGCAAACCGTTTTAAAATATATGATACACTGTGTACTTTATTTTCAGGTAAATCTGTACCATATGTAGGTACTGCCTTAAGTGGACACATATTTTGTCACATTGTAAATACAATCAGATCCAATTCTGGATGAAACTGAAGCCTGAACATTAGTGCAAAATAAATTTTGATTGTAAAATCTGTTAGGTACCCAGCACAGATGTCAAGGCAAGAAAATAAACAGTACATTTTATCCAGTGATGCAATAGGTAAGTGTTAACAGTCTACGGTGAGCAGGTACCTAATTGCATTTAACTGAATAAACAATAGAAGGACAAAACAACTCTGTGTGCTATCGAAACAAGAGTCAGCAATGCGATGATAAATCCTGCAGAGAGGAGAAGGAAAGCAAGATATCTACAAGAATAGGAATGTCCAGGTTTCTCACCATTTCTCAAAAAACCTGCTCTTACCAGTCCAACCGTTTCATTTTCACATCACACGTTCACCAGAACTGAACCTGCTTCATTTGGTAAAGGCAGCCACCACAGCCCAAAACAGCTCGTTTGAGTTGGCCTTCATGCTTTCAGCCTCAGGTTCGAGGTCCAGCAGCTGTCGTACTCTTTTCATGGCCAGGTCGTACTGGTCGTCCAGCAGCGGGGCGAATGCGTTCTCTAGCACGTCGGAGAAATGAGCGAGGAAAATAAGGGCCAGGATACGCTTGTCCATTCGGTGAGGGTCGTTCACCCACTTGTCCAGCACGGCCTCTTGCACCTTCTTAATAACGCGCTGTTTAATATTATTGTTGGTAAGTGGGTGTGTGGTCATGTCAAAGAGAAGAAAGTTTTGTTTTTCGGTGGTGAGGACGCCCTTCTCCACCAGATTCTTTGCCAGGCGCTCTCGGACGTTACGCAGCTGATAATGAAGCTTTAGTGGGTTCCATGTCTCACCTGCAAAAAATAAATAAAAGATTTTCAGCACTGTCTGCTTATATGTACACATTTTTTAATTAAATTATTATGAGACATGAACCCAGAAATGCATGCCAGGAATCGTGCTCATTCCCAGTCTGTCTAGGATGCTCCGTTTAATCATTTCTTTATTTTCAAATCATATGATCTTTTTAACAACACGATATGGCTAAAAGCTACAAATGCAGTAAACATACAAACAAAATAATAACAGCTGACAGGAAAATGACCACAACAGCAGTAAAAACGTCAGGTTTAAGAAGTACAGCTCCCATAAGGGCTGTATATTTATAAAATTGTACCCTCAAGAACAGTTCAAGTAATAACAAATAAGGCTTTCCCCTGCTTGTACACTTTTAAAACAAAGACCTAACACATTATAGAGAGGTTTATCACCACTCTGAATACAGCAGCACAATGTAAAGTGATAATCATTTTTTAATAGGTTTATTTGGTTCTATCTAAAAAAAACCTTCCCATTTTAATACTTAATAAATACTTCCATGTACAAATTATTATGAATTCATTGAATGTGTTTTCTTCAACTGCAGCAGATTTAAGCAAAAGCAAGTATTGAGAAACCCTGTCTCTCGTCCACTCCATACAACCAACTGAGTTTGGACCTCAAGACCGTTTAGAAGAGAAGCACAGACATCTCAGGATGAAAGCAGACCTGCATTTGCTACTCATCAACCTCCAGTAATCCACGGCACCGATATAATTCGGAGCAGATTTTTGTACTCGTTCTCCATGAAGGCAGCTCATATTCAGACTCTTTGATCTCAGCCTATGACCCATTGGTTCTTCATTCTGACTCCACCTTTCAATTGAGATCCTAGCCACTATAGGTACGAGAAATCAGCCTGGATCCAGTTAAATTCAAGATGTTGCCAGCAATTGTTTATATAAAAAATGGTTTAAATAAAATTTTATGTAATGCATGCAATTTAATATATTTCAATCTTTCATTTTTTATTCTTTACGCCATTCCAGAATCTATGGCTATATTCATGGCAAGTTGATCCACTCAAGTTAATCCGTAAACAGGTTGGCGAGGGGCAATTTGGTATCTCCAATTCACCTAATTTGCAAGTTTTTGGCCTGTGGGGTAAAACCGGAATACCCAGGGTAAACCCATGCGAACACAGGGAGAACATCCAAACTTCACAGACAAAAAGGCCACCTGACCCAGCCGGGGCTCAAACCAGGGAGCTACCCACTGAGCTACTGTGATGAAAACAATGTAATATATATAATTCCTAAGTACAAGTGTTTAAAGTAGATCAACACTTTAAAGATGGAAAATAAATACTTTAAAGGGACATTTTATTTGAAAATATGCTCACTTTCCAGCTCCCCTAGAGTTAAACATTTGATTTTTACCGTTTTTGAATCCATTCAGCCGATCTCTGTCTAAAAAATAAATACATACCTATCTTTTTCCAATGCGTGCACTGTACAGCGCGTTATGAATGTGTTAGCATTTAGCCTAGCCCCATTCATTCCTATGGTACAAAAAAAAAAAGTTATTTTGTGGCACCATACTTACTGGTATAACTCCTCATGTAACAGTCTTTAAATAGGGAAAACACGGAAGTGTTTGGTGGCTTTCCTGTTTGGTACCATAGGAATGAATGGGTCTAGGCTAAATGCCAACACATTCACAACGCGCTGTACGGTGCACGCATTGAAAAAAGATAGATATGTATTAATTCTTCTAAGTTGAGGTAATAACATAGTTTAATATGGCAAAAGGGTAGACTATTCCTTTAACTCTAGGGGAGCATATTTTTTAGCATATTTTAAAAAAGTGAAGCGTCCCTTTAATGGACATATGCTGTTCTTAAAAAACAGAACAATACTAAGTTAAGAAAAAAAAAATACATGAGTTGAATGATTTCTAAAGAACTAACCACTGAGTAAGTCAATCCAGCTTTGCACAGTCTCGGGCGGCTGGGTGTCTTTTATGTGTTTCAGAGCCTCGTCTAACAGCACGTCCCCTGTTGGAGCGTCAGACTTGCATAAAACCTAGCGAAAAAAATGTGAGACGTCACTCAACCTATTAAACAGCCTACAGCATAAAACTAACAAATACATCAAGGGAATGAGAGCTTTAACTCATTTTTAAAATAATGCATTTTCCAGGGTTACATCAAAGCCCATTTTAATAAAAAATTCTCACTCACAGCAGCCAACACAAACCACAGAAAATTTACTCTTGACACACAATGAATATGAAAGGGCTCCCTCTTGTGGCAGAAACTGTACTTCACGTGTAACGACAACAAAAATATGTTCTGCATTTACCCAAACTAAAATCATAAATCATTAAGAGCCACATGTAAGTTGATTAAGTTTTTTTTTTTTAGTAAGCCTCCCTTAAGGACAGTGTCATGCACGGGGTGTGGGTTGCTGTGGGACCTCAAGCCCCTGGCCATTGTGTCTCTATTTTAAATGTGTACCTAATAATTATAAAATTTTATTTATTATTATTATTACTGTGACAATTGCCAATCAGCGTATGACATTCACATGAGAGTAATTTAAAAGCACAGATCTAGAATAACTCTCTCGGTACTTTGAAGCTGTATGCAGATCAGTGTAGTGCAGGAGTGTATCAACGTGAAGTTTTGGCAGCAGAGATGAAGCTCTGTACATATAGGGCATATAAAATAAGGACATAGTGTCCGTGAGGTCATCCGTAGGTTTCTGAAGAGCATTTTTGAAACCCAAAGTGGAAATTTCCAAAAAAATAATTTGTACATTTATGCATTTACATTGCATTACAAGGATTTTTTTTATCAGTATGCATGTTCTCTGTGTTCGAACCCATGACCTTGGCGCCGTTAACGCAGGAGTCTGCCATCTGATTAATATAATTTGATCAACTGCTGAATACCTAACAGGTCTTACCTTCCTGACAAGCAGGCTTCTCCTCCTCATACCACAGGCCTCCAGCTGTAACCTTCCCCGTAAAGCCAACTCAATAAGCATGCTGCCCCGAAGGCCCGATGAAATGCTGTCATTCCAGAAGGAGGTGTAGCCCTTGCAAAAAACAAACAGAAAGGAAGTCAATATATATTCCCTTTTGGAGTAGTTCTGAGATTCAGTGTAGCTAAAACGTGTACATAAAGAGATCTATAAAAGAAAAAAAAGAGTTTGTTTTGTGTTGGACTAATTTCAAGAGCAAAAACTCTTGACAAGAATGACTGCTATACTGAATTTTCATCTGCAGTGTCATGTTTAGCGGTGAAAGTAAGCGATGGGTCTCTCCATCAGTAACAAGGCTTGCTTTGTGAAGGTCCAGCCTCCCGGACCAGGGGGCACCACTGTAAAACAACTGGTCTCTTTTAAGGGCTGGAAACATAAGAAACGCTCTGCATATAAAGACGAGCGCATGGGAAAACCCAAGAGTACTCAAGGCTAAATTTTTTATGATCCGTTTTCTCAGTAAATTGTAAAATAGCAGTTTGTCTTGTATTGTTTGAGTTAAATAAGCTTTTGATTAATGCTAGATTATGGTGAAGATTCTGATGAAGAGATTTGAACAGAAACTGGAAAATATCTATAAGTCAGGTGTCAGTCAAATGATTTTGCCCCAAAGTCAAACACACCAATGCTGCAATTAAACATCTTTAAGATGAAGCATAATCAAATAAACCGTAGGCCAGGTTAAAGCATCATTTAATTTCTGAGACAAATACATTTTAACTCAACACTGTAAAAAAAATCCGTAGAAATTACAATGTTATTGCAGCTGGGTTGCCGGTAATTTACCGTAGATTTACATTTATGTAATTTACTGGCAAGAATTTGTTCAAAGTTCAATCAATTTTAAATATTAACAAGTATTTATCTTTACAGAATAAAACTATACAATAACAGCCTCATGCAAAGCATTCTGGGAACCAGAAGTCATCATCAACCTTTTTCTGTTTTTTGCTTCAGATTTTGTTCTTGTAAATGTTTAATGTTCATTTAACTTTGAACAAAATGTTGCCAGTTAAAAGCATAAATTTAAATCTACGGTATATTACCGGCAACCCAGCTGCAATTTCTACGGAATTTTTTTACAGTGTTTTTGCAACAAAAATCGACTTGCTTTAAGACCCTGGGGAATCCCAGAGAAGAGCGACGTAAGAGGAAACTTGCAAATAATTGAAATATTTTAAAATAAAAACAACATAGAACCAAAACACTAAAAAAGCAGTCTTCAGATGCTTTGTACGCTATTTACAGCAATAATCTGATATTAAATCGATCTGAACAGATTAAATAGTACTTCACCAACTATGTGACATCATCAACTTTATAAAATGGTTAGTTCCAATCCTTGATTCTGATTGGTAAATAGGTGTGCTTTATTCACGATAAAACACGGCTATGACTGCTTCACCCAACAGTTCTATATATCACTACGCCCTTAGCAACCACACGTATCGCTTTGTTGTTTTTATTTGAGCTTTCACGAGTTCGCATTAACATGTAATCGATAGGGAATGAGATAAAGCATATTTGGCGTGCTGTCCGAGGAGAGGGCTCCGAGCTTGGAATTTTAGCCCGAACCCAGAGTACTCCCCCCTCTTTAATTGTGATAAATGAATCTGGATGAGAGTGAGGTGATGGGGTGGAGGAGGGATGCTGCAAAAAATCTGTCACGGGACAGAGGTGAGGGACTGCCATTTATAGGCACCTCCTCCCGAACTTAGTTAAATAAACTTCATTTCATGCATATTACACATTGGAACACATTTTTGTTCATGGTCAGGGACTATTTTTTCTAGTGGAAAGAATGCTTTTTATTGATTTAACTTCATGAAAGTTGCACTTATATATTTTTTTACTTTAATATTGTGTAGTAACCATTCTATAAAAGCAATAAGGTACTTGAGGCATCGTGTTTTGCAAAGCCCTTCAGCCGTTACTTATTCACGATACAGCACAGCCTCTCATACCTTATTGCTTACATAAAGTTAAACATCCATGGTTCAAAGGACAGATGTGCAACAAAGTTACCATCTTGGAATTATCAAACGTTTAATACTTTACGCAAGTTTGGTTACAGCAACTGGTAGGATGAGTCACGTTTAATGACATTTGTGCACAACTGTGCTCTTCGTTGCAGTTGCAACACATTAGGGAAGGGACAGTTTCCATTTTAGCATGACGAAAGTATGGCATTTTGGATTTTGAAACAGAAAACAGCACCCCCAAACTGTTAAGTTGAAGCAATAAGTTATTTTCGCTGGAATAGCCAAACATGCTTGTCGTATGTGTCCATACAGGTACACAGGTTCGAATTTAATATTAAAGTAACAAAAATTGGTCAAAAGAGACAATCAAGCACATTTTAGGAACATTTTTCTCCAGCGAAAACACAACTCCCTATATCTGCCTCCTGGGTGTAACATGATATTTGACAGGTTTGATGACACTCACATATAATTGATGTACATACACAGAATATTTGTACTTCAGAATTGGGTGTTGCACAATATTTTAAGTCGTTAAGTATGTGGCAACATAAGCATATGCAAATGTACTGGGATGGGTACTACTTAACTACTTCATTTATATTTCCTGCTACTTTCCATGCAGATAGGCAACAAATGGAACATAAAAATCAGTAGTCGTTGTGGTGGACTGTACATGATGACATGTCAATCCTATGCAAATAACCAATGAACTCCAATGAACAAGTGACACAACAATTGAGTGCTATAGGTAAAGCAACATTACCCAAGATATCCTGACACTTCCAGTATAGCCATTTTTAAATAATTTCAGTAGAAATTAAATTATATTATTGAACATACTGTTCTTGACAGCACGCAGTGATTCATAAATGGGCATAGGGTCTTTACAGTGGACAACAATAAAGCACAGTACAGTGAGTTGACTGCCCATAAACTCCAAGCAAGTGTCAATCATTACAGTTGGAGCAGGGCATTGCTCGATTAGAAATAGGGGTGCTTTTCTTTGCCTTAGTTTACATATTTATTATATAGTTTCCCCCAGAACCCTAGAAGGACAAAACTCTTGTTCAGTGTGGACAAGGATGGTGCACCATACATAATTTTAACTCTTACCTATTTGGGTTGAATATAAATATCTATAATCTCTAGTCTTTTCAGGAAAACCTGACCATTTTACAAGGTTACAAGGTGGCAATCTGTATAAATTTTTACTATGCAAATCATATAAAATATTTGAAAGAGGAGGATGTATGAATTCATAACACCTTATAAAACTGTTACAAGATGCAACAATATTGTTTTGGTCATAATGCTTTCCAATCTTCCACATAAAGGGACACTGTCCTAGACAGTTTCTCTCCAACCATATAAAAACACAAACTATCTGCGATTCTTGGTAGGCAGGTTCAGGTATGTTTGCTTTGGAATGAAGATAAACATTGAAGAGCTTTGGCCTTTGAGGACATGCCTAGACATTCCTGCATGTTTAGCATTATCTGTATGTTTCAGTATGTGTTGCTTGCTGAAAATTAAACAACACCTTTGCACTGCTGCTAACACAATGCTATACAAACTGAGCTACAAAACAGAGAGGCTTTTTCCTCAGGCCATTAGACTCCTTAATATGGACACAACCCACCCACACCAGAAGATATTTTGAAAAATAATGGGAAGCACACAGCTTGGTTGTAACCACTGACTTTCATAGTAGAAAAACAAATATTATATGGAAGTATTGTGATAAAAGATGAAGAAGGTATTTTGATAAATGATGGTAAGCACACAGTTGACGGTACTCATTGCATCCTATCATATTTGTTTTTCCTGTTTTCACTTTACTGTCTGTTTTATTTAATAAAAAGAATAATAATAATAATACGTGCACGGTCTAAGAACATATCAGACCTACATTTCACAGGTTGTATTTGCATATGACTTTGTATGTGACATAAAAATCTTGAATTCACAAGAACACTCAAGTTAAGTGGGTGTCTCATGTTAATATCCTAGGCTAGGACATCATCATCATGTGTTAAAAAGCTGTCGTGTACATCGCTGTCTTTTAAAGCTTGGTTTGTGCACGAAACGTCTACGTGACAGCTTATGCTACAGTACAAATTAAACAGTTAAATGTATTTCTTTGTTTATTAAAGCAATTCTCGTGAACTTACAACTGCAGTCGAAGCTAACAGCTAACTTAACGTGACTCTGTATCACATCCAAACACAAAACACGAGTCTTTAAAAACTATAGAGGTACAATAAGATGCTCTTTAGATTTATCTGCAAGAGGTTCGACCGTTCTGAGAGATAACAGCATCGACTACCGACAATCTCTTACAAAATAAGCAAAACAACAACAACCTCACGGTCCTTTAACCCCAGGAGCAGCACTTCCTCCATCAGGGTCAGTCTGGTTTCCTTCGAGTCCCCGCTGTCATCGTCGTCCGGCTCGTCCCCGCGGCGGGAATCGTAGTCCTCGTCGCCGGATCCGCGCTCTCTGTCTGCGGCCGCGGCGCTGCGCGAAGCCTCGGTGCGTCTCTGCACCAGGCCAGAGCTCCGCTGGCTCAGAGTACTCATCTCTTAAACACTAAAACAAACCCTCCCTCCCAGACAACTCCTGTCTGAGAACACTACGCCCTACTCAGTCAGATGCATAAATGATTCCTGGGGTGAACGGGGTAAAGAGAGGTGTAAATTTGGAGTTATTTTGGAGAAAGGCCCCTTCGCGAACCCGAGAGAGGTCCGTCCGTTCGCGGATTCGCTCAGTTTTAATATGGCGACCAGCCGTGACGAGAGCAGCAGCTAGTGGATGTGGCATATCAGCACTCAAAACCTGCATACTTAGACATAATGTTTGGGTTGTTATTGGCTCGTTAAGCAGCTTACTAGGTTTTGTGACATAGCCTCAAACTGGTTCCATTCTTTTAACATTTATTAAAAGAATGACAATAGAAATGTTTCTATCTTGTAAGGCTATATTATGTATTGTCACATTTCTTGTAGGCTATATCTTAGTGCGTCCTTTGTTTTTCTAAACTCATAAAAGAAGAAAAAATTAATTTATAATGCAAGGCTCATCTGTAATTATATTATTGCTTAATGGTCGTGACTGCAAAGTATTGATACAGCCCTTAAAGGGATAGTTCACCCAAAACTAAAAATGCTGTCATCACTTACTCACCCGAAACCTGTATGAGTTTCTTTATTCTGTTGTACCCATAAGAAGATATTTTGATAAATGTTGGTAAGTTGACGGTACTCATTGATTTAGTATTTGCTTTTCCTACATAAGGGTAAGTAAATTATGACATCATTTTGATTTTGGGGTGAACTAATCCTTTAATTTTAGGAGAAATCATATTTTGTTTGAAAAAAACAATTATTTCCAAGTGCTTGTATGAAAGCATTTTATATTCATATTATAATGGAAATTACAGTTTTAAAGTCATTGTTTCCAGATGAGACAAAATCTGTTTACATTTTCTGTATTTAATGGTTAAGACAAAAGTTATAATAATGTTAAAGTTTAGCATTGGTTATAACATTAAGCAATTATACAGTAATAATAATGTTTATCAATCTTGTCTTTATCAATAGGCACAAAGACAAAGCTGGATGGAACAGACTGAAGCTGATGATACAGCTGACTGTTCAAGTAACAGTGACTGACTTGGCAAGAAGTAGTGCAAAACAAGGGTTAGAGGAGTGTAAAGTAAAATAAATGTCATGGATGCTTTCTCCACACTTCGGAACAAATAACAACCTATGGAACAATTAACAACACTTAACAATGATTTTTATACATAGATGCTAAAAACACAGAAAAATCATTCTTGACTGAAGAGCCTGTTCTTCATGTGTGACAGCAGTTCTGTAGATGCCACGAAGAAAATTAAAAGAAAGAAAACTGTGCACACATGCAGATATGGTGTGACATTAGCTTATGATTTAATAATTATAGTTCCAATTTGATTTGTCTATTTGTACACACTATTAAATATAAATGAGAAAAAAGATTCTTAAGTCTTAAGTTGGCTAACCTTCTGTTTAAGTACTTATTCTTCCATACACTCTCATACAAAATTATACTTAGAGTAACTAAACCCTAAACCAACTTTTTTTAGTTAATGATCTGTAAGAATGATGCTTTATTAGTGCTGTTCATTGATTTTAGTAAGTTTTTTGACATTTGGGTATAAAGTGTTTCAATACTACAATATATGGTGTAAAAACGTCTGAGTGCTGCCCTCTTCAGGTTGAACGGTGGCTATTGCAGTTGAATTTTCCTATTGGATGATGGGTCCAAAAAATGACTCGTGACGTAAGCAGGTTCAAGCTCACCACGCCCTTGTTACGATCTCACAACACACTTAGTTCGTCCCCTCTATCTCCGTTGGGGTCTGCCCACTTTTCTTGCATTTTTCAAATATTGCCAGTCGGCGGAGTCAGGCTCTGACCAGGGGTTTAGTTACGCTTTAAGCTTTTACTGGGACAGTACCCTTTAAAGGGGACATATGGAAATCGGACTTTTCCATGTTTAAGTGCTATAATTGGGTCCCCAGTGCTTCTATCAACCTAGAAAATGTGAAGATGACCAACCCAGTAACTTAGTTTTGGTAAACCATTCTCTTGAAATTTGGCTCCCCTTGTGATGTCAGAAGGGGATAATACTGCCCCTTAATCTGCATTATCCAAACACAGCACTGCAATTTAGTGCAGAGATCAGATTATTTGCATTTAAACGACACACCCCAAAACAGCACATTTGCTCACACCTACAAAGTGGCAATTTTAACATGCTATAATAAATGATCTATATGGTATTTTGAGCTAAAACTTCACATATGTACTCTGGGGACACCAAAGATTTATTTGACATCTTTAAATAAGTCTTCTGAAATGTCCCCTGAAGATTTTAAGACATTTTTAGTTCTGGCTCAAAATGTAGGGTGTATTTATGGAAATTGGGAAACTTTTTGACATTTTAATCACTCCATGGGGCAGTGTACCGGACAGGATATTCTAGTCCCAGACTAAAATGCATGTTTAAGGTGCCTTAATTTAAAAACACCTTGTAGTGACAAATCTTAACATTGCTTTTGTCTCAAGATGCACACCAGTAATGTTTTTTGTGAGTTTTGTCTGTAAAAACTACTTAAATATTTTATTATAACCAAGGCCTAGTCTTGGATTACTCGAAACCTTGTCCGGGATTAAGTTGAACCTAAATGAACGCTGTTAGAAATGACAACAGTCAATTACACTGTAGTTGTGTACGTAATAGCCTACAATGGAGGGCTGTCTCTGGAGACACTGCTGATCTCATGTATTGTTCCACACTTCCTGTTTCTTTGAGTATGAGACTTGAAATAACCACCAGACAGTAAGACCTCAAAAACCTCAAAAAGAGACTAATGGGTAAACAGACATATGGGAAAACATATACGACATTGGACCATATCTGTTGAATATCTGATTTTTGTTTTTCATTTCTAAATAGAAGTAGGAAGTAGATGAATGCAGTTACAATCATGTAACTGTAGATGGCATCATACTTACAATTTCTTATCTCATTCATAATACTGAATGTATCGCTTATTATAACTTTCAGATTGGTAGTGGTATGTAGAAAATGTGTACAAGATAGACAAGTGCGTTTAAGTTAAGAAGACATCAAACATATTTTAGTGCAGTTTTAGCCAGAGCTATTAGATGTCAGACAAAAAAACAAGGACGAACTTCCTTTACATGTCAAAAAATGTGTTAAATGTGAAAAAAAAAAACTTGGTAATAAAAAAGTATAATGTAACACTGTGCTATGCAAGAAGTGTCTCAGTGGAAGAGCTGGAAGTTGAGAGCTATATCCTGTTCCTGTTTTGTGAAGGTCTAAAAAGGAAAATGCATGGTGATGTTTCCCTAAGATACAGATGGAAAATGTGCAAAAATAATAAAAAAAAGCTTAAATCCTGTGTGGCTCATGTAATGCATAGTACAGTAGGGCACATTTGGTTTGAAAAAAAGGCATACATTACTTTACAAAAAGACCTTCGTAGCACCATCAGCATTTTTAATCTGACAAGGCCACTATTATCCTGTATTTAACATCTCATGTAATGCTTTGAGTACAGTAGGGCACATTTGGTTTGGAAAAAAGGCATATATTACTTTACAAAAAGACCCTCTTAGCACCATCAGCATTTTTAATCTGACAAGGCCACTATTATCCGGTATTCACCAATAACATTTCCTGTTAAACCAAACTAACAACCTCATCCTCCTGAATGGCCAAGTTGTCATTTAACACAATGCTTTGCAGCATACCTGTAGGAATGATAGGCATGAAAGATCGGCTGCGGTTGTAAGCAAAGGGAAACGACGACATATGTCCAGATGAGCCAAATGACAGCGGCCTGTGCTGAAGGTGCAAGCGATGATCGAGTTTAGCTGCTTGCGATGGGTCTCTTTGCTCCAGCACGCGTTTTAAATCCTGCACCTGACTTAGGAGTTCCATAAGCTTGCTTGTGATGGCCACAGATCCACCGCCCAGGATGTTAACCTCAGGTATCCAACGCAGGTAGCGCTGCATCCAGAGGCGAATAGCCGGTCCATCCAGACAGGGAAGCAGGAGGCTGTGATAGTCCAGAGGACGGCGTTGCCAGGACTCGTAGAACTCGCGGGAGGACACCATGGGAGAGTCAGGGGAGCCCATCCAGCGACTGATACGTTTAATTTGTAACATCTTTTTAAGGCTGTCGGTCTCATCCTTAAAGAAACCTTTCTTGGGTGGTGTTTTAAAGGCTGAGCAGGGTAAAGATAACTGTCTTTGGTGCTGTAATTGGAAGAAAATGTCAATTTATTTAGCAAATAGACATTACTGTTCTATATGCACAAACAAAAACGAAAGATTCAATTACAAATAAGGGATTTCTTTATCTAACCTTGGGCTTGTGAATTCTGCGGACAACATGTTTCACTTTCTCCGAGTACAGGGGGTTCAGGAAGAAATTCTGGGCCTTGCTGTCAAACTGCAGAGACCAGTCCCACACTGAAGGACAGTTCAATGGGCCGCTTTGTGCTAGTGGCGACTCAACCTGCAAAGACAGTCAGGCAAAAGCTGTTAGTGGGAGGCGTGTCCAAGTGCATCAGACGGGGAGCAGGCCAATCATTTCTGAGCATCTGCAGACTAATGATTACATTACACAGGATTAACTGTTTTCATTTATAGAGTGACTGTTTTCTATAGAGGTTTCTAATTAATGCACAGCAATTTTGACCCCCCAAAAAACATATCATAACACTCTGACACCACAATTGTTTAAAACAGTTTATCATCTATTTGTCAAATTGTCTTTCGCACACCCTCTTTGAAGCCTTATATGTAGACATTGCTGCTGTTATACTCAGGTTGCAGATTTAAGTCATCTAATTTGGTCCAGAGCAACTGCACAGCTGTCATCCTTTGCCACAAAAGTGAAAAACAAAAATATGGGCAGCGTACATTCGGATATGAAGGCATAACGCACCATTGTTTACAAAAAGCTAAATTGGCTTCGCCGCCCAACAGTTTATTGGAAAGCTTTTTCTTCGGACAGAGTTTACCGGTATTTTGGTAATGATGTGTGACTGATATCTTACTGGAAAAAAGAGGGAATGTCATTGGGTGTGTGAACAACACCTTTGTGTATTTACTATTTACTTGTAATTTTATGATAATTTACCAAATTACAGTGTGAAAGAGGCTATAACATGAGCATTTTTTTTATTAATCTTTGTATGTGTTCTGCTAATAAAGAGGAAGTCATATTAACCCTCAGTGGCATAAGGGTAAATTTTTCGGTGAACTATTTCTGCATCCACCACATATTATTATTATTATTATTAATAATTTATTTTTATTAATTTATTTATAGTTTATATATATATATATATATATATATATATATATATATATATATATATATATATATATATATATATATATATATATATATATATATAATTTTTGCGTAAATACAAACATGAATACTTTTATTTTGTATAAGATTAATCTAGATTAATCTATGCCCAGCTCTTATATATATAAAATATATATACACACACACACGCACGCACACACGCACGCACATATACATATATATATATATACACACACACACACACATATAAACTTTTTTTAATATATAATTTGTCTCAACACAGTTTTTAAACCATAATAAATACAAAAGTTTCTACCTTCATAACACTTTCCCTGTGATGGGGAGAATTGAACAGGAAAGTGCTGAATACTGGCACATGAATACTGTCGGACAGCACTGTTAGGTAAGTCTCAGAGAACTGGAAGGCTGGGGTGTGCTGGTGAACAAGCTGCCACACGCACTCGAGGAACAGTAGGAAGACCGGAGACTGACACTAGACATTTAAAAACACAAATCAAATTAAAACCCTAGAGTTAAACATGTATTTGTATGTTAAACTGATTCATCAATACGTTCAGAATCAGATGTTTTATCAGTAATCCTACAATTTTATGATAGAAAGCAAGTTTGATTTATTTTCGAGTGAAAAAGGCAAAGTAACATTAACAGGAAGTCACAAAACTATGAACATCACTCTGTTAGATCTCAATAAAGCTTCAGAAGAAACAAGAGGCGAGAGTGAGCATGCAATAATTACATCTCTGTCTTTCTGATGGAGGTGATTACATCGATCCAGGAAAGCATGGCAACCAGCCACCCACTCTTTCTGCACCAGACTCTGGAAACCTGTAAGTGTCCTGTAATAAGGGTCCAGCATTATCTGAGCCAGACTGGAAATCACACAGCAAAGATCTGTCCCCTCTTCCTCTGAAATGAATCAAGATAAGGGGATCCAATTATAAAGTGTCATATTTGAGGTTTTAAAAAGCATTTAATGTGGAAATGCTTTGTCTGCACCATTGAATGCAAATTAAAGAAAAATATATATAAAAACGATTTTTCAACTAAATGTCATATTTTTGATGTTTTTTCTGTCTATGTGAAATAATATGCACTTAAACCTGCTTGTCCTACCTGTTATAAGGACGTTTGTGTTGTCTTTTTCAAGACATTCAACCACCTCTACTGCTTTTAGGAGACACTGTCTGTTAAGGGCATTAAAAGGAATACGATTATTATCAGCATTGGGGAAATACTACACTATCTTTTTTTTTTTACATTAACTTAACAAATTTAGTTAAATAATTCCAACTTGTTTTTAAATTATGTTAAATACTAGTCAAAAACTAAATACTAGTCAAAAACTTAAAATAGTAGGTTTAATTTGATTAAACTTGCATTCAGCATTTTTTTATTACAGTGTAGTAAATCCAGTGTTGCCACATTTTTTTTATCAATTAAAATGTATGCCCTTTTTATTTCCACTTAATTGCGATTATTCAGAGCAGTTAATTCACTTTTCCATGAATTCTATGAATGGAAACTGACCTGATAATATCTAGCCAACCTGAGCTTTCAAGCGAAGAGAACCACTTCACATCTGACATCCAAAAATCTGTTGAATTATCTAGATGACAAAAAGTAATGAATTTAGTGCAAATGCAAATGTCCAGTACTTCATTTAGTATATACAGGTGCTGGTAATATAATTACAATATCATCAGAAGGTTGATTTATTTCACTAATACCATTCAAAAAGTGAAACTTGTATATCTTATTAATTTATTATTAAACACAGACTGATATATTTCAAAAGTTTATTTCTTTTCATTTGAATAACTATAACTGACAATTAAGGGAAATCCCAAATTCAGTATCTTCGAAAATAAGACTATTGTGAAAAGGCTCAATATTGAAGACCCCTGGTGCTACACTCTAATCAGCTAATTAACTTAAAACAGCTGCAAAGGCCTTTAAATGGTTTCTCAGTCTAGTTCTGTTCGATACACAATCATGGTGTAGAGTGCTGCTGACTTAACAGTTGTCCAAAAAACGACCATTGACACCTTGCACAAGGAGGGCAAGACACAAAAGGTCATTGCAAAAAGAGGCTGGCACATTAATATAGAGGCGAAGGGAAGGAAAAGATGTGGTAGCAAAAAGTGTACAAGCAATAGTGATAACTGCACCCTGGAGAGGATTGTGAAACAAAACCCATTCAAAAATGTGGGAGAGATTCACAAAGAGTGGACTGCAGCTGGAGTCAGTGCTTCAAGAACCACTACACACAGACGCATGCAAGACATGAGACTCAGCTGTCGCATTCCTTGTGAAAAGCCACTCTTGAACAACAGACAGCGTCTCAAAGACAAAAAGGACTGGACTGCTGCTGAGTGATCCAAAGTTATGTTCTCTAATGAAAGTAAATTTTGCATTTCCTTTGGAAATCAGGGTCCCAAAGTCTGGAAGAAGGTCCAGTTCCACAGTGATGGTTTGGGGTGCCATGATATCGGCTGGTGTAAGTCCACTATGTTTTCTGAGGTCCAATGTCAATGCAGCCATATACCAGGAAGTTTTAGAGCATTTCCTGCTGCTGACCAACTTTATGGAGATGCAGATTTCGTTTTCCAACAGGACTTGGCACCTGCACACAGTGCAAAGCTACCAGTACCTGATTTCAGGACCATGGTATCGGTGTTCTTAATTGGCCTAAAAACTCGCCTGACCTTAACCCCATGTAAATCTATGGGGTATTGTGAAGAGGAAGATGCGACTATCAGAGCACCTGAGCAGTGCTACAGACTGATTGACTCCATGCCATTTCACATCACTTTTTGAATGGAACTGGTAAAATAAATCAACTTTTTCATGATATTCTTATCATATGGCCAGCACCTGTGTGTATGTGATATATATATATATATATATATATATATATATATATATATATATTATTCCTGTGAAAGAAACTACACAAAGTATATTCTGTAACTCACCGATAAGAAAAAACAGTTTGAACTTGTTATAAGACTGCTGGATGTCTTGTATAGTAGGAAGTGATTCTGAGAGGTCCTCTGTTTTTACAGAGTAAAGATAATTATGTGCGACTGCATTTATCATTCTGCAACAGAAGAAACCACATTTTGTAAATGCAAAAAACATTTGACCCTCAAAAAGTCTTTTTTTTTTGTGGTGGAAACCACGTTTCATGACCATTTGGTCCTTTCAGTGAATAGAGAGGGGGAAATACAGAGGTACAACATACCATTGCTAGATAACAAACTAGCACATTATTCTCTGATAAAACTGTGCCCTTGAGTGTCTGAATCTATTCCCACACACAGTGTTTGACTAACAAAAAGCACAGAGAAATAAGAGAATACTGCAGCAGTCTGGCTTAGATTAAAAGCTAAAGGCCAGTCACAAAAGTGTGTTTATTTACGTATCCAAGTGCTTCTGGAAATCCCCGTCTTCCTGTGCCACAGGTGGGAAAGATGCTTTGAACAGGGCACAACCACTGTGATGAGACCAGCACCAGACCTGTAAAATGTATAAAAAAAAATAGTCCTTAGATCTTTTAACAGCAAATACCAGTAAAGCAAAGAATTTCATTAACATGATTTACAAAAGGACAATCCTAGACATAATAATCTACTGTAAAAATAATAAATATAATAACTCACAGGTAATCCTTTTCCTTGGTGGCTGACTAAGTCATCTAGGGCTGAGGGAATGACAAAGTACTTTGGTAACCTGAGGAGCATCAGAGGATATTTTTACTGGATACATTTATTTCATATACATCTCAATATTTCCAGTATCATTCATTTATAAATATCTACAGTATATTTTAAATAATAAACCAAACATTTTTGGATAAATGTAAATAATTTATTCATACTCATGTTGGAATTTGAAATACTGTAGGTTAATAATGTAAGTTTAATTGACTAGACATGTTCAGCAGTGGCAGCAGAGGTGTGACATGCTATAATTCACATAGGTTTCAATTGCATTTTTCTAATTCTTTAATAATACGTTTTTTAAAACACATTAATTGAATATATGTACTTATAAAGTTCTGGGTTAAGACAAATGCACTTTTGTATAAGCAAAATGCAAAAAAAAAACCTTAATAGAATGATTACATTTATAAAACTTTAAAAGAATTACAACCTATAACAAATACTTCCCCTTTTTTATATATTTTATCGTTGGTGCTTTAAAGCCATTTATATCAAAGTTATATATATAAGTTATCTACAAGCAATGCGGTTGAGATTGTATAAACATCGAGTTTAGTATAAAGAGATTAGAGATTAAAATAAAATAAATAGGAGCAACACATTATCAGCACAATTTACCTCGTCGAGATTTCACAGTTCTCATTTTCAGTAACTAATCTACAATTCGACTTGGTCCGTTTCATTTCCTGTGTCCAGTCCTCTGGTGCGTCGAACATAATTGTCTCGTGTTTCCTCTGCATGTCTGCAAAACCATCATTTAGCACAAATGACATCTGTTGCTGTTCCGGCATCATCTATTAATAGCCTTATTTGTTTAAGATGCATGATTTAAAATGTATATGTCTAACATACTACAGTATATGATGAGTTTTATTTTAACTAAATTCTTAAATCTTGCTACATACATTAAATGCATTGGAAGCTGCATTTCATTAGGATAATGCATTTAGGTGATATAACAGTTTAATGCATTAAAAGAGATTATTACTCATGTCCTGTACGTTAAGAAGCTGCACAAACTGTACAAAAACAAGAATAAAATTCCAGATAGATGTTTTGGAATATATATAAAGACTGACAGCTGTTCTTTCAGACATCTGTTGGATTTCAGCTGTATAGACTATGTCAGACTAAAATGTCAGCAGCTGGTCCTACATAAGCAAATGTTGCATGTTCTGCATAATTGTAATGTTAGGAAGTTCTCATGTTCTTAAAGTGGACATTTCACAAGACGTTTTTAAGATGTCAAATAAATCTTTGGAGTCCCCAGAGTACATGTGTGAAGTTTAAGCTCCCACGGATAATTTATTATAGCATGTTAAAATGGCCACTTTGTCGGTGTGAGCAAAAATGTGGCCTTTTTGGGTGTGTCCTTTTAAATGCAAATGAGCTGATCTCTGCACTAAATGGCAGTGCTGTGGTTGGATAGTGCAGATTAAGAGGCGGAATTATCCCCTTCTGACATCACAAGGGGAGCCAAATTTCAATTATCTATTTTTTCACATGCTTGCAGAGAATAGTTTATCAAAACTAAGTTACTGGGTTGTTCTTTATCCACATTGTCTAGGTTGATAGAAAGCACTGGGGAATAAATTATAGCACTTAAACATAGAAAAAGTCAGAGTCTCATGATATGCCCCCTTTAAGTATGCTGTGTCCCTTAAGCATACACAAACAGTACTTATTAAAACCAGCTATATTTAATTTCAAGTGAAACTATGGAAAGAATAAAAACATCTCAAATCTGCACCTGGGCTGGTTGTCCCCTCATATGAAAAGGCAAAGACACACTTCAGAGATTTCTCCTCCAAACAATGGTGTGCAATACCTTGAAAGATCTAACAAAACAAAGAAATACACAAGGAGAAATGTTACTCTCATTACTGTACACTTCCCTTTGTTTCTCATGTAAACAAATTACCTTTCTAGCATCTTCCTCCTTGGTGTATGTCAGGCAGAACTGAAACATTCGTAGATCTTTACAGTGAATTATCATTTTAGATGGGCATTTGTTCTTCACAAGGCCTCCTGTTATCAGCTTCCTCTTTTCATCATAAACTTGAAAGAAATGAATCATCAAACTCCATCAAATGAAAAGCACACGTTAACATGTATAATCTAGATCCATTAATGACGATTAAAAACAATTATTACCACCATAGATGTGATCCACACACATTAATGGAATGTCATTTTCTCCGTAGAGTTTGTTCTTGAATTTCTTGGCCTGAAACAAAGAGTTACCGGGTGATTCAACGGTTGTGAGTTGATGTACCAGTCTAATATACGTCATATAATGTCATGTTAACCACATGTACTGTATATATACACTGGAAGTGGTAACACTGACATTCTTAATGACAAAAATAATCACATTGCAATACTCCGTTTTAACACAGGCACGTACTGTTGTCTTGCTCAGTGCGTGGTATTAAAACTTTCACACAATATTTTATTTGTGAAATCAAGTGTGAACAGACTTTACTTCCTATTTAGCCTCCCTTAAATATTAGCCTGAACGTAACCAACATTAATAGAGCCAAGTGTAACCTTGAGCAGCCACATTGTTTTGCATCCTTGATAAAAGCTCATTGACCTCTACATGCTATCCCAGTCCAAGTGATTATTAAAACCAGAATTGATCTGAAAACGGACTTTTTTCCATGTTGAAAGTTAAACAATCAGTGTTATGTTTGTGATTGTGTTATGTACGCACCTACAGTGAAAAAAAATTTCGTCCTTGGGGACAATAAAGGATCTTTCTATCTCACATGCCTCAAATAAGTCTGTCACTTGATGTCTCAGTCATCTTAGTTTCCCACCAGAATTTCACTGCCAGTGAGTCAAAGACACAAGTTCCTGAAATAGCAGCTAAAGCGAGAGCACTCGGATAGCACAGTTCCTCATGCGTGGCCATTCTGCATGCACTTTGGCAATCGCACTTACAGACAGTTACTTTTAGGTGAGACACAAAATTATATTTAACCTCCTTAGACCCAAGGTTTGGTTTATTTTTTGTTTTTCAGATCTCTACCAGCTATTTTGGGGTAGGGAAGAACCAATAATACCAAAATATTTGTCTTTGAACACAAAGCATTGTAATTGTCCACATTTGTGTACAACAGGTTCCAGTTACACAGAATGAAGTATTATGGTGCAAAAAAAAAGTTATCCAGGTCTTAGGAGGCTAAAGGTGAAGTGTACGATTTCTGCACTAGTATCACCAGATCGAATAATTGTATTTTCACATTTAAGGACATGTGATGTTAGTTAAACTTGAATCCATGTCACATGTACTTACGGTCTCTTCCTGAGAGATCTCATCACTAATGAACGTAACGCGAAAATTGGTGCAGAACAATGTGCCAAAGACGCCACGCTGGGAGAGATCATCTTGAGTATATTTGAGGATGGGGTTTGCACTGCAAAACACAACTTCCCCTGCAACAAATTTGAACATTCATGTCAGTTATATGTACACAATGTCAGCACTAAACACAATACCAATAAAATAAGAAAGGCTTGTGGTTCAAGTTTGTTTTGTCGACTCGTGCGCATAAAATAATGTGGTCAGTGGACTATGCTCAAGTGTTTTAGTGTATGAACCACTTTTCTGTATCTGAAAAACCACAAGCTGCAATTACACTATATGCGATCTCTGTACAACAGAGACTGACGTAAAGAGCAACTATTGAAGTGTGAACATAAAACTACACCCAGGGAGGTTTAAAACTGACAAACTTTACTATTTACTGACAACAATGAAGTAAACCTGAGCTTAACAATGCAGTCAGCTGTTCATTGTACAGGTTATACAGGAAAAAAACATGCATAGCAAAACATTACGCAATGAGTTTCTTACCTGGTAGCAAATCAGGATGTTTCTCTTCTTTTGGTGGGTCTTTCTCCAATTTTATTTCCTTAAAACAGAAGTAATAAAACTATACTGTATGCTATAAATGGTAAACTTGATTAATTATCTAGTGGATGTCTTATACAAATATTACAAGATAATCAACACATTACTATCTAATGTTGAACATGTCATGTCACACTTCACACAAAGCTCACACAAATGAGAGGAAGTTGACAAATGTTACTTAAAGTTGCTGAAAGATCAAGAGACAGGTATGAGGAACCTACAACTATTGAATCTTAAATGAAAACTGATCATACAAAAATCCAGTATTATTGTTGCATCTAAAAATATTATCTGTATGCCTTAAGTCATTTTAATCAAAACAAACAAGATGAATAAAGGAAAGCAATCCATCAAAGATCCTGGCAACCATAAGATCATCTGCAAACACAATGACCAAAACTTCATAAATGATCCCATGCATACTGGTTAACTCTTTCCTTGAAGACTTCCTGGGGGAAAACGTTCTCTTGAAACTCGCTTTTAAAACAAATATAAAATAATTCACAGTGGGTCTTAGTTTATTTATATACAGCCAACAGAAATGACATTGAGGTAAGAATGCTGAGATCTGACTAACTGATCTTCATGACAGGAAACAGATTAAGTTTTACACAAGATTAAAGTCTGTGTTGGGTAAAATATTTTATATATTTTATATTAATGCTGAAACACCTTATGTTCTTGTAATCTTTGTAAAAACCCTGAACAATCTAATATGTAAATGTTTATTATCTACTTCGCTTGTGTACTACGCTCATATTTGTTATATATTTGACAACTTATAACACTGACAAATAAAGCATTTGCAACTCTCAAATATTTAAGTTCAACAAATATTTTCCATCAGGGTTTCAATAATGAACAAATAGGATACACAACTCCATTGTCCATCAAAGGGTCGAGACACACAGGCACGGCCATAATGGTTTGCACTCACTCACAGCACATCACATGTCATACAACCATGAGCTTGCAATGCAGCTGAATCAATAAGCATAAAATCATTCAAATATTACAAAAAAATAACAAATATATAAACATATATAATTTATAATAATATATAATAATTTGTAGTATACACGGAGTACGAAAACGGATTTTAATCATCCTCCCGACAGGATTTAAACACTGGCGTGTAACTAGATGACAAAATCAATGCAGCTCTATTGCTTCATTTTCAAGAAATGTCTCTGTTTATGTAAACTTAAACAAGTCAACAATGTAAACTTTAGCATAAGTATGAGATATAACCCCGCCCAGTGCAAGACTGCTGTTTCAACTCTTGTTACAAATTGTTTTGAAAACAACCTACGCGTAATACTGCACATGTCTCACTTACCTCAGGCGTAACGTAAGACACAAATGACGGTTTATTAGATTTCGCTCCTCCGCTCCCCAAACTCAACATTGTGCCTGTGCCCAGTGTCCCGCTTCCCGAGCAGTCAGGTGGAAATCCGGGAGAGCCCAAACGCAACTTTCCTCTCTCTCTCTTTCAAAAACGAGATTTCCTTTGGTTAAGAGACAATCTGATCTGACAGCAAACCGCGCCCATTCTACACCATTGGTTCTTTATGTACAAGCGGTCCATTATCTCAGTTGGTCGCTTATTGTTTATTGGTTGACCCGCCTGTCAATCACATTCACTTCCTCGTTGCTGAGCCAATAAGCGATCAGTTTCACCATGGCCTCACACGCATATCGAGGTAAGGAAGGGGTTTGTTATGAACTACTTACAGAATTGATGACTAAATGAAAAGTTCGCGATGAAAATACTGACCTAAAACAGTTTTCTCTGTTTTACTCATGCAGAATAAAAACGTTTAGATCTTATTCTTATGGGTTAAGTTACAATGAATCTTAAGCATATCTTTGCTGCAAATGCAATTAAAAGCAGAAACATCTTTCAAGAAATGTATTTATTATAAGCATTGTAATGCAGTAGTACCTTGACAGCGAATGACAAGCATCAATGGGTCTACATAAATCTGCAGTTACAACACAAAAACCAAACGTATTTTCCTCCCATCGTCTTCAATACAATTTATCAAACGTCATAAAGCAAAATTAGGGGCAAGCAACTAATAACCATTAAAACAAAATTCATAAAAATCAACATTCCTGTGCTTTAAAACCATACAGGCATCTGTTTTTAAAGATCTATTGCGAGATTAGACACAGGCTTATTCATGATTATATATATTATATAGATCATAGTTATGATCATATGTACATTTAGAGGTACAGGGATTACACATTTATGACACAAACACAAAGAACCAGACCTGGGTCAATTTCAAAATGAAAAACTAAAAGCAAAATGTCTTTGACCTTACAAGTACTCCAGTGTTCACGATTTGCATACATCCAAACAGATCAGAAAGGAGAAAGTAACTTAAGATTAGCTCTAACTCAACATTAATGTGCGTCAATGGGTACATATTTGGTATTCGGCCCAGGTTTGATTTGAACAACCAGTGTGTTATTGGAAATGATACAGCTACACCACAGAGGCCTGTGAATATCAACAGCACACTTATAGCCTACATATGGGACAATTTTAGCTTTACATCACTTGCATTAAGCATATTAAAGAAACAAAGTAGACGTTTAGACGCGTTTCAAGGTTGTTAATTAGTCAATGGTGTGATTTACAAATGGAAAACAGCAAATCCAGCCCTCAAATTGCACTACTATATACATTTATAGATCCACACCAAGTCAGCCTCCAACAAAATGCAACTAATGCATAAATGTCTCATTTTACCTTTTCTTTTATGGTTTAAAAGGAATGTTATTAGCCAAAATAAATAATGAAAACAACTATATGATTTAATACAAAGCTAACTGTTAACATAACTTCAGATTTCTCACTAAACAGGGTAAGAGACTTTAAAGAAAAAATCTGTTTGCACACTAATATTAGTCATCTGTTCACTCTGTTGACTTGCTTATAGAAATGCCCAGCCTACATTCAGCTAAAATTTCACTTTAGGGAGATAATTAATTAGTACATCCAACAAGCTTAACCTTCAATCTTAACACCTCAGATTCGTGGCCAACCTTCAATTATTTTAGGCTAAAAAAACAGAAAAATGAGGTGGACTATTTGATTTTACAGTGTTAAGTCAAATGAAACCTAGCATATTCTAAGCAGCCATTATAAGGGGGTTAAACGGTTAAAATATTTCCAGGGAGAAGTAACCGGCATGCACAGAAGTCAACAGAATAAACAATTTGTATTCCTGGAATGCACACAGGATTTGAAATGGTTACGGAGCGAAAGAGGACTTGTCATACTGCTGTGCGCTTTAGAAGCCTTCATAATCTTTCTTGTCCTTCTTCCCTTCAGCTTCGAATCCATCATTACTGTCGCTGTTGTCGCGGCGTCTCTTGCGGTTATTTCGTACGTTGAAGCGCGAGTTCATCTGGGGCAGTGGGTCCATACCCAGAACCTTGTGAATCTGGCGGAACGCCAGCAGTCTCAGAGCAAACTGCAGGAAAAAGAAACCGTTCAATTGCTATGACGACTCAAATATTTATATTTCATGAAGTTATTCTTTAAACATGCCAGTCTCTGGTGGTACTGTGAGGAAGCAGAGGTCTCATCTGTAATATCTAGTCTTAGTGTGTACTTACCTGGGCGCTTAATGTAATATCCTCTCTCTGCTGCTCCTCCATTGCACCCAATGTGTCTGTTGGATTCTTCTCACAGGGATCGATCAGTCCTGGAGCACCTGCATTGCAAGCAATAGTACATAAGCCACAGTAGGTACATTTACACGCAACCAAAAAAACTGATGGTAAGCCTATTGATGGTTCAATTGGATAGAAAAGCCTTCATGTAAACACTTTCATCAATACGATTAAGGTCTATTGGATGCAAATTTCAATTGTATTGAAAGGGTGGTGTACTGTGATACATTAGGAGAAAGATACGCATGTAAACACATGAATGATAGTATCTTTTGTTTCGGATTTAAAAATACCTTGTGCACATGTAGAGAAGAATTGTGCTTAAGTTCACGCCTTATATTATGGATCACATGACTCTCAGCGCAGAAACATGCAATAGCAAGGCAATGAAAACGCGCATTATTAATGGGGTCATGCGCGGTAGGGGTGTGCAGGGCAAAAACTAACGCAGGGTTAACTGTAACATGGACGGTTTACATTGTTGCACAAGGTTGAGCATTTTGTATTTCCAGAATTTTTTTCCACGCTGCTAATAGACCATCTCCCGTGTTTTTCCAGAGGGTTGTTGATTTAGTGTTTTGGTTGCATGCAAGTAAATTTTTTCATCATATGTTTTTTCCGTTTCTAAGTGGGTGTGTAAGATACCAAATCCAATGCTATGTCATATTATAAAGTGTCTTGTTAACTAAAACATAGCATCGTTTTGAAATATGTCTCCAGCTCTTAGTAACTTGTTTGGGCATGAAAATATTTTGACTCAGCGGGGTTAATTGTAACGCTGTGTTACAAAAAAACCCTCAGCACTTACGATATGAAAACCACTAACGTTAGCATAATTCTTGCCGTTGTTTTAAATAGGCTACACACAAATGATTGCTGAATGCAAACAACATAAATGTGCACGTCTTACAAAAAATCGTGTGTCAAATGTATTTTTGTTCATATCTTTAATATTGATTGAATAAGGTCACGTCAAAGATTGAAAAAAAAAAATCGTACTTTGATGCTCATTATCTCAGAATTTGATTTTTGAAACTGTAGTATGGTTATTACAGACTGGGTCACATAAAAAAAGTGTCTTAATTGTGCTGCTTCTCACATATTTAGACATTACTTTAATTACAAAATGGATACAATTGTTAGAAAAGGGCTGGATGAATTAATACAGTGTGGATAAATGTCTATTATAGACAGATATATAAACAATATCCACTTCAAGTATATAGACAAAATATTATTGAAATATTTGCCTGCAAACTTAATTTTTAGCAAGTGTTACAACTAACCCCCTGCCTTTTGAAAAGTGTGTCGTCTTTGCCTATATCTTTAAAGTGTTCTTAACTTTTCAACTCAACTTATCCAGAGATAAAGCATGAACTCGACGAAAGATGTTGTGCGCTGCTTTGCAAAGTCCTACTGCGGGTCATTTATTTTCAGAGTTGGACATTTTTGAGACATGCAATAGCAGCCATAAGAAAACTGCATAAGAAAGTGTCCCATCTCACCAGACAGAAGAATGCCGGATGAAATGCATTCAAAGACTCTTCGAAGAGCATCTCCAGGGCTCATTGGTCCAGGAGCACTGCTGATGGCCTTCTCCACCAACAGCTCCATAGCCTTTAAAAAGTGAAAACAATAAATTCACAATATTAATACGATGTAAATTAATAGCTATGCTTGTCATTTTGTATTTTAACATTCAACTAGTGTAAAGAGAGCTAACATTTGTGACCAAAAACTACTTTTCTACACTTACCCAGCTTGGAAAGGCAGACCAGGTAGGTACTCGCTGACAAAGGTCACGCAGTATTCGAATGACAATCACACATGACTGGAGTCCATTAGCTCTAGCCTTCAGTGCAGTAAGGTCAAGATTAGTTAATACACAACAGCACTTACAAAGAGTCATAAAACATGGCGGGTTCAGAGAGAGGTGCAACACTACTGTTCACAATGGAAGCTTTTAATTGGTTTACAAACAGCAGATCATAAGCTGCCATTTCCAGCAGTATTTTACCTCAGCATTAGTAAAGGAGTTCAAAGTTTGCAAGATTCACTGGGAATGACTCCCTGGTAATCTTGTAAACCTTGACCTCGGTAGTCAGATACTTCACAAACATTTACTTTCATTTTACAAAAGATCAGTTTGCAAGTAGTTGCATAGGAACTGAAACAGTCAAGGAAACCTGCTTTATTTTGCCCGTGTGTTTGCAGAGACTGCAAAAACACAGGAAACTAATCAGATATTCCTTTCCTCTCAATCCCTATTCCAAGAAAAAAATCATTAACAGAACTTAAGAAATAAAAAACAAAACAAACGCTCAACATGAAAGCTCTTATCGATGACACTTTATGCAAAGGTATTCTGCAGCCTTATGGAACCATTTTACGTGCTAATTATTTCATTTAATACTTATAAAATAAATAATGTATGCAAGGATGCCATCTTTTGGATAAGATCAGCTTAAAATGTATAAAAAAAAAATAGAACGATTTACAAATTATTAAATTTTATACTGCATCCTTGTATCACTTTTTCCTCATAAATCAACTTTAGGTTTAAAGTTAAACAAAAAAGAAAGACTAAACAACTCAAATCAACAAACAAAAATGAATACATCTCATAAGGCTACGAGAAGAAAGTAAAATGATGTTCCGAACCTGGAACCACTTAGCGTGGCGTAGGGCAGCCAGAGCGTCAAGGCATTTTTGCCTGTCCAAGACGTCCACTGGGTCTGTCACCATACTCGAGGTTACATCTAAAAATGGATCGAATTGTCAAATGATGGTAAGGAATGGGTGTTTGACCAGGTCAGAGAGACTGCCAAGAACACATTGCCACACATACCAAACTGGTCCCTTGCTCATTTCTCTTTTTCCAAATGTAAAAACATACAAAGCTTTCGTTTTACCCCATGTGCAGAATCTTTCAGATCTTTTCAACAACATTATGGATCAGCTACGCTTGTCATTTGGTGCACTTTTTTTCTAGCCTGTGGTGTGGTTAAGAGCTGAGGTAAAGGGCAGGGACAAATGAATCTTGAATTCAAAATAAGACCAGCTTAGGAAATAAAACACCGGGAATGTGCCTGACATTTGTATATGATAATGCTCTGCAATCCACTATTTGAAATTGCTTAGAAAACATATAAAAAAATGCTAAAAAGCCAGCAGAGTAGCTCAAAAGATCAAATTCGAGAGTCACAATCCGTAATTGCAACAGTTGGCAGATTTAACCCTGGAGAACCCAGGAAAATCCAAAAACCCATTTATTCTATTAAACAAATTTGACCCTGTGGGTTCTCCAGGGTTAAGTAGATGTTTTCCCATTCATAATTCCATGTTATGGACTAAATGGTTTTAAAACATGCTACTTAAGAGAATTCAAGTGTTTTTGCCATTTGTCAATTACGGAGTCTCTTGGTAAATCCCCTGGTTTGCAATAGAAAGAAAAAAAGGGGACAAATTAACAATTTGTATTCCTAATGCTACAATATTTAGAAATAAAATGGGGGGGATGTCACAAAATATGGGAACTTTGTCATTCCTGCATTCCTTTCCTAACCAGCTAACTTTGCATTTTAGAGGAGTTATTTTCTCTGGGCAAAAACAAATAGTGGATTCCAGTAACTACCCCAGTTGAAATTAAAGTTATTAAATGAAAAAATTAAATACCAAAAACCTTTATGAATAAAGTCATTGTACTGATCCAAAAACATTGGAAAGATAATGATGGCCTGCCATGGTATAACGTGTAATCATGAAAATGATGTAAAACAGGGATATTGAGGGAGATGTGCAATGTTTATAGCTGATGTTGTTTTTATGCAGTGGTCCACTACAGTTGCAAAGGTAGGTGTGGCAAAGTGTTTGAAGGTATTTAGGAGGGGGACCTTGGTCAAAAATCCTTCCGGAGCTGGTAGACGTAGCCTCAGATGGGAGACAATTTGCTGAAAAATGCAAGGAGGCTTTGGGCTGGACTTGAAAAGCTTTGTATACATGAAGGCAGCAATGCGTGCTGGCAAGAAAATACGAAGCTCCCAGCAAGAGGATTAGGACATCACTGCATGCATACCTGTCATGATTGGGTTTGAAGAACCCCATATTGTTATGTATACCAAAGGCAACCCAAGATTCGTTTAACAAAGCCTTTCTCCTCCCAAAAGCTTACGGATACTCCCCTAAGGAGCTAAATGGTAGAAATGGTGCAGCAGTGCATATAGCGAAAGCCTGTGTTTAAGATTTCACCATTACAGCGCCTTCGTACCAACTAAAACTTGCATCAATAATCCTATAAATTTAATTATGAAATTATCCTATGACTTAGGATGAATGTAGCGTTTTTGTCGTCGCTTAAATTTCCTTTAGATTAAAGGAAAATGCATCGTTCAATCTGCGAATATTTAAAATAATTAAGGTAGAGTAGACTGCTTCTCTCAGGGGAGCACTTTCATTTTGGAATAGGTGGATCTCAAAATGGTGAACCTTCTCACCACCAGACAAAAATAAAGATTTGTTTCCTGTGGGGACATTACAAGCATTCCAACTACACCTAAACAGCTCGGACCGCAACCGTTTCTCCTGAAACCTAATTCAGGAATTTCCGTTCTGTTGTTTGCACAGAATACCACCCTCTCGACCCCCTGGGAAGAAATACAGTTGAATTTATATTTTGCATAAACCAATCCCCTTGAACACAGGAAACAAAAATTAATCTTACCCGGGACTAACTAGACTGACACAATGCAAACACTTATCATGCTTGTTTTGGGAAGAGCTTTAAGAGCACTGGAGAAGTGTTACAAAGAAAAGGCCCCGAGCACCACTGCTGGCATCTTGGTTGGGTCACAATAAAACCTGGTAGCGTTGAACTCGAAACTTTAACAACTTGAAACCATTTGAACTGGCTTCAAATCTCGTTTAGTCATACTTTCAATAAAACACATGAACACAAAAGTGGCTTTGTCATATGCAAAATGTATAAATGGCACCAATGCGATGTTGCTCAAGTTTTGAAGGCAACCCGTGTACATTTCTTACTGCGTGATGACCAAGCTCAAGCACATACCAGGTTTACTTTGGAGCACCTTTTTTCTTTTCTTAAATGGTTTTTGCATTTTTAAGACCTTTTGTACAACCAAGTTGCCTGTATTTAGATCTAGTACGGTCTTCCCACAGTGCCAACAGATGGGCTCTCTAGGGTGTCAAATCAGCATATAATATTAATCAGATAGTTTGTCGGTTAATGTGAACAACGTCTTTTCCAACCTCCATCCCGGACGCTCTCCTCTCGGATGACGGGCGAGGTAAGAGTGATGGTCACCTGCATCTTGGGGTCACCGCAGGAGGTGAGGATAATAGCAGCCTCTTGGGTGGAACCTTTAACCTCATATTTCTCTGGTGTTACCACCTGACAAACACACGGGTTAGCAGAAAAAAATAAGTCAAACAAAGCAACAATCATCTATTTGAGGGGTGGAAAACACATCTAAGCACATTAAACGCTTACAGTAAATGGAACAACTTAAGATTCAGTACAGCATCTGAAACTCAAGAAAACTCAAAAATGACATAACCGGTACCGTGAGCTGTTTGGGGAGATGGTCCACAATTCTGGTGAGCAGACTCGTGGTTGGCTTTTCAGAGCACAGGAGGACCAGGTTGACATTTTTGTCTCCTCGCAGAAGCAAGCCCTTGGCAAGAACGCCTACTCGCATCACGCCTTTCAGCAACCTGCATCGAAGAGGAGGTGATGTATAGCTTTATCTTTTCTTTGCATTAAAGTGTGCAGGGATGAATAAACTAGAGCTTTTCTGTCCTACCTGTCTTTGGGAGGATCTTTCTTCTCTTTGTCCTCTTCTTTGACCTTTGCGTTTGCATCTTGGTCACTGATTATGTCAGAGACTAGCTTAAGTGCCCTCTCTGTGATTGAGACGATCTTCTGGATGGCCTGAAGCTCATCTTCAGAGGGGTAAATAGCTGCGTGTTTGGTCATCACGTAACGATCGTCTGAGGAATCAGGGCGACGTGGAGGCTGAAATAAAAGAAAACATTGGTTCCAATGATAAACAAGCCAAAAACACCCTTCATAAACTCTAATCTACAACGTTACTCATTCTGGCCAAAAGCACACGCGCTTAAAATAGCCAGTCACCAGGTTGGCATCTAAATTCTCAGCACTCACCATTGGTCCTTGTGGCTGAGGAATGGGCATGCCAGGCCTCACTCCCAGGAGACCTGGAGGTCCAGGTGGACCCTGCGGATAACCTCCGTCAGGCATTCGTCGTCTGTCCTCCCAGTGGTGCTGCTCTTCCTCCATTCGCCGCCAGTACATGTCTTCTTCATAGCGCCTGAGAACAATTCACAAAGATTAGAGCCTCACATACTTAAAAAAGGTGGATATTTTTTAACTGAAGGAGCAAAAGAACATCCAACCTCATTTCCATCCTCCAGCGCTCCTCTTCTTCACGTCTTCTCCAGTATTCTTCCTTCTGCATTTGCTTTCTCATCTTTTCTTCTTGGATCTTCCTAGCTCTGATGCTAGGCTTGACCTCCACCTGGAGATCTGGGTTCACCTTTTTCTATACACGGTAGAAGCTACAATTAGCACCATTAAGGGGGCGTGCATACCAAGGCTTTTAAACGCGAATGAAAACGCCAGGCGGACACCAACTGCCAGCTTTCTTCAGCTGAGTGCTTTGGTTGCTGTGACACCTGCTTTGTTAACAGTCGTTGTACCGGTTTATTGTTGTGATTTGTACCGCCTCTCCTCCACTGTGATTGGACGGCCGTATGAGAACTGACATTGACGAGCTGAGCGTTTCGCTCAAAGTTGAATATTTTTCAAAGGTGACATAGAATGATTGAACGGGGTATTTATCCTTGTTTTTTGATGTGACATGTAGACAAAAAATGTTTTGTTTGGGTCTGTAATGCCTTAGAAGCTTCCTAAAAACCTCTCTCAGATAGCTCTATTAGGGTGGGGGATTTTAAACAAGTGGTTTTGCACCTATTTGGCTCCCCCTACTGGCTTACCTTGCAATCTCATTACTGATTGGCTGACTTTCCTGCCACTCAAAATATGTAGCCAATTATTTTAAAGTGGAGGGGCAGGGAGATGCCTGTGATGTCATAAACATCAGTTTTTCCGATTGGGCCGTTTTCTGGCTGACATTTCTAAAAGAGGAATTTGTATGAGACCGAGATTTTTAGCATGTCTAGCACTTTTTGTATGTTTGTGAATGTGGGTAGACTACCATTATTCAACAAAGACAAGGTAAAAATGCAGTAAACTAATAAACTAATGTTAAACTCCACCTTATACTGCAGGCGATGTCTTCTTCCCTTTAGATGCATTTCTTTTGCATTCGGATCATTGAAACTGCATTCGCACAGCTTGCAGTGGAAACGGATAACTTTTCCTTCATCATTCCTTACCTGAAAAAAAAATATAGATTTATGCACTTGGCTACAATAGCTGCAGTTTGAAAATTGACATGCAGGAAATGTTTCACTGTAATTCGCAAGTAAAATCTGGTACCTCTTCAACATAGTCATGTCCGACAGGCTGAACGTCGCTCTGCAGGGCTGCGAGCGCTGACTGAGGTGACAGACAGTCAGAAGTTTCATTCTTCACATCCAGTGTTGATACAGGCACAGACTGGGCTGGTTTGGCTGCCTCAACCTTTGATTCCTCATTTTTAGCAGCAGTGGTCTGTAACTTGTTCCCCCCTGATTTGGTCGTGCACAAAATAAAAAATCTTTAGTTAACCTAGAACTTAAAAAAATAAGGGGGGGTGTTGTGGATGAGCAGGACTCGCCTAGCCAGAAACCATACATTTGCCTTTGAAAAACCACAGGGATGCAAATGATTGAGTAGGGACGCACTAATATGGTATTTTTGGCAGATGCCCAGGCTAGTTTTAATAATCAGCAATTGGCCAATTTAGATCTTGTGTCAGTTACACCCATTTTAACCTCTGTTATCAGATCAGTTTTGCTTTAAAATAACCATAATTCAACTACACCCCACACATAGGAACAACAAGGCAAACATTTGCCCAAATCTTTGGTTTATATTGGCCTCATAACTTTGATCTTTGTAGGTGAACAAAAATACAAGGCATGACATGAATCCAAGAAGCAATGCCTACCAACAAAGTTGATCTTGGGGGTGTTGACCTTCTTGACTGAGCTGTTGACTGTAAGGCTGCTGGATGCCAAGTTCTTGCCCTGTGAGGCTGAAGCTGCTGTGCTGTTACTCATGCCAACAGATTTTAGGTATGACGCATTGGAAACGGAGGAAGAAAAGTTGGACATTGAGTTGCTTGTGGAACTGTTGATGGTGGAGCTGACGGTCTTATTGGGAGCTGCAGTGCTGGAGCTGGAGGCTTGGCTAACAACACTGGGCTCGCTGGATGGGATCGGCTTTCCTAGTTTGGTGTGCAATTTCACCACCTGTAGAAACACATTTACATATTAAAAATTTTAATGAGTATCAGGACTATACTAATACAGGCTACACTTGTGTTGTTCATAGAGATTTTTTGTAAGCGAGTTGCCCAGTGAGGTAGCAGCGCTAGCAAGACAGGTTTAGCGCAATACCTGCCGCTACGTGACATCTTTTTAAAAGACAAAGTAGTCCCACATAATTGACGTAATGTTACTGTTCCCATTTGGTTTGGGACAAAAATTTCTGCAGTGTCCGGTTCTGTAAAGCCATTTTACAACAGGTTAAGCTATAGCGTACAGAGCTGCTGCTTCCTCTGCAAATAGCGGTCGCTTGTCACGTGACCAGAGTGTAATAGTCACAGTCCTTGCGATTAGAAAATTGCATTTTACCAGATTGCGATTTATTTGCAAATGCAATTAATCGTTCAGCCCTAAGACTGATAAATAAATACAGACGACAAGCTCACTTTGGTTCAGGCGTGTAATGAGACAGCTGCCTCTGTGGTTGCCTAGCAATATAAAAAGCCACACTGTTCTTTTTAAAGGGACCAAAAAAAGACAGTGCGCTGCAAATTGCATTTTCAGCAGTTTAAAACACATTTAGTGTGACAGACCCCTAAATAACCTTCAAACAGCTTTGGAAATGTCTTCAAGTATTTTTTTTAAGAGCCACCTATAAATAGCAAGAGCTCACATTATTGATAGTTTACGCTTCTATCCGAAATCATCTGTAGCCAACAACAAGCTGAAAGCAGATTTGTATGTGAAGAATGAGTCACATACCTTCTGGTGTTTGGCTCCTCTGATATGTGCGGCGTAGGCATCAGCCCCAGTACAGGAGACGTCACAGAGCTCACAGCGTAGCTGATTTTGGATGCCACGGGCAGAGTTTCCAGCTCCAGAGCTGCTGCTGCTGCTGCTACTGCTTGTCTGGGACACCTTTAGAGCGGCTTCTTTCTTCTTGTGCTTCTGGCCCTCCAAGTGTTCCTTATAGGTCTTAAAAAACATTGAAGCAAAACTCAAGACAGGTGCCACAAATCTACTTTGGAACCATGCAAATATTTATTTGGAGACCATTCAAAAGACTTTTAGATTTTAAATTAGGATCATCTCCAGGTCTTATACAATTTCCCATGATATAAAAAATGTTTTACATTTAACCAAACCACAAATTTAGCATAAAGCTCACGCTCATACAACATCAAATATCTCACCTCCCAAACTGAAGGCAAAATGCCAATTAACACTTAAGCATCAAAGAGGGTGCAAAGTTAAAATAAAATAACAGTTGAAAAGACACCTGGGGTCCGGCACAACTGATCTTGCAGACGTCGCAGTAGTGTATCTGCGGTGGTTTTGGGGGCTGTTTGGGTTTGAGCGTTTTGTTCTGGAAGGGGGTCTTCTTGGTGAAAGTGCTGCCGGTCCATGCGGCAGTGGCTGCAGCAACAGCTGCCTGTTTTTGCTGCTGTTGCTGCTGCTGATAGTAGGAAGAGGCGGCTGAATACACAGCAGCTTCATATCCAGAGTATGATGTTCCTGAATATAAAAAGCAGTTATTGGCCAAAGTGCAGGATACAGCATGGTGACTGATACAGCATGACATTAGCAAAGTCAAGGGTTTGAGTACAAGGCACATGCATATCGATTAAGTCGCCACTTTGGCTGATGGCTGAAATGATCTGCCAGATAAATGAACATTTGTATTTGTTTTTAAATGTCTACCATTTTACATTTTCATAAAACTAATTTAACAAGTGTCTTCAAGACTTTGCATGCATTTCATAATATCAGATCAATATTTTCAACGTTTCCTGAAAAAAAAAAAAACAAGTAATTTCAAAGAAATGACTTTGCCTATGCTAAGTAGTTTAACTCTTTCACCGCCATTGACGAGATATCTCGTCAATTAAAAGAAAACGCTTCCCCGCCAATGACGAGATTTTCCGTCTTTCCGCAATTATCCACCAGGTGGCAACTTCCGCAATTTTTTAAACCCGGAAGTATTGCCCTATGACGAGCGGCTGCATGTCCGTGTCTGTTTTAAAGATCGCTCTGAATGGGATCTCTATGAAAAGTCCGTCACAAAAATTGAATTATCTCTGCTTTTTGCTCAAAATGTGGTGTTTTTGCAGAAACCTACCCATATTCAAAAGCTGATTACAAAAGAACCACTGAAGGTAGGATGAAACGGTTTTTTTTGTTTGAAAGCGGAGGGTCTGTTCTTTCATTTGGTATATTGTATGTTTATATATTTAAAGAAGAACATTTTCTGGAAGGCATTAAACTTTGGTGAAAATCATAAAAAACACTGGCGCTGGCTGGCAACTTTTTTTAAAAACGCTGGCGGTGAAAGAGTTAATGGTGATCAGGGTACCCCCAGGATTGTCAAACCTAAATTCAAGGCCTTTTTAAGACCTTTTTAATACCACTTCAAATGAAATTTAATACCGACATCGCGCCCATTCGAGTAGAATAAATCATTTTAAATAACGTAATATAGCTCAAATAATTACTATTTACAAGTGTTTGAACATTCATGACAACATGCCTCTGAAAGGCTGAGTCCAAGGCCCAAACGGCCTAACCCTTATCTTTACCCAACAATCAAAACCAACAATCAAATAGATTTAATAGATTTAAATGTACATTTATTGTAAATTTGAAAATCCCTAAATCAGGGATGGGCAACTGGAGGGCCAGGGGCCACATGTGGCCCTCCTCTTTATCTTGTGCAGCCCGCCACGTTTAAATATGACCATTATGTCGGATAAGGTAATTTATGTTAAAACAATAGCCTTGTTTGATCCATGAAATACGCTGCAAACCAAACAATAACACCAATTTTAAGGTATTAATTTTTTGCTGTTTAATATAGTTAAGATAATAACAACATCTAATACCACTCATCAGTAATGCTCCGAACCAGAACAATACTGACAAACAAAATTAACCATATTATGGCAAATGAAACAAAAACCCCTCAAACACAACAACAAATTAAAATGTAATGCTATTTTGACCCTAAAAAGACAAGAGATCTGTTCACTGCACCAAACAAAAAACTGGACACAAGCTCATATATAGATATATTTCTGTCAATCTTTTCTGTTAATCTTTATACAGGACCATACTAAAGTTTTCTAATGCTAACTTAGTGTGACAATGTAAATATGTAGCCTATAGTATATATTGCAAGATGATATTATCTAATTAAACAGCAAACAAAATATATAATAGCTTTCAAATTTGCATTATTGTTTGCAGCTTATTATTGCATGGATCACACAAGACTATTGTTTAACATATAAATGACCTTCTCCGACATAATGATCATATTAAAACGTGTCTTCTCTACCTAGATTTACTAGAGACGGATTGTGAAACAGAAGATTGTGTGTGTCACTGATTAAATCAAACAACCGATCACAGGTGCTTGGACACCCGTCATTGTCCCGCCCCCACAGTCCCAAAGTCAACTTGATCGAGCAAGTGCGTGTTGTGCAGCTGCGAGCGCATAGAGAGAGTCGAGCGAGCGCTCATCCCACCCTTTACTTTATCATCCCAGCCTTTTTACTTAACTTTTTACTTTGCTCGCGTGACTGCATTTGTGCGCTTTGAACAGAGGTGCGCTCTCGGGAGGACTTTTTTCAGCTCGCGAATAGTGTTCTGTGAACACGCGAGAATGCTTTCCCGCGCGTGAATAGTGTTCTGCGCGCTCGCTAAGATGCTGTTCCAAACATGGATAGTGTTCTGCGCTCGTATCTATCACTCGCGCGTGGTTTTCGTGCACGTGAGTTTTGTGTCTGAATTAACAGCATATAAATCTATTGATCATTTGAAAAATTAAGACCTCCGTGAAAAATTCAAGACTTTGAGGTGAAATGCAATACCTTTTAAGGCCTTAATATGGGAAAATGAAATTCAATGCTTTTTCAAGACTTTTAAGACTCCGCGGGTACCCTGGGTGATATTCTTACCGGAGTATGTGACTGCGTTGGTGCTGTAGGTGGGACTCTGCGAGTAGGATGGGACTACAGATGCAGCCCCTGCAACGGGCTGTACAGCAGAGGACACTGGGTAAATGGAGAAGGTTGAGGTGGCGGGGCTGGGGGTGGCTGGCTTTATGGCTGTAACCTGACGCTGTGTTTGCTGGGTCTGGGTGTAAGGAGTGGCGCCTTGACTGTATCCAGTTTTAGGTGCTACAGAGAGAAGTGGCAAACATTGTAATTTAACACTACAGATCCATTTTCATGGTGACTTTATTGTCCCAAGAAGACGGAGTTTACCTTTGTGTATTTGCTTTTTTTACATTAGGGCTACAAAAAGAAAAGGCATGCATGCCAAGATGTGTCCAGTGTACCTGTCTGATAGTAGGATTCAGCCACAGTGGGTTGTGGCTGAGCTGCCGCCGCAGCAGCCGCCGCCGCTACGGCTGGTGTAGCTGCAGACTGCTGGTAATATTGCTTGCTGTCATATGCTACAGCTGGTGCCGTGGACCGTACATACGAATACGAGTCCTGCGGAAATAAACAGAACACTTGTCAAAGGAGTTGAAATATTTTGTATTGAAAAGTTTTAAATGCAAAAAAAAAAAAATCCAAGCCAATAAACAACGGTGTTATAAAATGGGGTTTACTTGGTAGTTTTGCGAAGTGACTGGAGGTGGTGGTGGTGGGACCTCCGGCTGCCTTTGGGCATACCCATAATCCGTAGCAGCATGGGTAGGTTGGTATCCTCCATAAGCGGCAGCAGTAGCCGCAGCTGCTACAGCGACTGGTGCTGGCCTGGCTACGGCAACCGTGGCAGCTGTAGGGGCGTATGCTGCCGCCACTGTGTGTGCTGCCACAGGTGCTTGGTGCACAGTATAGCTGGCCACTGTAGTGGGGTGGGTGTATGCTACCCCAGGGGCCGGCTGTTGACTGCAAGGGATGCAAAGAGGATGACGGAGTAAGATAATGACAAATGCAAGGTTTACACGAAACACAGAGTGGATCTTATGAACGAATCTGCATCAAAAACAGTGAGGAGGAGATCAAATATCATAAGTGGTTAGATGGCATCAACATTGTAAACAACACTGACAAGTATAAGATGAGACAAAAAGCACATCAATGTTATAAAGTTTTTTTATTCTGTAATAACAGGTTTATGTGTCTTTATTACACTATTTTAATCCAACTTGATGCCCATTCCAACTAAAACAGTAACTGTTCATGATTTAATTTGAAAGAACTAACAAAATTCTACCTTCTGTTCAAATTTCATGCAAATATCTGATAAAATGAGAAATTTACAAGCAAAAAGATGCGAATAAGCAGCATTTTTCTCACACACCTTCCATAGACATCCATATATAACTTTCCAATGATTTCTAAAATTAAAAATATAACTTTCTCAATCTTCAACTAATTTTTACAACCCAGGTATCTTTATAAATAGAAATGTCTGCTCCGTCTAGTCATGAGATACATTTTGAGCTTTGGGGTTTTTGAAAATGTTGTCATCATACAGATTATATATAAAAGGGGGAGGGACTTCTCGATGGTTCAGTTCTGACTTCCTGTTTAAGTTAAAATGATGTCACAACATCAAATAATGCTGCATGTTTCAAGGCACTTCAGTGGGACTTTAAGTGGATCTTTAAAAACAAATCAAGTTAACATCGACCACATGCTAAACCAGATTATCGGAGAGACATTCCTGATACTGTTTAATGTGTGGTTGCCCTAAAACATGAAATGCATGTCTGTATGCAAATATTCTGTTCTTGGAGAAAGAAGCTAAACCAGCTTCTATAAACGGAGCTAAATTAATATAAAAAGTTAATGTTACTTTACAGGTAATGTAATTTAACATGAACACATCTCTAAAGAAAAACTACATTTTGAAATCAGGAGGGAAAACATCAATGCATTTTTTAACATTGAAGCCCTTTCGTCACATGGCACAGTAAGATAACAACATCAACAAAATAAACATCCAAAATAAAACATTTAAAACCGGATCAGGAGTGACATTCAAAGAGTCCTTGAAGATCTGTCTGTATAGATATCGCCCTACCACACGTACAAATCACCAACTCTGCAGTATAATTGATACAAAACGACGCAAACTTGTCGATATCGAGCGACCTTTTTAAAATAGCAGGTAGATACATGTGAACGTGCTTTTTTAGCATTCCGTCTTAACACTTTTAAAGAGACGGCCATTGCTCAGAACAGTCATGCGCAGAGCTGCAATGGTGCAGATGACAGCTGCAGTCGACTCTGCTCGCGCTGTTCAGTATACCGCTGCTGATTTGGCTAATTTTACACTTAATTCAAAGACTAAAATTGGTTCAAAACATTACTGAAATTAAAGAAAAGGTCTAACGTCGTCGGGACAAGATAATACAACAAAGGGAAACCCCATCGGATACCTACATAATTTTTTTGGCAAAACCTTTTAAATTACATTTCAGTAAGGCTGACATGGTGTAAGGCAAAATCTCAAATGTATAACTAGTTCATCTAGAATTTTTTTCACTTGTTTACTTTAAACAAATACAGGTGCAGTTTATAAATAGTGCACCTTCTGGTTACTAACGTTACGTAGGGCGTTTAAAAATCGCACCGTTTTAAACCGTTGGAGCTGGATAATCTTTTATATAAACTAAATTGAACAAATTAACACAAAAAAAGTAATGTTCTGTGCACCCACAACTACACTCAGATGTCAGTGGTTTCTCATTGGAAAAAGAAATAAACAAATGCTTAGAAAATAACAAACAAGAAAATAACCATATACGTTACATAAAAGACAAAATATAAAGAAATCAAAAATACAAAACTCTCCAAATCGTGCATCTAAAGATTTAAAGCAAAGCCTATCCGCTTCCTACCCTACCCCCACCCAGACCCTGCAACAAAGACAGCAGGGCCAAATCCACCATTACTGAGCCGCCACCATCACCGCGAAGCCCAACAAACATGAAGGCCCATACCTGTACTGCGCCGCAGCACCATGGGTAAATCCAAAATAGTTGCCGGTGGCCATTTTGGCATCTTCACCTAGCCGGCTGGGCACTACAAAAGAAAAGATACATAGAGGGTAAACGGCTGTATGCAGAGGCAACCATGATGAAAAGTCCCGTATCATGCGGAGACAGAAAAGACGCCAGAGACTACTGTGAAATAAGCCCTAGCGATATCACATAACATGATCCAAATCGTATCCTCTCTGGTTTCCTGTCTGATGTTTCAAAATCATAATTTTACTCACCATAGGTGAAGGAGACTACTGGACATATGGGAATCATTGGGGTCCTGTTCTCTTACAAACGCGGTCTCGTAAGCCTGCCTTTTTATATGAGAAGGTCGTACCAGGATATAGATCTTGCTGCGCATGCGCACTGGAATATGTCAGCGGCGGTTAGTGTAGTTTTATTGCTAATATTATTTGAAACTTCTGAAAAATAATCATCTCTATTAGCTTATTGACTCCATGTTTTGTAAAGAATAAATTATTTTTGTTAATTCAAATAATTATTAATAGAATAAAATATTAAATGAGTATAGGCAGGTCTGTAAGCTAAATCTGAAAGAAAAAAAAATATGGTTACTATTTTTATTATGTGCTCATAAAACCGTGGTAGAGGTGGTGAGAATAACCTCCATGTGCATGTATAGGCTTCATTACAGTTATAATAGAGGAATAAATAAAAAAGGCATAATTTATCATGTACATAGTGTGCGGTTATATTGAATCCAAAAACTTGGCCCTTGAGTCAAACAGATTTCCCTCCAATTGTAAAATCATAAGGTGTGGTACTGAGTAATCTCCTCCTACTTTCACAGGGATCCAGGAAAATGAGATTGTCACATGAAACCTGTTACCTAGTTGACTGAATAATATGTTAAAGATTATTTCTATTTCTGATGCCGTCCCTGCTGTGGATGTAAAAAAAACATTTCTAACAGAATACTGAGACTTTAAACCGTATAACACCTTGAAGTGAAGCTCTGAAGAAGGATTTTTACACACGTGACTTTAAAAATGGCATCTAAATCTTTTTCTGAGGAGGATTTCTCTTGTCCTGTCTGCAAGGAAATTTTTAAGCGTCCTGTTTTGCTGTCATGTACTCACAGTGTCTGTGAAGAATGTATTCAGAGATCCTGGGAAACCAAAGGACCTAAACTATGTCCAGTCTGCAGAAGAAAATCTTCAAAAGATTTTCCACCACTAAATTTAGTTTTGAAGAACCTGTGTGAGACCTTCTTAGAGGAGAAAAGTCAGAGATCTTCATCAGTCTGTACTATTCATAATGAGAAACTCAAACTTTTCTGTCTGAACGACCAACAGCCAGTGTGTGTGGTGTGTCGAGACTCTAAAACCCACACCAACCACAAGTTCTGTCCCGTAAATGAAGCGGTCAAAGATAATAAGGTAAGATAAATAATATTATATATATTATATCTAAATATATAAAACGTTTAATCACATCAATAGCTGATAGACATTTTTTATTATGACAAATATATAACAATTATAATGTTGGTTTTATGTATTCAGTATTCACAGTTTACACAATATGCTTTTTGGTAATCTATAAAAGCATTTATAAACATTAATTTAAAATCATTTGTTTAAAATACATGTACAGTATGACTTGTCATTCAGATGTTTTATAGTTTTAGAGCATTACATTAGCAGTGCAAAGGTCAAAGGTTCATTTTCCAGGAAACACAAACGCTGATTTAATTCCTTATCTTAGTCGCTTTGGATAAAAGCCTCTGTTAAGACATGAATTCTTTTTATTAACATATTGATATTTTTCAGGAGAAAATCCAAACTGCATTAAAACCCTTACAGGAGAAACTGGAAATATTTGAAAAGTATAAACAGAATATGGATCAAATTGCAAAATATATAAAGGTTTGAATTAAGCACAATGTTACTCAAGGTCATGCGCATCTATTTTGTAAATGTGTTAATGCAGACATGATACATGAAATGATTTGCATCAGATTCAGGCTGAATGCACACAGACGCAGATTCATGAAGAGTTTGAGAAACTTCACCAGATTCTGCATGATGAAGAAGCAGCTAGAATAAGTGCACTGAGAGAGGAAGAGGAGCGAAAGAGCCTGGTGATGAATGAAAAGATTGAGAAGATAAACAATGAGATTTCATCTCTTTCACACACAATCAGGGTCATAGAAGAGGAGATGAAAGCTGAAGATTTTTCATTCCTACAGGTGAGAAAAAAAGAACTTCAATATTTATTCTAGTGGAGAAACTGACAAATATACTGTCATTTGTAAATATTAAATTCAACTGTAGTGAATAGTCTTCATGTGTTTTTTTACAGAACTGTAGGAGCACACTAAATAGGTTTGTATTGTGTTTCCTGTTTTTCTCTGTGATCCTGAACACTCACAGCTCTGACTCCTAAATGTTCTTTTAGAGCCAGGTGGAGACCGGCGGTACCAGAGAACCTCTCGGGAATGTTGATCAATGTAGCAAAACATCTGAGCAACCTGAACTTTACTGTAATAAAGAAATTACAGAAGAACGTTAAATACAGTGAGTTTAGAATACAACAGTTACTTCAGCTTTACTGTAATAATGATAATTTGTCTTGTTTTATAAGTCTCTCCCTCTCTCTCTTTTCAGCTCCAGTTACTTTGGATCCCAACACTGCTCATTGTAATCTCATCCTCTCTGATGAGCTGAACACTTTGAGATACAGTGCAGATACAATGCTGCTTCCCGATATTCCGGAGAGATTTGATGTGTCAAAGTGTGTTCTTGGATCCGAGAGCTTTAACTCAGGGATTCATTGCTGGGAAGTTCAGGTTGGAGAAAACACACACTGGGCTCTGGGTGTTATGAACGAATCTGCCCAGAGGAAAAAGAGTATGTTATCCAGTAGTGAAGTCTGGTATATTGCGTATGTCTCTGGTGAATACCATGCAGTCAACACACCATGGAAAACCGTTCTTCCTCTTTCAGTAAAACTCCAGCGCATCAGAGTTCTGCTGAATTGTGAAAGAGGAGAACTATCATTCTTTAATTCCCTCACTAACACACACATACACACTTTTAATCAGACGTTTACTGAGAGAGTTTATCCGTTGTTCTGTGTTGGCCGTAACATTTCTCCTCTGGAGATCTTATCGATAAAAGTACCCTTATGACAAGCACTCCACAATTCATTTAGAAATTAAAGCGGACATTTCAGAAGACTTTTTTAAGATGTCAAATAAGTCTTTGGTGTCCCCAGAGTAAATATGTGAAGTTTTAGCTCAAAATACCATATAGATAATTTATTATAACATGTTAAAATTGCCACTTTGTAGTTGTGAGCAAAAATGTGCCGTTTTTGAGTGTCCTTTTAAATGCAAATGAACTGATCTCTGCACTAAATGGGAATCCCGTGGTTGGATAGTGCAGATTAAGGGCCGGTATAATCCCTTTCTGACATCACAAGGGGACCCTTATTTCAATTACCATTTTTTCACATGCTTGCAGAGAATAGTTTACCAAAACTAAGTTTCTTGGTTGTTCTTTTTCACAATTTTAAGGTTGACAGAAGCAATTAGAAGCAGACCCAATTATCGAACTTAAACATGGAAAAATTTCCTCTTTAAATGATTTGTGTCTGTAAACTTTACAAGTTTCTGTAGAACACAGACAAGGAGTGGTTTTCCAGACAGGGATTAAGTTAACTGCCAGATTAAAATGCATATTTGAGCTGTCTTAGCTGAAAACAGCTTGCACTGACATATTGATGTATGAGTGCCATTGTTTTGTCGCACACATTGATGCACACACTGAAAATGTTTGTTGTAAAATTTGTTAAAACCACTCAAATGTCCTAATATATCTATGGCCTAGTCCTGGATCAATCTAAACCCTGTCTGGGAAACCACCCCTTAAAGTTTAACAAGATTAAGAGAATGAATTTATTTTGGTGTTATTAAACTTATAATGATTTCAAGTGGTACCTTTATTATAACTTGTTTATTATTTTTTTATGGCTTTGCCAGTAAAATTCTGGTCTATATTTACTATACTATTCTCTGATTATTTGATTAACACACACAGTTTTGCACACACTGAAAGTTTTTCCAGTTTTTATTATTAGTTACATGAACATTAAATATTTTTTTTTTAAACAACTCACATTCATATGTTTATTTTTTAACTTGTTTAAGGTTCTGAACTGCATGTCAGTTGTAGTTTAAAAGTGGAAATAAAGTGCATAATGAGTGTTTATTAAGAATCAAAGTATTTATTGGGTAGGGTTAGGGGTCTGTGTTGGGAGCGATTTATTCTCCGGATAATGCAGCATCCATTTAATATTTTAAAAAAATATAATCATTTACAGTTTTTATTTTGATTGGATCCTGTTAATCTGTTAAAATACTGAGGTGCAAATGGTATTTGCCAATAGCAGACTATATACGCTTATTACAAATTTGATAATTTTATTAATTAAATAAAACTTATTTTTACCTACTGTTAATAGCATATCGCTAAGAAAATGCTGATATTGTCACTAATGCTTGTCATTGTCACAAATAGAAAATATCTCTATATTTTAAGGCTACTTAGTGTAAATAGCATAGGCTATACTTGCCCTTAGGGTAAATAGCCATTGCGTTTCGTTTAAATCTTTTAAACACACACACTGTCACAAAATATTTTTAAAACATGCTTAAATTAAATTGAATCTAGTTTAAATGTTTATTATATAGGGTGATATCAGCTAAATTGGGCCACTTTTTGGTAAATCGTTTGGGACCATAATACAATACCATATATGCCTTTTCCATGTGTTTTTATGATTAATAATGACTGTTTTTGATAACTTTGTGTTGAAATTATATAATAAAATATAATTGTTTAGGCCCTACAGTTCTTGAAAATTCAGCTGCCTGTGCCAACTTTTTTTGCATGAGCAGTTTCAGGTATAATGGGCCAGCAGTTCAGTTAAAATGGGCCAGCTGTTTCGGGTACAATGGGCCAGTCAAACTGCAAAGGGAAATAGTAATTTATTATAAATTTTTATTTTAAAACACAATTGCTACAGTCACATAACATTTAAACTGCATTTAACAAACATATTCATATGTGCCATTAAAAAAGTGCACTTTGGAACAATATAGATCAGTGAACTGTCACGTTTGTGTGTCGGTCGGTGTGCGAGTGTGTGGGTGTGTGTGTACGCACGTACACTCACCTAAAGGATTATTAGGAACACCATACTAATACTGTGTTTGACCCCCTTTCGCCTTTAGAACTGCCTTTATTCTATGTGGCATTGATTCAACAAGGTGCTGAAAGCATTCTTTAAAAATGTTGGCCCATATTGATAGGATAGCATCTTGCAGTTGATGGAGATTTGTGGGATGCAGATCCAGGGCATGAAGCTCCCGTTCCACCACATCCCAAAGATGCTCTATTGGGTTGAGATCTGGTGACTATGGGGACCATTTCAGTACAGTGAACTCATTGTCATGTTTAAGAAACCAATTTGAAATGAGTCGAGTTTTGTGACATGGTGCATTATCCTGCTGGAAGTAGCCATCAGAGGATGGGTACATGGTGGTCATAAAGGGATGGACATGGTCAGAAACAATGCTCAGGTAGGCCGTGGCATTTAAACGATGCCCAATTGGCACTAAGGGGCCTAAAGTGTGCCAAGAAAACATCCCCCACACCATAACACCACCACCACCAGCCTGCACAGTGGTAACAAGGCATGATGGATCCATGTTCTCATTCTGTTTATGCCAAATTCTGACTTTACCATCTGAATGTCTCAACAGAAATCAAGACTCATCAGACCAGGCAACATTTTTCCAATCTTCAACTGTCCAATTTTGGTGAGCTTGTGCAAATTCTAGCCTCTTTTTCCTATTTGTAGTGAAGATGAGTAGTCCCCGGTGGGGTCTTCTGATGTTGTAGCCCATCCGCCTCAAGGTTGTGTGTGTTGTGGCTTCACAAATGGTTTGCTGCATACCTTGGTTGTAACGAGTGGTTATTTCAGTCAAAGTTGCTCTTCTTTCAGCTTGAATCAGTTGGCCCATTCTCCTCTGACCTCTAGCATCAACAAGGCATTTTCGCCCACAGGACTGCCGCATACTGGATGTTTTTCTCTTTTCACAACATTCTTTGTACACCCTAGAAATGGTTGTGCGTGAAAATCCCAGTAACTGAGCAGATTGTGAAATACACAAATAACCATGCCACGCTCAAAATTGCTTAAATAACCTTTTTTTCCCATTCTGACATTCAGTTTGGAGTTCAGTTGACCAGAACCACACCCCTAAATGCATTGAAGCAACTGCCATGTGATTGGTTCATTAGACAAATGCATTGATGAGAAATTGAACAGGTGTTCCTAATAATCCTTTAGGTGAGTTTACACACACACACGCACGCACGCACGCACGCACGCACGCACGCACGCACGCACGCACGCACGCACGCACACACACACACACACACACACACACACACACACACACACACACACTATATGTGTATGTGTGTTTGTGAGTGACACAGATGATGGCCCATTTTAGCTGAACCCATGTGGCCCATTTTACCTCAGTGGGTTAAGGTATATTGGGCCGCCAATAAAAACATCACTTTTTCAAAAAATATGTTTATATACCAAACTAACAACATTATTTCTGATTGATCCATCAAGACATATATTATGCATAGTTTTTTTATGTGCATGTTTGTTTTTTATAGATTTATAATCCTTATAATAGTTTAGTTAGATTTGGTATGCCAGGCTACTTACCATGCAGCTTTCTGGTGCAGTCTTGATTTTAATGATTGCCCCGCCCACCATAGCAACCATAAACCAATCAGATCACCTGTTACTTGTCAAGCACAGTAATGACAACAGTGTGAAATCCTTTGCAGTCATTGGCTCTAAATTCCAGAGGGGCTGGGACCCCCAAACCTTAAATGGCCCATTTTACCTGATATCACCCTAGTGTTTGTATATTGATACTTAACCTATAGCCAATTTAAAATTTAAAATCTAATTATTCACAGGGGACTTTTATAATGTGTTTTTTCACATATTCTTAATCGTCATGATTAAGAATATGTGATAGAATATGTGATATTTAGTTTTATCAGAATTTGTAACCATGTTCAAGCTTAAGTTTTATTAGTCAAATAAGGATTTTAGTTTTTTTGTAGGCTATAATTTACAGCATTATTCTCATATGAATAATCATAATAACAGAATAACAAATAAAACACTGACATAAAGGCACACTGGCACTTGCTGGTACTATCAAAAAGCAACAGATGCTGTTCTATCATTATAAAATAAACTACATTTCCCACAATGCCCTCTGATCCGTTATTAGCCACCTGATTGGTTCTCGGTTTTACCACATCCCGCCGCTGAGTGCGACTTCAGAAAACAGCTTGCATCACATTTAACGTAAGTCTTGTTCAATTCGTCTTGAAGCAAATAGCAAAGTCTTCATTTCAGGTGAATATATTAAATCACTAAACAGCCATGACGGTTTTAAAAAAGACAACGAACATACAAAAAACAATGTAAACCGTAACGTCTCATTTTACGGCCTTGTTTCCACGTTAGTTTTGGGATGTAGATGGCCTTCTGAACAGTCCCGCCGGTGTTGATTAACATAAACTAGTGTTGTTTGAACAAACCCAATTAAGACAATTTAATACCGTGTATTCCCAGATGAGGAGGCAATCGCTAAAGCAAAGTCATTATTGATCGAGGAAGCCACAACGCCGTTTCTTGCTTGATCGATATCATTTCGACCGAGCTGTCTCGTGCACTGAAATCAGTGGAGGAGAATGCGCCGCATCCTGTCAGACTTTTCAAATAAATGTAAAACTCATGCAGTTAATAAACAATATGGGGAATGCGCAAGTAGAATTTAGCTGGTTTTAATTCATTTTTTATAGGTGAAAATCATTCTAGAATTAAATGTTAGTTATCAAGAACTGTGTTCACTGACAAAGTAACTGTTATTGTTGAAATGAAGATAACATACTTAAAAAATTCGCTAGATAAACTTCTGTCGATGGTTATGTGACGTCAGGTTAAAGCTATATTAAACATATCTCAATCCTTAGGGATACCTCTGAATATCATTTTGGATGATAAATTCTAATCATTTTTAAAGATGATTATGGAGACACATAGTGGGCTACTTGCCTTTTGCTTTTAAGGAGTTGACGTAATAAATGTTGAGGTGAATTATAATTAAGTTCCATAAGTGGCCGTGTGGTGGCAGTGTTAAATCATACTTTTGATTCAATGATTTCTGCTTGTCCTCAGCAGCATGCCCAAGTCTAAAGAAGTCCTGTCTTCCACTTCTGGTAGTGATTCAGACAGTGAAACAGAAACAAAGGTATGAATACTACACACTTTTTTCAGATTACGTACTTGGTGTTGTGAAATGTCCACTAAAATGGGCTGCTGGTCACAAACTGAAATCGGCAAACTTGTAACTTTTTACCAAGGTAAGATACTAAAACCAACGTGCTCACATTTTTTATCAAAGGCTAAAAGAAAGAAGGCAAGTGCTCCTGAGAAGCCTGCAAAAAAACAGAAAGGCGGAGAGACCTCCAAACCGAGTGGCTCTGCTAAGAGTGACAAAAAATGTGAGGATAACATGTTTCAGGTAGAGTTATAGTTTTTCTTGTACCTTTATATAATGATGGTGATGGGAAATGGGAAAATTGTGATTTGGACTGTGTGTCTTGCCAGCTGTGACCTGAAATAAATTATACAAAGCGTACTATTAATGAAATCTGCACAAGTGCTCCACAGAATTAATACAGAATACCAGATTTCATTTACTCTTAAGGCCCTTTCACACCAACTCATGATAATGACACTAGGGACTGACATTGAGAATTAGCTTTGGCTAAAATGTTGTAGTATGTAACATGAGCTTATGTAACATATTTGTCCCCTTTTCAAATAAACTTAATAAATAATAATAATAATAGTTTACCTGAAAAATAAAAAAGGACCCATTAATTTATTAACCTTAATGCCATCCTAGGTGTATATGACTTTCTTTAACTCTTTCACCGCCAGCGTTTAAAAAAAAGTTGCCCGCCAGCGTTTTTCATGATTTTCACCAAAGTTTAATGCCTTCCAGAAAATGTTCTTTTTTAAATATATAAACATACAATATACCAAATGAAAGAACAGACCCTCTGCTTTCAAACAAAAAAAACCGTTTCATCCTACCTTTAGTGGTTCTTTTGCATTCAGCTTTTGAATATGGGTAGGTTTCTGCAAAAACACCATATTTTGAGCAAAAAGCAGAGATAATTCCATTTTTATGACGGACTTTTCATAGAGATCCCATTCAGAGCGATCTTTAAAACAGACACGGACATGCAGCCGCTTGTCATAGGGCAATACTTCCGGTTTTAAAAAGTTGCGGTATTGCGGAAAGACGGAAAATCTCGTCATTGGCGGGGAAGCGTTTTCTCGCAATTGACGAGATATCTCGTCAATGGCGGGGAAAGAGTTAACCAAACACATTTGGAGTTATATTAAATAATATCATCTTATTTAAAGCTCTTCTTGACTTTGTAATTGCATTAAATTGTAATTTTTAAGCATATCCATCATCAAATAAGAAATCTAGTTTGTTAGGGCTGCACGATTGACAAAAATCATAATTGTTGATTATCGATCGAATAAGTCACAACCTCGAAATTCGAATTAAAAAAATGGAATCGTTGATGCTGCCACGCCCGCATGTCGTGTCTGGTCGGCTTGCCAAGCGGGAAAAAAACACATGTTGAGTGCTGCGAGTCAACCTCCTCTAACTTAGCTAGCTACAGCCAGTCAAAATATAGCATGGCAGATGCAGGAGATAGAGGTCTACACGGGTCCAAAAATTTCTACCCGAACCCGATCAGACCCGCAAATGTGCTACACTGAACCGACCCGGACCTGTCTATTTTTTAAAAGCTGGACCCCCGGATCTGACGAAGACACGTCTATTATTTAAAATCTGGACCCGAACCCGTCCGGGAAGACACAGACCCGACCGGCAAATATTCTTAGCTAAATGTTATTAATAAGTCAATAAACAAGTAGCGAAAATTAAACTTTTTGTCTTACCCATAGAAGTTAGTCTTCTCCCTCCTTGTACCTGTCTGTGTGATGCACAATCCTTATTTCCAAGAAAGTTCAATCCATGTTATTCCTCTCTTGACGATTGAAATGTTTAATGCTTATTCCAGCTTTTAAAGTCCACTTTACAGTCATGGTGATTAATAACGCAGTTTTACATCGGGTCAACTTGCTTAATAATGTTTGCCCATTTGGATTATAATAACGATTGCTCGTTCAGTGCCATGGCTGCTTTCGTTAGCTTTGCTTCTTTGCTATCATCTCTGTGCTCTTTGAGTCGCGAAAACTTTAGATATAACAGCAAGACGGTCAATTTATAATTTTATTATAAAAATTAGAGAAGTCAGTGCAAAATGCGCGGTATGGCGGAATAGGTCCTGCCCTCTAAATAAAAGAGCCAATTGTCAAAGGTAAAGTCATTGCGTCTCACTGCAGAAGCTCCTGACTGGTAGCCAGAGACACATTAAAAGAGCACATGCGCATTAGCTGCCTGGTTGGAGCAACCAAATATAAACTTTTTAACGCAATTTTAGCGTCATAGAAAAAAATGTATGCGACAGTTCATCTAAGTTTTTGTTAAATGTGAGTGTGTGTTGTCCGAGTCTGATTGACCTCGGGTATTACCCACAATGTTAAACAGACCCGGGTCGGGTCTTCGGGTCTCGGGTCTTCCGTGTAGACCTCTAGCAGGAGACACCACGTGAGCTGCTCTTTACATGGGAAACAAAAAAACAGCAAGCGCCTTCAGCTGAACTCAGAACAGAATGGCGCCTGTGCCAGGACAGGACGTTCTCTGAACTGAAATCTGTTTGTTACACAACAACTTATTACAGTTGCTTAAGAGTTATGAAAACAGCATTTAAACATGATTTATTGGGGTATAGTCTCACAATCTCGTCTGATGGTAATAAAAACGCACTTTTAAGAGGCAAAGTACTGACAGGAATGTTCATCTGCCAGGAAGTTTCATTTTATCAGATATGTGGGTGTACCATATTTTTCCAATGGCAGCACGACTAACATGGCAGGGCATCTCCGGGTTCAAGGTCAGATATTTTATTTCAGAAAAGTCTAAAAATGGCATTGCATTTTTTTTGTGCTTTCAAAAAAAAAAGTAAAACTCGCGAATCGAATCGTGACCTTAGAATCGAAAATGTAACCAAATCGAGGATTTGGAGAATCGTGACACCCCTAATATTTAGCGATCAACAAATCGTGTTTGAATAGAGATGCATCTAAATTAAAAGTGAAGCCCTGCAAACTTCATGTCGGCAAGTAAAGCTACAGTAGGGCCACACCAAAAGATTTTTTAAAAATCTTATCAGATTCTGATTTCGATGCTCTTAACACACTGCGCACCACTGGAAAATCTGATAATATAATCAGTTCAACCACGAAGACGATCAGGACTTTACCTTGGATTGTCGTAAGGGGGAAAATTGGCCCAAATTTAGCCCGATTATCTTGTGGTGTGTGTAACTCGGCTTAAGATGATCATCTCGCGAATCTCGTCACTATAGTCATTATTTTCATTGTGACGAAACATGACACTCAGGAACCAATGACAGTAGAAAGAAAGTTACATGCACCTAGGAAGGCATTAAGGTTAGGGTTATTTTCTTTTTCAGTGAGCTGTTCCTTAAACAATATTAATAACTATTGTTATTATCCTTGTGTGAATGGGATTTTAATCGTTTTGGTAATGCATCATTGCCACAATTTTTTACTTCATCTTTTATTGTTTTTTATAGAGCTGCCTAACGATTAGTCGTGACTAATTGTTTGCAGAATAAAAGTTTTTGTTTACATATTAAATGTGTGTGTAATGTGTATAATAATTATGGATATATAAATGCTCACACATGCATGTATATATTTAAGAAATATTTGCATGTGTATAAACATCTGTATAATTGATATCTTATATAAATATAAATCTTCAATATATTTTCCCTTAAAAATATACATACATGTATGTGTATTTATATACATTATATTTGTTGATGTACTGTGTATAGTAATTATGTAAACAAAAACTTTTATTCTGCAAACGAATAGTCATGACTAATCATTAGGCAGCCCTAGTATTTTGAATGTATGTGTAAAAAGACAACATTTATTATTTACATAAGTGCTGTTTCTCAATTTAACTAGCTTTTAAGAGTTCTTGCAAGCTCATGCGTGTTCTGATATATGACAGATTGGAAAGCTGAGATATGTCAGTGTCAGGGATTTCAAAGGCAAAGTTTTGATTGACATTCGAGAGTACTGGATGGACCAATCTGGTGAAATGAAACCTGGCAAAAAAGGTAATTATGAAACCCATTAATTTTCTTAAAAATAAAAAAAATTAAATTGTCTTTTTATCAAAGAAATGCTAACAAGTTAAGGTAAAATGTTTCTTTGTCTCCTGATTATGTGAATTTTGTTGTATTACCTGCAGGAATTTCATTGAATCCTGAGCAGTGGAATCAGTTAAAGGAACAAATGTCAGACATCGATGACGCAATTAAGAAATACTAAGATCTTTCTGTACATTTGAATGGTTGGCAAATTATTTTAAGAATTAAACACTTTGGTGCACGGGGACTTAAACAAACCTTGACCCCCTTTTCAAGTTATGTTTGCTGTTAAATAGCTTTTTGCTTATTTTGTTGGTCAATTTCCAGTTGTGTGCTGTTAAATGTATATGTGTGTGTGTGTATAATAAGTCTTGACTGGGTGATTATTTTAATCAAATAGCTGACTTGTTGTCATACTTCATGTAATAAAAGGCTTTGTTTGGTTTAGACTCTTCTCTGTGTGTGTGTGTGTGTGTGTGTGTGTGTGTGTTTGAGTATTTACTTAAATGCATTGTACCTACGAGTTAAGAATCATATTATAGCTTTATACATTAAAAATTGAAGTATCATCCTGTTAATAAGCAGATGAGAAATATGAGTATAATCTAAACAAGTGCATTTGGCATTGATACTTCTATTCAGTGTCGTCTTTGCATAAGAGCGACAAATTGTAATGGTCAGTACACCCAGTCAAACATGGACCAGACCCCAGAATAAAAACAGTCCTTTTAGTTGACTATCCTGAAGAGCCATCCTGCAACAATTGCATTTGCTGTCTAAAATTAAATTACACAGCCTTATATTGTGGTAGCCCCCGTATTGCCAGCACGTCTTTGAGATAATATGGTTTATGGTGTTGCGTGCAAAGCAAACATTATTCAGACAGTTTCTGCTAATGGTAACTGCAGTGCGAACACATTTGTAGTAATATGCAGTGCTCCATACTCATCACGAAAATATAAAGTTACCCTTCAATCAGTTTTAAATGTTTCTTAGAGAAAATTTCCTTTATTTGAAAATATGCTCATTTTCCAGCTCCCTGATAGTTAAACATTTGATTTTTACCATTTAGCCAATCTCCGGGTCTGGCGGTACCACTTTTAACATAGCTTAGCATAATCAATTGAATCTGATTTGACCATTAGCATCGCTCTAAAAAAAAAACAACTAGAGTTTTGATATTTTTCCTATTTAAAACTTGACTCTTCTGTAGTTACATCGTGTACTAAGACCGATGTAAAATTAAAACTTGCGATTTTCTAGGCAGATATGGCTAGGGACAATACTCTCATTCCAGGGTAATAATCAAGGACTTTGCTGCTGTAACATGGCTGCAGCAGGCGTAGTGATATTACGCAGTGCCAGAAAATAGTCCCCTTCTATTGAAAGTTACCAAGGGGTCTATTTTCGGGTGCTGCATAATATCATTGTGCGTCCTGCAGCCATGTTACAGCAGCAAAAGTCCTTGATTATTACATCAGAATGAGAATATAGTTCCTAGCCATATCTGCCTAAAAAAATCACAACTTTTATTTTTCCGTTTGTCTTTGAACATGATGTTACTACAGAAGAGTCAAGCGATGCTAATGGTCTAATCAGATTCAATGGATTATGCTAAGTAAGCTATGCTAAAAGTGGTACCGCTAGACCGGGAGATCAGCTGAATGGATTCCAAAATGGTCAAAATTAAATGTTTAACTCTACGGGAGCTGGAAAATGTGTCTCTTTAAAACCAGTATATTTAAGTGTTTACAAATGTGTGTCTCATCTAGGGTGACCATACGTGCCATTCTTCCCGGACGCATCCCGTCCAGGATTTCGGTGCATCTTCCGGAAGTCGTTAAAAACATAAGATATACATTCGTAGTTTCATTCTTACCTTAAAACGTAACGGTTGCTTTTCTGTAATAATAATAATAATCCTCTATGACGTATGCGGTCGACAAATACGACTTCTGGAAGACGAACACAAAATCCTGGATGGGATGCGTCCGGGAAGAATGGCACGTATGGTCACCCTATCTCATCAGTATAATTTACATCCTAAGGTTCATACATCAAGCTGTGCCTTAGAAAGCATATTACGTTCCTCTATTTTACTAGTAGCACTTGTGGTTACCATGGGGATCTTTTGTCATCAAAGAGGTTTGTTTTATTCTCAGAGAGGTTTTAATTTCATGTTATGATTCCGATGGAAAACCAGACTTTTACATTACTCCACCTTTTGTTCGGTGACCAACTGCATGTGAAAGTCATATAAAGGCTTCAAAGCTACATTTACTCTGCATCTGTTATGCAAATGATAGTATCCATGTAAAGCCATTGCTGGTTAGTAAAATACCACTAGTTGTCGATGGCTGTGTTATATTAACTACATAGTGTGCCTTGTCCAATTTTATATGTCTTCATAATTTTCGTGCATTACTTTAAAAGGCAAAATTCGAAAAATATGTTAATACCAGTAGGTTTGGAAGAAAACAGTGGACAGCATCACTAGGTGGCACCAGTGCACTATAGAAGCCTTTTGGTATTTTCCCCCAGTTGTTCGTATTGTTAGACATCCTGTATTAACAATGCCCAGAAGGGCTCTTAAAAATGACCATCTGTTGTGTTATTGACACATTTTTAAATTCTAAATTAAAGGTCCTTGTTTTCCTCCTCTTTGAAATCTCACAATTAATACACCAATTTTGATTGCACTGTATTTGTGGTTCATTGATGTCAATTTCTTTCCTTCACATGTTAGCTGTGTTGATAGCAATGGAATGTGTTGGCATTGCATCAAACACAGTTAATGCAAAAGAATGTCTATTTTCACGAGTTTGCGAAAGGTATGTCATATGAACACGTTTAACTGGATGATAAAAACATCGAGTTGATTAATTATAACAATAGTTGTGCTTTGATCTGCAATCATTTCAATGAAGAGATGTTCTCAAAAAACACACACACACATTGTGGAAGATCTCAACCATCTGCCCACTGAACAGGAATCGAATGCTTGGAGCGTTTTGGAGAACCCGTGCAACCTGAAACTGGAATAAAGAAAAATGCATTTCTTCATTTATGTTACTTTGATGATTTTATGATGGATGAAGGGATATGAAGAACATCCTGTAAAGAAGAAAGCACATTGGGTGTGTTGCGCTAGTTAACCGATGGACCAGTGGAGCACTTTAGGTCACTGATGCCTCAAAGTCCAACATCTGCTTCCATTTGAAGGGTCTGCTGTAAGTCTGGTGATTGAACATAGTGTCTGTGGTGTTTTTGGACCGGCTCTCGTGTCATTGGAACCTTGAGTATTGTTTTGCATATTTCAGCACTTCAGTTTCAGGTTAGGTTTTCATCTGGACAAGGGAACATGCAGGGGTGTGCCGCACATCTCTGGTCTAATATTAATCCGGCATGGATTTTACAGGAGAGAACAGCACATGGGGAAACCCTTTCAGCCCGTTTTTGATGGATGTCTCTGCCTCTGTTGTTTTACTCCGTAGTGGCTAATATAACGGATACTGTTTCGTGGAAGGAATTTGTTCTTCCATTGCGATGTGAAATGCGTATTGATTACAGGACGCCCTGAGTTTCCTGTCCGTGACAGGGATGGTATTGGCCGAGCCACGCTTTGGCTGTGAACTTTGGCGGGATCTTGCTGATTTGTCTACACTTGAATTATCTTTCCAATGGACAAATGATATTAAGAGGTCTACAGGCCAGAATTTCCCTTCTTGACCCTCTGGCAAAGATTAAATCATCTTTTTAAACACGTCAGAAGAAAAACAAGTCCAGTTAGACTGCGACTTGAATGATACATATCCGCTTCATACAGATTGTAATCTTCTTGGTGTGGTGCACTTCTGCCAAAATGTACTGTCGTTCTGCATATAGTACAATTATCTGCATTGGGGATTGCATTGGGTCAGTTGGTACCATGGCTGGTTCTGTGAAACGTCCAGTGAGTGTCAGTACAATAATGGCTGCAGTGGTTTTTGGCATGCATGTGCCTGCATGTAAGGCCATCTGGGTGAAGTTGCCAAATGCAGTAAGTGAAGATAGATCAAAACGGGCCCTTATTCATGATTGATGAGGATAAGGTGAAACACTGGTTTGCTGACTGTCAAATGAAGATTAAACAGAAGTCCAGAGAAGGACATGGGAGGTTCTGTTTGATAAAATTTTAGTTTATCAAATACAGTTCTTGGTTAGCGGATTAAACCTGGGGGAAAATCTTTGTTTGATGTCAGAGTCTCTTCAAATCAGTTCACTAATATCAAATGAATCTATATAGGAACTCACTTTTATCTACCGAATAATATTAGAGATGCACTGATATATCGGACAATAATCCGTATGGCTGTCGGCCAATAGTTTAAAACAGGCCAATAGTCATGGCAGTTATATCCTGTCAATCAAAAGAGATAATTTAATGATTTCGACCACATATGGTTCTACATAGCACAATATAGTTCTACACAGGTACTTTATCTGTGCTGTATGGCACTTAAAATGGTTCCTCTATGATTACGAGCCAAGAACCACTTTTAGTGCTATTTAGCACCGTTTGTTTTTAGAGTGTAAATGTTCATTATATAAATAAATAACATTTATAAAATGTTATCTTCAGAATGTAGTTAAAGTTAGGGTAACAGATTTGATCCTGAAACATTTTTAGTTATGCTGGTTAAAAGTCTCCTCACATCCTGATAGCAATGACTATGTTAAGTTGTTTAAATGTATTTGTAGAAATTTATATCATCTGTGAAAGGCGTAGGACCAAAAAATGTTCAACCAATCATAGATTTCGGTCCGAACGGACGTTGCCTTGTTTGTCCCTCATACGTAAGCGTAATTTGAATGCCCACCGCGCAGACGCCATATTGGCGCGCTCACCTCCTGTCTGACTTTTCTGCTGAATTGACAACCTGTACAGGAGCCACAAAACGAAAGACATGTTTTATAGACGGTTTCAGCAGAAACAACATAAACAAGCGGCTGTCGCGGTCCGCACGTAACTTCCGGTAAACTCCGCCAAGAATAAATAACAACAAAGTCCTTTAAACGTAGTTTATTTATATAACAAGCAAAACAACAACACATAGATTACCTAGGAAACCAAAACATTTGTTATTTACGACGAGGCATTTGATCAAGAGATCTGTTTAGCAACTAGTCAGACCATTAAAAAAATGAAACCGGAAGTAAGGTTCGGATTCAGACGTGTATCACGTGCGTCCGATGGAACGGTCTATAACAACAACAGCAAAAACTGCCTGGATCAGCAAAGAGCAAAAACCCAAATTAACATCAGCAACTTTACTGCTTTACCACGAGCTGCAAACAGCTGCAGGAGGCAAAGGGTCTGAAAGGGTCATTGCACTGTTTATTTTGGTAAGGTAGGTACGCAATATGTTTGTATTGAGATGGATTCAGATATTCTACTTTGATGAAACATTTGCTTATGAAATTTGTGTTGGTTTACGGATAAGCGTAACGATATAGTTACTATGTGTACACAACCGAAAGTGTGCTTTAACTAATTCTGATGTAAACCAGTTGTTTATGTTGGATATTTTGGAAATGTTATTCACTTTGTACTGCAAAGTTTTCTCACTAGTGAATGAGACATGACATGTGACCGTCTGATCTGTGCGTGTTCATGTGTTTTAAAAGAGGCGTGGCTTTGGATGGCGATTTGACTGGAGGGTGGGATCGTTATTTCATTGCTAGGCGGCTACCGTTAGCATTTTTCAGAATGTGAAACCCTACGTTTAATGCTAGGTAATATTACTACCAACCTATTGGTATCTGCAGATATCAATCTGAATAATCCTATCAGTGGAAAATGTAATTGTCCAATTCACGGTTTTACGTTTCCTTTGGTGTGTAAGTGTGTGTTAGTACATGTTAACGATATGCCAAAGCTACAACCCCCAAAGTGAACAATGACAGGAGTTATCGTCTCCAACGTAAATCTCTTTCCTTGGACTACAACAAACACACAGATTGTAGGCAACAGTTTACTTTCTGGGATTGGTGATGTAGACAAGACCGGCATTATCATAATTCCTCCTGCTTGGACTCACAGCCTGTAAGTTTACTCCTGTTAGCATTGCATTGTGAGCAAATCTTTCAAACATGGTCACATTTCCGTCGGACGTTAGAGGTATTCAGGCCAATCACAACGTACAGATTAGCTGGCCAATCAGGGACACAGAGCTTTTCAGATTAATGAGCTTTGTACAAAATCAGTGCGTTTCAGGAAGACAGGAATATAAAAATGTATGGTATGTGTAAAATTTTGTTTTTATAACCATAAACTATGCAAACAGATTGTATTATACCAAACACACAAAATAACATAGTTTTTAGCAATGAAATAGGTGCACTTTAATTCCGGTGCATCTCTAAGTTATTTTTTTTAAATCTATTATCTAACAGCTTGAAATATGCAGAAAAGACAACTATAAAATATGTAACTTTGTAAAAATTAAGATTTAAGAAGACTAAGTATTGCTTTGAGGTTGCTTTGAACGTTAAGATAAATGTTTCCTTTGTGAAATAATAGTTCATGTAAAAGGTCATTTCTTGATTGATAAATCTGAAAGTACTTTTGTATCGGTTATTACTCACAGTTTTGATTGGTGAATACATTAGAAAAATATAAAATGTCTGCAGTTCTAGAGGAATAAGATTTTAGTGTGGTACTGTTGATTGTAAAATTTAGAAACCTGACACAAACATCAGTGAGAATTTATTGTTTCCTATATCAAAATCATAACATCATTTTAGCAAGAGCGGCCACAATAGTCCCTGATCAAGGCCTGAATTACCCTGCCTGGTCTTTCATATTGATTTTCAATGTTAATAGAAAGCTTTCACTCTTTAAAATAAAAGTGCTAAAAGGATTTTCACAACAAGCCAGTCAAATGTTCTTAAAATAACCATTTCTTACCTTTATATAATCTGAAGAACTTACTGTGAAACAGAAAGGTTTGGATGTTAAAGTTTCATTAGCAAAAATTAACTATGGCAGACGCTTTAATGCTTTACCACTGAGCTACATGATCTTCAATGGTATCGTGAAACACCTTTTTTAAAAGTGTAGATCAGAGACAATGCTGCCGCCACAGCTGCTCACATTGGTTTGGGAACACTGAGGAATGTAGTGGGCTTTATTGATTGCTCTCTTCTCAGCTGGGGCTTGTTGAGACCCTCACACTGGCTGCAGGACCCTGCTGAGCAGAACGACCCTATGAGGTTAACTAGAGGTGTCCTTGACCCGCCCGACTGTCCAGACTGCCTCGTAAATTTGGACCAACAGTGATTGTTCACAAGGAGACTTGTTTGCCTGCCTTTTTGTTTCACCCGCAGACGAAATGCTTGGAGTATTTAAGTATACTTAACGGTGCAGGAATTTTCCCGCTAATGAGACTAGATTATACTCACCTTTGGACCAGCATGCCACACAGCAGGACAACCAGTTACATCCCAGTAACCTTGGAGGATTCTGCCCGGGTGCCAGTACACTCCCTTTGTGTGCTTCAACAAATGATCGTGTGGCAACGCATTATGCAACGAGCTCCGTTATGCCTGCCAAATAACTTGAACCATACTTTAATTCCCAGAGGACACAATTAAGATAGTCGTGGTTGTAATTTTGACGCAGTGGTCCAAATGTGAAAACTCAATCCTGCTATCTCGCTTACAGGCGGAGATGTGTCTTGCCAAAAGGGAAAAAATATGTCAGCAGTCATGTCTCATTTATCTAGTGTATACAACGTGGTCTCTCTAGCAAATCATCTTGTTATTTGCCTGGGTGTATCCAAGGTGGAATTTCTTATCCTTGAAATAAATCTTCTGATTGTATTATTAATAAACACACTATGGAGACAGATAATGATATCACACATCTCCCACTTAGTTTGCATTAATAAAATACAATCAACCCAAAGCTCTATGGAAAAATTCCAACGGTTAAAAACAGCGTTTTGGAAAAGTGCCGCCATTAAATATTCATGGTTGTGTTTCCTTTGTTTGTGCTGTCGGACCAAATGTTGAACCATTCTGGAGATTGTTCCTTGGCCTGTTTAAATCCTGTTCTCCCACTTTTTCCAGCTAAACACACTAAGACCAAAGACACTAAAAATTCCTCATGACATTTCGTGCTCCTAGCTGTATTGTTTCATTACACACTGGGCTGTGAAAAACATATCTGTGTGCTGCAAAGTCTGACTTCAGAATTACGTAAAGATTCTTTGTCCATAGGGAACCTTTAATATCCACAGAAGTTGCACAAGAGGTCCTTTGTAGTGGATAAAGGTTTAGTAAGGTATAAGATGGAGTGTAGGACACTTTTTTTTCACAATTAGAATAAGTTAAGCATTACCTCTGCTTGAATAAAGACCTCACACTATTCTGACCATGTCCAGTTTCTCACAGGGACAGAAAGTAGACAAAACCAGACAATGGAAAGCTGTAATAGACCGTTCAAATAAACAAAGATTTGCAGAAAACGAGAAAAAAGGACGAGAGAATCTCTGACGTAAAGACGTCTACCGCACACGCAGTGTCAACACACACTGTTTCTCTTCGTCCGTGGGACATCATAGCATGCCATTTGGAGGATGTTTAAACAGAGATCTGCTCGTCTCTTTGCTTTAGCCTCTATCTGCTCCTCAGACCGCAGGCATTCCAGAACAAACCTCGCTTGGATCCGGCTCCCTCATTATATTGGAGTATCTCGACTCTGAATCCTTTCTTTTGGATGGGTGTATTCTCAAATGCATCATTAGAAATGTGGCTGGTTTCCTCTCCTGTTGCATTATTGCTCCAGAATCAAATGCAATAGATCGAAGCAGCGTTTTCCAATGAACGTGAGAAAAATTAGGTAAAACAATGCTGCCAGAGACTGCCAGAGTCTGTGTCTGTCCTGCGAGATGGGCTAATTTTTTAATTGGAATAGCTGACTAATTCAGTTAGCAGTAAGAAGCAGTGTAAGCAGTCACACTCTCATGCTGGGACATTGAGTCATTCATTAATGCCCAGAGGCAATAGAGTCATTAAGTCACAAGCCCAATTTATGAGATTATTCTACACTTTGCATTTCCACGTCTTTTAAAAGGTTTAATAAATGGAATATTTTGGAATTAATCAAACCCCTAACAACTTGGAGTGGGTTTTTAATGTGTACTCGGGGGAATGGAGCTGCCTCTGTTAAGAGGTGAAAGGAAGTTTAGTGTAAATGTCTGCAACACAATTTGAAGTAATGGAGTTGGATCGTTATTATTTTGTTCCGAAATTCATTACTTTTACAACGTTACATACTTCTTTTTATATGGACTTAAGTGGACTTCTAGAACAGTTGTGAAGCTTTTCTCTGTAGTCCCGGTTCCTATTCAGTTACTGATTTGTAGTGTTGTAGTTCTCGACACCGGTCTCGGTCTCAAGACCACTTTTTAAAGGTCTTGGTCTCGTCTTGGAATCGACCGCATTTTTACTCGGTCTCGTCTCGGTCTCAGACAAAGAAGACTCGGAATTTAATTTCAAGACCGATCACAACCACAACTGATTGCACACTGCAAAAAAAAAAAAAAAAAATTCTTAAATTAAGCTGCTTTTTCTTGATGAACAAAAGACCCAAGAAAATAAGTCTAGTTTTTTTAGCAATAAAACAAGCAAAAAAAATCTGCCAATGGGGTAAGCAAATTTTTCTTTAATTTTTCTTGAATTTAGTGTTTAAGAAAAAGGTTCAAGATTTTTTTTGCTTACCCCATTGGCACATTTTTTTTTGCTTGTTTTATTTACAAAATCACTTAAATTTGATATTTTTGGTCTAAAAACTAGACTTATTGTCTTGGGTAGTTTTGCTCATCAAGAAAAAGCATCTTAATTTAAGAATTTTTTGATATTTTTACTGAAAACAAGACAAAAATACTAAGAACATTTTTTGTGAAAATCATTTTTTGCAGTGCACAATCACATCACAAATTTATTTTTTATCATTAATTTTATACAGTTTATTCAGGTTTGGCATATGATGTTGGCATTGTTCAAGCATTGTTTAAGTTTCTCCCAATGACAGTTTTTCTAATTTTATTACTAAAAACACCTGCAACGTGTTAAGTGGATGGCAAGCCATGGAAAGACACTTCAGATTTAATGGTTAAGTTGATTTCAGCTCTTTAGTGTTTGTTCACTTTTATTTGCTTGTAGACGAAGATAAATTCCCACATATCTGCAATGCCTTTGATTGTTTTATCAACTTTTCTGATGGCACACACACATGCACACGCACGCACGCACACACACTGTGCCTAATCATATGCATATTCCACATTTTATCATAAGTGTTTTAATGCAGTGACTTGCAATGGTTTTGGTCTTGACTTGGTCTCGGCCTGTCTTGGTCTTGACTCGGTCTCAACCCTTTAAAGTCTTGGTCTTGTCTCGGTCTTGGCCTGTCTTGGTCTTGGCCATGACTTGGTCTCGGGTAAGGTGGTCTTGACTACAACACTACTGATTTGTATGTAAGGGTGAACGATTTTCTTAGCTTTGTATAATAATCATAATGTGTGTTTTATATGTCCTATAACTGAATTTATAGCCTCATTTTGCTACTTTAAAACATTGGAATATCTCATACAGACCAAATTCTAAGTATCAATATCTTGGCTTTGGTTACTAAAATGTCAGTGCCTGCTGGTATGAGGTGTAATTGAATGTTGTAATACTGACTGGCCTGCGGACTGTGATTTCCTTGACTCCGAAATTCGAGGGCACAGCGCCGCTTCTAGACCCTATGAGGACTGTGGGTCTTATTAACCTGTCCCCGAGAGTTTGTTTTTACATGCATATGTGCTCGCTGCCGCATGACTTCTTTTAAAAGGAAACAGGAATGTTGCCAAATGTGTTACCCCATACTGTAGATTGCTCGGAGAGAAAGAGGTACAAAACAACGGGGGGTGTCTGCTGTACAACAAGGCCAAACATCCAGCGCTGTCAGGGGGCAGATTCAAGAATGCACTCTGTATGTGTTAAATATTTTCAAAACATGAAACTCAACTCTTTAAAACATCGCTCATGTTGTCCCCCTGGTACCTGTCTTTGGATATTTGCATTCCAGTCACATCAGGGAAGGACAGTGTATGCGTATGTGTTCGCATATTTCGATCCAGTTTTACCTCTGGTGTGTTGCTTGCTAGTTTTCGTGTTTGATCATAGGAATCAAACGTGTCACTGACTCTGCTGAGAAATGCACGTTGGCAAATAACTAGGAAAATGTTCCTAAAACCTGGAATGCCGGTGTCAAACAACTGCATAATAAATTGCTATAGAAATTAATACTGATTAATAATACAGTTGTAGCTGATATGTTTCAAAAATAAAGCAAGCTCATGTCATTCCAAACCTGATGCTGTTTTCCAAGCTACACAAAAGAATGTTCATGCTGCGATCTTGCATACAATTAAAGCTTCACAAAAGCCAAAAACCAACAACAAAAAACCTTATAAATGTAATCCACATGACTCATGCACTACACAATACCTTAAAAATTGTTTGTCATTGTATGGAAAGTGTAGCTAATACATTCGGCTATAATGATCTTCTTTTGTGTTCCACACGGGAAAGTCTTACTGGTTTTAAAAGACACAATGGGAAAAATAATGACAACATTTTCCCTAACAACATTTTCTTTTAAACATATGATGTTCTTTAAAATGTGTTGGAAAGTATCAATTTCTATGTAGCTCAATATGCAGATGAAGTTTATAGAAGGCCTTACATATAGGTAGGTGTAGAGAGAATAAAGAAACCTCTGAAACGAATAACTTGTGAAAAATATAAATGTTTTGGTTTCCAAAAAACGAGGGGAGACAGCAGGCATGGATCACCACTGTGCGGATTTGAATTTAAGAAACTGTAGCAAACATTGTATATATATTTTTTACACCGTAACGTTCAATCTAATGGTTGAAACGCTTAAGCTGTGATTTAATTTACTGGTTATTTATTTAGCTTGTTATCAGAAATAATCTACTCTAGAGGGACTCTATTGATGCTTTGCGGAAGTCTACTGGAAGTTAAATTTGGGCCACAAAAGCTGTTTATGTTGTTGCCGCTAAAACCGTCAATAGGTTCCAAAATGGCACAACTGACATAAAAACTGACAAAAGCAGACATACACTCACCTAAAGGATTATTAGGAACACCATACTAATACTGTGTTTGACCCCCTTTCGCCTTCAGAACTGCCTTAATTCTACGTGGCATTGATTCATCAAGGTGCTGAAAGCATTCTTTGGAAATGTTGGCCCATATTGATAGGGTAGCATCTTGCAGTTGATGGAGATTTGTGGGATGCACATCCAGGGCATCAATCTCCTATTCCACCACATCCCAAAGATGCTATTGGGTTAAGTGAAATGATTCGAGCTTTGTGACATGGTGCATTATCCTGCTGGAAGTAGCCTTCAGAGAATAGGTACATGGTGGTCATAAAGGGATGGACATGGTCATTTGGAAAGGTATGCTGCCTTACCTATAAATTATGGATTTCACATTGACATAAAGTGTGCTCAGACATTTTCTTCTGGGGTGGGAGCCAAAGAGGCTGCAAGTGCAATCACATTTCCATACAGTAGTATATCAAGCACTAAAATTCTTTTCAGTTGGCATTGTGGCAACTCCGTTGTGACACTGCTAGTAAAGAAGTGTCGACATTTTCAAATGTCACAGAATCTAAAATTAACTTAAAAGATCTAGCATCATATAACACTGTACTGTATACTGTATCTTGTAGCTGTGTGGTGCACTTGGTACTTAAATAATTTGAGATAAACCTGTGAATTTTACTAGATGTGGCATTAAACGTTTGGGTGAACTCAACTAACATCAGCTAAAAGTAGATGCGAATCAAATCACAACAGGTGCCTCTGCCACATTTCATTGCAGGCCTGCACATTTGAAAGTTTTTTTTTCCTGCGAGATGGATAACGCCTATGAGATTTCTGTCACAGTCATTTTGTCTCTGCTGATTCAAAGCAGTGCACCTGGATAAATATGGTTTGAAATTTTTTATGAGTATAATGAGTTTCAGCATCATTTTTTGGAGACTTAAGGCAATATTTCCCAACCTTTATACTGCCACGGCACAGTTTTGATAAGAAAAAAAATCATAGGGCACACCACTTTCACAATAAGCATTAACAGATCTGCACAAACCTGTATTTTTTAAACTGGAATATTATACTGTATTAAACGTAGTATTTACATTTAATGTGAAACTTGATCTTGTTTTGATGAACACAAATGATATCCTGGCTGGAATTGAGGACAGTGACACACGCAGCTGTGACCAACTCAGCAACCTGGTAGCTTTGAGCGCTTTTTCAAATACTGTGGCAATGTTATTTTTCCACGGCACACTAAGCAAGGGGTCACGGCACACTAGTGTGCCACGGCACAGTGGTTGGGAAACACTGCTTTAAGGTGCATGAAGTTATCCGGTAGTAGTCTACACAAACTTTTGATGTTAGTAATAGAAATGGTTAGGCTTTATGCAATGGACATTAAACATTTAATACTTCATAATAGCTGTAAAAGCATTGTTTACCCTATTTTACTGATTGTGCTAATTGTTGACATATACAACCTAACTGTTGTATATAAGGGTTACAGTCTTTATTTAAAAAAAAAAAGAAAAAATAGACTTTCTTATTCAATAAGGAAAATTATATTTGAATTGACAAAGTCAACAGCAATTTAAATTGAGGAAAAAGAGACTGAACAAATATTTTTAAATGGAATGGAAATCTTTTCCATGGATTTTTCAGAGTTAAACATCTGTAGAAAAATAAGGGCGACAGATCATCTTTATCAGTGTCATCTTTGATTTGCAACACTTTATCTGGAGACGAAACGAACCAGAGAAAGCAACTTTAGACAACTCAGTCCAGCACAAATAAAATCTAATGATGAGGGCAGACTGGCTATGAAAATAAAGACTTGCCCAAACAGATTTAAACATACTTAGAAATATATTTTGACCTCGTTCTGACATTCAACAATGAGCTACTAGTTAAAGTAAACGATTTTCAGTCCAGTAAAACACATAAATACCTTTAGTGTAAGAAATCATAAACATCAAGTTCCGTAGCGTGATCATTTCATTAAACATAATTTAGATTTAGTACAGGATGAGACGACTTTAAAATGATGTGCAAATGAATTATTTCATGAACATTGACCTCTTTTGTTTTCCAATTTCCTCGGCAAATGTTTCATTGTGTTCATTCGTGACGCAACGTCTGGGTGTGAAAATAAATGACGCGTCCAAGTGATGTTAAATGTCATCAAGCACTTTGGCTTCAAGAAAAGATGTCAAGATATCATGGCAACCCATTGTTTGTTTGGCCCATATGTGAAAATGATCCTACCAGCTTTGGCTGAAACATTTTTAAGTTGATCGTCATTGCAGTTAACCAAGCAAATACAAATCAAATTCTTGTTTCACATGCAATGTCATTCGATCTTATGTTGCCAAGGTATTTGAGCTATTAAATGAGAGTGAATGATGTTGTTTGCCGTCATGACCTGAGTTCAGAACACATCTCCGCATTCAAATTTCCATTATTTCATTTCGTAACACTCTATTTAATATGATAAATAAATCATCTGAGTCAGTTTAAACACAGGCCCTAACCCAGGTGAGAATTTTAACCAGATTAACCCTTTTAATTATATCAATAGCTACATCAGAAACATACTGGTACATTTTTGTACAAAGCTCCTGCATTTTAAACAGTCGGCACAGAAAGTGACACTGGCGCCTTGAATTAAATGCGGGACATGCCTCTGTAGTGGTGGCCTTTCCAGTAACTATTGAGAAGTCTAGTGTTTGTTGACATTTCCCAGACTTTCACATTGTGGTGAGTGTCTGCGTATGTGCTCACCAATGTGTATCTAACAAGGGTCTTAAAAAAGAGACAAACTAAATTGGGTCTTCGGAGGTGAAGACACTTAACACTCACTACCACTCCTTTCTTTGCAGTTTTACATCCTTTTATTGATTTAGTCTCCAAAGGAATGAGAAGAAAGACATGTCTTTTGTGACAAAAAAGCCAATGAGTAAAGAGTACACAAATCTGCTGTACTGTAGGTTCCTTTTTTCTGGGTTTCTTTAGTTATTGATTTTGTATAGAACAAAAAATTAAAGGATTACTTCACTTTCTTAAAAAAAATCCTGATAATTTACTCACCCTATGTCATTCAAAATGTTGATGTATTTCTTTGTTCAGTCGAAAAGAAATTAAGTTTTTTTTAGAAAGACTTTATTGGACCCCAACAATTTACAGTTTAAATGCAGTTCAATAATTGCACTTTCAATGCAGCTTCAAAGGGCTCTAAACGATCCCAAACGACACATAAGGGTCTTATCTACTGAAGAAAAATACAAAATATGCACTTTTAAACCACAACTTCTTGTCTTGCCATGCCAGCACAACCTCACGTAATAGCGTAAGCACATCGAAAGGCCATGCGTTACATATGTTTAAAGGACATTTGTGGACCATTTTAAACAATAAACTGACACAAAGACATTACTTAGTATCCTTCCACAAACAACAACGTCAGAATGGTCCTCTTTCTCCACACCTATAAACACTGGGGCGGTAGTTTCGCATATGTCATTCATGACCTTTTGACCTGATGACACATTACGTGAGGTCGCGCTGGCGCCCACAAGGCTAGTGCAAAACGAGAAGTTTTGATTTAAAAGTAGGAGAGAACCGGGGCAGAAGTAACATGGGATGAAAGTAACAAAGCAATTTTCTCCCAGATAAAATTTGCATCCCAAACTATGACATCATCTTTAACAGACAAACCCTTGACAGACCTGACAAATATCGGGTTATTTACTTATTTTCTGCGTGTAGATCCAGAAAGGTGTTTTCAACCATGATAAGCATAAATTCCAAAAGTGGTCATTTTTTTCTTATAACGCATTGTGTTTCTTATTTCATGTGTTACAATACTAATCAATTATACAGGTTATTTAGTGTTCTAACACATCCTGAAGTTTGACTTTTCTGAGTTTTTCAAAATAAAAGTAAATTGAGTTTAAATGTGAAGAGATCCTATCACTTTTGTCCCGCTGCTAATACTGTTGTTGAAAATGTATGTTATTCTAATTTGATATAATTTCATTTTAATAGTGTTCAAAAAGTTGAAAAATGTTTTATTCTCAACCATTTAAGTTTGTACTGTTTGTTGCTTTTGAAACATTTGATAAAACTGAAATAAATTTAAAATAAAAATTAATTTCATTATTTTTTACCAAAAGATAAATGACAAAAAAGTTTGCAGTTACATATTAATGAGGTCATAGTCATGTTTATTTAATAAAAACAATTGTAACACAAAAATCTATCTTGTTTTGTGTGTTACTTTTGACCAACCTGTGTGTTACTTTCATCCCTGTTGACAGAGTCAAAAGTAACAATGCGCTACACATGTTTAAAGTGAAATTATACAGAAGTTGTTTGACATTTTTACAAAATTTCACCTTGTATTGATAGACCACACTTGTGATTTATAAGATATATCTCTGTCTAAAACATTATCTTTTAAAATTAAGTTTTTCTGAAAAATGGTACTTTCACCCCTGCTCTCCCCTACATATATATCTTAACATATATATATTTTTTGTTGCCAAAAATAAAATCTTTTTGCTAGGTAAGACCCTTATGCCCACTTTGGGATCGTTTAGAGCTCTTTGAAGCTGTGTTGAAACTGTAAATTGTTATGTAAGGGATAATGTAGAGGCAGCCGCGAAGCGGAGGGTCTTGTATCACACTGAAGGGGCTTATTTTGCGATAACTACAGGCTGCCTGTACATTATCCCACTTATTACACGGCTACTTGCCACATAAGGAAAAAAACTGTACATGAATATGAATTTGAAACATTTTCTTTGCATATTTGTTTTAAATAAACATTCTTATCTTTCCACGAAACGATATAGTACCACCATTGTTAATTGTGGTTGTCCAGTGTTTGTCACAAGATGGCGCCAAACGGTAATCTTTATTGGCGCGGAGGGATTTTAAACATACAAGTAGTACCGGCTATGCGTTATTACTTTGGAGCGGTTATTATTTGAAAAGAACGAACCTGCAAATGTCTCAACTGACCAATCAGAATCAAGCATTCCAGAGAGCCGTGTAATAAGGTCCAATAAAGTTTATTAAATTGAGAAAAATCCTGGGGGTGAGTACATTATTGGGAGTTTTCCTTTAAATAATGTAGTAATCCTTAAAATAAGAACAAAAAAGTGTATGGGAATGCACCAAAGGGTTGAATAATGAACAATTATAAAACCTCTGACATGGACAATTTAGCCTTACTAGCACAACAATAAACTGTTGAAATAATAATGATCTAATAATGACCTGAAGATGGAACAAAGTGTGGTCAAATATCCCTATTGCGAGTACATTCGTTTTTAATTACACTACATAGACATTTCTTTCTCCTAAATTTTTAGATATTGGGGTGTTTTTTCCTTCAATTTTTTTAATCATTGCATGCTATGAGAGCTTTCACAAATTTTTACTTTTGAATGCCACAAATTTAAATGAATTATTATTCATTGATTATACATTTTGAGTTGATACCTTGTTGTTTTGTGACGTTACATAATGGGTTACTGGTAGAGATTCATTACTGCTAAATACGTATTGGTAAATCACTGCAGAGGTTATTGGTTCTAACCCACAAGTAACACACACATATACTAATAAAAAATGTGCAAACTGTAAACTTCATAGAAATGTAGTTGCACAGTGTCATTTACAGTATACATTAACCAGATCAGAAAACACCATATACCACTGTTGTTGTTATAATGAACAAATCTTTCAAATGAAATTCTTGCTATAGGCCACACTATCAATACATCTAGGACATCTGCACAAATGAGACTCTGTTCTGGAGAAGTTTTACAAACAAACAGAAACTGCCATTACAGGCTTCCGTGATTTGCTATATTACCAAACTTTCTCAAAGAAAACAAACACACACTGAAGTCATGGACAGTGTCTACTACATTGAGATGCTGGGAATGTGTCTTGATAAGCTCTCTCTTTCTCTCTCTCTCTCTCTCTCTCTCTCTCTCTCTCTCTCTCTCTCTCTCTCTCAACATCAAACCCAAGAAGGCCCTCAGCACCAGTGGAGTACCAGCATCCCCCACACAGAAGAGTCTGAACATGTTGAGTGATTGAAAGCATGTACCACTATTAAAACAGGCCTGAGAGTATAGCAGTTTCGCTTTTACCCTGAATATTAGTTAAGATATAAAAAAACGGCATATATAGAAAATAAATGACATGACTTTTTATGAAATGGTATGGATTATAAAATATTTCAATAATGTACAGATTTGTACCTGCCTGTGAACTTGCTGGAGTCATTTTTTGTGATGTATTGTTTTCAACAAAATCATTGTATTTATAATAAAGTATAACTTGACATCTTTGATATCTTTAATAATAACCGACTAAAATCAAATCAAAATGAATGATTAAAAATGATGCATAATCTCATAATGAGAGTATGAGACTTGGATTTAATATAAATTATGGTGACATATAAATGATTTTAAAATAGGTTTAAAGTATGGATAAAAATGTATTGAAATTAATTTGAGTCTTGAAGCCTTCATTTAACTGATTAGAAACTTCAAGCCAAGCCAAAATTTCATAAAAATGTGCTTTTAATCCTATAGTATTTCAATTTAATAGACCTATTTCTAAAGAGGATGTCTAATAAAGTCTCCCTTGTGATCACTTGTGCACAGTTGGTCTCTAAACTTTTGCCAAGAATGCCTGTTTTAAACGGTTCCCAGTTAAATTGAACAAAGCCACAAAACGATGTAGATGAGAACCTTTAACATTGGATTCACACACACACACAAAAAGAAAAATAACAGTGTGAAAGACTCCTGGGAATAAAGAGACCAAAGCATTATCATTGTGGTTTATGTAAACCTTAATAGCGCGGTTAGCAGTGCACTAAGCATTTTATAACATTTCTTTGCATTGATGTATATCAGTTTGATGGTGAGGAAATGCAAGTAGTGATTCTTGAAGAGAGCAGATTGTCTCACTTAACTTTTAGTGTGAGTGATGCAACACAAGGCAGCGAACATCTTGCTCTGATTATGATTATTGTTATTATTTCCTCTTAAAGTGCTTTTAATAAAAGTCAGATGTGCCCCTTAAAACAGGTACTGCCATCAATTGGGCCTTTTTGTTCTGTTTGCTTTATTTCCCAGATGATCTCAGGAACCGCTGGCACTCTGTAGATGCGCTCTGACTGGCCAAGCCATTCAGCACCTGTATTGTTACTTGATCTCATTCGAATACCATGTAATGATTATGGGGTGTAACTGACTACACAAGCCTCTATATATTCTGTTAAATACATTGAATGCTTTCCGTATGTTTTAGGAAAGTATGTATCCAGGTTAAGGTTTCATCATGGTACAAAGTACTACTGGATCAATGTAATATATGTGGATTCTGTATGCTTTGAAGCAGGCTGTTCTTAAAGAGCACCAATGGTCTGATTCATGATTTTACATTTCCTTTGGTGTGTAAGTGTGTATTAGTACATGTTAACGATATGCAAAAGGTACAAACCCCAAAGTAAATGATGACGCGAGTTATCGTCTCCAACGTAAATCTCTTTTCTTGGACTACAAAAAACACACGGATTGTAGGCAACAGTTTACTTCCCGGGATTGCGTTGACCCAAGGACAACAGGTGCAACGGGGGCGCTGATGAGTACACCTTGGATCGTAAAAATGACAGATGGGACACCCTACAGACTTATAGACTTAGCGACCACGCGCAAATTAAGGCCACAAGACCTTAAGTCCACAAAGACAGGGCCATTATGTGCCCTTTACCTGAGTACTGGAGTACTCAAATGACAAAAAATTTAACAAAAAACATAATAACTTTAGGGCTCTATCTTACACCCGGCGCAATGCAGCGCAATGCGTGAGGCAAGTGTCTTTCGCTAGTTTCCACCCTAATTTTCACGTTTAGCGCCGCATTGTTTAAATAGCAAATGCATTTGCGCCCCCTTTTGCGCACATGGGCGTTCTGGTCTGAAAACGAGGTGTGTTCAGGCGCATTGTTGGCGCGTTGCTATTTTGAGGCACCTAAAATAGACTACGCCATTGACCAACAAAAACCTGGTCTAAAGTCTAAAGTCAATGGCGCAATGTGTTTTATGTTATTTAAAGAGCGCATTAGTAATATGCGCCTATAAACGGGAGGACAACGCGGGTTTGCTTATCACAAAGTACATGAATGCGCAGCAGCACAAAAATGCTTTTAAATATGAAAGATTAAAGGATTGCATGTAAAAGATTATTATTGAGTCTCTTGGACATAAATGAGGACTAATTATGAGACGTTAGAAGGCGCAAAGAGCTGCTTCACCTGCAGCCTGGTAAGTAAATTAATGCTTTGCTTTAAACAAATGCATCTGTTTTTAAATGTTTTTTTTTAACGCTACCTCACAGATTTATTGTATATGATGACTCTGTACCTGCGGATATGGTGAAGTAATGCAACGAAAAAAAAAAACGCTGTCCAAAGTGCTGAAACGCGCAGAGAGCCGTTTGTAAATTCTTTATCTCCTGTTTGTTACAAATAAAGTATTTTATATAGAGTACAAACCTTATCTTACACACTTGTAAATTATTTTTGATGATATTGGATAGCCATACATTTAAAGCAATTACAAGCCTGCTTTTTTACTTCCATGACTAAAAGAAAACAGGTTTTAAAGGTTTTAATAAAAAAATAACAATTTCAATACAAGTGAAAAACAACACAATTATTTAACATTAATCTTAAGCTGGGGCTCTTCTTCCTCCGCTTAGTTTTTCAGTTTACAAAGTCCATCATCTAAATAGGGATTAGACATAGCGCAGCGCAGCTGGCTTTTAAAGGGGATGAGAGCTGAGACTCTCATTGGTTTATTGCACGTTACGCCCAAAATACTCCCATTACAATAGGACCAACCCTTTCGACCATGCGCTCGGCGCACAAACCATTTTTCCCGTCGTTAAATTAGCAAAAGTGGAGTCGGACACGCCCATTTAGACGTTGCGCTGTGCCCTTTAGACAATGCGCTTAGATCGTTAAAATAGGGCCCTTAGTGTTAACATGGCAGATGGGCACACTAACCCCATCCAAAAACTTAAACCCCATCAGGTACTTAAAACCTTAAAGGGGCGGTGAATTTGTCGATTTTATTGTTTTATACTGTTGTCTGAGGTCTACTTATGACGTTCACGTGGTTTTTACATTCAAAACCATCAAAAACAATAAGTTATACGCTATTTTGTAACATGGATTAGTGGCTCTCTGGAGAAAAGCTTCGTTTGAAGGGGCAAGCCGCATGAAGACCTTGACGTAAACACCCACTGCTATGATTGGACGGCTTCATTCCCGTCATTACACGTGGGGAAATGTTATAAAAACATTAATGTGTGAAAATAGCAGCCGAACACATATATGTTTGACCCACAAAAGATTCTGGGTGCTAAAGTAAAGTAGAAACAACACTTTAAACTCGACGTGACTAAAGTACCGTAAACAACACGGTAAGCGCGCATCAGAATCTAAACTGCGGCTGATAAGCTCTTATCAATAACTTTGTATATTTCTATTGTGCTTGTGAGGTTACTCTTAGATACACATAACGTTACATACCACAGTAATATGATAAAAAAGCTTTGTGGAGTGTTTGACCGTTCAAACGCAACTTGCCTAAATTACCGTATACAACACAGTAAGCGGGCATCAGAATCTAAATTGCGGCTGATAAGTCCTTCCTTATCACTACCTTTGCATATTTCTACCGTTAAATTACAATCGTATTGTTAAGTGTTGCACCTTTATTAATCGTTTAATGTTTTTAGTAAATTAAAACAGTCAAACATACGTGTTTAGACACGGATGTTACAACAGGACATATCAAGCGATCTCTTCTAACAAAGCAATAGTGAAACGCAGAAACTTAAAGTAAAATGTCTTACTTGCGGTGTCATTTTCGTCAGATCCATAGTGGTGCTTTTAATCACAGTCTCTCTGCAAATCCAGCATCCACTTGCTTCTTTACAAGTGAATCCGCACAGTACACAAGGTAATCAAACACTCCCCACGCGAGCTGGAACTCTTCAAAAACAACCTTTATCCACGCATTCCTAATGTTATTTTCCGAGCCTCCGAATTAAAGTATTTAGCTTCTGTGTTTTTCCCACGCGGTTCTTCCACAACCCAAGACTTCGTTATCATGGTTACTCTATCATAACAGATCACCGCATCAAAATAAAAGTCTCTCAGAAAAAAATTATTTAAAAAGTCATTTTGGTTACATTTGGCAATCTTTAAAGACATGTTTACTGATTGTTGAGACACACGTGTGTCACGCAAAGCTGTGGGCGGATCTACAAAAGTGGTCGTTGTATTTGGCTATGGGGAGGTGCTTCAATTCTACTTTGACGTCATATTTCTCCGAATTCCACACTTGGTTGTAAAACTGGCTTGGTGCCAAAAACTGTTATATTTCAGTAGCACGGACGTTTTCAGTTCTGAAACTTGCAGGATGTTCATTTAACTATGATGACCTCTTATATAACAAAGTATCAAGTTAAAATTGAGTATTTGATTCACCGCTCCTTTAAAACCATGTTGGAGACCACTGCTCTATTCTATATTCAGATATGCGTACCATTTGACAGGTATTTAATATTTCAGATAATATTTTATTATTTAGTATTTGTTTTGTGTATATATTGTAACACTTGAAAACCACAGCCTTTAAAATATTTAAAATATTTAAAATAAATGATCAGAATTGTTCAGTGTTTTTACAGTGTTGGTTAATTGTACTTTCAGAAACTAGAGAATATTAAAAAAAAAAACAGGAAAGGATGATGTGATTTCACATCAATCAGAGTAAACGGTTTTATCGAGTAGGAATACGTGGTGCTTTGGATCATGTTCAAGTAAACACACAACTATGTGCCACATCCCACAAATGGAGAGTAGGCTATTGTCAACAGAAACATTATCCTGCACTACTACCATGTTGCTGTAAACACAGATCGTTTCTAGCGAATCATTAAGGAAACACAATTTATCCCACGTGGAAGTAATCGGTTTAATAAAGAGCATTCGTCTGCAGGCCATTAATAAATGCGAACCGTGCACATCTGGAACTGACCCTGAGCTGAGATAATCCTCGTCTGATGGTTCTCTGGTCCACCTGTGGTTCAAGCACAGGTTGTCTGTCTAGATTGTGTTTGTAAACCAGCCCTTATGTCCATGTCACTGACTTCCGTAGTACCATTTGCATTCACTGAAAACAATAGACAACTTAATGACTTTAAGTAGATGTTCTGTAGGAAAACATTGTGAACCCCTGCGGTTTTATTGAATGTTAATGAAACAGGGCACATGTTTCGACTCTAAAGCTCTGTTAAATACGTGCAGATTCCAATGATATACATGTGATATAGAAATGCTACTCTTAAGTGTTTTAGTTAAATATTGACTAGACGGTCAGCAATAAGAACTGCTTAATGAGCGTTTCTTTTGTCACTCGGCCAATAAAACAGCTCTGAAAAGATTTAGTGCAGGTTTCAAAGTTTTACAAACCTGACAAGTATTGCAATGGCATTTCATTGAGAGGAAATGTGGCACATCCCTTACTGAGACCTTGTAGTTCAGGAACACAATTCACTCCCTAGTTTTATATGGCAGGGCACATACTCTATGTCAGGATTATATTGAAATGCTGCCTGGAAACAAGTTAAGTGCAGGTTTAAAAAAAAGACAAACTAATTAAACAAGGGCAGGAAAAGAGCTGTTTGATTTGTGACGGTAACATTACACAGCACATTCTTGTAGTTCAACATTTCTGGAACTCAGAAGTGCAAATTAATACAATGTTCACAGCTTCACCCTAACTGAGGTCTTCATGATAGTTCACAGCTAATTGCCATTCTTGTTGTCCAAGTAACCGGTCAACAAAATCAGTACTTAGGAACACAGTATAACATACTACATGGTATCCTTGGAAACAAATTAAAAAGATATTTGGAGGGAAATAATTGACTAATAGAATGAAGAAACTAACAGCTTGGCTTTCCAAACCCCAACCCTAACCATAACTAAACCATAAAATAAGAGAGAAATAATGATAAGTTAAAAACAATGGTCTAGACGCAGCTAATCCTGGTTGTAATCTTAAACTTAAAACAAACTGTAAACTTATTTCTGAAATCTTATTGTTTGGTTAAAATGTTGTCACAGGGTCAACATCATGTTGCCCTGAGGACATCAACCACTTGGTAAAATACGGAAAACCATTAGGGAAACAAATTAAATAATTTTATAATATCATGTTAAACAGTCATATACATCTTTGACCCTGTCTGTGAACTCCAGGCAAAAGTCAAGATTAGGAGCATCAAAGTTTGATTTAACTTAAGCGATACTCCAGCCAAATATCAAAATTACCCCATGATTTACTCACCCTCAAGCCATCCGAGATACATATATCTTTCAGAAGAACACATTTGGAGTTATTTCCTCCTCTTCCAAGCTTTATAATAGTAGAAAACAGGGATCATGAAACAACTTTTAACCCCCCAAAAATGCATCCATTCTTAACGAAGCGGAGTGCTTTTACACCGCGGGTGTGCATTATTTTCAAATATTTCAAAGACCTGGAGTCAATGAATACATTTATACCACAAACATACCACAAACATAGCTCTGGTGGTTATTTTAAGACATTTGAGAGGTTAGGTGTGCGTTTTACGTACACAATAAGGTACGAGAGGCTGTGCATAAGTAACAGCTGATGAGGGTTGCAGGCACTCCCCTTCACGTCGTGCCTAACACCCTTCAGCCGTTACTTATGCACGATACAGCACTTGCCTTGAGAACCTTATTGCTTTTATAAAATGGTTACCACACAATATTAAAGTACAAAAAATGTATGTAACTTTCTTGAAGTTAAATCAATAAAAGCATTCCTTTCGCTAGAAAAAATAGTCCCTGACTGGGAACAACAGTGTTTCAATGTGTAATATGCATCAAAGCTCAAATAAAAACAACAAACTGATACCTGTTGCTAAGAGTGTTGCTAAAGGCACAGTGATAAATAGAAACGTTGGGTGAAGCGTTCATAGCCATGTTTTATTGTGAATAAAGCACAGCTATAGACCTTTGCTAGTAGACGTCACAGTAAGGTCACTGCAAACTGCGCGCTCAATGTGGTGGCAGAAAAACTGTGAAAATGCATTAGACACGAGTGAAACAAACAAGATAACACACTAGACAATGTCTTGTTGTGATGTTGCGTGTCAGAATAGGAATGCCAAAAAAAGATGACCTTTATTTTTATAGTATACCGTCGTCAAAAACACCATTTGAAAATAAACGTAGGTGTTTATGGTTGCAATAAGCCCTTAAACGGACAGACTGGAGCAATGAAATCATCTGGAAATCTATTAATAATTTGAATAGAATTAAGTAGAGAAAATGTCGGGTGTTCTGTCAAAGTCTGATCCCTCTATGTGTTTCTTATAGCTTTTCATTATGTTATATCTATAATTTATTTAGAAGGATTAAAGATTTGAATGAGTACATAATTTTAATAATATCACCATTTATTAAATATTTTCTATAACTTCTTTTTACCTTTATATCTTAGCCTATGTCTTCTTCCTGTTTGTTCTAAAATTATTATGTTTACATAATAAATATAGAGCACACACACACACACACACACACACACACACACACACACACACACACACACACACACACACACACACACACACACACACACACACACACACACACACACACACACACACACACACACACACACACACAAATTATGTAAAGTGTTATTAATATACTGTATAAACAGGCCTATACAAATTAATTTGTATGTAAACATAATTGTTTTATAATAGTTTTAGAGCAATACGTAGGCTGTAAATATAAGGAAGAAATACTAGAAAACAGGAAAATAATGAAATATTTAGTAAATTATATAATAAAGATTTAAGAGTGTTGCTCTTTTAAGTTCTTTAGCGATTCATACTGTAAAATGATTTACCAATAAAGAACAATACATATACATTACGTACATGCACACATATCAGTAGCCAAGCCATTTAAACTTTTAATTTATCTGAAAAATGAACGTAAGGTGGTGAAAACGCTATAAGAAACATTACACTAAAGAGAAATATAGGGGAAACAGACTTCAACAGGACACCGGATCCATAAAAATCACAGTTTAACGCTAAAGCACTTCACACCGCTATTGCAGAGCTGTCACTTTCTGCCACCAGTTGGGCTCCGCCCACAAAAAACCGTCGTCTCTGTTTGCAAACACGCAAAAGGTCTATTGACCAATAAGAGTCAAGGATTGGAATTAAGCATTTAAAAAAATAAATTAACACCCGTAGAACATTTCTCAACCAATCAGAATAAAGCGTTCAACAGACCCGTGGTATAAATCATAATAATGCACTCTTATTCTGCTCTAACAAATGTTATCAAGTCACTATACTGTATATTTTTTGCAATTTTGCCATTCCTAATGTTTAGTAACAATTCACACTTCTATGGTATATTAAATTGTTTATTCACTTTGGTTCTATTTTCACCAAGTAGGGTGTACATTTTCAGTAAAAGTAAAAAAACTCCAAACTGAGGTTAGTCACTTTATAAAAAACACTGATTTCATGCTTTCATTGTTACATATTTTTTTCCACATAATCATTGTGATGCATAATGAGAACATTCGAATTAGTCACCAAAACACAACAGTATGACCTTCTTTCAACCGAGTACTTTTAACAGTCACAAACAACTGCTTCAAATCACCCTTTGTGCTAAATGGATATTATTGTAGTGTATACACCATATACAGTCATCACAATAGATAGTACATTTACATCCAAACAAACCAATCCAAACAAATGCCATAATAAATACATGCTATAAAAACAAGAGAACATGAAAAGTCATAAGAAAATACCCAAACATACATTATTCAGATCTATACTTTTAATAATTATTTTATTTATATGAAATACATCAGCATGCTAAATATTACGGAATTCCCAATACAAAACTTGTATTATCAAAGTGCAAAATGCATTAAAATAGTGCTGCACCATATATTTAAATAATTGTCATTCTCGTCAGTGCAAACATTTCTACATAAATTACGTTGGTTAAATTATGCAGTGGTATAAATACACAGGGATTAATGAGGTAGCTTCAGTACATGACACACAGATGACTATAAACAGTAACAAAGAAGACAATAAGATAACTAATGAACTATGGCAAAAGTAAACACAAGATATCCATACGCAATTAAACAAACACAAGGAAACATAACTTTGACAAAACTCCCCTCTCCCATCAGGTGTGTCCTCGCACTATAAATTATAGTCTAATAATGGTGGGGTGGGAGGCCCTGGGAGGAGAGCGTGGAGCTGGTGATGTGTCAGGGACTGAAAAAGCCTGCAAAGGAGTAGCTCAAGGTGAAGCCGAAGGAGGGGGGAGCTATGGTGGAGTACTGATGGATCTCCTTGGCATAGCTTGGTGGTGAACTGATGAAGCAGTTGAGGTGTAGCATTAAGGACGTAGGCCTAGAACGACATCCATGACCTGGAAGTGGGGTTGGAGGTTGTAACACAGTCTCACCCCATGGCGTCAATATTTGACGACACTTGACCATGCGTAAATATGTTGACGCGGAGGGTATACCTTTCGCGTCATTTTTTGACGAACTGGGGACTTCAATACTATTACGTCCGTTGCATTCTCTTTCCTATTTTCTTACCATTTTCGCGTCGGTTTAGGGTTAGATTACGCAAAATTAAACAGTGTACGCGAAATTAAACAGTTGTCACCTGGCGTTGGGGTTAGAGTTAGGTACGCGAAATTAAACAGTTGTCACCTGGCGTTGGGGTTAGAGTTAGGTTTGGGTAGGGATGTCATTATGGAAATCTAACCCTAAACCGACGCGAAAATGGTAAGAAAATAGGAAAGAGAATGCAACGGACTTAATAGTATTGAAGTCCCCAGTTCGTCAAAATATGACGCGAAAGGTATACCCTCCGCGTCAACATATTGACGCATGGTCAAGTGTGGTCAAATATTGACGCCATGGGGTGAGACTGGGTTGGAGGTGGAGAAACGGGTCTAACAAAATGTGGTGATGCTGAAGAAACCAAAAGTTTGGAGGGTTGAGGTGTAAACAGAGGCCTGAAAGTCCATGGTAAAACCAGGGCAAGCCCGTTGGAGCTCAAGTGCTGACAGACAACAATGAAGCCAACGGAGAACACAGCCAAGGCAAAACTTGTTGAGGTATGTGCTCTGAAGACCCCCTAACTGGGTCAAGCTGTGGTGAAGGAGCCTGAGGCAGAACCAAAAACCTGGAGGGTGTGGACAGCTGGGGGGGAGCTGAAGAGCTGTGGTAGAAGAGTAGACAGAGCCATTGGGGATGAAAGAGCCAAGAAGCTATGTGGGACTAGTGGGCAGGTAAATGCACATGACAGGGCATAGCCAGCAGGGAGTCTGGAAACAAAGGGGTGGGCAGGATACAGGATGGGACTGGGTCATCCATAAGATTATCTGGCATAACATGAGGGATAGGTGGGATTTGCTTCAATTTGCTTAGGGGTGAACCGGTTTACTGGCAAGTACTCCAGATGGGCCTTGGTGATCGGCTCTGGCCTCAAGACGGATGTAACTTTCTGGCTCTGGTATGGACTTAGTATGTGGTAGGAATAGGCTTTCAATTGCAGTCCTTGGCGGGTAATGCTTGGACTCTGTTTCCATGACAGGCTCGATGGTGGTCACAAGCTCCGTGGCAGATGGTCGCTCTGGCCTTCCGGTTTACTCTGGACAGTCTGGCACAGTCGGAGAGATGTCTGCCGGAGGTGGAAGTAATCCAGGGGAGTTAGTGTCGTCGTCTTCGATAACTCCCACAGTGACAGAGGATCTTAAAATCCACAGTACGTGGTTGATCCACCTCCCGCAGCAGTTACAGTGCAAGCCACCCACAGCTACAATCATCCCAACTCGCCTCCTTTCCCTTACGAAAATTAACCATGGTTTTACTACAGTAAAAAACATGGTTCCTGGTAACCAAGGTAGCCACAAAATAACCAAGATTTTGACAACCATGGCTTTCAAAAACAATGGGGAAACTATGGTTAGTGTAGTAAACCATAGTTTTTCTGATAGTAATCAATACACCAAAAAACCATGGTTACTACACTTTTACCACTATAAAACCATGGTTTATTTTCGTAAGAGTTGTGGTAGATTGTAAAAGATAAACCCCACAAACAGAAGCATGTATATGGAATGATACTAATTAATGTCTTTGTGTCAGTTTATTGTTTAAAAATGGTCCGCAAATGTGCGTTTTATATGTAACACTTGACCTTTCTACGTCACTGCGCATTAATGTGAGGTCGCGCTGGCCCTTTCAGGATCTGAGATAGACGAGAAGTTATGATTTAAAATTGCACATTTTTTATTTTTCTTGTCAAAAATGACAATCGTTTCGCTAGATAAGACCCTTATGCCTCGTTTGGGATCATTTAGAGTCCTTTGAAACTCTGTTGAAAAAACCTGTTAAGTGTTGAGTTAAGTCCATTAAAATGAAAAAAAATCCTGTAATGTTTTCCTCAAAAAACATAATTTCTTCTCGACTGAACAAAGAATAACATCAACATTTTGGATAACATGGAGGTGAGTAAATTATCTGGATTTTTTTTTAAGAAAATGGACTAATCCTTTAAGGCTACTGTAGAAACATGGAGGTGCAAAATGTCAAATTCCATGTAAAAGGACCCACATTGTATGGAGATAAAAACAGCTCATTCTAAGGTATAAAAACATAAAGGTTCAAAGCGTCCTTGGGCTCTGGAAAGACGCTATATAAATAAAACATTTTATTATTATTATTATTATTTTGTAAGATTTATACACCACTGAAAATATAGTCTTGCATATAATATTGCATTTCAAGATTTCAAGAGATCCTCCTAAAATGTACACACTGCAAGTAAAAAAAAGTCAATACTTAATACTTAATACACTTAAAGCATTGTGGGATATTAGCTCAAGTGTGCTCTTTTAATATTGCCGATGTCCCCAAATCTAATAGTTCATTTGGATATATCAATAGAAACGTTAAATTCAAAGCTACAGAGCAGTACAGTAGTTTGCTTTTTCAAAAGTAGCCGACTACTGGGACGAAATTCTAGATACAATAAAGGGAAGTGAATAGACTGACAGCAGTCATTTGGCATCTACAACAGAGTGAATCACAGATGCTTTTAAGCAGATGCTCCTGGATCTGGTTATTGTTTCAAGAGCACTGATGTGCAACCACATAACATTGTGTAACTGCTGGAATGTGTTTATATCAAAGATGCTGCATTGCTTTGTTGCTGGACGCTAAGACAATAATTCTACTGCTTAAAATGAAACAGACCAGAGCATCAAACACTGCCGTTGTTTTCAGCTGTGTCATTTGTAAGCTTTTCAAGTGTCTCATTAAATGATGTGCTTCACTACTCAATGTGTCAGATATTTATTCATGCAGCAAATAAACAAATTACAGCTAAGAGTGCGTCAGATCTATCTCCTCTTCATGGATATTAGAGGGAACTGACATTTTAAGCCTCTCTCTGGATGATTTTCATCAACATCATATTGGGCCACCTGCTAAAAGCTATTTATGAGAAATATATAAATTCATGTGGCCAGAAAGGAGATACAACTTTGCTGAAAAGTAACACAAAGAAGCATGAAAGCTTCTGGATTTACTATATTGTTACATGTTTCCCATATATGCTTGCATTTATACTGCATCTCTATGCAAAGTATTTCATATTGTTCAAAATTCATAGCCGCAAGCCGAAGGTTTAGTACTACAATGACAGGCATAATGGTGAGCAACCCTGTAATTTCAGTAGCTCTCCAGCATCCAACTAAAGACTTGCTGTGACTTAACTGGCAATCTGTATTTTACCTATAAGGAAAGCCACAACATTACAGGGGTTTTTACAGTTAAACTGATGCACAGTTAAAGGCAATATTAGTTTAGCGCAAATGAACCCTTTAAAGAGATAGTTCGGCCAAAAATGATATTAAACCCATGATTTACTCACCCCCAAGCTGCCCGAGTTGCATATGTCCATCGTTTTTCAGACAAACACATTTTCGGATATTTTAGAAAATGTTTTAGATCTTTCAGTTGATTAAATGTAATGTTACGGGGTCCACAACCTTCAAGTCCAAATTAAATTATTTAAATTAATTAAATTAAATCCAAACGGCTCCAGGATGATAAACAAAGGTCTTCTGAGGGTAATCCGTGCGGTGTTGTAGAAATATCCATATTTAAAACTTTATTAACGAAAATAAATACCTTCCGGTAGCGCCGCCATCTTACACTCCTCTGTATTCAGGAGAGAGTATTAGCGTAGTGTACGCACTTTTCTTAGTGACGTATGACAAATTCGGAGGGCGGGGGCACAGAGCAGCAGCAGAGTAGCCTCCGTAGGCTGCGTAAGCTCTCATCCTGAATGCGGATGCGACTAAGATGGCGGTGCTACCGGAAGGTAGTTATTTTCGTTAATAAAGTTTTAAATATGGATATTTCTACAACAACACCGCACGGATTACCCTCAGAAGACCTTTGTTTATCATCCTGGAGCCGTTTGGATTTAATTTGTGAAGGATGGACGCACTTTTTTTGGACTTGAAGGTCGTGGACTATGGGTGGACCCCGTAACATTACATTTAATCAACTGAAAGATCTAAATATCCGAAAATGTGTTTGTCTGAAAAACGATGGACATATGCAACTCGGACAGCTTGGGGGTGAGTAAATCATGGGTTTAATATCATTTTTGGCCGAACTATCCCTTTAATAATGTATTTATTTTCCTAATTTGTGTCTTCAGTTACATTTACCATGCATTTGGTATAAACTTATTTCCAAAGCAGCTTTAAAAGTGCATTCAAGCTATATATTTTTCCTCAGTACGTGTTTCCTCTGATTCAAACGCACAACCTTTGTACTGCTAATGTTATGCTCTACCAAATTCAGAATAGATCTTAAAGAGCTCCTATGGTCTGATTCACGATTTTACATTTCCTTTGGTGTGTAGTTACTAATACACACTTACACACTAATACACTTAACATGTACTAATAATTAGTACATGTTAACATGTGTATTAGTACATTTTGGGGAAAGTTACTTTTAAAAGTAATGCATATATTAAGTTACTTCCCAAAAAGCAACTAATTGGGTTACTTAGTTACTTTTCATGGAAAGTATTACTTGCATTACTTTTAAGTTACTTTTCCGTTAGTTTTTCTTACTTGGCTGAGGCTTGATCTCTTGCAGGCTTTGTTTTTTATGACTGAGAAGTTCTGCACTCAGAAACTGCATATTTCCATCACAAAAATGTCAAGGTCTTGCCTGCCATCTCTGTTTCTGACTAGAGTTTGCGTAATTATACTTGACTACGTTCAGTTTAATTCGGTACATTAAATTCATTAAACTGAAAAGTTAGTTGCATTACATTTTTAAAAAATAACTAAAATTTTAATATGTACATTTAAAAAGTAATGCGTTACTTTACTAGTTACTTCAGAAAAGTAATATTATTACGTAATTCGCGTTACTTGTAATGCGTTACCTCAACACTGGTTAACGTTATGCAAAAGGTACAAACCCAAGTAAATGACGCGAGTTATTGTCTCCAGCGTAAATCTCTTTTCTTGCACTTCAACAAACACACAGATTGTAGGCAACAGTTTACTTTCAGGGCCTGTTGAGTTGACGTGGACAAAACTGACATTATCATAATTCCTCCTGCTTCAGTCTCAGTCTGTTAGTTAAAGGAATAGTCTATCCTTTTCCATATTAAACTATTTTATTACCTTAACTAAGAAGAGTTGATACATACCTCTATCTTCTTAGTGCGTGCATGTAAGCGCTGTGGCGCGCTGCAACACTTTGATAGCATTTAGCTTAGCCCCATTCATTCAATGGTACCAAACAGAGATAAAGTTAGAAGTGACCAAACACATCAACGTTTTTCCTATTTAAAGGAATATTCAATTTTCTTAAAAGAAAAATCAAGATAATTTACTCACCACCATGTCATCCAAAATGTTGATGTCTTTCTTTGTTCAGTCGAGAAGAAATTATGTTTTTTGAGGAAAACATTGCACGCTAAATGTATCCAAATTGACCTACAAATGAGGAAGCAGCATGCAACTGGGGATTTATGATGCTGCTTATTAAAAAATATCAGATTTTTTTTTTTAATACGATATCTGTATACTCTTAAATTAGTATAGTTTTTCATGCAATAAAAAGTTTTGTTTATTTAAATACATTTGCAACATTTAAACTTTTAAGAAAGAATTTAAGAATGCATTAATGCATACATACCATAAAGCAGAATTCTTTTATTTTTTTTATTTTTTAGAAACTGTCAAGCTACATTTCACACCTGTACTCCTTTCATAAATCTGTCACCATTTGATATTTCATTTTTGGGGGGTTTACAGAATGTAAATGGCAAGATTTAGAGGACTGTGACACTTTCTGTAAGTAAAAGAGGTGAAAGAGGATTTCAGCACCTTTCCTGGAAGTGTTTCTGGCTCTAAAGCCTGGAGTGCTCTCAGAGACGCATTAATTCTGGAGGTGAGTTCATGTGCTCGCAGTCTGGCTGTCTGCGTAAAAAACCTTGTAGAGGTTGTAAATTAAACATGAGCATTGCTAGTCTGGCCTCAGTCCAACCTGTGGGACACAAGAACCCTGCTTATGTCCTACACAGTGTCCGGTGGCTAAATGCCTGCTGAATTCTTTCCAAACCACACTCCGCAGTTGACTAATAATGTTTTTAAGAAATGATATTGTATGTGTGTAGTATCATAATTCACATTTAGATCAGTCGTTTTACTTATTCTGAAATGTAACGATTGAGATAAGTCAGATCCAGCAGCTGTTTACTGCAAGCGGTTTCCAGCAAGACACATTGCTAACATCTGTCTAACTTAAACTAGAACTATTAGACTATTTATTAAAGCACCCCTTAGTGGAATATCTTGTTTAAATCAAAGTAATCAGACAGCCATCTGAGATAGCAATGTTTATAGATTTATTTTACATTATATTTTCTTACCAGATGCAACACATACTTATATGATATCATCAGAGAAACAATTCATGTTTACCTTCGGCTTGGATTGAAATTTCCCTGATAAATGACTCTGCTGTGTGTAAACACAGAGACCTGTCATAAACATGCAAAAGGAAGAGAGCCAAATAGAAGTGATGGATTGTTGGCTTGTTAAACAGGAATATAGAGGAAACGTTGGCCTGAAAGTCTGCTGTCTCAGGCTAGCAAGTCCTTAGCGCTTCCTATTTAGATAGCAACAACCTCTCTGTTTTCAGGAAGCAATTGAGATAAGACTTCTGAATAGCGCTCTTTTTTCCGTTTCCTCATCCCTACACTTTACCCCTAAGTGCAAGGAAATGACTGCCCTGTGCATGTGTTGACATTATGAATGTGAGAACATCATGTGGGAAAATTCTCTGTCCTACAACAGTTACAATAGTCTCCTAAAACTCCATTGATGCAAATAGACACATGCTGTTGAACTTGAACAGACCTTACACTTTGTTTTACATGACGCAATGGATATTTGTGCTTGCTTACATGCTTTAGCGCTGTTAAAGGAATAGTTCACCCCAAAATGAAAATTAGCCCATATTTTACACGCCCTTAAGCCATCATGAAGTGAAGGTTTTGTGTAAAGTTGGGTCAGAGGTCAGCCTCCAGCCTTAACTGACCTCAACTGACCTCAACTCTCTCTTGAACATATGTAAGGGCGTAAATGTTTCCTTACAAAAACCCATCCCTTCAGTTCAGAAGACTTTTAAAGAGGTTTTTACTCTTGTTTATATGTTTATGTCGTGTTTTAATATGGTTTAGGACAAACCATGTGCAAATTCAAATCATTCAACACCATTGCAGAGTATTTTCTCCATTAAACTTCAGTTTTCCAAGGACAGCTGTCTTAAACTCCCATGGTTTCCTACGTCACGAAAATACAACCAGTCAACAGTTGAATGAGTGGATCTGGGGTACGTTTCCTAAAAGCATCGTTAGCCAACGGTTTCATCGTTACAGCATAGTTCAATGATTTAGGTGTTTCCCGAAACCACCGTTCCAGCTGACATTCGCAAACTGAATTACAAACTTTCCAGTTCTGGTTAGAAGCATTGTTCCTAGTTAATATGACATGCAGACTTCATGCTTCTGAACAAAATAAGCAAGCAAAATGAAGTGCATTCTATATCCATCATTCTAAATATACAAATTGCATTTCATGTCTTCTAGTTTGTAAACAGAATTATAGTGCGTTTTTAAAAACTCTACAGGCTTTAAAGGGACACTCCACTTTTTATTGAAAATATGCTCATTTTCCAGCTCCCCTAGAGTTAAACATTAGATTTTTCCCGTTTTGGAATCCATTCAGCTGATCTCCGGGTCTGGCTCTAACACTTTTAGCATAGCTTAGCACCAGGGCCGGGTCTACGGGGGAGGGGGGGGCATTGCCCTCCACAGATTTTCCTTCTGCCCCCCCCCAAAAAAAATGTCCAGGCAACCATAAAATTAAGGAGTATCTTTAAACAAAAAAACGTCTTTTGTTGGCAAATGCTAGTGTTTACGCCTCCCGCCCAATATTGTCTGATTAGCTTATTCAAGCTTAGGTGGTCTTTTCAGCAGTATTTAACTCACAGTACTAGTGTTCTCTATGACGGTAACTATAAAAAACCTGCATCTTTTTAAAATATATATCAGAAACAATGCAATTTAGTATTACATAAACGTAATAACACAACACATATTAAAATAAAACTTTTTTTTATGGTAAAACATGCCCAAAATAGCCCCTTATCCTTTCTTAGACTCACCTCATTATTTATTCATTCAAATACAACAGCCAATGGCAAGTCTCCAGTAGCATTTAATGTGTTTGTTTTAGACGTAGTTCTGTTTATTAAAACTGGAATATGCAGTTGGGTTGTGGCATAATATATAGTAGATATAAATGATATAAGATGGTTATACAGTTACTATACAGTATTGTAACATCTGAGCATCGCGTGCATTTAAAAAAAAAAAATTTTAGCGGTGTGTCATCGTTATTCATCAGCTCATTCAGCTCGGTTCGAGAAAAACTTCACACACAAAAATCTACAAACTTTTAAGTTCAGGAGAAACTTTCACTCCGCAAGGTCATCGTAAGGTAAAACGTAAAACGTAATCATTATAAAATTATAAATCATTATAAATCTAATTGCATCTACTTTAAAAATTTGAACGTGCAAAAGGACATATTAATGGCCCTTTATTATAAGACATATGCAAAATAATATTGGATTGAAACATCCATAATTTTAGTGTATAAATCATTTTAGTCGAGAAATGGCTGCCCACCCAAAAATCCCCAGTCCAGCAAGCCTAGTACCGGGCCTGCTTAGCACAATCCATAGAATCTGATTAGTCCATTAGCATCGCGACGAAACAAATTTTTTCTTTCTATTTAAAACTTGACTCTTCTGTAGTTACATCGTGTACTAAGAACGATGGAAAATTAAAAGTTGCGATATTCTAGGCAGATATGGCTAGGAACTATACTCTCATTCTGGCGTAATAATCAAGGACTTTGCTGCCGTAACATGGCTGCAGGAGGCGCAATGATATTACACAGCAGCCTAAAATAGTCCCCTTAGTAACTTTCAATAGCATGGGACTATTTTCGGGCACTACGACGTAATATCATTGCGCCTCCAGCTCAATGGATTCCAAAACAGTAAGAATCAAATGTTTAACTCTAGGGGAGCTGGAAAATGAGTATATATATAAGTGGAGTGTCCCTTTAAGATCTTGGAGGAAACCCTGGGATGAGTGACGTTAAAGGAAACCTGCAAATGAATTAAATATCTTGAAATAAAAAAACAGAGAACTAAAACACAATAAAATGAAATGTGCGTTATTTACAGCAATATTCTGACTAAATCGATCTGAACAGATTAATTAGGACTCCACCTCCTAGGTGACATCATCAACTATATATTGTTGAATCAACATCGTTCAAATGAAAGATGTGTCGGTCAACAGTCGTGACTATAGCTAGTTAATTTCTTTGCATTGAACTATAGTGGTTCAGCAGCGAGTTATTTCGTTTGATTCGGGAAACACACCCCAGTATAGTTTAAGCCATAGATATGTAGAGATGCTGTACAGACTCTGCCTACACATGCAGTGTGAATGCTCAAACCTGTTAACATCAGCGCTGAAAATAGTGCTGCAACTGGTATGCATTGTGAAACTGGACTTAGCAGCTATGTGTCTGAAACTGCAAAATGTAGCATCTATGTACATATATATCTATGGTCTGAGCTGGTGCAGTTGAGTGGATGCGGGGAATTAATTGCAAATTCATGGATCCAAGTATACTAAATGAGAAAAGCGTGTAGAGTTACAATCAAGCTAATAACTGGCACAAGAAAAGTTTCACATATGCTATTATGATGTTCATGAGTTTAAAGGTAATAAAATTATTGGCTGCAGGGAGACTTTAATAACTGTATGGATTCGTTTTTTATCAATGTGAGGTTTTTAGAGCTTTAAAAAATGGGGCATCCAATGCCATTATAAAAAAGAGCCAGTATATTATTTAATAGAGCTCTGACTGTGTTTGGCTGAAAGAAAGTCATATACAGATAGAATGGCTTGAGCTGATATTTTTACAAGATATGTCAACTTGTCACAAGCCAAAACTGAAAATAATAGGTTGAATTGACTTCAAACCCGAGTTGTTTTACTGCTGCATTTTTTTTTACAGTGACAGTGTCCTGGTACTAAATATAATACACAAGAACTGTATGGGGGTTATCACAACTCACTTACTCTCACAGGCCACTTTATTAGGTACACCTTACTAGTAACGGGTTGGACCCCCTTTTGTCTTCAGAACCGCCTTAATCCTTCGTGGCACAGATTCAACAAGGTACTGGAAACATTCTTCAGAGATTTTGGTCCATATTGACATGATAACATCACGCAGTTGCTGCAGATTTGTCGCCTGCACATCCAGGGCAAGAAGCTCCCGTTCCACCACATCCCAAAGATGCTCCATTGGGTTGAGATCTGGTGACTGTGGAGGCCATGTGAGTACAGTGAACTCATTGTAATGTCCAAGAAACCAGTCTGAGATGATTTGCACTTTATGACATGGCACGTTATCCTGCTGGAAGTAGCCATCAGAGGATGGGTATACTGTGGTCATAAAGGGATGAACATGGTCAGAAACAATACAGGATGCTCAATTGGTACTAATGGGCCCAGAGTGTGCCAAGAAAATATCCCCTACATCATTCCACCACCACCACCAGCCTGAACCGTTGATCCAAGACACAATGAATCCATGCTTTCATGTTGTTGACGCCAAATTCTGACTCTACCATCTGAATGTTGCAGCAGAAATCAAGACTCATCAGACCAGGCAACATTTTTCCAATCTTCTATTGTCCAATTTTGGTGTGCCTATGTTAATTGTAGCCTTAGTTTCCTGTTCTTAGCTGTCAGGAGTGGCACCCTGTGTGGTCTTCTGCTGCTGTAGCCCATCCGCCTCAAAGTTCAACGTGTTGTGTGTTCAGAGATGCTCTTCTGTATATCTCGGTTGTAACGAGTGGTTATTTGAGTTACTGTTGCCTTTCTATCAACTCGAACCAGGTTGGCCATTCTTCTCTGATCTTTGGCATCAACAAGGCATTTGCGCCCACAGAACTGCCACTCACAGGATATTTTCTCTTTTTCTGACCATTCTCTGTAAACCCTTGAGAAGGTTGTGTGTTAAAATCCCATTAGATCAGCAGTTTCTGAAATACTCAGACCAGCCCGTCTGGCACCAACAACCATGCCACGTTCAAAGTCACTTAAATCACCTTTCTTCCCCATTCTGGCGCTCGGTTTGAACTGCAACAGATCGTCTTGACCATGTCTACATGCCTAAATGCATTGAGTTTCTGCCATGTGAATGGCTGTTTAGAAATTTGCATTAACACGCAGTTGGACAGGTGTACCTAATAAAATGGCTGGTGAGTGTATATGTTAGGAGAGCTATGTATACACTAACCGTAGCCGGTTTAGTTTGTTTATTTTATTAAAATGTCTTGAATGTGCTTGTTTTTCATTTTCTAAACTCATTTATTTCATCATATAGTGACTCTCCATTGTCTGTTTTTGTGTTTCATTGCTAACGCATACCATGTAACGTCCATAAAAGGTATGTTGGAATAAGCCGTGGGATTTATTATGGCATGATGAGAACTGGAATACAGTATTTTTTCCTTTTCTTTTTCTTTCCCATCTGTACAAATGTCACATCTGTGGAAGGAAATAGTTCTGGCCACTGCAGGTGCTTTTCAAAGACATGTAATGTGTACAGACTCTTCTATTTCAACATAAAAGACAATGTTTCCCATCACAAAGATGCTTGAACAGCAGGAACTGCTTGTAAAGGAGTCTCTTTTGTTTAAGGTTTTCCATCAAAAACACTGGGTCTTGCTCAAAAGTTCATAAAAGGTCATGCAGAGCGTAGGTTATATAATAAATCTCAAATAGTGTATTTATTTTGCTGAATGCCATCAACATTATTTCAGATGATGTGATCTTTTTTTAGCTTTGTTAATAATATGTGTCTGTGAATTCCAGACTAAAGTTTTGTAATCAAATAATGAGATTAGTAGCATCAAAGTTTGAATTCAATCGTTGATTTCAATCTTTAACATGACCTTACTCAGTCAGAATTAAAGAGGATATATTTTCACAGACTGTTCTTTACATTATGTAGGATGAATTTGTATAGAAAACAGTAAATCAGAAAAGGGTTTTCACAGACAGGGTCACGTTTTTGGTGATATTTGAAAATGTCAACAAACACATGTAGCATGTATGTGAGGATTTTCTTTTATTAATTGATAGACAGATTGTATTGTAAAGGACTGTTGCATGCTAAAATACTGAGTTCATATTTGGGAATCTGTGAAAGTGTTTGCAATTGTCTGATTATTTGCTGCCAACTTGGAAACATCTGTGATGCACTTTGTGGACTGGCTCCTTCTGTAGCTTCATAATTTTACTTTTCAGAGGTCTATATGTCATCTCGATTTGTTACACGGCTGATGGATCATAACAGATGGTAATTTGTCTTGAAGGGCTATTATGAAGGATGTTTTACTCTACTTTCAAGAGATTAATTAGATGTGATAAACTGAATCAGTTCTCAAAACAAAAAGCTCCATTCACATGGTTTAGAGCAACTAGTAGATGCAAACATTATCCACTTATTTTTAAAACTGTAGTTACTGACCTAATAAAACCTCAATTTCTCTTAGACTCTCTGGCTATGATCACACAGTGATAACAGATGTGACTCTCCAATTGTCCTTTTCATTACAGAGGGATATTAAAGGTGCAATGTGTAACTTTTAGAAGGATCTCTTGAAAGAAATGCAATATAATATACATAACTATATTATCAGTGGTGTAAATAAAGATCTTAGTAACTGTATTGTTTTTATTACCTTAGAATGAGCTGTTTTTATCATGTTTCTACTGTAGCCCTAAACGGACAAACTGTTCTACAGAGCGCGTTTAGTCCCCATGTTGTCTCAGACAACGACATGTTTGTCCTGTTGCGGCTACAAAATGTGATTGATATTGAGGGGTTGGGGTGTTGGTTGCAATTCACAATCTCACCACAGATGCCGCTAAAATGTACACACACTACATTTAAAACAACCTTGGTGAAGAAAGTAATGTCCTCTTCACATTGCCAGTGTCTAGCAATGCAACCAATGGGAGTGAAGTTTGAGTCACATTATTTTGTCATCTACTGCAGTGAGCCAGTGGGGTTGGCTGGCAGGAAAACAGCAGTTTACATTGGGCTCTCCATAGAAAGGCAGCACAAAGATATGATTTATGGCTAAAAAATCATATACGTTAGGTTACCTTTGATGAAGTGGTCACTGTAAATATGAGTTTATATTCATGGCTGCCATTGTTTTCCCTCATTGGGGACAGAGGCACATACATTCATGACACAAAATTCGAAATTCCTCTTTTCTGGGTTTTTCTTCTCTGATAGCATTCTGTAGAAGCACAGCCCAGGATTGTCTCCTCGTCGTTTAGTGCATTTATGGGCTCTCCATAGAAAGGCAGCACAAAGATATAATTTATGGCAAAAAAATCATATACGTTAGGTTACCTTTGATGAAGTGGTCACTGTAAATATAAGTTTATATTCATGGCTGCCATTGTTTACCCTCATTGGGGACAGAGGCACATACATTCATGACACAAAATTCACAAATTCCTCTTTTCTGGGTTTTTCTTCTCTGATGGCATTCTGTAGAAGCACAGCCCAGGATTGTCTCCTCGTCGTTTAGTGCATTTATTGCACAACTACTATTCAGTATAGAGGCTAAACTAAAGAAATCACTCACCTCTTAACCTGCAAACAACGCCAGATTGTCATCCAACGGGGTGTTACCCTAAGTGCGTGACCACACCTTAAAACTATCAATTGTTTTTCGTTTTTTTTGCCTCTTTGTGATAACATTTTGTCAAGGGACTGTTGACTCCAACACTATGACTGATCCCTCTTACATGGAGCTGAAAACTAGGAATGTGAATTATAGAATTCAAAAAGAAGGGCAGCGTCTATAGAACATCAAATCTGAGTCCCCAAAATCCTTTTCAGGACAGTAATCTTCATAGTCAATACATTACTCTATTCAGCCATTGCGGTGTTAGGAGTCCAAGATCGCTCTCTCTCTCTCTGTGCATCAGCATGAGTCTTCTTACAGATGAACTGCATCCCAGACCCTCTCGCTCTCCTGGAAACCATGGTTAACAGATGGTACTTCTTATTGCTCCCCAGGCCATGGAAATGCATGGAAGGCTGGTAGGCAAGTACGCACTGAAATGATGGTAATCCTGTGACAGGTTTTTAGAGAGAGTTTTGTGTGTACTCACCAACCTGTCCTTCAACCCATATGGCCGTTTAGTTAATTTGTCCATTCGCCCAAATATGACCCACAGATGCATTTAAAGAATTAGGGCCTCCACCGGCAGCATGTGATACTTAAGATATTGTGTTATGATATACACACACACTTTATTAGGTACACCTTACTAGTACCGGGTTAGACCCCCTTTTGCCTTCAGAACTGCCTTAATCCTTCGTGGCATAGATTCAGCAAGGTACTGGAAACATTCCTCAGAGATTTTGGTCCATATTGATAGGATAGCATCTCGCAGTTGCTGCAGATTTGTCAGCTGCACATCCATGATGCGAATCTCCTGTTTCACCACATCCCAAAAATGGATTGAGATCTGGTGACTGTGGAGGCCATTTGAGTACAGTGAACTCATTGTCGTGTTCAAGAAACCAGTCTGAGATGATTCACGTTTTATGACATGCTGCATTATCCTGCTGGAAGTAGCAATCAGAAGATGGGTACACTATGGTTATAAAGGGATGGACATGGTCAGAAACAATACTCAGGTAGGTTGTGGCGTTGACACAATGCTCAATTTGTAATAATGGGCCTAAAGTGTGCCAAGAAACCATTACACCACCATCACCAGCCTGAATCATTGATACAAGGAAGGATGGATCCATGCTTTTATGTTGTTGACACCAAATTCTGACCCTAACATCCGAAAGTAGCAGCAGAAATCGAGACACATCAGACCAGGCAACATTTTTCCAGTCTTCAACTGTACAATTTTGGTGAGCTTGTGCAAATAGCAGCCTCTTTTTCCTATTTGTAGTGGAGATAACAATTTTGGTACACAAATGCTTTGCTGCATACCTTGGTTGTAACGAGTGGTTATTTCAGTCTAAGTTGCTCTTCTATCAGCTTGAATCAGTCGGCCCATTCTCCTCTGACCTCTAGCATCAACAAGGCATTTTCGCCCACAGAACTGCCGCTCACTGGATATTTTTTCTTTTTCTGACCATTCTCTGTAAACCCTAGAGATGGTTGTGCGTGAAAATCCCAGTAGATCAGCAGTTTCTGAAATACTCAGAGCGGCCCGTCTGGCACCAACAACCATGCCATGTTCAAAGTCACTTAAATCACCTTTCTTTCCCATTCTGATGCTCGGTTTGAACTGCAGCAGATCGTCTTGCCCATGTCTACATGCCTTAATGCATTGAGTTGCTGCCATGTGATTGGCTGATAAGAAATTTGCGTGAACGAGCAGTTGGACAGGTGTACCTAATAAAGTGGCCGGTGAGTTTATATACATATACATATATACACACACATACACATACATATATAAAATATGTAAAATATATATTGGAGATTTGTGGGATGCGCATCCAGGGCACAAAGCTCCCGTTCCACCACATCCCAAAGATGCTCTACATGTACTGTACAGTGAACTCATTGTACAGTGAACTCATTGTCATGTTTAAGAAATTTGAAATGATTTGAGCTTTGTGACATGATGCATTATCCTCTTGGAAGTAGCCATCAGAGGATGGGTACATGGTGGTCATAAAGGGATGGACATGGTCAGAAACAATGCTCAAGTGGGCAGTGGCATTTAAATGATGCCCAATTGGAACTAAGGGGCCTAAAGTGTGCCAAGAAAACATCCCCCACACCATTACACCACCAGCCTGCACAGTAGTAACAAGGCATGATGGATTAATGTTCTCATTCTGTTTACGCCAAATTCAGACTCTACCATCTGTCTCAACAGAAATTGAGACTCATCAGGCCAGGCAACATTCTCCAGTCTTCAACTGTCCAATTTTGGCGAGCTTGTGCAAATTGTAGCCTCTTTTTCCTATTTGTAGATGAGTGGTACCCGGTGGGGTCTTCTGCTGTTGTAGCCCATCTGTATCAAGGTTGTGCATGTTGTGGCTTCACAAGTGCTTTGCTGCATACCTCACCTGTAACGAGTAGTTATTTCAGTCAAAGTTGCTCTGCTATCAGCGTGAATCGGTTGGTTCATTCTCCTCTGACCTCTAGCATCAACAAGGCATTTTCGCCCACAGAACTGCGTATACTGGATGTTTTTCCATTTTCACACTATTCTTTGTAAACCCTAGAAATGGTTCTGAGTAAAAATCCCAGTAACTGAGCAGATTCTGAAATACTCGGACCGGCCCGTCTGGCACCAACAACCATGCCATGCTCAAAATTGCTTATATCACATTTCTTTCTCATTCTGACATTCAGTTTGGAGTATATACATACATGCGTACATACGTACATACTGTACATACATACCTACATACATACATACATATATATAGGGGTATAATTTTGCAATAATGACATGTATTGAAATATGATTTTAGTTTAATTAATTGATTCATTGTATTTATATTAAACATTACAGTAAACATTACATACATCTAGTTTTCCAGTTTATGTCTGACAGAGATGTAGACTGTGTTTGCAATGATGCTGGTAGTGATGATTCTGTCAAATTGTGGTGGCACATCCACCTCGCGTATGTCCGCACAGCATTTTTTCAACTTCAAAGAGGATAAGCGGAGCTTGTCGACTCACTCCAATAGGTGTTTGTGCAGAAAATGTCATGTGAGACAGAAGTACTGAAAAATGCGATTTGTGGTGGTCAATTTAGATTTTGTGGTGGACTGACACAAATAAAGTAATGATAGGAAACACTGCACTACAGAGGATCATTCCATCAATGCTCTGTTTCTCCCATGTTCTCTATGATGTCACAGCAATAGGGAGCCCAACAATAGCAACACACCTATAATCCCTCCCACCTCAAAGTGGTACTCAACTTAATGGAAAAGCAAACAAAGCCCAAGTAAGGCAAACAGGTCAAGCTGCATGGTACCGAACCAGACAATGATAAAGCAATTTTGGTCTCAGGGTGGTCAGCGCCCAGGGAATTGGGCTTTCCCTTGAGAAGAGAGATAAGTGGTGAGGTCATTAAGCTATAGTTCTTAACAGGGCTCCAGACTAACTTTTTTTACTAGGAGCACAGTGGCCCCCAACTGAAAATTTTAGGGGCGCAACCAAAACATTTAGGGGCACACACCGTAAATCAACATGCTAACCAAGTAATCACATTTCTACAAATTTCCACTGAATTACTAATACATACTTTGATGATACATGCAGAAAGTACAATGTGCTGTTTCAAATTCAGTATCACAGTATTCTATCGCATTACTGGTCGCACATGTGCGACTGGATGTAAAATTTAGTACTCAAATAGTTTCTGTAGGACCTCTGAGACATGTTGCCAATTTCCTAGGAGTATACCAGGATGTCATGCCAGAAAGGAACAATTAATATACTCCTAGGGATCCTCCACCTGTAATATGGAAGGGGCATTTACCAGACCATATGGCATGACACATTATTTTCAGTGACCAGTAGAAGTAATGAAAGCAGTTTTCCTTGAGTCCCCCTATTGTATCCAGATAAGGTTATAATCACTGGGGAGCTCCATCATATCATGAAGATCTTAGCACCTTAGAGCTGTTAGAGAGTGGCTGGGATGAGGAAAAGTGAGTAGTCTTCAGACCAGGAGATGAATGGGTTTTATAGGGTAACCAGGGTTGGCACCATTGGCACAATAAAAAAAGTCTGTGGGTCAGCCTAAAAATATGCTAAGCCAGCGTGAAACGCAAGGGGTTTAAGTTCTGATTCTGCAGGAGTGAAGGCTGTAAACTATGAATAGAGGTGGGGGGATAAGAATATTTTTTAAGGCAGTTGGCCACTGGAAAGTTGAATAAATAGATCTAGCCTCATCTTATCATTGACAGTAGAGAAATGCAGCCATAGTACTGGACTGAGACCTTGCCATTAAATCCTGATGAGTACTTGCCCATTCCCTACACTGGAAGTAGCTAGCTGGAAGTAGCAAGAAGGTGACTGTTGAGAGCAAGATTAGTTTCTTTTCTGTTGTCCACTCGCCATTATGTCAATGACGACAGTAGGGGTGTGCTCTTGAAAGCCAATCTGGTCTGACATGTGTGTAAAATGCCAATTAAATTACGTAAATGGCATTTGCATGCCAGTCTTCACCCACCTGTGCATGTAAAAAAGGACATGGCGTGCACCATTCAGTAGCTTTTGTTCTTCGGAGCTTGCTGGTTGACTCGCTCTCCAGTAAATGCAAAGAAGCCTTTTTTTACGTTTGGGGTGACAGCACGGCAGCATATCTTGGCTGTCTGGGGTGCCAACATGCTAATGCAGCGTTTGTGAAGGGACATGCCTTCATTGCAAGGACATGTATATTAAAACATTGTGGTCACGGCTGCCAGATGGCGTTCTCAGCTGGATGAGTGGTTTTTGGTGCCACGTTCTGCCTCAGTGCCATTATTTTCCAAGGTGCACAAGGAACGCACCAAATCTTGAAAAGCAGCATTCTCTGTGCGATCCAAGATTGGGGGTTAAGGGATACGTCGAGGTACCTTAGGTGGAGCCACCTGGTAGGACTGAACAAGGTTCCCTTCCAAAGCCTTTAAGTTTTCCTCTGCACTTGTGTCGAGGGCTTACACGGTTCGGGTCAAGCTGCCTTCGCTCTGCACGCCATGGCCATGTGTCTCCCCATCAATCCCTAAGGTGTATGTGGCTGCTAACGTGGTGCATCTCCTTCGTTTTGAGGGTAGATCATTGGGACAGCATGATCTGATTAATAGGTTCCTAAAGGGTACGAGGGGTTTAAATACACTCAAATACACTCATTCCCTCTTGGGCCTCTTGGTGGTCCTCTTTGGCCTAAAGAGGGCCCCTTTGGAGCCCCTACAAAAAGCTGATCTTCCTCACCTCACAATGAAGACCACTCTTCTGGTCGCGCTCACCTCTATTAAGGGGGGGGGGGGCTGCAGGCACTCTCTGTCTCTGCTGAGTGCCTGGAGTTTGGGCCGGGTGACTCTCACGTTGTCTTGAGACCTTGGCCCGGATATGTGCCCGATCTTAAGATCTGTTGTGTCAATATGGAGTAAGAGTTCACTCCAACAGAGGCACTGTCTCCTCTTGGGCACTGGCACGGGGTGGCAGTCGAGCAGACATCTGTAGAGCTGCAGGTTGGGCTACACCTAATACTTTTGCACGGTTTTACAACATGTGTTGAGCCAGTGTCAGCCTATGTTCTCCAGTGACACAACGTTTAGTCTGGGTGGCTGGCCAGGCATCCTGCTTGCCTTAGTACCCTTTCCCCTTCTCAGGTGAGTCAGGGTCCTATACCAACTTCCCTTCTCCGATAAATGGGTTGGTACTCTTTCATCACTAGTAGGGATGGGCATGAGTACTCGATTGCTCGAGTACTCGAACGTGGCATCGATGATCGATCACGAAAACAATGATCATGTGGGTTTATTTAGTTATTTATTGTGGATATGGCGGCATTTGGGTGTGTCTGGTTAGCATTACAAGCGCATATGGTAGTAAAGACTGAGTCTGGAGATGCGTGTTTGACGTCGTGTCAAGCCACGCAGACCGACGTATGACATCAGTAACATTACCATGCGTGATTCAAAAACAAACAGATAATTCCGCGCGACCGCACCGCAGAAACCCGCCGATCCGCGCAATGCGCGGCAGCCCGCCAGCCCCCCGATCCCGTGAAGCCAGCCACAACTCACATCACTGAGGCACTATGGTTTAAAAGGATGTCGTGATTTTCGGAAATACAGTCAGTCAGGTGCAAAATGTACAGCGCCGTCAAAAGTTCAATGGATTATCATCTCATATTTAAACATCAAATGTCAAGAGATACCAGAGAGCCAGACGAGCATTACCATTACATCTTGACTGAGATAAGAGGACGACACGACACAGCTAAACGCTAAAATGATAGCAAAACACTTAAAGCTGCATAATGTTATGAAGCTTGAGCTTTGACTGGACGTATTTAAAAGTGCGCTGTTTTGGATGCACATCCACAAAGGGAGTTAAACTTTCTTTTTTTTTTAGATAACTTAGTTGAAACCTTAGTTGAAGTCTTGCATTTTATGCAGATAGATGCACGTTGTACATTTATGTTGTATAAAGGCTTAATATTATGCAGAGTGCGTCAAATAGAAAGGGCTTCAGTTTGTGTTTATTAACCCTTTAGTTTCACTTCATCACGCAGCTTTTCCTGTTAGAGGTTTCTGTTAAAAACATTTGATTAATTAGGAATCTAGTATGTGTTCATTGTTCTGTCAAAGTTTCTTCAAAATTAAGTTTTATTTGAGCGTTTAAATGAAAATATTTTCATTTTCACCATGACGTGTACGCCCCGCCCATTTGATTGCCCCGCCCCCAGTTAATCGAGTACTCGTTCTTCAGACCTATGGATTAATCGAAATGAAAAAAATGACATAAATGCACATCCCTAATCACTAGGCTTCTCAGGTGGAAACGGAACAGAACAGTTGAAATAGGCTCCTACAGTATGTGATATACTACAGTCTTACATGTAAAATAGCCCATCCATATAAGAAACTTTACTAAAATAATGCAGAACATAACTAAACTAACAAAAGAGTGAAGCCCACTGTGGCCCACAGCCTACAATTTAATCATTTGACTGTTCAGTACTGTTCATATTTACATTTAAAAAGCAGACATAAAAGTAACTCAAAAGTTACTTTCCCTAGTAAGTAAATATAGCGTTCAGCGTCAGTTCAGACAGGCCACGTAGTCGAGCTCGGCTATCATCTGATTGTCAAAATTCTTCTAACCCAGCCCTATCAGCTGATCCGATAAGCATTAATTGGTTCCTTTCAAACAAGGCGCCCTATTTAAATGCATTTTCAGTCATTCTGCTTGGCTGCTTCCACTGCATTACTGCAACCCACCTCCTCCCCTAGTAGTCCACAGGCCAAGCCAGAATTTGGTTCCACCTAAGGTGGCAAAATATATTTGGTACCAGTTTGTATGTAGAGTCCATATAAGTACTTTGAAACATGATAACCATTTTAAATGAGTAGCATTACTAATCTTTTGGGACAATCATTATTTTTTGCCAGAAATACATATTTTTCATTTCAGGACAGTCAGGGGGTGTCCAGATCTACCATCATTTGACATTATATTTGTTGTTTAAGTTTTATATTAAGCTTCTGTCACGGGGTGACGATCTTTCAGGGCGGAACCAAAAGTTGAGGAAGTTTTGGTTCCGCCCGGATGTTTCCGTCCAGACCGGAAAACGGAAACACCGGACATCCGGCAGATTCACGGAGGCTGTAATCAGCCGATTGGGCACAGCTGTGCCTAGTTGAAGAGATCGCCTGGCAATTGGATGATTATAGTACAGAGAGGAGTATATAAAGCACAGTTAGAACACAGTTGGAGTGCTTAGTGTGTGCTGGGAAACGGAGCTGTGCTCATTGTTGGACGTGGTGGCTGTCTGTGGTTCTCTCTCTCTCTCGTTGCAGTCTTGATTGTGGATCTGCTGGAGTAAACAGGAAAATCCTATGGGTAAAAAGGAACTTGTTCTAACCAATATTGAAGGAGTAAAGCAGGAAGAAAATTGACCTTCTGGTACAACGTAAACAAAGGCTATTCGCCGTGAGTATACCCTTTTTGTGTGGAGTAACTGGCAAAAGTTAACTTGTGTAACTATTGGAAACCTCCAGGAGAAGGAGGGCGGCCCTACCCCTATAAGAGTGTGGTGGGCGAGCCGTTAGAAGTATAACTTCAAACAGCCACCGCAACGAGACTTATTGTGGTCGTATTTCCCATCGCCTTATCGTAGCCCAAGCGCAGTGGAGGACACCGGGCGCTTCCCTTGTTGTGGTGCACTTATAGTGTGGTGAGTGAGACTGTGTATTAAATCCTTTTCACGTTTGGAGTGGTGCTGTGTATATTGCTGTGGGTTGCTGTGTGTCTTGTAGACGAAGCCCCGCATCATCCATTTTCTTCCACTGGGCAGAGGACGGAGAGGCCAACGACTACAGAAATCACTGTTACTATAAGTAGTGTGCTGGTCGGAGTGCGAAGGGACGCAGACTAAGAGCTGTCCGTGACCGTGAGTAAACCATTGGAAAATATTTCGTGGTGTGAACTTACCTGTGTCTGTTTTCGTCGCAGAGTTGGAGGCGAAAGGGTCCGCCGCCCCGTGGTCTCTACGAAAAGGGCGCCCCCGTCTAGGAATCGATCGGCCTATGGGCATTGGAGATAGGGCAGCGCTCGACCCGGTGAGGTGGTGTGTGACCTTCGCCCCTCTGTTGACCTACGGAGGAGAACCATACCTACCCAGAAAGCTGTAAACAGCAGAGCCGGTGAGAATTACTCGAAGTCTCAGCAACAGTGTCTTTGTGTTCTAGCGGCCACCTGTGGAGAGAGAGCAGAACGAGAGTGAATCATTGAAGAGCAAACTGTGAACGTGATACCTACCCAGAAAGCTGTAAACAGCAGAGCCGGTGAGAAATACTCGAAGTCTCAGCAACAGTGTCTTTGTGTTCTAGCGGCCACCTGTGGAGAGAGAGCAGAACGAGAGTGAATCATTGAAGAGCAAACTGTGAACGTGATACCTACCCAGAAAGCTGTAAACAGCAGAGCCGGTGAGAAATACTCGAAGTCTCAGTAACAGTGTCTTTGTGTTCTAGCGGCCACCTGTGGAGAGAGAGCAGAACGAGAGTGAATCATTGAAGAGCAAACTGTGAACGTGATACCTACCCAGAAAGCTGTAAACAGCAGAGCCGGTGAGAATTACTCGAAGTCTCAGCAACAGTGTCTTTGTGTTCTAGCGGCCACCTGTGGAGAGAGAGCAGAACGAGAGTGAATCATTGAAGAGCAAACTGAGAACCATACCTACCCAGAAAGCTGTAAACAGCAGAGCCGGTGAGAATTACTCGAAGTCTCAGCAACAGTGTCTTTGTGTTCTAGCGGCCACCTGTGGAGAGAGAGCAGAACGAGAGTGAATCATTGAAGAGCAAACTGTGAATGTGATACCTACCCAGAAAGCTGTAAACAGCAGAGCCGGTGAGAATTACTCGAAGTCCCAGTAACAGTGTCTTTGTGTTCTAGCGGCCACCTGTGGAGAGAGAGCAGAACGAGAGTGAATCACTGAAGAGCAAACTGTGAACGTGATACTTACCCAGAGAGCTGTAAGCAGCAGAACCGGTGAGCAATACCCGAAGTCCAAGTAACAGTGTCGTTTGTGTCCTAGTGGCCGCCTGTGGAGAGCAAGGAGAAACAGTTGGAGAACAGACTGTGTAACGTGATACCCACCCAGAGAGCTGCAAGCAGCAGAGCCGGTGAGAGACACCTCAAGTGTAAGCTAACAGTGCTTTTGTGTAGCAGTGACTATCTGTGGGGCATAAGGAGAACGTGGACGGACGTACGACAGGGAACGTAAAGGCACGTGGGGCGAGGACCCCCTGCCGGCCCAAGGAGAGGTACACCGACAGTGGAGATCTTCCTTACCAGTCACACCAAAATTATTCTGCCTCCAGGACGGAAGAAGGAGGGCGCCACGGTTAGCAGGGTCCAGGCTGGAGTCTGACGTTTCCCGTTCTCCCCCAGCTTATGGTGGTTGGCACCCTTACTGCCCTTGGCCTGTCTGCCGTGGCTGCAGTCTCCCTGGAGGGAGAAGAAGAGGCCTATTAGTTTTAATTTCCCCTTTCCCCAAATTCCCAGTTCTTTTAAATATTTAAACTAAATAAAGCTTGTTTTAAATTTTACCTACCTGTTCCCGTGTTTGTCTGGTCATTGGGTTGGCTTTGGGGACCTCCTCGAGGTGGGAGTTGCAAAGGGGCGTGGCTTTAGAGTAAACAGCCAGCCCCTGGTGGTGACAGATTTTGGCGTAGTCGGCAGGGCCCCACCTCGAGTTGAGTAACCAAGGTCACCCAATGACTGACAACGCGGGGCCTGCAGCCCCACCCCGTGCTACATCTATTATCATGGGAAGCCCATGGATCCAGAAATATGGAGGAGCAGAGTCGGAGGTACGACTGACCGAATGGAAGGCCCAATTAGAGTACTTGGCCGACTTGCAGGGCCTTAGCGCCGCTCAGCGGCTCCAGTTTGTGTTGAACTCCCTAGAGGGAGAAGCACGGCGAGAGGTACAAGCCGCCCCCGAAGCAATCCGAGCCACCGCCCAGACTGTGTTCCAGTTCCTTACTGAACAATATGGCGACCATACCCCCGTAGCTGTCCTCCGTTCACAATTTTTTAATTGTAAGCAAGGCCCCCGACAACCTATTAGAGCTTTTGCCCTCAGGCTGCGAGAGCAGTTCACTCGCCTGCAGGCCCGACGAGACCATGGGCTAGGAGACGGAGAGACCTTGTTACGCGACCAGTTCCTCCTGGGGATGAAAGAGGGCCCCGTGAGACAAAGTCTGAGGGTCCAGTTTCGACGGGACTCCGGGCTTACCTTTGAGGACCTAAAGAAGGAGGCACTGGCCTTGGAAGGTGATGAGGTCGAAGTAAGTGAAACCCCTGTATGTGCAGCCGTAAGTGGGAACACCGCAGCACCACCTGAACACGCAGATTGGAAGCAAGCCCTCAGAGTAGAATTGTTGAAAGATGTCCGAGAGCAGATGTCGGAACTATCTAAGACTCTTCTGGGAGAACTTCGTCAAGGTAGGGCGCAAGAGGAACCGAGGCCGGCACCCCGAGAGCGAGTCTACTCTGAGAGGGGCCGAGAGCCACCGGGGCGCCCAAACCGTTTTAACCGGCCCCGCTTTGAGTGGGATGACCAAGGGCGGCCAATCTGCAATCGTTGTGGAGAACCAGGGCATTATAGCCGTCAGTGTGGGCCTCGCAGGGCATCGGAGGGGGGTTTTTAGGACGACCGGCCACAGTGGGTCGTGTGGCCGGGACCCCTCGAGGAGACCCGGAAAGACGTGATAATTCAAGAGGCCAGATGGTGGGGCATAGCCCCATGGCAGAGGTGAAGGTATGTGGCAAGACGGTACAGTGCCTGGTAGATACAGGCTCTCAAGTGACATTGTTTGCCGAAAGTCTCTCGCAGGAAGTATTCGGGAAGCAGAGAACCCAAGGAGGAGAGGCCCCCTGGCTGACGTTGCGGGGCGCCAACGGCTTAGAGATTCCTTACATTGGCTATCGGCTGACGGACTTAGAAGTGCACGGGGTGTTAGTTCCCCAAAAAGGGGTGATCATCGTGGAAGACAGGTGTTTGGGAGTCCACCGAGCCCTACTAGGGATGAATGTGCTCTCCGAGTGTTGGGAGGAGTTATTTCGGGCTAGGCCCGGCCCTAGGATCTCCCCTGTTGAGAGGCCCCTATGGGAGCGAGTGGTCGCCGACTGTCGTCGGGTCCAGATGACCCAGGTCCGTAGAAGCCGGGAAGAGGTAGGAAGAGTGATGTGTCGCTATGCTTTATCTATCCCCCCTAGGAGTGAGGCCATGGTGTGGGTGAGAGTGGCCCCCCGAGGAGTTGGTCCCGAAGAGTGGGTATTGGTTGAACCCCACGCTGATTGCCCCCAAGTGGAAGTAGCACGAGGCCTAGCGGCGGTCCACCGGGGGAGGGTCCCTGTAAAGGTTCGAAATGACCACCCCTACCCAGTGCACTTACACCGACACCAGCGGCTGGCCCGACTCACGGGGGTTGCACCCCATCAGGTGAGGGAAGAGAGAGATGTTAGTTTCCGTCAGGTGTGCCCCACTGTCATCGAGGTGGCCCTGACGCAGATGGAAGCCCCCTCAAACAACGGGGAGAGGGACATGCCGAGACACCTGGCAGGTGAGTCCCTGCAAGGGGAAAAGCTGGAACAGGCGCAGACACAACGACTCCAAGCCCTCCTTCAGAAATGGCAACATGTGTTTGCAAGACACGAGGAGGATTACGGATGCACTAAGGTGGTAGAACATCATATTCCGACTGGAGATGCAGGGCCCAGCAGGGAGAGGTACCGGCCGATCCCACCTACTTTATATACAGAGGTACGCTCACTATTGCAGGGCATGCTGGGGCGGGGCATCGTCCGAGAAAGCAGTAGCCCATGGGCAGCCCCCATCGTACTGGTGCAGAAGAAGTCGGGAGCTTGGAGGTTTTGTGTGGACTATCGTAAGCTCAACCTGGTGACTAAGAAAGACGCTTTTCCCCTACCCCGGATCGAAGATTCCCTTGCGGGTCTCACGCGGTCTGCATGGTACTCCACTCTGGATCTGGCCAGTGGGTATTGGCAGGTGCCAGTGGCCGAGGCCGATAGGGAGAAGACCGCTTTCACGACCCCGTTTGGACTATTCGAGTGGGAACGGATGCCCTTCGGGCTCTGCAACGCCCCAGCCACGTTCCAACGTCTGATGCAGCGCTGTTTGGGAGGTCAGTTAATGGAGTCAGTCTTGGTGTATCTAGATGATGTAATTGTGTACTCCCCAGATTTCGATTCCCACCTCCGGCACCTCGAAGAGGTTTTCCAGGCAATGGAGAAATATGGGCTGAAGTTGCAACCCGATAAATGCCATCTGTTGAGGCGAGAGGTCCAGTTCCTGGGTCACGTGGTCAGCGCTGCTGGGGTGGCTGTAGACCCTGGGAAAGTCTCTGCAGTAAGAGATTGGAGTGCGCCCAAGACTGTGAGGCAAGTACGTTCATTTCTGGGGTTTGTGGGATACTACAGACGGTTCATAAAAGATTTTTCCAAGATCGCTAAGCCACTTAACCAGCTGCTGGTCGGTACAGGGCGGAACCGGGGATGGGGATCACCCCCGATTGACTGGGATGGGTCCTGTGAGGGGGCATTTCAGAGATTGAAACAGGAATTGTTACAGGCTCCTATCTTAGCCTATGCAGACTTTACTCAACCATTTATCTTGTATACAGACGCTAGCAACCTGGGGTTGGGGGCGGTCTTGGCCCAACGACAAGCGGGAACAGAACGGGTGATTGCTTATGCAAGCCGAAGCCTCCACCCAGCTGAGAAGAACGATGCAAACTACAGCTCATTTAAACTGGAACTGCTGGCCCTGAAGTGGGCCCTGAGCGAGAAGTTTAAGGACTACCTCTGGGGTGCTAAGGTAACGGTGATTACAGACAATAATCCTTTGGTACATTTACAGACAGCGAAGTTGGGAGCTGTGGAGCAGCGCTGGGTGGCACAACTTGCCAATTTCGAGTATCAACTGCAGTATCGGCCTGGGCGAGAACACACGAACGCGGACGCCTTGTCCCGATTGCCAGAGGCGGACAACCCCGGTTGCCGGGGAGGCAAGGAAGAAGAAAGCCAGAGGGAGGGCTATCTGATAGGGGCCGTGGAGGCCCCCGGAGGCCAGCAGGAGGCGGTACCGGAGAATTGGGGCTGGGACCCCTGTCGGTGGAAAACGAGGCAGGCCCAGGATCAGGATGTGTGTCAGGTAAAGATGTGGGTGGAGCAGGGCCGACGGCCAACAGCGTCTGAGAGGCTGACTCAAACAGAGACGGGAAAAAGACTGCTGGGACAGTGGGACAAGCTGGAACTACAGGAAGGGGTGCTTTGCCGGAAGGTTAGTGACCCGAAGCTGGACGAAGAGGTGCGCCAGATCGTGGTGCCCGCCGATCAAGCAGCAGCCTTGGTGTCCGCCTACCATGATCAGCTGGGGCACCAGGGACAGGAACGGACAGTATCGTTGCTGCGCAGGTTTTTCTACTGGCCGGGGCTGGAAGCGTCAGTACGCAGCTTGGTCCAAGCTTGCCCCAGGTGTATGTTGTTTAAATCTCGACGAGAGGCTCGAGCGCCGATGGTGCCCATACATGCCAAAGCCCCCCTCCACATCATGGCGATGGATTTCCTGACACTGGGCCGGCCACAGGACCGCTATCCGAACATCTTAGTAATCACCGACCTGTTTACAAAATACGCATGGGCAGTTCCCACCCTTGATCAGACGGCAAACACCACCGCAACGGCTCTATGGCGGCACGTCTTCCAAACGTTTGGATGTCCAGAGTTCCTGCACTCAGACCAAGGGGCAAATTTCGAATCAAAGGTGATCCGAGAATTATGCCAGCTGTATGGGTGCACGAAGACCCATACGACGTCGTATCACCCTCAAGGAAATGGCTGTTGTGAGAGGTTTAATCAGACCCTGTTGGGGCTCCTAGGGACCCTGGACCAACGGAAGCAGAGCGATTGGGTGAGTGCTCTACCGAATCTTTTGCAAGCTTATAATAACAGCGTTCATAGTACGACGGGGTATGCCCCCACTTATCTGATGTTCGGCAGACATGTGCGGATGCCCACGGACCTGGTCTTGGGAGTGGCCGCTGGCCAAGAGGAAGGGAGCGTGACGGAATGGGCGGGGCGCCACCACCAACGGCTACACTTTGCTTACGAGCAGGTATCCCAGAAGATACGGGCTACAGGGGAAAAGAACAAGCGGCTGTACGACCGGACGGCCCGGGACGCCCCCTTGTTACCAGGAGAGAGAGTCTTGGTACGAGACAATCGGCGGCAAGGCAAAGGAAAGCTGAGTGACCGTTGGGAGCCCACCCCGTACGTAGTCTGCAGGCAACAGAGGCCGGGACAGCCGGTGTATACCATCCGGCCGGAAGGAAAGGCCGGCCCGGAACGTGTGGTGCACCGAAACATGATTCGCCCTTGCCCAAATTATCCCGAGGTCGCGAAGGAGGTAGTGGCAGAACCGGCACCGACGGCCCCCTGGATGGAAGGATGGGCTGTGGTACCAGGCCTACCCGTGGCAGCACCACCCCCGGCCGCCCCAGTAGAGCCAGAGCTAGCACCTGAGCCAGTTGAACCCCCGGCCGCCCAGAGACAATCAGAGCCAGTACCAGCGCCAGCTGAACCCCCGGCCGCCCAAAGACAACCTGAGGTTGTGCCCGAGCCCGCCGGACCTGACTCCCCTGTGAGGCGCTCCCAACGGGAGAATCGAGGCCGACCCCCTTCCCGTTACGGTGAGTGGACTACTCAAGGACATTCCAGGGACTGGAATGCATTGGCGGGGGAGGATGTCACGGGGTGACGATCTTTCAGGGCGGAACCAAAAGTTGAGGAAGTTTTGGTTCCGCCCGGATGTTTCCGTCCAGACCGGAAAACGGAAACACCGGACATCCGGCAGATTCACGGAGGCTGTAATCAGCCGATTGGGCACAGCTGTGCCTAGTTGAAGAGATCGCCTGGCAATTGGATGATTATAGTACAGAGAGGAGTATATAAAGCACAGTTAGAACACAGTTGGAGTGCTTAGTGTGTGCTGGGAAACGGAGCTGTGCTCATTGTTGGACGTGGTGGCTGTCTGTGGTTCTCTCTCTCTCTCGTTGCAGTCTTGATTGTGGATCTGCTGGAGTAAACAGGAAAATCCTATGGGTAAAAAGGAACTTGTTCTAACCAATATTGAAGGAGTAAAGCAGGAAGAAAATTGACCTTCTGGTACAACGTAAACAAAGGCTATTCGCCGTGAGTATACCCTTTTTGTGTGGAGTAACTGGCAAAAGTTAACTTGTGTAACTATTGGAAACCTCCAGGAGAAGGAGGGCGGCCCTACCCCTATAAGAGTGTGGTGGGCGAGCCGTTAGAAGTATAACTTCAAACAGCCACCGCAACGAGACTTATTGTGGTCGTATTTCCCATCGCCTTATCGTAGCCCAAGCGCAGTGGAGGACACCGGGCGCTTCCCTTGTTGTGGTGCACTTATAGTGTGGTGAGTGAGACTGTGTATTAAATCCTTTTCACGTTTGGAGTGGTGCTGTGTATATTGCTGTGGGTTGCTGTGTGTCTTGTAGACGAAGCCCCGCATCATCCATTTTCTTCCACTGGGCAGAGGACGGAGAGGCCAACGACTACAGAAATCACTGTTACTATAAGTAGTGTGCTGGTCGGAGTGCGAAGGGACGCAGACTAAGAGCTGTCCGTGACCGTGAGTAAACCATTGGAAAATATTTCGTGGTGTGAACTTACCTGTGTCTGTTTTCGTCGCAGAGTTGGAGGCGAAAGGGTCCGCCGCCCCGTGGTCTCTACGAAAAGGGCGCCCCCGTCTAGGAATCGATCGGCCTATGGGCATTGGAGATAGGGCAGCGCTCGACCCGGTGAGGTGGTGTGTGACCTTCGCCCCTCTGTTGACCTACGGAGGAGAACCATACCTACCCAGAAAGCTGTAAACAGCAGAGCCGGTGAGAATTACTCGAAGTCTCAGCAACAGTGTCTTTGTGTTCTAGCAGCCACCTGTGGAGAGAGAGCAGAACGAGAGTGAATCATTGAAGAGCAAACTGTGAACGTGATACCTACCCAGAAAGCTGTAAACAGCAGAGCCGGTGAGAAATACTCGAAGTCTCAGTAACAGTGTCTTTGTGTTCTAGCGGCCACCTGTGGAGAGAGAGCAGAACGAGAGTGAATCATTGAAGAGCAAACTGTGAACGTGATACCTACCCAGAAAGCTGTAAACAGCAGAGCCGGTGAGAATTACTCGAAGTCTCAGCAACAGTGTCTTTGTGTTCTAGCGGCCACCTGTGGAGAGAGAGCAGAACGAGAGTGAATCATTGAAGAGCAAACTGAGAACCATACCTACCCAGAAAGCTGTAAACAGCAGAGCCGGTGAGAATTACTCGAAGTCTCAGCAACAGTGTCTTTGTGTTCTAGCGGCCACCTGTGGAGAGAGAGCAGAACGAGAGTGAATCATTGAAGAGCAAACTGTGAATGTGATACCTACCCAGAAAGCTGTAAACAGCAGAGCCGGTGAGAATTACTCGAAGTCCCAGTAACAGTGTCTTTGTGTTCTAGCGGCCACCTGTGGAGAGAGAGCAGAACGAGAGTGAATCACTGAAGAGCAAACTGTGAACGTGATACTTACCCAGAGAGCTGTAAGCAGCAGAACCGGTGAGCAATACCCGAAGTCCAAGTAACAGTGTCGTTTGTGTCCTAGTGGCCGCCTGTGGAGAGCAAGGAGAAACAGTTGGAGAACAGACTGTGTAACGTGATACCCACCCAGAGAGCTGCAAGCAGCAGAGCCGGTGAGAGACACCTCAAGTGTAAGCTAACAGTGCTTTTGTGTAGCAGTGACTATCTGTGGGGCATAAGGAGAACGTGGACGGACGTACGACAGGGAACGTAAAGGCACGTGGGGCGAGGACCCCCTGCCGGCCCAAGGAGAGGTACACCGACAGTGGAGATCTTCCTTACCAGTCACACCAAAATTATTCTGCCTCCAGGACGGAAGAAGGAGGGCGCCACGGTTAGCAGGGTCCAGGCTGGAGTCTGACGTTTCCCGTTCTCCCCCAGCTTATGGTGGTTGGCACCCTTACTGCCCTTGGCCTGTCTGCCGTGGCTGCAGTCTCCCTGGAGGGAGAAGAAGAGGCCTATTAGTTTTAATTTCCCCTTTCCCCAAATTCCCAGTTCTTTTAAATATTTAAACTAAATAAAGCTTGTTTTAAATTTTACCTACCTGTTCCCGTGTTTGTCTGGTCATTGGGTTGGCTTTGGGGACCTCCTCGAGGTGGGAGTTGCAAAGGGGCGTGGCTTTAGAGTAAACAGCCAGCCCCTGGTGGTGACACTTCATATTAAAGAAAGCAATTTTTGCATCTTTTAAATTGTTATATTTGTACATCTTATCTCAAAAGATATTGGTGTGGGGGGGATATCATTTCAGATATAGATAGACAAGACTGTATGTAATCTGGTGATATCAGAACCATAAGGGTGGGACAGTCCATGACCTAGCAATTTAAAAAAATATGTATGTAGTATGTACTGTATATAAAAATTGTATATTATCCAACAACAACGATTGGTGCTTATTTCAAAAGTTTCAGATAACTCCACCATACTTCATTGTACATGTAAGCCACTAGAATCACGAAAGTGTTGTCCACACTTTTTCATTTGATACCTGTTTTATACAAAGAAAAGATTGATGAGTGTGTGGAGATGCAGACATGGAGCGGGTGTCAGGAAAGGTGACAACAGGATGCTAGCTATAGTCAGTTGTGAACTAGTAGCAGCTGAAGGTCATTGTGTACACCCTGTAGCAGGATCTGTGATAAAGGATCCAAATACAGACATAGTCAAAGGTGAAATTAACTTGGACCAAGCAGAATGTCATTATGAAGCAGCAGAAAGAATGGCGCTTTATAAAGATTTTGCATACATTATGGAAGGACTGATTGAACACCCTACAGTGGTACAATTCACAGACCTGACCTCTAAACTGGTGACAGAAATGGCAGAATGTGGTGTAACATAAGTGGCATCTTCCACAAAGAAACACCTACGTCGCAAGATTGAAGCTGAATTTGGTAAATCTTTACACATCATACCAAATGACAAAGGAAAGCTGTTGGTATACCCTGACAATTTGACAATGGATGAACTTGTAGAGGTTTGCCAAAAACTAAAAGATGAACTGAAGGAGCATAAAAAAACAAGCATTAGCGAAGACATCATATCGCAAGTGGCACTGAAGATCAGAGGTGAAATTCAGAACCAAGATATTACTCAAGCATGGCCACCACATGCGTCAGATCTTGAGATGATGAACAGCACTCCTACATCTCTAGTGAAGTTTCTTCAGACACTTCTAACAGGTTCATACAAAGTAAGTAATAACCCATCCCAGAGGGTGCAAAGGGTCACAGCTTCATTCAGCAAAGACCTAGTTTTTGCTGTTACTTGCAGGCAAAGTCAAGCCTACAAAACATATTGTGTTGCCCTTTGCTGTCAAGTCACTTACTGGAAATTTTGAACTGATAAAAATACTGAATAGACTCGGCCATGGTGTTTCATATTCTCAGGTAGAAAAAAATGACACAGCCCTGGAGATGCCATCCGACTACCACAAAACATCAAGCCTGGTCTGTTCACAACATTGGCATGGGACAATATAGAGAGACTAGAGGAGACAATCAGTGGTGAAGGGACATCACATAGAGTGAATGGAATTGCTGTGCAAACAAAGCCTACTGCTGGTCATCCTGTTGAGACCAGAGCTTTGCCTTGCATCCCCAAAACCGAGAAGAGAACCATTGAAGCAGTAGAGATGGTACTTCCCATTTACAATGCAGGAGAACGTGCCAATTATTCTGTTATACAGACGATTGATAGTGTAACAGGTCGGAGAAGCGGACCATCCCTGTCGCGGGAGTTGAATACTTAAAAAAAACATCTCAGTCCTCGGGCCTTCACAGCAGGGGGGGGGGGGGCGTTTAGGAGGCTCTGGGCCCTTGGCTGTGGGCAAAGCATGTATCACACAGGTGACTGGGACTTTTACTTTTCGCTCCTTTTGCAGGCTTATAGCTATAACACAGAGGATTACTTTGGCAGGGAACTGGGACTTTTCCTTACACCCAGTTAACTCGTGGCGATGTGCAAGGTAAGTATTTCACAGGCGGTGGACTTATGGGAACTGCACTGCAACCAGTCGGTAGGTGTACTCACAGACCTTTGTGTAGTAGAACGTCATGGCACGAGCCTTCCCAGAGGCCTCTTGTACTTCGGGGGAGTTTTACACTGTCACGCCAAGCCGAACGCTGCCCTCTCCTCTCTTCCACTCACAGTCACAGAGAACTGGAACAGGGGCACAACTTTGAAGAGGCTCCGTAGCAGGTAAGATTAATCCACACAACTCTTTTTACAGCAGTACAGTTTTCTTCGTACACATAAAGCACTTTTTGGGTTCTACTCACAGCAGTCTGTTTCGCCGGTATACTTCGCCACCACCTCCACAGAGCCACAGCAAATCCAAAGGATCGTCAAAGAGGGCGCTGCACCTGGGTCTTCAATGCAGGAGTCGCGAAACAGCATAGATTTGCGAACGCTTCGCCGGCTTCCACAGCCTCTCGTTTTCCCAAGACTAGTTCAGTAAGGGGGCTACTGACAGCATAAACACAGCATCACACTGCACTAAATTTTGTGTGTACACACTCACAGGAAAGGCCCAGACTCACCCACTGCACTTCTCACACTCCACGTGAAAAATAGGTCAAAGCCCCGTCTTCTTAGAACTGTTCCCGTGACCGGTTGGGCGTTGTAGAAATGGAAGCCAGAAGGATGGACGTCGCTGCTGTGGCTCCTTACCTCTCCCTGTTGTTACTTCCCGGCTCACCCTCCACTCTGTTCCGTGGTAGGGCCGCTAGCCTGTCTACTGAAAGACTCACAATACACGTTGAACAGCACACTTTCCACAATAATGCTCTGTATAATATCCCATGTACTCACAATGAATGATGATGCTCTTCCCTTATTTCCTTCTCCTTGTAGTTATCGAATTCCTCCGCACACCGTGCTTCCCGGCTCACCCACCACTCTGCTCCGTGGTAGGGCCGCTAGCCTGGTTGCTCAAGACTCACACACGTTGAATAGTGCACTTTCCACAATAACACGCTGTATAATGTCCCAAGTACTCACAGTAATTAATGATGCTCCTTCCTTGTTTCCTTCTCCCTAGAGCGAACTAACTCCTCTTCACCCCGCACGTAATCCACTGCTGACTTCTTCTCCGACAACACTTCCGGTGAGTCGTTCCTTAACAGGCACTCAGACACATCAATGATGCATGCAGGTCATCTCATTTAGAAACATCCAAAATGAAAATTATACTCAGCCCAGTAATTCATAGCCTTCTCCTCTTTTTCATACAGCAAACATCAACCTCTGCCGCTACCAGACGTGACTTCGCCCAGACCTTCACTCTCTCTTTCTGTGGTGCTCCTTTAATAAATACAGCAACTCCTTCCTTTCGCCTTCGTCGGCCTGCACTCTTTCCGCTCGCTTTTAAGCAATCCCCGGATCAACGGAGCCTTCAGCCTTTCCAACAGGAGTGTATACTTTGGTCCGCCCTTGGCGGAAAGGAGCTTGCCCCGAAATCGATCGCCCTAGGCGGAACTGCCTCTGCCCAAAGTCAACCGCGCTCCACTTGCGTTTCTGCAGATCTATTTCTATGTCTCATCTTCATACGTCCTCCAATCACGAGTTGCCACACAAATCTTCCACACCTGTACTTAATACGACTTGATTTGCCTCCCGACGCTTACCGGAAGTTCCGGTGTTTCCACTCACCCGTCTGGGTAGGAACCATGTCCGGGTGGAACCAATCTTCCTTACTTTTAGTTCCGCCCCATGAAATCGTCACCGTGTGACAATAGCATACTGATCATGCCTCCTTTCTACAGGATACAATAATTACATTTTCCTATAACTAATAATAAAATAGTATAAATACGTATACCGGTAGTTCATTTCTAGACATTTGCACACCTCACTGAAAGGAATGAGAAATATCTCCCACTTATTTGTACAGGTATGCTGATGTTAGACTGGATGCAAGGACCATCAGCAGCAATGGCTGTTCTGGAGCCCATGGCCTGCAAGTGTTCACGGAACTGCAAGCTTCCTGACTCTTCCTGTCTTGCCAATAAATTAAAGTGCACAGAAATGTGCAAGCTACAAACCTGCAGCAATTAGAGGGATTTTGACTTAAGTGGTCCTGATTTAATTATTTTTGATATACAGTAACTGGTAGAGTAATTCAATTACTTTTAAAAGAAGTAACTAGTAACCGTAACTAATTACTAATTTTCAGTCACTTGCCCAACACTGCTTAAAAACCACTATTGTAGATGCCAATTTTAAAAAAAAAATTTAATTTCAGAGTTTTTAAGATGTGGTTTATGCTTCTAAAAGCCTGAAAAACAGTTTCACATAGGATCTTGTAAATAAATCTTGTGGTTTCCAACATGAACACGTCTTTATACAGCAACTTTACATGTACAATAGATATCTTCGTTTTCAAGTTACAATACAAATTTTTTATTGCATAAAACAATGAATTTTAAATAGAAAAACCATGCTGTTCAGCCTACTCAAGTTGTCAAAATTGTAATTAAAGCTTTGCTCCAAAGTACGTGTTCACATTGTTTCAATGTGAGGCTGACTGCAGGTCTCCCTTGGGGGGTTCCGTTGTAAAGAATGTGTGTAAATATTTAACCGATACTGTGAGGTCAATGTGGTATAGACGGTTGATATGTGAGTCTACTTACGCAGTTTGTGGTCACTTTCAGATGGCTGGCAGGCGAAAGTTTTTTCTTCCCTGTCTGGAATATCTGATCAGCTCTAAGTGGTGCAATTATTTCTCGTTAATCCATACAATTAATGCCTTTATATTGCTCATTTCCCTGCTCTTGGCTTAAATGATTAACTGGATGAAAGATTGTTTATTCAGGTTTTAGCCATGCTTGGCTTAGCACGTCAAGAGGAAAGCATTTGTAAGTGAGATCAAGCGAGAAACCTGGATGTGTTTTAGCAGACTTCAACATTTATAACATCAGCCAGATTTCTCAATTATTGTAATGCTTGAAATGAACTAAAGTGAATTAGAGCTAAGGATTTGACTGCGCGTTATGTATGACGGAAAATAAACAGTCTCTAGATGGTCTTTAATGTTAATGTGTGCTAATGATATCTGATACTTTAATAGCAATTTTTCTGTTCATAACACACAGTCAACAAACGCTAACAGTGAAATGTGAGAATAAACTTCTCACTTTACTTGGGTGTCCTCACACTACACCTGATCCGAAACACAATTGGCCCAGATGCATGTTGTCAATTTTCTAGATTATGTTATTATATTACACTTATCGTGTTTTCTTTAGTTCAATTGAGACATGGCCTTTAGGCTATACTAAAGCATAGTCAGTTTGATTGCTATGTTGCTTTAAAAATATGTCAGAGGTCTAATGTACTATAACTTCCAAATTGAATGATTTGACAAGAGGAAGAGAGATATATTGCAGCAAAACTGTGACTGTTGCACCAGGCATGATGGTTTTAAGGGGCTATGGGGTATTGTTTGTTACAACCGTACAGAGGACTTCTTTTAACTCTAATCTTGTTTCTGATCGTGTTAAAGCAGGATGGGTGCCGGCCAGAGAGCCTGGCATCTGTCTGCATTCATAAGGGAATTTGAGGTTGGCATAGTTCATAGCTTTACGGCAGAAAGAGGTGCCTAAGAAAGTTTTGCATTCCTTTCGGTTTAAGGTTAGTTTTATGCTAACTGGGCTTTAAAAACATGATAAATTGAAGCTTACGATGAAGCTGATAACATCAGGTGTTACATTTAGCTACTTTACAGTAAAAAAAAATTAAATCTCTGAGTCTTAGTTATCTCAGTTCTTCAATATAATGTATATCTCAAGTAATAGAGCACTCTTGTAACTCTTATAAGTTGCTGAATTTTACAAAATCTTAGAAAACCTTAGCACATTTAGTAAAAGTGCAAAAGCTATGTGTTTCTAACCAGTTCTTTTAAAAATGCTGCAGTATGTTTAAATCCAAGATAAAAGCACTGTCAAATGGAAAAACTGACATAATCCTTAAACCATGCGTGTGCCAGTAACTGGGCGGTTAATCTTAAGACCCAAAGGCCAAATTCTCACATATCAGGCTGGGTGTCTGACCTCTCATTTAACTACTCTACAGATCCTTTTAGATATAAGGAGATTTGACTTTTGCGTGCAGACCATGGTGAAGAAGCTGAAAAAATCTGGGCCCCACATCCTGGTGGAAATATGATGATAGGCAGATCTGCCTCTACAAATACACCTGTTAAGGTTTTTCTTGAAATCTGACGAGCCATCTAACTGAACTGAGAATGCATTTAACACGCTGGCCAACATGGTCCAAATGACCACATATTCATAAACCTCGGCCTATATCCCCTGAGGATATAATTTCCATATTTATGGTAGCTATATAAACTATTTTTGTGTTGTCTATATTATCATTTTGAAAATGTAAGACAACAAATTTTGACAATGTCACTTTAACTTCTCTTATCCAAAAATAGGAAAAATATGTTTGCTGTAATCCAGTATCTATGAAGTTACATAAAAAAGGTAGATTAGGAATTTGGAATAAACAGCATCACTAATCTTGAAGCCTATTTTGTTACAGTATCTACCTTATTTCCGAACGTGTAAGATGTGATATGATGTATTTTTCTTCTTTGTGCGAGACGTCCATTAATAGCCAGCTGGTAGAACAGTGTAGTGGGAGCGTGCATAAAACATGATTTAAACAGTTATGATAAATAATGACTACACCTGCCATGTATGAATAAGTGTGAGGATAAAAATTAAGTGGTCTGATATATCATATGAAGATATATTCAATCATTTCGTGTTGTTGCTCGTGGGTGATGGGTTTTCAATGCGCAAATATCAAAGCAGAGAGACCTACCACTAACTTTACAATGGGAAAGTCAGTCGAGTGTTTGTACATTGAATAGACCCAGAATTCGTGTTTTTACCTTTTGAGGTGATGGTTTAAAATGGACATTTTAAACCATCACCTCAAAAAGTAAAAACACGAACAACTGTCCCTCTCGTGTGAGTTTTTTATATTTTTTATTGACTTTTTATGGTCACACATCAAGCTTATCCCACGGTCCGTTAGCAGCAGCAGTTCAGCATTTGAACAAACCATAATACACTTATTAAACTATTGCATATTCAATATTATTCAACAATTGTAAGTCTTCTGATAGCCGTGCCAAAGATGGTGGCGCCCACATTTACGTCATTAATAAGGTGGATACATTAGACTAGAATATTTTGATTACAATACAATAATTTAACCTAAATAGAATTGTGTTAAACCCAGAGGCATCAGAGTCACTGTCGTTGTCATAAGATGTAATCCTGGATTGTCCTGGATCAACATTTTAATCAAAGAATCCCCAAATTACCCGTACTGTAACTAAAACCCTAACAATGTTTTACCTCTCAAATTAGTGTGAAATAATAGTTTGAGATTCACTTAAAAAAAAGCTCCTAACTCAATCCTAAACCTAAATCTTACACTAATCCTACTCCTGATCCAGGATCACACCCTGCTTGATGAAATCATGTATACCTTAGGTGTGTTCGACTTCATGCGGGGCTGCGCAGACCGATCGGCGACTGACTTGAAGCAGTGCATTTCGGTTAGTAATTTTGTCCGACTTCAGCTGGCGAAGATATTTTTATTCAAAGCTTTGAAAGAAGATACAAAAAGGCATTTATAACTATGAGAATTACAAAACAAGACTGAGATTTACACACAAAGACTAAATTTACATTCATCTTCAGTACATATCAAGTAAAAAAAATAAATACATTATAAAAAGAAAAGAAAAAAAATACTCTCCAGAGCGGCTGCACGGAGTTGTGATGACGACACAGTTTTACGTGATTGGTCGCCTCACTGATGACAACAATCACGTGTGTTTCAAGTTTAATCCAACCTTTAGTTCCACTAATAAACATTATAAATTCATGTTTTAAAACAGGAAAAAGCACTCTATTGGTATTTTAATAATATAGGCTTGTTTCTCGTTATTTTCGGGTATACAGTATGAGCAGCAATTAAAATATTAGATATAAAATGTTTCTGGTTGCAACTTTTTATTAAAATGTTTGTTTTTTAGCAAATTCAGCATCTAATTCACTTCATTCGCGATTAAAACAAGGGCTGCGTCCGAAAACTCTAGGCAGTGAGTCGTTGCCTCGCTGCCTCATGAGGAAATGACTTTGGAGGCATGAAGGCAGCTTAGAGAAAGACTTTCGGACACACTTTAAAGCTCACGTAACACACACTGTTTCTGCATTTATGATATTAATCTGGAGTACCTATGGAGTAGTATGACATCCTTTATATCTCTGAAGAGTCTTTAGTTTAATCAGATTTATAAAAGAAAGATTAGCTTGTTTAATCAGATTTATAAAAGAAAGATTAGCTTTACCGAATCTTTCCGATAACGTACAAAAAATGAAGAAGGAGGAGTTATAACACGGGAGGAGCGAGTACGAGTCATGCAACACTATACAACACTGTTTTAACTTATGATTCACTACATGTTCGGGTCATTTATATAATTTACACGCGCCTATTTCCAACATAAGACAGAAGTCTTACTTACCACGTGTAACTCGTCATGAAAATCCACCGCATCAAACACACACTCAAAACTCCGCTGCTAATCCGGATAATAAACTATATCCATTGTTTCCATAAGGCTGGATGTCTTCTCCTTACATCCAAAAACACACTTCTTGTTGTGCCATTGTTGACTTTTGAAATTAAACAAAGCTGAGTGGCGTGATAAGCTGTTAGCAAGCTCTAGCGTCTCCCGCTGACTGACGGCTGGGCGGGGTTTTCCGGGGGAAGTTTTCCGGCGGAAGCCCATATAAAGAAGTGATACGTATCGAAAACCCCTGAAACGTCAGTTAGAACCGTAATCGAAAAAAATTAGCCGAAACTTGTACGAACCCTGGCGAAGTGCATTCGGCACAGAAATACTCTGAAACACGCCCAACTGCATTTTTGACACTTTGCCTATGTTTAGCATGAGGAAACAACTCTATAACTGTGTTAATAAGTCAGAATGCTTGAAATACCATTAAACCCCCCCTTTAAGGCAGCGTGTTTTGAAATATAAACAGAGAGTGCCTTTGTGATAACTAATCACATATTTGAAAACTACAATACTCATTTCTCACTAGAAATGCAATTAAAAGGTGTAACAAGTGAAAATCTACCTTTATTTACACTAAATTTACTAAATTTGTGCTCCAGTCACTTCCTTGGCCGCCATTTTATTTTTTCGAACTCGACCAGGCTCAATCAATCACATCTTATTGTACGCCAACGCATGGAGACAGTAAGTAAACCTAATATTGAATTCGGACATGCCTTGATGCCTTCCTGCCATAGACAGTAAAAAAAATGGACACAGCGACCCCATTGAATTCAACGGAGACAAGTGAAGTCAATTAGAAGCACCCACTTCCTGGGTGTCGAGAATACTGCGCAGACTCAAACTGAGCTTGATGACGTAGATATCACGTGAGCAACCTGTCTGACAATTGTAAGTCTTCTAATAGCCGTGCCAAGAGAAATCTGAATCACCCGCGGAATCTTGCAGAGACGGCGAGCGTGAACAGAAACACATTTGGGTAAGTATTCTGATTAATAATCTCCCTTAATTTTATGCCTCCATATCCACCCGATTGCCTCATAGACAGTAAAAGATTGCCTCCGAGCTTCTCCTCCTGTCCATACGGTAATTTCTCTACTGTGCGACAGAGAGTCGCAGGTTATGAAGCAATTGTTAGCATATTTTCACAAAAACTGCTTCTACTTGGACATAACGTAAGATACAAGGTAATGGAGCCTTTTATACATCTTCGTGTTTCTTTAGAAATAATTAAAGGACAGTTGGAGTCTTTAAACACATCAGATGTAAAGTTATTCGCTGTCAAAGTAAAGAAAAAATGAATGGGAGTCAATGGGATGCTAACAGCAGATGGGTGTTCGCTAAGCAATGGCGGCGCCCGGGGAAGCTTCAATAAAATATGAAACCCTGCCCCCCTGCTTTCTGCCTGGAAAGCTGCCTCAAACACACCTCTTAGATTAGAAGCACGTGACCCCCCCCCCTTTTTGTTCAAAATAATTTTGCCTAAACCTTTAAATCAAAGAAGTTTTTTTAAATCTGTTACTTTTCTTTAAATTAGTTTAAAAGGCACAATACTACCATTTATGTGCTGCATCCTTCTCAGTTCTCAGAGATTTTCACAGTTTTTATCGAGTTTAGATCATGTTAGATGTTGCTTCAATCAGATGGCAGACGCTTTTGTATTTTTTTCTTTCAGGCGCTGCAGACGTCATCAGCATCTGTGCGCGGTCGTGGAGTTCTGGCTAGAGAGAATACGGCTAAACAGCGCGCATTCCGGCGAGATTCCACGAGATTTTTGCCGTAGCTGTATCCCTTCTAGCCACAACCAGGTCGATGATAACATTTGTTATCTGAATAATTTCAACGTCGTCAGACACGCTCACAACACTTCCAAAACACACCCAGGTAATGTGCAATTAACCCTCACTGTTTACAAAATGCATGTTTAAAAATGTGACGCTCACAACACTTTCAAAACACAGATAATGTGCAATTAACTCTCAATGTTTACAAAATGTATGATTAAAATTTAAAAGTTCAACGTCATATTTGAAGATATATGGTAAATGGACTGCATTTATATAGCGCTTTTAACAGACCTATGGCCATCCAAAGCGCTTTACAATTAGCCTCACATTCACCCATTCACTCCCACATTCATACACCGACGGCGGTGTCAGCCATGCAAGGCGCCAGCCAGCTCGTCGGGAGCAAGCTGGGGTTAGGTGTCTTGCTCAAGGACACCTCGACACTTGGTCCAGTGGAGCCGGGGATTGAACCACCAACCTTCCGGTTTGTAGACAACCTACATGAACCACTAGGCCACTGCCGCCCCATATTTCTAGATTAATCTTGATACAACGCCAATATATACTACTTTATGTATTTAAAATTAAAAAATTATTATAAAATAATGAAATTGTTGTGCAAATAGAGTTAGATTGTTAGAAACATAACGTAAAGGGAGTGCCAAGGAAAAGACTGTGAACGCTCTGTAATATTTCTATTAATGTCTGTTTGTCCACACTTCTGTGAGCTGTGTACACTATGCATCCTTAAAAAAGGAATTGGTGCCTGATGCCCCTGGGTAAACCTTAAGCAAACTCACAGTCTGTCCAGCACAGAATGTTGTTTTTAAGTCTTTTCATGGAATAAAATATTGTTATATCTGGCATGTAAATCGTGTAAATTAAACTCAATGTCAATAGTTAAAATCAGTTCAGTTGTTGCCAATGCAAATTGCTTGAGAAACTGAACTTATCTTTAATAGGAATATGCTACAGTATAAATAACTATTTTCTTAGTATGGAGATAGGTGATGTGAGATATCTGTTGGCCAAAGTCAGAAAAGATTTTACGGTGAGCACTCCAGACAATTGTCAGATGAAATCATGTAAACTTAGAAAGGGTGTGCTGCAGCCTATAAGCTAATAAGAAATGTGAGCTTTGGTTATAAAATTTTTCTGACAAAAAAAATATTCCACACCAACTGTTTGCCACAAGATGACATATTGAAACATTGTTTTCTACCCACATGAATTTAAAAAATCAACCGCATAATACGTTTTGACAGTACATCTAAACTAAAAAAAAATTTCCAAGATAAAGAAATAAATTACTCTTTGTTTTTTTTTTAGTTTACTTCTTCCCTATAGGCCATGTATCATTATATAGGTAATAGTGAAGAACTAAAAAAGTCGCTTTTCATTGCTTGGAACGACTTAGCTCGTCATCACACAGCTCGGCTCGCATTACTTTGGCTCAGTTTAATATACCATTGCAGTTTAGCACCGCTTCAGAGTGGGTGGGATGATAGACTTATAGTTATTATGACATCATCATATATGTGATTCACTGTTAAAATATTTTTGCAATTACATTTTTATGTATTATTTTTATTTTATATCTTGACTAATGATACGTTGCTTTAACTTAATAAATATGTTAAATAAACTTAAAATAAGCTGGAGCCCAAATGTCTGTCGCTATGGTTCGGCTATCTCACAACTGACAATGTTCAGGGTTATGTTAAAGGAGAAAAATACACATTGTAAGGTGAACACCCACTTCTATCTTACATTATTTCATTTCATTTTCTTCACAGAACTGCGACAAGCTGAGCCACCAATGGAATTGGAAACCTCTCCCTCATGTGAACTCGATGCTGTTGTCTTGCATACCCTCAGGTAAGGTAATCCTTCTTAAACACCACATCACCTGCAGTCAAACAGCTTCACCCTATTGGAATTTTCAATAAAAAGACTCCCTCTGGCTATTCTGGGTTCTTTATGCTGTGTTTCTACAACTGATAATTTAAGTGTAAACATTTGTGTTGTACCAAATGGTGTGGAAGATTAGAATTATCCATAAGGCAGGCCTTCAGTCAGTATACTTCCATATATACACAACTTTTCTCACACAGACATAACCATCATAACCCCAAAAATGTAGGAAGTCCCTTTCCCACCTTTGTTTTCTGGTTTCTTATAAATTTTTCATGCAAGAAATCTGTGTAAATAGGAAAGTAGATCTTGGTCTTTTTGAACAATGTGAAGCTGAAAGTATGTGTGAGCTGGAACAGCAGGTGGAAAAAATACTCCGACTCTGGCAGGAGAGACTGATTCCCCTAAACACTGAAAGATGATCATCACGTATTGTACAACACATGAAGTTATTAAACACAAATTTTAGTGGTGTACACTTATCTAATCTTAATAATTATTATGAGGTTATAAACACAGCCTTCTACTTTTTCCCGGCATCCCTCATTCCCTTCTCTTGCCATGTTTTGTCTATATAATCTCAGTTTGAGTAGAGTATTCCCTCGAGCCTCATGCTGTAGCAAATAGTAAGACCAAACTGTTTAGATTATATGGGCACAAACTCTAACTATCAACCTATCACTGTCAGCCAGGAAAAGAAGCAGATCAACCAAAGGGTACCAGGTATGTTTCCAAATGAGCCACAACTTCTGCTCCCTCCTTGAAGACAGTGTGACAGTCTGTGAATTACTGTTAAACCTCATTCACATGGCACTTTGGTCCAAGAAAATGCCCGTAAAATTGGCAGATAGGCTTTTGTGTGAATGCAAACATGTCCCTTAAATATTATGGGATCGCTCCCGGAAAGAGTATAATTTCCGTACGATACCCGGAAAGCCCTCTGTGCCGTAGTGAAGACGCACGTGTCATGGCGTCATAAAGTTATGGGTAGCTCTTTAAAATAAGGCGGTTTACATGCAGATTAACATTCATGACGAGAAATGTCAGCAAACTGGACTGAAGCGGATATTAGGGAGCTCATCACTGTCAGCACTCAAGCTGAGATCATTCACCAGCATAAAAGAATAGCGCGGCACACGCTCATATGAGCTTATAATAAACAAAAATGCACGCACATCATTGTAACAAGATATAAGATTAAATGCACATGAACATTCACGATGTGAATTGTCTACAAATTGGACTGAAACAGAGATCATGGAGCTCTTCACTATCAACTCTGAAGCTAAGATCATTCACCAGCATGACAGAACAGCGCATCACATGCTCCTTTATAGTCTTATCATTAACCAAAATGCACGCAAGTGGTTTCTTGAGAGAAAAATAATGGATAATAAGCAAACTTCAGATGCTGCGGAGAAAAAAACTACCAAGTGAACACACAGATTCCGGCAAATCATTGGCAGTGTGAATGAACCAAAAATCAAACGATGCCGGAAAAAGTCCGGATGCATTTTCCTTGTGTTTTCCGTAATGTCTGTGTGAAAAGGGCTATAGTATTATTGTTAGTAATAGTATCCATATTAATTGAACACAATAAGCACAATTTTGAAACCAAAATATTTATGCATGCACATTTACAGTGTTACACATTTGATGTAAAGTGAAATTGTTCCAGGTTGTAATCTGAGAAACATATGGTTTTGCTTTCCTCCTAAAGAACAAGGACAGGTTTAAAAAAGTTGTGTGCATATCTTTTAAAGTCCTCGTTCTGAGATTGCACAAATTCCTAAGCCTGATAAAATCATTCCAGAGAGTACATGCAAGGTTAAATTGTAATGTGGTCGATTAAAGGTATCAAAATCGCCCGCAATCCTCCGATAAATTGTTGGACCAGATTTGAAGGGGCACGTATGGCATGCAAAGGCTTTGAATACTGCGTGTGATAAAGACCATTCTCAGACACGACCAAACCCAGTCTGTGCGAATTAGAACCACATTGCATCCGAAAGCATCTTTCAATGTGCTCTTGTAAATCCTGCTCAAACGCTGAAAATGACGGACTGTCCTTCCTGCAACTCACTTCTGAGCGTTCACAGTTGTCTTGAATTTTGAAACATCCAGAGATCTCACGGAAAACCACCTCCCTTAGCACTGATCTATTTGAGGAAAAACAATTCTTCTGATAGTTCGCACAATAGCGTTTGCACGCCGACTCACGCAAGTAGTGACTAATGTGTGATTTAAAAGACAGGGGAATGGTAATGCATAGCGACACTCTTCTCTGTTCTGTGCTTTGTAAAACACAGTGGTGTCTTTAGGGCACATCTGTCTCAGACAAAGATATGTGCATCTGAGAGGCTTATGACGGGAGAAATGAATCATTGAAGTAAACTAATCCAAGGGAATATAAAATAAACCATTTCACGCAAACTGAAACCTCATGAGAGGGCTTCTTGCCATATGGAAATATGTGTTCGAGAACTACGGCTGCCAATCAAACTAATTACATGATATGCCTGTCAATTACTAAAATTAATCATGCACATCAAATGTGTGCTTAAAAGAATAGTAATTAATTTCAAGACATTACAGTAAATGCATTAAAAAAGTGCTGCTGTATTTAAGTAACTATTACTTGTTAGTGCAAACATGTCTTCTAGGCAAATAACGAGGGCAGTTGTAGCTTAGTGGTTAGAGAGTCGGGCTTGTAACCTGAGATTTGTTGGTTTGAGTCTCACGGCTGGCAGGTTGCGACTGATGTGCCCTTGAGCAAGGCACCTTAACCCCAATTGCTCCCCGGGAGCTGGAGCTGCACACTGCTCCGGGTGTGTTTGTGGTGAAGACTTGCAGGGTGTGTGGTCACTACTCACTAGATGGGTTAAATGCAGAGGTCACATTTCAAGTATGCGTTTCATATTTGACAAACATGTCACTTCAATTCTCCCTTCATAACAGTTCTCTTACGAATGTTCACTCAGAGTTATTTCTGATTTGTTGGTCAGAACATCATGTTAGAAAAATTATTGTGGATTATTATTAATTAATAAAAATAATAATTGACAACTAATCACATTAATTCCCATGTTATATTGACAGCTCTATAAGAACAAATTTTTAGTCCCTCATTTCTTAACATTCTACTTAAGAAGCTCAATATCATTATAAGAAAATTATGCATTATATAACTTGAAGTTGCAGAAATTGTTCTAAGAATTCTGCTCCCCTCTTCCAATTTATCATTTCTGGTTTCCATCAAATTCACTGATTTATTCAGTTATTAGTGTTATTCCTTTGATGTTTCAAATCAGATCTACATCAATGTGTAAAGGTTTTGGCTAAGACTGAGTTTTTTCTAAGCATCTTATTTAATCACTGCTAAGCCTCATTCACATAGCACTTTGGACCCAGAAAATTTCAAAAAAAAAAAAATAGGCTGTTCTGGGATTGTTTCTGAAAAGCGGACCCACACTATAAAACAACCTATAGAATTGAGGTAACAATTACACTCACTTTGTTTGGGTAGATCATATCCTTTATATTCGAGTAAAGAGATGACTTTGTAACTATGACAAACTAAACAAAAAAATAATAATTAGGTCTACCTATTATTTCTCATAACAAATTACTTATAAAAATTGAGTAACATTAACTCTTTTGGTAGTAAGCAACAGTTACTAAAATATTATTAAATTACACCTTTTTCATTGCTAAAAAGCAACGTTATTTTGTGTATTTGGTTTAATACAATGTGTTCACATGCGGTTTATGGTAAAAAAAACCACAAAAAACAATTATTTTCTACATTACATACTTTTTTGTAGCTCCAGATTGCAATCTCTTTCTGAATGCACGGATTTGAAAAGCTCAGTTTTCCTGATTGGTCAGCTAATCTGTACATTGTAATTGGCCTGAATATCTCTGATGTCAGCTGGAAATGTGCCGCTCCTTACCATGTTTGAAAGATTCGCTCACAATGCAATGCTAACAGGAGTTAACTTACAGGCTGTGAGTCCAAGCAGGAGGAATTATGATATTGTTGGTCTTGTCTAATCCCAGGAAGTAAACTGTTGCCTACAATCTGTGTTTTTGTTGTAGTCTAAGAAAAGAGATTTATGTTGGAGATGATAACTTGCGTCATCATTTACCTTTTGCATATTGTTAACATGTACTAATACACACAAGAGTCAGACACAGGATTGCATACTTTTTATCGACCAAATACAATTTTGTAAACATTTAAAACTAATTAATGTAAGAAATAACCCCTTAAAATACATTTCAAGTGAAATACAACATATAGTGTTACATAAAGCATTTTGACCATTCAAAAACCAAACCAAAGTCTTAATGAGATGTCAAAATATACATAAGAAGTAAGATTCCTAAATACTGTTACTGTACTTCACGTAATTATTAGAAAATGAAAGGAGACACGGAAATGAGAGGAGAAACTGATCTCATTTACCTCAGTAGACTGGCATACTACATGTATATGGATACAAACAAACATTTCAACTTCATTTAAAACTTTTTAAGTGCAAAACTTCATATTACATATAACTCACAGTACATGTTCATAAAACATTGAACACTAACATGAACGTACTTACGTATACGTTAATTATATATCCGTAAATGATAATAATAATAAAATGCTTCATAAATGATCCCTTCTAACACAAAACTACAAATATCAACAGATAAATGCAAGAAAACTTTAACAGAAACGTTAATTATGTAGCATCGTTCGGTTTACTATTTTTGTCTGCTCGAGGCCTTCCCGTCTGTACATCTCATCACTTGCTCAAGTTAAACCACGTGCAGCAGCTCCGCTGTTCACGAATTTCAACCATGTAAATAAAAATAATGGAAGTTAATATATTTTAAATTGTAATAATTTAATAGGTGTCATTTACACTGGGGACGCTGGGGACATGTCCCCACCACTTTTTGAAATGGCTGATTTTGTCCCCACCACTTTTTGAAAGCATTTGGTTAAAATGTTCTGAAAAATCAAACAATACCTGTGCGACTTACACTGCAAAAATGACTTTATTTTTTAAATCAAGATGGTTTTTCTTGATGAGCAAAACGACCCAAAATTATACAATTTAAGTGAATTTGTGATTAAAACAAGCAAAAATGTCTGTCAATGGGGTGAGAAAAAATATAAAAATAAGATTTTTATTTTTTTCTTGAACACATAATTTAAGTACATTTTTTTCACCCCATTGGCAGATATTTTTGCTTGTTTTAAGCACAAATCCACTTAAATTGTATAGTTTTTGTCTAAAAACTAGACTTATTTTCTTACGTCATTTTGCTAATCAAAAAAATGGATCTTGATTTACGAATTTTTCAATATTTCTACTGAAAACAGGACAAAAATACTAAGTAAGAAAGTCAGATTTTAAAGAAAAAATTCTTAGTATTAGTATTGTCTTGTTTTCAGTAAAAATATATAAAAAAATCTTAAGTTAAGATGATTTTTCTTGATGAGCAAAAATCCAGTTTTTAGACCAAAAATATCAAATTTAAGTGATTTGTGCATAAAACAAGCAATAAATCTGGCCAATGGGGTAAGCAATTTTTCTTGAATTTTTTTTAATTTAGTTAATTTTATTTTGCTCATCAAGAAAAAGCATCTTAATTTAAGAAGTTTTTGATATTTTTACTGAAAACAAGACAAAAATACTAAGAACATTTTTTCTTGAAAATAATTTTTTGCAGTGTACGACTGGTTTTGTGGTCCAGGGTCACATATGTTGCGTTGTGTGCTTATAGTGTGTTTTATTTTACTTATGTAATGAATTTCATTGTAATCATTGACTTATCTACAGTACTACTGTTATCTACAATCTACTGTTATCTACAGTATGGTGCTTTGGCACTGTTCGGTTGAGTTGGTGTTGCAGGGACTGTTACATGTGCAGTCGACATTGTTGAGGGTTTTATGCTGAGTATTTTTGTGTTGTTGACCGGCCTACACTCTGCCCATTTTTGATGCGCCGTTATTCAATATTTTTCCCGTCCTGCTGTAATGTTTTTTCATGTGATCTTTTGTCCCCACCACTTTTCAACACGAACTGACGCCCCTGAATAATTTCAATATATAATTCAATAAAATCTGGTAGATTTTATCGTTAAACAACTTAACATGTCCATTTATGATTATATCAAAAGTTAAATAAAAACTTACCTGTAACTCAACAGTTCTGCCGCTGCGCCAATTATATGGAAAATGGCATGCAGTTATTACTGTTAAAAATAGTGTAGGTAGAATGTACCCATTATTTTGTATTTTACATGCTAGTTCATATACTTAAGTAAACTATGAAATTCTGGGACAACACACTAAATCTCTGTGTTATTATTGAAACAACACATTTTGTGTTACTTTTAACACAAGTTGTGTTTGATTTTAACACAAAATCAACACAAAATGACACGTAATGTGTTAAAATTACACATTTCGTGTTAAAAGCATACCATGAAAAGATGTGTAAAAAATGAACACATCCTTTCTTAGAGTGTAGTACCATTGCCGTAACATACATGGAAAGCATTCTGGGTAAACAAGACGAAGAAACAATGCCGTAAGGGGTGTGTCGTAGAAAGCACACGTGTCATCGCAACCAGAAGTTATGGTTTAGCTCTTTGACACACGGATTTAAACGCAGATCAACATTCACAACAAGAAAAGTCGGCAAATTGGTCTGAAGCAGAGATCAGGGAGTTGATCACTATCCACGCTGAAGCTGAGATCATTCACCAGCATGACAAAACCTTATGATCTTGTCATAACCTTAAATGCATGCACATAGTTTTTAGAATGAGACATCACAGATAATTACCAAACTTCAGATGCTGAAAAATCTGTCACGTGTCTTTACGGGATCTTTGCGGTATGCACACACAGATTCCGGAAAATAATTGGCAATGAACCAAAAATGAAACGATTCCAGACGCATTTTCCATAATCTCTGTGTGAAAAGGGCTTTAGAAATTGAGGTGGCTTTTCTTACAGCCTTCATGTCAAACCATTACATTTTGCTCTAAGCTTTAGGCTGTTCCAATTCATTTGTTTTATGTAATGACGTTGTGGTTTGCCCTTATGACTTATTTCTCCGTTTATCCTTATCTCCCATTGGCTGCTTGTACAACCACAGACATCACATTCTAGCAGAAAAATTTGGTCATGTCAGTGCACGTTTCTCACACTCTCTATATTGATGGGACAGTCGGCAGTCTGAAACATCTTGTTACTTGCTGCCCAGATCAATAACAAACATACCTGTCATCACTTCAGTAACATGTCATTCAGCAAAGTAACTTACCGTGATTTAAGTAAAGGGACTGGTCCTACCTTTGCTCAAGGGCACAACAGTATATAGGGAAACATAGCAACCCAAACGCATAAGGGTTTGAACCTTAGACCTTTGGGTTACAACAAGCCCCGAGTCTTTACTACTACACCATTTTTGGATTGCCTTTCAGAAGGTTGTCTTTTTGGAAAGTCAATGTAAAGACAAGCAGAGATATTCAACATTTCCCAGTGGTTGTCTGGTTTTTCCTGTGTAGACTGGATGCTGAATGATAGTTGTCTACCCAGAGGATTTGCAAAAGTCTTTGTTTACAAATATTATGATTGGTCTGACTGGGGGGTCCAAGATCACACGAGTTCATTTTATGCAAGCATTTTGCATTTGTTTTCATGCTGATCAGGGCATAAATAAAAAACAAACTCGACATGCTGGAGTTAGTAAGCTGCTATCTTCACACCAGTCATCTATTTGATTTAAAGAAACAATGATGGTTTTAAAACATGGGTGAACATTTGCTATTTGAAAACTACCACAAAATGATCCAGACAGAATTGTTCATCACATGATGGTCACAGATGTTTACCCTATTGTTATTATTAATATTACGAGAAACATATGGCAAATCACAAACAGATGAAAGCTGGTGAAAAAAAATCTATTTGCATCAGTATTCATAAACTTTAAGTAACCAATATTATAGAATTAAAATATAAAATTCTTATAGAAAGGTATAAAATTTACTTTGTGAAAGGAAAGCAAAAAAATGAGTTGAGATGGCATTATCTAGATTTTCAGACTACCGACAATTCTCTCAGACCAATCAGTGATCTTCAGTGTTTTTACGTCACGTTTTATTATCAGCTCAGTTCACTTTGAACCTTAAAAGAGGTGGTAATAAAAAAGTATCAGGCACTATGTACTGTACCCAGTGGAAAAGCCCCCAAATGTAAGCCAACCCAAACCATGGGGTACTATGCAAAGTGCCATAGCAAGGGATAGTTCGGCCAAAAATGATATTAAACCCATGATTTACTCATCCCCCAAGCTGTTCCAGATGCATATGTCCATCATTATTCAGACGAACACATTTTCAGTTATTTTAGAAAATGTTTGAGATATTTCAATTAATCAAATGTTAAGTTACGGGGTCCACGTCCTTCAAGTCCAAAAAATGAGCATCCATCCTTCAGAAAAGAAATCCAAACGTCTTCACGATGATAAACAAAGGCCTTCTGAGGGTAATCCGTGCTCTTTTGTTGTAGAAATATCCAAATGTAAAACTTTATAAACGAAAATAACTAGCTTCCGGTAACGCCGCCATCTGAAGGGGTCACACACCGGACGCACAGCTCAGCGCCGCATCGAGGCACGTCTAGGACAACTCGGAGGTATCGTAGAACCGGAAGTGCACATTAAATAACGCAAGCTTAGTCAGATAGCGTCTACTTTAAAATGCAAAATATACGTTAGCAGCTAATGTTAATCGTTAATGATTTGGGACAAATATGTTGTTATTTAATGTTAAACTATGTAAGTGGCGCTCTGTGGTGCGACAGGGATTTGAGCAACTTCCTGAGTCGAAGCTGGGCACTGTGGACAGGCGCCACCTGTCGGCACCGGTGTGCGTACACTCGAAAACAATGTGTTCAGTTTTTTTTTAACGGCGCGGCGTATTCAGGAGAGAGTATCAGCATAGTGTACACACTTTTCTTATTGACGTACGACAAATTCGGAGGGCGGGGGTACAGAGCAGCAGCACAGAACCCTCCTTAAACTGTGTACCCTCTTATCTTGAATGCGGTCTAAGATACTGGAAGCTAGTTATTTTAGTTTATAAAGTTTTAAAGTCGAAATTGAAATTAAAAACTATAATTTGTTTTGGAATATTGTGGTATTTTTTACAAATGACTTATATATGTGCTTCATTATTTTTTTTTAAATTCATGTGCCCTCATAATCTTTAATCAAAACTCATATCTCGTCCCCTCCTCAAAACGACCTCTCTCTCTCTTTTGGTCAAACGGTATGGCAGGTGGGCGGAGTCCGGGAGAAGATCGCAGCGATTACCAATTAGCAACACGACCCAACTTCAAACGAACCAATCAGATCTCGATGGACAAATTCAAATCCAGCCCTGCCTTTATTTCACTTCAGAAGCCATTTCATTCTGATATACATCACCACGGGAAAAAAAAGGCAATCGCCACTTCCTATTCATGGCGACTTTAAATTTGGATATTTCTACAACAACACAGCAGGAATTACCCTGGAAGGCCTTTGTTTATCATCGTGGAGCCGTTTGGATTTATTTTGTGAAGGATGGATGCACATTTGCACTTGAAGGACGTGGACCCCGTAACTTTACATTAGATTAACTAAAAGATCTGAAAAATGATGGACATATGCATCACAGACAGCTTGGGGGTGAGTAAATCATAGGTTTAATATAATTTCTGTCCGAACTATCACTTCAAAGGAGTTCTGCCCCAGTGACAGGGATTTTTTTTGACAGTGTAAGTTCATGTTTTGGTCTGTTGAGTACTCCTATTTTGTACTTTTGTACTTTAAATTGATCCATGGAACATCTGAGACATATCTGGTTATCACACACAGTGTGTGACAGTGATTGGCTGTATATCTTGTTTTTGTACTGAAAAACATCCTTGAGAGAATCTATAAATGACTATTGTAAATTGCGTGTAATTTAAAGTGACAGAACTGAAGATATAAACTTACTTGCGCAGATTCATCCAAAAAGAAATAAATCACATTCTCCAAAGCACAACAGAGCAGAAAAGTGGCAGAGACGTTTCTTTTACATGGGATCGCGTGCAATTAAGGTTGGGCCGGAGTTGTGCTTCCTCTTCCCCTGCCATAAATATTAATAATTGGGGACAAAGAAGGGTATGGATGTAATTCAGTTGAAACATCTTGACCACTCCCGAGCGGTTCCTATGCACTTCATAAAATCCAAACCATGGCCTTAGTGGGAAAGTGTCAGGTAAACCATCCAGAACTTCATTCTACCAAAAAAGTACAGCCTGGCAATAAAACAGGGTGGATCAGACACATTCTTACAGTCTGAGTGCCTTTGTGGACTTTTATCCCATAATGCAGTTGTAAAGTCAGATGTTATTTGCTTTAGATGTTAAAGCTTGGTCTTTTTCCCCCAGGCTTCACTCTCAAGTATTTTAGGGGAGAAAGGGAGCACTCCTCAATGAAAATCTCAAATGATCTGAGGCAAATAGAGTTTGACGTCGGAGTTGCAGTACCCACGAGATGTCTGATGGCGTGGCGTGCTGGTTGCTTGAAATTAAGATCATGTTTTAGAAGAAAATTTCAAAGCTCGAAAACAGCCTGAGCCGAGCACGGAGACACGAATCGCATGACTCTCTATGGAACATTTGTGCATAAATCGAATTATATTGCCATGAATATAATTCCCATGTTTTCTTTTCCTTGTCTGAACTCCCTTCCTTAAGAAAATAAGCCATGGGAATTTTTGCCTCTTCAGAATGAAAACATGCCCGTGCCGCTCGCTAAATGACTTCTGTCATATGTATTAATCTGTTGACATTGAGAATCAATTTTTTTTATTCATGTGCTTGGAATGCATTCGTGATGTTGACGGCTGCGGTGAGTTCTTGCAGCTTTTTTATAAATATTAACAAAACAGAGCCTGTGTTTGACTTCGTTTGAAGGATGAGTCTTGTTGTTTTCTATGACCGTGTGTCATGATGCTGATGCAAAAAGGCTTCTGGCAAACATACTGGAAATCAGCAGCAATAGACATTTGACATTTGGCTTAACCTGTTGCCCAGCAACATGGTCTAGAGAGCTGGTCATCACCTAAAGAATATTGCTTAACTGTAAATGAACCAAGCCAGGCGTTTTAAACACCATTGAAGGTGAAAGATGAAAGCAACAGGCCACCTCAGTCGGGCCAGGTACTGACACTGTACAGCATCACTTCATATCTACATCTGAGGCATCTGAATAAGCCCTTTGAAATGCTAAAAGTGCACTGCATGTCTGGATATGGGCCCATTTTAGTGCTCTTCTGCATCATTTCGGTATTATTTGATAAATTACTCGCTTTCTGCAATGTTAATCCCACAAATCAAATATACAAAGCCCTCAGCATTTAGAATAAGACAGTGGTTTTCAATCCTTTTTTATGGATCTACCGCTCTCCACATATTTTACATCTCGCTTATCTAAAACACCTGACTTTGATCATTGGCACATTGAGAGCTCCATGAACTGAACTAAGTGTTTCAGGTAAGAGAGAAATACATTTGAAAACCACTGGAATATGATTTAACAACATAATTTGCCTAGAAGGAAGACATTTTTGCACTAACAAGTAACAGTTACTTAAATACATGGTGTGGCACTATTTAACGCATTTAGTGCTTTGTAAATGAAGATTTGGTTCCAAAACGCAATAAACGCCATAAAAAAATGAGTTACCAACAAAATCAGTATTGTATCTGGTCAGTATTAAAAGGTAAATTCTTAATTTTACGGAAAATCCGATATCTACCGTGTTATTCTGTCATCTTTTCTTCCTTTTTTCCAAAACTGGATAAACGCCACTTCTCTTTAACTGCAGAATTCAATAAATCCGCTCAACAAATCACAGCGCACCATTCCACGCATTGCAAACAGCAATGGTGGCGCGTTGAATACACACAGAATCCTAGTTTTCCTCATCTACTTTGTACTTCGTGATCAACAAACAAAAACAAAATTTTAATTGGCATTAACATGTGGTGGTTTTCTGTGGTGGGAAAGAAACGTAAGCGACTCGGGCGATGGTAAAATGCCGACTGTTGCTTGTTCTCACAAAACAGCATCAAGCTTCTGTCATGCTAACACATTGACCCCGGGGGATTTTATGAAAAAATTTCCATTATTTTATGTGAAGTCAACGAAAATCGAGCAGGATCAAAACATTTTTACAGCTGATCGCTGTTAAAAAAGTTCAAAGTTCAAGCAATGACAGTGTTCTTAATATGACAAAGTAAGTGTTTTTATTAATGACATTTAATGTTCAGATTTATAATCAGTGTATACCACTTATCAACTAAATGAATATAAAATGGCAAAGATAAATGCACATTTAAATATTGATTCAATCGATTTACAGCATTTTGAGAAAAAAGTAATAGATTTTTTGCATTTTGTGGAAAAAATAATCCGTTTTTATAATAAATCTTTGAAAATCAAATTATGGATTTTAATTTTTAATGTTATTATATTCTAAAGATGCTATGTGAAAGTTTATAAAAGAAAACCAAAATGTCTTGGTATAGAAAACACATTTTTACTAAAATTGGATTTATTGCGTTTTGAAACCAAACTCTTCATATAGATTGGAGGAGATTAGTGAAATTAGACCTGTACAATGCTCAATACAGACACTTTAGGGATGAAAGTCCCGTCTTTCAGTAAAAAAGCCAATCATCAGTTTTTAAAGGCTAATGATTCTCTGGGGGATGGGACTGAGGGTTGTGAGGTACTTACCAGTCTTTCTGCATGTGTAGTAGCTAGAGCAATGTGGAGAGAAAGTGTTTTTAGTTACAGTTGATGATGTCAGGTTTAATAGTTGGTTTGAAAAACATTGTTTGATTTCACATGTTTAAAGATATCTGCTTTCCACCATTGAAGTAGATAGGACTTGCATAGCTGCCCAGAGGCGTTACAAACATGGCCACTGAGCACCATGACTTCCCTAAAGGGATTTTTTTATATGCAGAGTTTTAGAGCTAAAAATTTTGTAAATTAATTTGCTAATATTTACCATAATGTATTTCCTATTATTAAAATAATTATAAAAAATGCAGATCTTCTGAATAGTGCATTTCTGCAAATCAGGAAATATGATGGGCACACTTTGTAACACATACAGTTTTTTAACAAACAAAGATGTTATGTCGTAAGTTTATTGGTATTTTAAGTGACCAGACACATTTGACATTGTTACAGTATCTTAAATATCTGTATGTACACTCATACACGCATATTGGTACAGTACCTCCTAAGGTACACATTGGTTCCTCTGTCCCAAAATGGTATTAGACCTTTATATAAGGTACCATCCCAGTAAAAACTTGGCACCTTTTTTAAAAATGTACTTAGAGTCAGGATGATTTTTAGAGCCTGATGATTATACGCCCCTGTTCTTTGCCCATAACTTTACAGGGCTAATTCTTAAAACTACAAACACGTCTCGTGTGGCCCGTATTTCTCAAAGTCTATCCAGTTACTGAAATCTGTGCTGGGAGTACCTAGAGGGAATGGAAGAAGGAAACACAGCTGAGAACCATCGTGGTTTGACGCGCATCCAGATCTTTTGGACAGAAGCCAAATTCAAGTAAAAACGTTTCCTTTGGTTGTGTAATAGGAGCTTCAGTTTTTATAATTCCAGTCTTTGTCAAGCTAGACCCCAGCCGAAAAAAGTTTTAAACAAACAGAGAATTAAGCGGTTAATAAAGTAAACCCTCAAATTGCAGTCTGCACATTTTTACCAAACCATATCCATGTTCAGACACAGACTGGCATGTCCTGGTGGAACATTGCTGTTTGGTACACTTTCAGAATAAATTGTAAAAAAAAAAAATGGTCTACGCTGTTATTGGGGCATTAGCCTTATAAAATGTCTTAAATGTGTACCATTTAGGTACAGATATATGTACCAATATTTAATTTGGTACCAATTTTTACCTCTGAGGTCCTAATATGAGCTTTTTACAGATAGGTGCTTTTTAAAAAGGGTACCGCCGCAGTAACAGGGACGATTTGTTTTGAAGATTTTGAAGACAGTGTAGAGGAGCAACTGATTTAAAGATTATTGCACTTTCACTTTTAATGTTATAATGTCTGATAATTTTATGCAGAACTATTTTAAAATCTTGTTATCTCTTTAAAAAAGTTTAAAAGGTTAGATTTTTTTAATCTATCAAAGGTTTAATAGACAGACAAATCTTTAAAAATTAGGAATGAGATTGTGTGGGTCCTTGATTCAAGATCATGATCTGTTTTACGAGCTTGGTCCGATTCACGATTTTACATTTTCGGTGTGTAAGTGTATTAGTACATGTTAAAGCTACAAAAATGTACTGTATGTGGAAAATAATGTGTTTTTGAACTATAAACCACACAAACACACCAAATACACAAAATACCATTGCTCTTTAGCAATGAAATAGATGCACTTTAAAACATAAATGACCTTTTTTGTGCCATAAGCCGGGGTCAAAAAAAATGTCTTTTGTCCTTTTTGATGTGATAGGAAAAGGGAGAAGAGCGATGTCGGCAAAATTCAAACCAGGGACATTACGTCAAAAGCCAGTTCCACCAGCCATATGCGCCACTGAAGCTGTTAGTGTGTCTTTTTAAAACAAACACACGGATTGTAGGCAACAGTTTACTTCCTTTGCCTGTTGATGTGGACACGGCGGTCATTATCATAATTCTGCCCACATCCGACTTACAGCCTGTAAGTAGCAAGTTTTGTGCAATGCAAAGTGGGGCTTGTTGTTTATCACTTCTACAATCACAAATGCAGACATGATTTTAATGTGTTAGTATCCTTACCTTACCAATCTGTTACGTCCTGCTCAAGCCATGCTGGCAAAGTTGATCGATCAGCTTGGTCATCTGCATTTTGTGTATCAGATTTGGCTCGTATTGATAAGGTAGTTAAGACGATATCAACTCCTGTCCTGATATCAAATTGTGAGCTAATCTTCCAAACATGATAAAAAGCATCACATTTCCGGGTGACGACAGAGGTATTCAGGCCAATCACAATACCGGTTAACTGGCCAATCGGAGGACACTGTGCTTTTCAGAACGATGAGCTTTGTACAAAATCAACACATATCAGGGAGCCAGGGCATAGAGGAGCAACAATAATGTATGCGAAAATAATAACCATAAACCAAGTAAACACATTGTATTACATCAAATACACAAAATAACGTTGTTTTAGAAATGTAATAGATGCTCTTTAAGGTTGCTAGCAAAATCCACTTGGCTCAAAAATCCGATGGGGCACATGCCCCTCAGTTTAAATGGGCATGACGACTCCTGTCTAAAATTTGATCTGTAAGTGCCTCAAATTACCAGATAATCCGGGCCAAACAGTGGAACCAACTGAGTTTCTAGACCCGATATTCTCAGATTGTCGGTAGGGGAAAACCAGGTTGAAAATTCTGTTGTCTGAGTCTGGCATTAGAACACCCCTTACAAGTGGTAAAATCAACTTTCAGACACAAGTGGCTTATTGAGCAACAATGACATGATGATTATAAAACATGAATGCTGAATAAAAAGTTGCATTTATCATATATGATTATCAGGATAAACTGTCACCCATGTGCGGTTGCCAAACATTGTACTGTAGCAACTTTGCACATTAATACAGCATGCGGTCAAACTGTGCTTTAACAGCTTTTTACATTAGCTACAAACTTGGCCCATCCAGTCAGAATTTAGTATCCTAAATATCCACACTGAAAAAACAAACTTTTTGGTGTAGTAATATTTATTAGATTAACTCTCATAATTTCTACATAATAATATTAACATTTATGAGAACTAGATTTTCCTAAGTAAAATGATGATAAATACAAAGTTCATTCATGTAAAAAATTAACTGTGTGGGAATAGTAAGTCTTATAAGATATTTCTTGTATTATTTAACTGTTTTATTATCACTGAGCGTAGTTCAAAAATAATTAAGTAAATTTTAATAAAAAACTTTAGCAGATTCAAGTAAAAAATCTAAGTTCATTTAACTTACTAATATTTAATCCATTAAACTAAAAAATTCAAGTAAAATTTACTTAAATTTATTTGCACATGTTGTAAGGAATACCCACAATCCTTTGCACCTGAATATTTTTATTTTTTAAGCTTTATCACAGAATAAGAACTGATAAGAACTTTAACTACTTAAAGATTTCTTAGTAAAATGTCATAAAGGTTTAAGCTCTTATATTATTGAAGTTGTTTGGTTGTAAATGATAATTTTGTGAAGTCACTGTTCAGGTGATCAGTGTTTCTTTACATGAACGCTGTTCAGAATATTATATTGTTATTCTCTCCACAGTGCTGACAATGCATGTCAAAAATGCAGTTTGTGTGCGTTTCTGTTCAGAATCAAGTTTATTCAATTACTGACTTGTAGTCAGTCATGAATTTTGTGTTATAATGCCATTTATAACACTAAAAATAACTAGGTCCATAGAAATATGTTAAAGAAAATAACAAACAGAAATACAATTCATTTAATATTTTTAGGACAGCAATGCTTCCATTTTCAAAAAAAACCGAATAGACTTTACCTAAACGATTAAAATAAATCTAACTTCTAAAAAAATAATGAAGTAACATTTACTTAATTATTTAACATAATATGTTTTATCATGCATTATTAAGTACATTTTATTTGATTTTAGTAGGTTAGTTTAACTTTAAAAAAGCAGTAAATTGTACTTAAAAAAAGTTCGTCCAATTGTTAAGAGGATTTTTTAAAATAAATTTTACATGTTGTTTTTTTCAGTGCATTTTATAATAAAAATTGAAGTTTTTGTCTCTAACCATGCCATTCAGTATATCCATACTGTAGCAACATCCCTTGCCAAGTGTTGGTGGAGAAATACCGTAGATTTCTTTTCAAACAATTGATAACATGTCACAAAATGTTCAAGAATCCTGAGACATACCGTAGAACAAAGAAGTGTGTGAGAAGTTCCACCGAAGAACTGCAATGACTTAATGTTCCTCTGTGCTTCACTGAGTGGCAGGAAAGCGAAATTGATCAGAGCTGAACAAGACTGATGGAAAAGGAAGCCCTGCATCAAGGAGGAAGGAAGACTGAAATTGCTTCAAGACTTAAATGTGTATGAATTTCAAACAGGGGGCTCTGGGACAAAGACTCATAACTGATAAGGAACCTCTGACGTCTCCGAGAGGACATATTAGGGCCACACAGGTTATAAGAAGCCTGAGGACTGGAAGAGCAATGGGCCACATCACTCAATGTTGATACTGAGGCTGTTTCAGAGAGCTGTATTGTTTGTAACAACACAGATTCTAATCTGGCTACCGAGTAAATTTAATGAAAGCATCCCTCACAACATCCCGCCTGGATAATAATATTTATCCAACATAACATGCAATTGTGCAATAAGGTCATTCCGTTTTTCTGCTCTGAAAAAATGTTACGTAAAGGTTCTTGTAAAGCGTCATTAAAGACAAGAATTCAAGCAAATAATGTATAATTTATACTTTTCAATCTTAAATGTAACATTTTTCCGTGTTTTGTTTGTTTTAAGAGTGCCCAAGAGCCTCTTTTATACTGCATAAAATGAGAAATAGACCATTTCGTTGACATAAAACTCTTTAAAATACCTTTCATCAAAGCATTAATTTATGTAGACATTTTGTTCAAGCCTCATCGGCAGTATTTCACAAAAGGACTGTTGAGATTTCACGAGAAAGCAATGCATTTTAAGGAATGAAGAAAATGTTAGTTTTGGCCTTGGATTGGGGTCTGGGGTATGAAACAATCGTATGAGTGGGTATCCCTTAACATCACAAGCTATTAAACAAGCCACTTACTGTACAACTATGTAAGGGTTTCGCATACTGTACATGCTAAAGGTCAGAATGTACTTCTGAGACATTCCATATTTAACAAAAATGAATGTTGAGTTTCACAGCCCTTTGAGATCAAAAAAACATCACAAACCTAATTTATTTTCCGGCACTCACACTTTTAAATGTCAAGGGTTACTTCTGTTAGAACAGCTTTAATGGCAATGCCATTTAACAATAGATTCCCCTTGAAAATAAAACCTTTCTCAATACTGAAAAAAATGTAAAATACATTCCATTGATTTTCCATTGTGTGCAGAACCAGATCGGTTTTGCTTTTGTTAAGGCATAGGCAATGTAACAAGATATATAGAAATGAAAAAACACTACAGTACAATATCATAAAAAACATGCTGTTCACATAAAAATATTTTTTTTATACAGACAAGCATACTTTGCTTAGAAAACAGGTTATTCTGATTTAGAAGCATTTCAGGAACTTTATTTTCCATTTGGTTTTCCATAACCATTTGTCGGATCAAAGAATGACTTTGTATCAGCTGTAATATTATGGGTCTTTAAAAATGCGTTTGAACTTGCACTGTACTCCAAAGGAAAGAAAGCAGAGAGAAAGCATTGTCAGTGCTTTAGACTGTTGGTTTGTATTTTGTTGGTAAGTGGGTAATACATGTAATAGCCTACGTACTGGGAACGTTCAATCAGACATATAAAAATATAATTTGAGAAGTGTCTGGCAAAGTTAAACGCTTAGAAGAACGTTACGGGTGAAACCACTTTTCCACAGTCTGAGATGGATTGATCAAAGAATGTGTTGGAATGTTGTCTGATGAGTGTAACTTATATACAGTACAAATCAAATACGCAGACAGACTCCATTGACAGGCAGGTTAGTTAAACAATCTGTCTGTCAGGTATAAAATATTCACACTGTGTGCACTGCAATATGGAAAGTGTGTGGAAGGTCTCATTCATTCTTAAATTAAAAATAATATACAGAAATAAGATTCTTAAGTCACAACACAAAAAGCTGCTACTGTGTATCAATCAAGTGTTGCATCTTATTTTCACGTCTTTCTCAAAGAAAGTATTTTTGTTTTGACCCTAAGAGTTTACATAAACACTCTTTCAGTGGGTTTTGAAATCAAACCTTGTGAAACATTTAATCATGCTTAAGCGCAAATGTCTGTATATTTAAGAGGTATTACAGCGGAGGGCATTACTTTTCAGTGTAGAAATATAATTTAAGCATTAGATTGCTGCTTTAAAGTACTTGTATAGTAGTTTTATAATAGTTTTCTTTTTAATTTTTCTTATTTAATTCCATTTCAGCATCTATGGCGATAACACACACAAGTTGGTTAAGGACCATTTGGCCTATTCAGATCACCTAACCTGCAGGTGTTTGGACTGTAGGGTGACTGGAGTAGTGAAGGGAAACATGCCAGGTTTGAACTGGGAACCTTTTTGCTGTGGGCCACTGAGCTACTGTGCCACCACCATAATACTTAAATCTGCCAAACATCTCTTTTTGGGTTTCACTTTTCATATAGATGGCTCTTATGGCCCAAACTTAGTCACAAAGAAACGGAAGTAGCGATTGTCTTATTTTCTCCATTGTGACGTATCCGAGTAAAACGGCTTCTGAGATGAAAAAAGGGAGGACTGGACTTGAATTGGCCCATCGAGAATTGATTGAATCATTGGAAGTTGGGTCATGTTGCTAGTTGCTAATCGTTGCGATTTTTTCCCAGGCCCCGCCCACCTGCCATACCCCGTGACCGGAAGTAAAGAGAGATCGTTTTGTGGAGGGGAGGAGATTTGCGTACTTGAATACAAATTATGAGGGCACCTAAATTTAAAAAAAAATTATGCTCACAGATAAGTCATTTCTAAAAAATACCACAATATTTCTAAATAATTAAAGATCCTGTTTTTCCTGTATTTTTGAAGCTATGATTGTGTTTATGATGCGCAATATATAACACATGTTATGGTTTCAATTTACTTATCTCTAGGGGTGTCACGATTCTCCAAATCCTCGATTCGATTACATTTTCGATTCTAATGACACGATTCGATCCGATTCTCGTTTTTTTTTGAAAGACAAAAAATTATATGCCTTCATTATTATTATAATTATTATTATTATAGTTTCGCATTAACATGCACATTGCGTGCTTTTCCTCGCATGGGGGTTTGTGGGCTTTACTTACGCAAGAGAGCTTGTAGAAAGAGGATTCCTTCTTGCACGCACATGGACTTAATGTGTCTTGTACTCCTCCTAGCATCTGAAATAAAACCGGTGCATCATAAGCAGCTGCACTTTTCTCTGTCCCACGTGCACGCGCTATCGCATCTGTCTGAAGTCTAAACATAAACTAAAGTAGTAATCCTTACGTATTTGTTCAGTTTTATGCGTTTCCTTCGAGCTGAGGCAAACAATCCCTTTTAAAATAACCCGCTGCATCTTGGCGCCTCTCTCACTCTCACGCACGTGCAGAGAGACCTGCGCTCTGTCCAAAGGCAGATCACTAGGTAGTAATCCTAAAATATGCATTACAAGGAGTTGTAGCAATACATCCCTCGTGCTTAAAATATAAATCGCGTTCCGCTGGACCGTTTGTAAAGGAACCTCTGGGAGGTTTATTTCCCCCGCTTGACAAGCCGACCGGACGTGACTTAAAGTAACACCCTTACTTATCTCTATGGCGCTGTTTTCACTGTCCTAAAAACGTGCTGATGTCTTCCTTGTTCAATGCAGTCCCTCCTTCAGAAATACGTAGCGAGTTCTGTTTGGGTAGTTTGTTTAGTGTTTTGTGATTCGACAGCAGCATAGCTTAGCCAGAGCCGTTTGAGCTTAGCTGGCGACTGACGTATTCCTGTGGGTGGAGTTTAGTCAAAAACTCTCATATTGACGTCATTTAATCGGGAAGTAGAGGGCTGTAGTCCAAACCGGCGTTTGCTGTGGGCTTTGAAAGGGGAATTCTGTTAAAGAAAATAAATTGCTTGGCATTGAACTTTGAGCTTTATCATTTTGCATGTATTATTTATGCTCTAACAGCAACATTACACACTAACTAAAGTTTGAAAAATGGGATCAGGAAAAACGGGACCTTTGATGTTTTTTTATTTCAATTTCATTGTGACTTCCGCGTGAAATCAACAAAAGTCATTTTAGAGTAGATTATTTAAAAATGAAAGTAAACTAAATAACCAGTAAATTACCTTAGTTCAAACCATTGCTAAATCTCACTGCTACTGTAAATGAATGTCTATAATATTAGCTGCAGATTCTTGAATTCTTTCCTGGCTGCTAAATCCGCACAGCGATGATCCATGCTCCGTGTCTCCCCTCTTCTTTTGGAACCCGAAACATTTTTTTTCCATGAGGTATTTACTCCAGAGGTCAGTTAAGTCACTTGCCAGACCAATAAACAAGCACAGACCGGAAGTTATCTTCGGGCCAGGCGCATATCCGTCCAAAGGGAAGGAATTATATAATAGTGGCAGTGGCGCAAATTCAAAATATGTGCTCGGCGTGTCGTGTGTTGCTTGTGCTTTCAAAATATGTGTTTGTTCCGTCATCTGAACCACGTGCATCATGTGTTTTGTCAAAATAAGTGCCTGCTGCACACGCGTCAAAAGCGTTTATGATAAAAGAAATGCTCACGTTCACAAAATACACGCAAGACACTTACTTAAAGGAATAGTCCCTTTTGCAATATTAAACTATGTTATTACCTCAACTTAGACAAATTAATACATATCTATCTTTTTTCAATGCTTGCACTGTACAGCACGTCGTGAATGTGTTAGCATTTAGCCTAGCCCCATTCATTCCTATGGTACCAAACAGAGAAGCCACCAAACACTTCCGTGTTTTCCCTATTTAAAGACTGTTACATGAGGAGTTATACAAGTATGGTGCCACAAAATAAAACTTTTTTTTGGTACCATAGGATTGAAGAGCTCTGGAGGTTTTGTACAAATTACATGGACTGGTTTCAGGTAATGAAAATTTTCTGTGCGACACCTGTTGCCATGAGGAGCAAAGGAAGTCAGTTGTGTTTGCTTTGGCTATATGACCTGCATTCACATAGGGTCTCTGCAGTCTGGGATCATTTGCACACACCTTCTTGGAGATCTATGAGGAATTTCAGAGCACAGCTATGACATTTACCGTAGTAGATAGTCCATTGAAGTCTTAACTGACAGAAACATCTACATATACAACTGCTCTTTATATAAGACTATACCTTATGTATATGAGCTGCTAATGTTTAAAACAGGGAGACAACTTAATTTCATAAATTTTCTTTTTAATTGGTCAATATGTATTCATCTAAATAAGTTACATTCTTTTGGGTGTTTACAAAGCCTTGTAAATATACTTATCAGATAAAATTTGCTCTGACAAGGCAGATATACTGTTTAAAAAAGGATTCTGTATATTTCACACAAGAAACAATGTTAAAATCAACACTAAGAAAAAATGAAACCTCTACAAAAATATCAATAAATAACATCACATCTTATGCTGATACATTTACTGTACTTACATCAGTATACAATTGCCATCATACCAAGCTTGAATAAAACCCTAGATTTTTGGATGCACAAACCATAAAGATGGCTTCAAATGTGTCTCACATTTACATGTTTTCAACTGAACCATCACAAAGGTTAAAAATATACTTTATATGATATTATTTGATTGATAACCAAGACAATCTATAAGACATACAGTTCAAATGTACATGTGCAATTTAAATCCTGCGAATCAACATAGCTTTTCAAAAATTTTCATTGACAGGTAGACTGGCTTCTGTATATAAAAAATTGTGACTTATCTATTTCTCCAACTTCCTTTTAACCAACTTTAAACCAAATACATTTTCTTCCTGCTTTAGTATCTTTGAGAATTTAGAATTCAATGGGACTGATGTCTAAAAATAGCAAGCGGTATATAAAATGACAGGTTTAGGTGGCGTGTTAAGGCAGGAAGGAACTGTATTACAGTATGATAGTGGAGGACTTTAATGTAATGTAAAAATGTATTGGAGGATGGACACAGTTTAAGTTGATTAAGCTTTAAAACTGTTAAAGCTGTTAAATATTATTTTGTTATCCTGCGAATATCTGATGCAGTTATAAAACTGTTTTGTACCTTAAAGCCATAACAGTAAACTCAACAGTCACAGCAGAGAGTGTATGATACTATTTATCTCACCTTAAACCAATTTATAAATGAGTGTTGAAATTATATAAGATTCCTAAAGGGACACTTCACTTTTTTGAAAATCTGCTCATTTCCAGCTCCCCTAGAGTTAAACATTTGATTTTTACTGTTTTGGAATCCTTTCAGCCGATCTTCGTGTCTGGCGGTACCACTTTCTAGCATAGCTTAGCACAATCTATTGAATCTGATTAGACCATTAGCATTGCACTCAAAAATGACCAAAGCGGTTGGATTTTTTTCCTATTTAAAACTTGACTCTTCTGTAGTTACATCGTGTATTAAGACCGACGGAAAATTAAAAGTTGCGATTTTCTAGGCCGATATTGCTAGGAACTATTCTCTCATTCTGGCGTAACAATCATGTACTTTGCTGCCGTAACATGGCGGCAGGAGGCGCAATGATATTACGCAGTGCCCGAAAATAGTCCCCTGCTTTTGAATGTTATTAAGGGGACTATTTTCAGGTGCTGCATAATATCACTGCACCTCCTGCAGCCATGTTACGGCAGCAAAGTCCATGATTATTACGCCAGAATGAGAGGATAATTTTCCGTCTGTCTTAGTACACAATGTAACTAGGGATGGGAATTTTCCATTAATTTACTATTCGAATATTTAAGCTCATAAAGAACGAATATTCAAATATTCGTTTAATTAAATTTTGTTAATTAAGACATGCGTGTTTTGTATTTTTCATTTTGTCATAATTTCACAGAAAGCTTATAATTAGGAAATATCCACAACGAGCTAAACTTATATTCTGTATGTATATATATGTATGTATTTTTAAGTTGAAAACATTGTAAAAAATATATATATTTTTTAAATTCTTCTTAAAAAATATGCTACAGTAAAAAAAGGCGTTAAAACCCCATGCGGAGCGAAGTCTGAGTCAAATCCTTAGTTTCAAGTCGGTCGTTAGTATGAATTCATTACTGTTTGATCTTACATACATTATATTATACCAAATATTATACACTAACCCCAAATCTAAGCGAAGTTTGAGGACTTGACAAAGTCTATCATTTAAACAGACTCAAAACACCAGCCCGGAACAAACGAAAAAACACATCTACATAACCGACTGCTCAGTCGCCATATAAATATCTTCTCAGTTTAGTTTGACATGTATTTGTGAATAAAGAAAACCATATTTATCCTACCTGCTTCGGTGAAAGCCCGTTCTTCTGACTAGATACAATAATGCCGGTGCTGCGGAGAAAACTCTTCCGCGTGATGATGGATATCCGATAAAAACAACAAACGGATTGAACAAGATTGAATATCTGTATTTAAAATTATTTTACAAATAACGTAAGCTGGCTCGAAACCTTATTGTTGACTGCAAAGTTACTAACGTTAGCTTAATTTAACAACATTTCACAAAGACGGAGCTTTGCTTTTAAACTGCCATGTGCAGTTATCCGGTTCATTTTCGAAAGAGCACCGCATATAATAATGGCGCTTCTCCATTGCATAGTACCCCACGGTTTAGTTTAGTTTGGGTCGGGTCAGCTCACCTCACTTTGGCGTGGTTAGCTTTTCCATCGAGTTTAGTATCACTTCGGAGTGGGAGGGATTATAGGCGGGTCGTTATATTTACGCTGCCTACTGCTGTGACATCATACACGTGAGAGCGTTGTTGTACATTCCCATACATTCATTTATTTCTCAGTCTGCCACAAAATTAAAATTGGTCACCACAAATACATGTTTGCTCATCGCGTTTATCACTAACGTTACCTCTGTCTCACATGACAGTTTCTGTTCAAACACCCGACCCGTGGCGTTAGTTGACGGCGCTCCGCTGAGCCTCATTCAAGTTGCATTTAAGCATATATAATGCGGACGTGCACGTCGCGAATGTGCCGCCACAAACTGCAAGTCTGGAAAAAACTGTTATGGTGTCCCGGAATCTCAACCTGCGGATGTTTTTCCTCGCTAAAAGGGTGTTTGGAAACTTATAGCAGAACACAGATAACAACATGTTTGCTTGAGACAGCGCAAGCTAGCAGTAAGCGTAAGCTAATATTTACATTATAGCGATGACGTGACGATTCTCTCAGACCAATCAGTGATCTACAGTGTTTTCACGTCACGTTTGGTATCAGCTCGGGTCGCTTGGAACCCCAACCGAGGTGGTACGAAAAAAAGTATCGGGTACTACGTACTGCACCCAATGGAAAAGCTCCCAAAAGTAAGCTGACCCGACCCAAACTAACTAAACCGTGGGGTACTATGCAATGGAAAAGCGCCATAAATGTTCTCTGTTTCATTTCGTTCTCAGTGTCTGTCTTGTTATTAACAAAATAAAGACTTTGTAACAGAAAGCTTACAAATCTCTCTTGATGTGTTGATGCGGGCGGCGGAGAAGCACGTTTAATAACACGTGAGCCCTCACTGAGCCGGTGGCCAAATACGGGGCGCCGGACAAACCCGGAGATAAAAGGAAAAACTTTAATTCGTCTGCAATCTGCATTGCCAAACAATCAGAAATACATAAAAATGTATGTTCATGTATATTTTACATTTAAGTCTGTAAAAGACGTAACCCTTTGGTGGCACATTAAAAACAAACAAACATTCGAATAGCATTTTTTAAATTCGAGTTATTATTGCCAATCGAATATTTGAATATTCGAATAACCGTGCCCATCCCTAAATGTAACTACAGAAGAGTCAAGTTTTAAATAGGAAAAATTATGAAACTCTATGGGTATTTTTGAGGATTATGCTAAGCTATGCTAAAAGTGGTATTGCCAGACCCAGAGATTGGCTGAATGGATTTCTAAACAGTAAAAACCAATGTTTAACTCTAGGGGAGCTGGAAATTGCATATTTTCAAAAAAAGTGGATTGTCCCTTTAACTAGTGGGACTATAATGTAAAACAAATAATGAAATCGTTCGTAATTCTCACAAAAAGTCATTCTGAATTTATAATAATAAATAAAAACTATGTAACAGTTCAGTGTTTCAGCATGCAGCCAAATTTGATACATCAAGACTTGCTGAGATATTTGGTGACAGAGAGGAACATGATTTTGAAGTTCACGTCAGTTTCATATTCATCAGTACCTCCTGCCTAAGTTGACACAAAATCCAGAAGAAATAATCGATGCTTTTAAAAGGATTGTTACAAATAAAAAAAGTCTCACCCTCAGGTCGTTCCAAGCCTGAATAACTGTGGAACACAAAAGGAAACGTTAGGCAGTACTGTACTGCATGTCAGTGACTTACAGTCTCAGTCGCCTTTCACTTTCATTGTACACAAAAAAGCACCGTCGACTTTGTTTAAATTGTCTCCCCTCGCGTTATATGGGTTTGGAATGACATGAGAGTAATTGGCAGCAGAATTTTCATTTTTGGGTGAACCTATCCCTTTAACAGTGTGTTCAACTGGATATTCTCTAAAGGTAGAAGAGGAAGCAAACATGTCCTCCTGGATCACTAGGGAGAGTAAGCTTTAGTTCTGAGTATCGCTGCTATAATCCTCAACATCTCATTACCGCTTCTTCCCACCGACCCAGCAGCTTTCTCGGACTCACGTCAGGCGATTCTTTTCTACAGAACTGACAGGCTTCTACAGTCTTTCTCAAGACAAGTTTGGCAAAAACAAAAAAGTGTCTGTAGCTAAATAAAACAGACTCTTTTTCTTTATGGAGTCAAGAGGCTTTAAAAGCACTTCTCCTCCGATAATTCACCTTTCCTGAGTTTACGAATTAAAGAGCAAGAGACATTTACAAGGATAAAACACTACAGCATGTCTATAAATATTTCAGGGTTCCTGGGATAGTGTTTGATGAGCCCAGCGGCCCATATGAGATGCACCTTCCCTCCGATTGGAACACCTCACAATCCGGTGCGCGACATCAGACTACGCTGCTGAAAAGTTGGATCTGATTGAGTCCTCCCGCAGCTGACGGTGCTTCCCGATATCACAGTCTTCTCGAGGTGTTCTTCGCTCGATTGTTATCCTGTAATTCTTCCTGAGGAGCAATGCACATGACAAGTATGATCAGGATTATATTAATTTTCACATTACTTTTAAATTAATAATGTTTAATTCACACACTTTTAATTGATTCTGCATACAAACAAACCATTATTTATGAATGACCTGAGGCCGAGATGAAGCCGATTTTAAGCTAAAGTATTTGATGAATGTATGTGCCGAGACCAATCAGTTAATATCACTTTTTTGGATAAAATCTCTTTTTTGACGGTGGTGGCGTTTGGAGGCTTTTGAATATGAGCTTCTCATATACTGTACATATATACTTGTGTATATATACTGTAGTCAACAACATCAAGTTGATCAAGACCTGTCATAAAAGTTGTCTTAAAATTTGAAACAATACTTTTTTAGAACAACTTTGATGAACTTTTTTGATCCACTTCATCAACTAGGGATGTCAATCGATTAAAATGTTAAAACTAGATTAATCGCATGATTGTCATGAGTTAACTTACGATTAATCGCAAATTAATCACACATTTTTATTTGTTTTTAAATTTACCTTTAAAACAAATAATTATTTATCACATGTTTGTCAAGTACGAAATGCAAACTCGAAATGTGACCTCTGCATTTAACCCATCCCAGTGAGTAGTGAACACACGCACACCCAGAGCAGTGGGCAGCTATCCCTACAGCGCCTAGGGAGCAATTGGGGTTAAGGTGATTTGCTTAAGGGCACCTCAGTCGCAACCTGTCGCCCGTGAGAGTCAAACTGGCAACTCTCGGATTACACTAGGCTACGACTGCCCAACTAGGCTTATAACAACAACTGCGAACATAACTGACCGATGTCAATGCTATACCTGTATCACTTGCACTTGAAAAAAAAACACCAGGTTTTTGTTTTTTTTACTTTTTGAATTGGGCAGCTCCTCACCTTGGCAGAAGTGTGCATCCACACACTAGGTACGTTTACATGCAACCAAACAATCAGTTTGTAATCGTATTGATGTCTCAATCGTTTTGAAAAGCCTTCATGTAAACATCTTAATCAATACGATTGAGGATGATCGGCTGCAAATTTGGATCGTATTGAAGGGGGTGGTGTACTCCGATCTGTGATCCGATCCGCAGGAAAAAAATACGCATGTAAACATGTGAATCATAATATTTCCTGAATCGGATGCAAAAATACATGCGCAGAACATTTGTGCTCAAGTTCACGTGTTATAGACCCTTTTACTGCTCACCTGATCAAATAGCCTGCGCGCGCATTTTGGCAACAGAAGTGGTGTTATTCCCCATTGGTTCTAACGTGTTAGCAACTCAGAAAGTTTATTAAAACGGTTTCCCTGCATCAAAATGTCTGGTTGTTGCATATGGTTGCACTAATAAATTATACTAATATACGCATATATGTATCTGGCAACTTTATTTTTGGCCATCTGCTAACGTCTTCTATCCACTTCACTATAGTACACGGATCTGGTAGCTGTGTTGAAAAAGTTGATAAAGTCAACTTTTTAAAATAACTTTCTCTGTCTGTGTTGCTTCACTGCTGATTTTTGCCATACTTCCGTCGCCAAACTGCGCGCGCATACACTGCCACGTCATCATTGTGTACAAACAGTAAAAGGGTCTATATTAATCTCTTATATCACATGATTTTCCTCACAGAAACACGCAACAACAAGGTAACGCATCACACATTATTAAGGTAACGTTAATGGGGTCACGCGCTGTTCATGCGATGTACCTTTTGCCGCATTTATGTGTACTTTTAAAATACTAGGCTACCTCTCTGCTTTGACTTTAATCCAGAGATAAAACGTTAACTCAATGAAAGATGCTGTCCGCAGTGTAGCGTTGCCAAGTCCTCTGCTTTTCTTGAGTAGATTTGGGCTACTGTTTAATTAGTCTCCACCTGTTGTTTTTTTCTGCGGGTTAAAGATGAAAGGATTTTGTTCATTAGTTATTGATATTTGGACTGTGAAGAGTCATTGGGATGCTTTTGGGCTAGTTTTGAATGTCCATTTGGGATGGTTTTGATACGGGAATCTGGCAACCCTGGCTGTACGCTTGCGCAGACGTTCGGTTCGGATTCTATAGAATGTACATGTAAACAAACATTTTAATCAGATTGCAATGTTTAGGGTGCATGTTGTAAACTGTAGCGTCGTAACCTTCAATCATATTAAATTCAGTCGGATTGACAAAATTTTGTGCATGTAAACAAAATGTTGGCGGTAGCAGTACACTATTCGGGTGTTACTGGCTATACATTCTGATTTTTGGCTACTATGTGGTGTAGAAATAAGTAATTTAGGATTCAGGATGATTGACAGAAACATTAAAAAAAAAATGTATTTAATTTAAAACGAAATTGTTACCAATGTTTACCTAAAGAAGTAGAATGCCAGGAGGAGAGAAATTCCCAGAATTCCCCCCACAATTATCCCAGTCACTGCCGATACACCTAGTCCACCTGCTTAGGAAAGAAAAGAAAATCATTTGTGAGGAAAGCTGCACATTTGTACTGCTGGGAGGTACATTTGCTGTAATATATCTTCAAATGAAATCTTTTAAACTATTCTTTCATTCTGCATGTGCTATGCTGGTTAAGCGGCTAAGAAGCCAAAAAACAACTGCAATAAATGCATTGCACTTAGATGTCCTGTCACAGTCAAATGCCATATTACTCATGGTATTTCTAGACCTATGCGTATGCTCAAAAGAAGCATATCGGTCTTAAAGCAGCAGAGATAATTTACATGATGGGTCGGTCTGCGTTGGAGCTGGGGGCTCTGGTAATGTTCCCAAGGAAAACCATTCCCTCTTAAAGCCAGGCATAATCTGGAAACTTCCATTAGTGCCAAAGTAGCTCATGACAGTCTGAAACCATAAAAAGAAATTGTATGGTAAAATGACATGATTAGCATACTTAATTTAGGGTGTTTTCAGACCTGAGCCTTTGTTTTTCGGAACCGGTGCGTTTTCTCCCTTGGTTCGGGTCAGATTGTGAACACGGCAACCGCGCTTAAATCTGCACCAAAACAACCGACCCGAGACCGCCTAAATGAGGCCGACTGCAAACAAACTCTGGAGCGGTTCGCTATTCGTGTAAAAGTAATTTGACTCAATGAACCAACTGACCAGCTGTCTTATTGCTTTATTAATCATGAACATACCGGATAGCTCTTTAGTGATGAAATCTGGTGAGCTCGTCAACCCCATTCAAAACCAAAGTGCACCTGTTTCTTATAAAATGTATTTTAACCCATTCAAACCCTGCGACCACTGAATGCTGATCAACCAATCAGAATACGGTACCCTGAGTTAAGAGGTTAATTGCTTTTCTCCCGGGAATAGGCACATGGTAAGAATTTTGTCCCTCCTGAGTTTTGATTCCTGCTCAAAATAATGAAGTAATAAAGCTGCTGTCTGTCCATCCTGATAGACAATTTTGAGTGGAATCACAGAAAAAAACCCACATGCACTCTGACCAATTAAAGGAGAGTTTACTCGTACGTGACAAAGTCTGAATTGTTTGGGAATATTGCCTTGTAAATCTGAACCAAACCAAGATGAAATGTAGCCATTTAACCCCTGGTGTCGGATTAAAGCACAATCTACGGTTTTGAAAACACTTAGAGATATTAAAATTATTTGCTAATTGCCCTTTCCTACTTAAAGGAGCTTTATGTAACATTGAGTTCTAGTGGTTGAACTTGGTACTGCAGTCTAAATTCAAAATATTGGAGACATTTTTCCAGCCCCTCTCTCGGGGCGTACAGGTCGTTTTTCTGCTCAATTTTAAATTTGTAATGTTTTTCTTGTCTGCAAATTACAAACATGCTCGTGTGAAATTTTATAACATAATTTGTGCCTCAACCGGAGGTTGCATTTATGGGCTATTGCAGTCTCATTTAGGCAACTGTGATAACTGCCAACTGAGCTGTCGAAATACACTATTGGGTAAATTGGCAGTGGCAAGATCACACAGACCAACACAAAAACAGACGTTCTGACACGAAAAGCACATTTCAAAGAGAATAACTGGCTAAAGGATGGTTTTCAGAGAAACGTGCACTTAGCATGTTTCCTAAATATCTACAAATATATTTCGTATTTTTTATTAGCACAGTTAAAAACCTACTGTAACTGTACCCTAAGTTTTTGAAATTGTTTTGTTGGTTTTAGCTTGACTTTTGATATATTAACTAGTTTCAGTGCTGGGAAATGAGCACCTGATTGGGAAACTAACCAGACTAGCTTAAAACCAGCTCCAACTAACTTAATCAGCTGACATAAATGGAAAATATGTTTCTGTCTTACCTCATGGGTGCCGGCCTCTATGTTAGTCATCCTAACGACTGAGAAATCCCCATTTCGGTCACCATTGGCATCTATAGACACCTGGCCAGCAATGCCTGTTCAACGGAATGTGAGGAATGAGAAAATTAATTAGTTAGGAGAGTCAAACATTCCAAGGAAAACACCAGCAGCGTTCGACAAATTCCAGGTGGGCAATACAACAGGAAATCTCATCCGCCTCCTGCAGTTTTTGTTGGCTTTGACTGCAGAAATGGTAATTTCATCTGTACATCTGCGTTTCAGAATTCTTCACATTTTTAAAATATTATTTCATTTAACAAGAAAACATGACCCCGATCTTGATCATTCCGGCCGAACAAAGCGTGTTATTATATATTTAGTTATGTTAGTGTGGCCATTGTGCGCTGCACACGTCTGAGCTCTTGTTCTGTAAGGGAAGCTTAATAAATTACAGTGGCAAGAATACTGGCTACCTCTCTGTGCACTAATACAGTAATGTCAAATGTGGTGAGCTGTGAACAATAAAATGTGCTCTGGGTTTAATGTTTTCATTTATCTTATGATAAGCTTAAAGAACAACCTATTCTTAAGAAGAATGTTATTATACTAATGGTCCACAATGTTATCAACCTCAAAGAACATGCACTGTGAACACATTCAGAGTCTTATGTTGTTTCACTTAGTGCAATACTAAAGACGACTATTCTAGACGACCACATGCTAAATCTGCATAATTAACCCAAAGGTTAAGCAAGTGTGGTGTTTATTTTCTCATGTAATCACACCTTATTCAGACACCGTCTGACAGCTGCATCATCAGACATGCTAATCAGGAGGTTTCACTTGATTACTAAAAAGCTCCCTGCCGCTGTTTATCTTTGCATTACTGAGCTTTCAACTTGAACACAAAATTGAACCACACACTGTGTCAAATCACAGACTTTACATTACAGTACATTTATGTTTCTGGGTGTTAGAACTTTAGACTGTGTATTAAAGGTGAAAAAGAGGATGTTTGTTTTATACATTTTTGCAATATTACTTGAAACTATCTTTACTAAATGATAAAAGACTATTTATTAGCTGCACTGAAAGTAATAATATTAATATACGTCATCTGTGCACAAGATAGGGCCTTAAAAACATCATCCAATTGCTCATGCGGTCATCGCATAAGCAATTGGCCCTCTGGCTTGTCAATCACTGCTATTACGATCCTTGTAAGAGACGTGCGCGCTCCAGTAACTAAACACAGGCGACGCATGCGCATGGCTTATGAAACTCCGTCTTAAGTTTCGTTTTGTTTTCATTGTCGATCCTGCTTTCCTCCTCGAATTTGCACCATGGTAGAGAAGAAACTCGAAGGAGGTCGCAAAAGAAATACTTTTTTAAGCCGCTGGGAATAGGAGAATATTGTCAGAAGAACGTATTGTAAACGGAGTCATTATTGGAGAAACATTTTAACGCTGGAGAGTCAAGACAGATGCGCAGTTCGCAAAATTCTTCCCGACAGGTAACAGTGATTATTCTTTCTTTGGGGAATAATTATTGTTGTACTGTTATTCAAGTATATTGACGTTGTTCTTGTACTGTAGTTGTAAGGCAGTGACCAGTCTGCTACATGCTAGTTGAAATGGGAGTAGCGTAGATTGATCTAACGTTTTAACGTCTTATTTGTTTATTATCATCATTTCACATAATGAATCCACTGACGCGAGTCACGCGACACAGCATACTGTATGCCTGTGTTAAACAAACACTCGTGTTCAAATATTCGTGCATGAGTTTTGGAAGGCGTTCCCTAGAAATGAGCTGTGAAGGAGGGAGGCTGTTCTTACGCATGCGCTCATTTAAAGAACTCAGTAACCGTTTTTGGATTCTCAGTCGGCGAAAAACATCCTCTTTTGCGCCTTTAATCATTTTTAATAAAATGCAAATATGTCAACTACCAATACAATGCAGTATTTTTGCACCTTGATGTAAAACATATGCCTTTGAAAACTCAGCTCAAGTTATTTTTTGTTTTCACACAATTTCTGAGAATTAAAGATGCACATTTTTGGAAAATCTTTTGACATAAATGCAATATAATAAACATAACAATATTGACAGTGGTAAATAAAGACCTTACACAATGAATTTATTTTGTTTTTATTATCTTAGAATGGGCCGTTTTTATCAATATACACCACAGGTCCCCTTACATGGAAAGTTGCAATTTTGTGCCGCCATGTATCTACAGTAGCCATAGATAATATAGACAAACTGTGTTTTATCACTATATAAACCTCGTTGCTTAACGGGCCACTCTCTGCTGTCTCAGACGACAACATCTTTGTCCTGTGTCTGACACCGTAGCTTCTTTATGTGCTTTAAAAAGGAAACACTCTATAAATGGCTGGGTTATTTTTGACCCATAATGGGTAAATATTGGACAGAACACATGCTGGGTAAAAATTGACCCAATGCTGGGTTGTTTTAACCCAACTGCTGGGTTATTATAAACCATGGTTGCATAACAACAACCCAACATTAGGTAATTTTTAACCCAGCATGGGGTCATTTTTATCCCAGCATATGTGTTCTGTCTAATATTTACCCTATTATGGGTTAAAAATAACCCAGGCATTTTAAGAGTGAAGGGTGTGTGGTGGACTGAGCTAGATGCTGCCAAAATGTACCTTCAAATGTCCTGTTCCACATGCTGTGTGTGATGTCCAATCCATTCTTTTTGGTGAGACCGTTACTCATCACGTCGCGCAATGCAACTGCATACAGAAGCAAAGCATCATGGAACCCCTCCATAAACATATTTACCTGCAATGTAATAAAAGAGCGAGGTTTGAGGAACATAGTATAGGATGATGGCAGTCATTTCATAACTTGCATTTGAAGAAATAAAGCCTGGCAAATAAATATTCTGTTTGTGCATTTACAATTATGGATTTGGCGGATGCTTTAATCTAAAGTGAATAGAGTTTTGCAGGGGAGATGTATTTTTGTAGGCGGGACACCCGTTCCCTCACAAAAAAAAAACATTATTTTCAAATCAATTTTTTTGTCTTTTGTGGGGCTTTTTATATTTCTAGTAAACGCATTTACATGTAATAATTCACAAAATTTGTGTTCATCTGTGAAGATTACCTTGTTGGACAAAGCATTTGCCTTTAAATTGGTTAAACACAGACCTTTTTGAATGAATGGGTTTTTTGCAAGAGAACCAGTGTCCCAGTAACTCAGCCTACAGATTAGCCTACAAAATCCCTGCAACGCTCTATAACTGTTCATATAATGTTATACATTTGATCACTGTGTTTGTTCCCTGGGATCAAACCCATGACCTTAAGCGCTGCCAACCCCACGCTCTACCAACTTAGCAACAGTAACACATTTCTAGATAGATATGATTTTATTTTTACTGTAAAACACAAAAGGAGATTATTTGTAAGGCGTTAGGTCCACGCCATATCATAATTACCGTGATTAGTAAGTTTTTGAACATGTAAAAATCTTTCATGTTCTCATAGAGCTCATAATTACAGCTTGTAGACTGGGAGTTTTCGGAGAGTTACCGCTTGTACCACGTAACAATGCAAACTTAGACAAAACCACTTTCAGTATGTTGTTATTGTTACCTGACACACGCAATATTTAGCACAAGCATTAAAATTTAATCAATTGCTGCCAAAATGGTCTTTCACGTGGAATTATTTTGCCATTATGTATAGAAATGCATAATACCCAAGGCCGTGAACAGCTTCCAATTGAATGTCACGTTTCAAAACTGCGATTATTATTACGATATGGCGCAAACGCAGGATTTTATGCAGCTCTTCACAACAACAGTTCATAGTGACCTTGTCTATTGAGCTTAGAAATGAAAAAGACACAACAAAGCACCATAAAAGTGGTCCATGTGACTTCTGAAACCAAAGCTTTGTATGAGGAACAGATGATAGTTCGCCAAAATATGAAAATTCTCTATAATTTACTCTCCCCCATGCCAACCCAGATATGTATATAACTTTCTTTTTTCAACTGAACATAAACGTATAATTTTATATAGTATAAAGATGCCATCATGTTATCTTGAGATGGCAAGATTCAGAAAGCATATCCATCCATCTTTAACTCTTTTCACTCCATTGACGAGTTATCTCGAGTTATCTAGTCAATAAAGAGAAAACGCTTCCATGCCAAAGACGAGTTTTTATGGCAATCCATAGTTCCCCTATTATGCACTAGGTGGCGGCCTTACGTACCTTATAAAAACAAATGACAATAGGATTAAAAATTTTTAAAAGCAAAGGGTCTGTTTTTTTTTTTTTCATTTTTTCATTGCATGTTTATATAAAAAAAAAAAAGGAAAATTCAGGCAAGCATTAAACTTTTGTGAAAATCATAAAAATGCTGGTGCTGACAACTTGAAAAAAAAATGCTGGGCTAGTATGATACGAAACTATACATTTATAATTTCCAGGTTATTTAGAAATCAATAAATCATATATCTGTGGCAACATACAGATCAGTGCGGTAAGTTCAAATATGGTGACACATCGATAATGCTGAGTCTCAAAGAAACACGCATGTGACAACCACAAGAACTGAAATAATTTTCAATGTTGTCGACATGCAGTCATATTTAAATTTCAAAAATATGATCGGTGTGTTTAAAAGAACACAATATAATAATACACAACAGTACATAACATATGTCACTGCATTGTGAGCTAATCTTCAAAACATGGTAAAGAGCTTCACATTTCCGGCTGACGTCAGAGGTATTCAGGCCAGTCACAACAGACAGATTAGCTGGCCAATCGGATGACACTGCGCTTTTCAGAACGATAAGCTTTGTACAAAATCAGAACGATTGAGGAAGGCAAGGACTTATGGAGCAACAATAATGTACAGTATGTGGAAAACAATGTGTTTTTTAACCATAAACCACACAAACACACTGTATTATACCAAACACACAAAATAATGTTTTTAACAATTGAGAAATTTGGATTACTTTAATGATGAATGTATGTGCTTGTTGGAGCTCCGCCTTGTTGCCTACTACTGTTTATGTATATAAATATATATAAAAAAAGATAACACGATTGCATTTTTTAGAAATTTTTCATTCTAGAAATATTTTCATATTTGGATGAAATATCTTCACCTCAAGGTCATCCAATTAGTTTGGTTCACTAATCAGACTGATTCACATATTTTCAGAGAAAGGATTTCTCCCGAAAGACTTTATTGAACTGCACACAAATGATGGCATAAATTGTCTACTTAAATCAACAGTGAATTAGGTAAGGATCTATAGACATTACTGTGCTATTCATTGAAATGTTAACCAATTAAAAACTAATAAAGGCCATCTGAATACTAAAGAGCATCTACTGATAGATGTTTGTTATAAGGATTAACGATCTATTCCTGCCGCAGAGCTGTATGCCGCATGTGTACTGCCCAAGGCAAACAATAGTAAAACCCAGGACTTAGCCAGTCTCCTGCCCGAGGGAGATTTGATAACCGACTGCCAAGATTGCTGTATATTTACATTCACCCTCAACTGCCTAATAAGAGTGAAACAGCAGGAAAAGCTGATATAGTCGTATGACTGTTTATATACATATTCATTTTTGGAAGCGTGAACAGAGGTCAAATCTCCAAGCATTCGGAGCATAACAAACCCCGCCGTGTTTTCATACGGAGCACAGCTTGCGATTCAGCAACACAACGTATCGGACTGGACATTCGACATTCAAAGCATTCATGCTTTTTCATTGCGAAACAAATCCCACTGACATTTAAGATCAGGCACTATTGGTAACAGTTTATGTGAAACTGATGCCACTTCAGTTCAAGAATGTGACATGAAACGGATATAGGGGAGATTTTGATTACATTTCTATTATTTTAACCTAGAAGTTAAAGGAGAGGTGTCGTGTCTGAAATGCCTGTAACCCATGTTGAGATTTGTGGTTTTCCAACATAGTTTGCAAAAAAAGTGATTTTCTTGAGTAACAAAATAAATAATTTCACCATTTCTTCTCTTAATAACACATTTAAACGAGAGGGAACTGCAAACATCAGCTTTTATTAATAATCAAATGAATCACGCAGAAAGTCTTGTTCCATTAGAGTAAATATAAGTAAGAGTTCAGTAGACGCTCTGTTTTTACCAATAAGCCTGTTCCTGTTTATTTGGGCTGATTAACTTCAGGCTCTGGCACTAAAATGAGCAACCGCATGTCAGTTTCCTCACCCCGGTGAAGAATTACTAACACAGTCTTACTGTCACTACCAGGTATGCTGCAATGATAGAAAAGCCATGCATGAGGCAACATTTAAAATGCCATTTATGGAGGACCAAATATTTTTAAAAATCATGTTCACATATTTATTTATTTATGTATGCATTACATTATTTTTATTTCTGTATTTATTATTTATTATTATTTAATGTATTTTCTCCTAGCACAATTGGTAGAACATTGTGTTAGCAAATAAAGCAAAGTCATGTTCTTGATCCTTAGAAAACATGCATACAAAAAATGATGGTTTGTATGCACTTTATGTCAGATTAGATGAACGTATCTACCAAATGCATGAATGTAAATGTAAAATGAGGCGTGGCTTTTACGTTAAAGGGATAGTTTACATTAAAATGAAATTTCTGTCATCATTTACTCATTCTCATGTTGTTCTAAACTTGTATGATTTTTTTTCTCTGATGAACACAAAAGAAGATATTTTGAGAAATGATGGTAAACACACAGCAGTAAGTGACCATAGACTTCCATAGTAGGAATACAAAAATATGATGGAATTTAATGGGTACCGTCAACTGTGTGCTTACCCTCATTTCTCAAAAAAATTTCTTAGTCATTTATCACAATACTTCCAAAATATGTTTTCCTAATATGGAAGTCAATGGTCACTTACTGCTGTGTGTTTACCATCATTTCTCAAAATATCTTCTTTTGTGTTCATCAGAAAAAAAAGAAATTCATACAGATTTAGAACAACGTGAGGATGAGTAAATGATGACAGAATTTTTATTTTAAAGTGAACTATCCCTTTAAGGCATAGCTATAGAAAATTTGAAATACAGGAGCGTATCAACTACAGTATAGGGGCATGTGTTTGTGCTTTAAGCGGTCTACAAACTTTTTATTTGGAGTTGCTTGGGTGGTTGTTGTGGTTAACTCTGTAATTGTATCACAGCTTGAGGAATAACCCCAAAGTCTCACTGTTCAGACATTATCTAAATTTTGTACATCTTATCGTCATTTACAATTGAGTTGTTATGACTGGATTTTGTTGTTGCTGTTGTTGTTGATTGAACCTTACACAAAGTCCAGATGTATAGACTGATTATTTAGTGATGCCCTCAATGAGTAAAATCTTCACAGGGATATACAGTAAAGACATTACTTTATATCTATGTACTTAAGCTGTACTGTGAAATCTTTAGTTAAACTATGCATTGGATTGGATAATTTCATCGGTTATCCCCATGGCATCAGTAAAATGAATTTAGTCAAACTTTTGTGCCCGTGTCTGTTTTGAACTCAGTGACATCCTTTATTGTTGATCAAATGGAGATGATTGGAGCAGAACGAACTGTCCGTAATAAGCCTGTGACTTCCTTTGTTTGTTTCAGATTAGTCCACCGGCCACAGTTTGTTCAGACCCTGATGGGTTTTAGGTCTCCTTAATGGTCAGCAAAACAGTTGAGGGAATATCATGTTCTAGATAAGGGTTGTTAAGAAGAAAAGAAGCAATTCTGGGTGGCCTTCAATTCATTTGCAGTTTAGTGCACTGGATTTAATATTTACTAATGAATGTGCTGTACTGACCCTTATTTTAGGCTGAACTAATGTTTTAATAACTTTGAAGCAATTCTTGTTTAAGTAAAGGCAAAGAAATACATCTTGGGGTCAGCATTGAGACTTCATTTGTTCAAATTCAACCACAAATTGCTCGAATTGAGCAGGAATCACTGATTGGATTACAGTGTACACACATGAACAGACTAAACATTCTAAAAACAAATTTAAATCTGTGTGAATAAAATGTTTAGAGATTATTTTTTTTAGAGACTCTAGAAACTAGTGTTTATTTTTATTTTTGTCATACTGGAACAGAGGTGCATGGAATAGGGTGAGATAAAGCCAATAGGTAACACATAAGCAGATGATACTGCTTTAGTGAGCCTATTGCATGATGATGAGAAAGAACATGTGCCGGTTAAATTATTGTGAAAATTCAAATCTTAAATATCTCAAAAACTAAAGAGATAGTAATTGAGTTTAGAGAGGGGTGTCAAGCGGTCATATGCCCTACATCAGTGTTTCTCAAACTTTTTCAACCCAAGGACCACTTTATCTTCCAATTTTTTTCTGCGGACCACCTAACAGAATCCCACTCTAACACGCCCCCAAAAAACAACAAAATAGGAAGGATAAGCTAAATTTAAGTTTAATATGCAACTGTTTTTATGTCAAAAACTAATTTTTTAAATACAAATGCAATGCTATTTTCAGAAATTATTATATGAATTTTATTTCATTTGAAAAGGAAATGTAAAATGAGTTACAACTTAATATGAACAACAAACTGCACATGTGAAAAAAAACTGCAATTAAACATACTATAACAGCCTAGGTCCCGCTTAATGTCATTCCAAAGAGCCATTAGTTTAAAACTGAGGTGGTGGATATATGAAGTCAATGCTGAAAAAAAGTCCCCTTAATTTCCAAAATCATTGAAATTACAGGGATTTTACACATTAAATAAAAACTGGTACATTACAAAACTAATAGATCTGTGAATTTTAGCTGTATTCAGTTGACACTTGATCTTTTATTTTGACTCCTCTTTGGTTTAGCCACCAATCCATTTTTACGTTATTAAAACACAATGGCAAAACTGATATCACAGTTTCGCAAGTGCATTAAAAATCTACTTGAATAAGTGACTATTTTATAGAAACACTTGCCTAGTTTAGGTCATCTTTTGGCGGACCACTGGGGGGGTTTGGCGGACCACTAGTGGTCCGCGGACCACACTTTGAGAATTACTGCCCTACATTAATTAATGGAGAACATACAATTAGTAACAAATTATAAATGCCTTGGAATAATACTAGATAGTACACTTAAGTGGGACGTATGGACTGACCAGGTAAATAAGAAGCTCCAACAGAGTGTTTTTTTTATTATTACTCTCTTTTAATGTCAATAGCAGAATACTTTAAGGTCCTTTATTGACAGTATACTATAAAAACAAACAGTGCTAAATAGCACTAAAAGTGATTCACTGGCTCATAATCATAGGGGAACAATTTTAAGTGCCATATAGCACCTACCTTTATAGAACCATATTGTGCATAGAAGTTAGAACCATATGTGGTGCTATATAACCCCCGTATGGTTCTTCATAGGTGCTATATACAGTAGCACTAAAAATGGTTCCCCTATGATTACAAGCTTTAAGTTCTATATAGCACCATTTAATTTAATTTATTTTTTTGTGAGTATACTATGACATTTTGTGTGATATGTTGGTACGGTAATGCTTCCGAGGCCCAGAAGAGGGCTCTGGGAAATATAGTAACAATAGCAAGTAAATTGCTAAGAATAAAACTACAAAGTATCCACCTTATTTTCAAATGCAGAAGTGTGTGATGTATTTTCCTTCTTTGAGCGAGACGTCTGTTAACGTCTGTCCAATAGCCAGCTGGTAGAAAACGCATAACGTAGTGGGAGCACGCATAAAACATGATTAAAATCAGTTATGGTAAATAATTAATACACCTGCCATGTATGAGCCAGTGTGAGGATGAAATTAAGAAGTGGTCTGATATATCATATTAAGATATATTCAATCACGTTGTGTTGTCGCTCGGGGGTGACGGTACTCTGATGCGCAAATATAAAAGCACAGAGACCTACCAGTATCTTTATAATGTGAAAGTGTCGAGTGTTTGTACATACAATAGACCAGAACTTCGTGTTTTTAACCTTTTCAGGAAATAGTTTAAAATGTCACAACAGTCCCTCTGGTGTGAGGGTTTTTTATTTAAACAGCAATTTTTAATCGACTTGTTTAAGTTTTTATGGTGACACCTCAAGCTTCAAGCGATCCGACTGTAAGTTATTTTAACATAATATACTGTATATATTAAACTACTGTGACATGTATTCAGTATTGTTTTCGTTTTATGAAAATATAACAGTATATAAAGGCCTGAGCTGATGAAATTATTTCAAGGTTTCCCTTTCCTGTAGCACATTTCAGTTCAGGCGGCCTGCCTAAGCTTGGAAACCCTACCCCCTTAACTAGGTCGTCCCAAAAAATAATAATTCGCTGCACAAAAGGCCGTCAATGGCATCTCGGAGAATAGCGCGTACACGTTTCACACCGCAAGCGGGGACGCGTGCCACACGGCAGAAATGAGAAAGACGTGGTCTGGACCGTCACTGTCTGGAGGATAACTAGCCAGTTGATAAAACATCTCGGAGAATAGCGCGGATGCGCGCCACACGGCATAAAGCCAAAATGTTCATGTGAGCCTATACTGCAAAAAGTATATGTACGGGGATAAATAAAATTCTACTAACTACTACTACTACATATGACATCCATGCAAGGAATAAATTATGACGGACCTTTGAATTATTTGAAAATAATGCACACCCAAGGTGGTAAAGCAACATGATGCGTGGACTGAAGTAATCCAATTCAAAGGACTGGAGTCAATTATTCTGCTTATACCACGTTTGCCAGCTTTGTGGGTTATTTTTAAAAAGCTCCTATGGTCCGATTCACCTTTTGTGTGTAAATGTGTATTAGTACATGTTAACGATATGCAAAGTAAACAATGAGGCGAGTTATCGTCTCCAACGTAAATCTCTTTTCTTGGACTACAACAAACACACGGATTTGTAGGAAACAGTTTACTTCCTGGTATGGGTGATGTAGTAAACACCGACATTATCATAATTCCTCGTGCTTCGGACTGCCTGCAAGTCATCTCCTCACTCTAAAAATGGCTGGGTTATTTTTTAACCCAAAATGCTGGGTTGAGTCTGTTGGGTTGTTTTGCTGGGTTAATTTTTAACATTTTAAACACTTTTTGGGTAGTTTCAGTTTTCTGGTTGTTGGGTTAAAACTGCTGGGTTATTATGTTGGGTTGTTTGAAGAGGCTCACGTGCTTCGCGCCTTTGATGTTTGAATGTGCTCAGCAACGGTCGTCGTGAAAGGACAGAGTCACTGGAAGCAGTTGTTTCAAGGTAAGTTTATATGTTTTTGTAAACGTTTCATGAATATAAACAAGATTATAACATTTTGCAAACCAGCAACATGTTAATTTATACAGACTAAGACGACGGGTGTAATTTGGAGGAATGACGACTGTTACCTCAGATCGCCATTTACACAAATTGACTCGAATAATCGTTCTAAGATGTTTAATATGGCATATTAATAAAATTAATAAAATCGATGTTACAAAATCCCCATCATACGGTTGATTACGTTAACTCATGACAATTTCTGTAAGCCTTTAACAAAGCGAGTCAAAACCGGTACCGAGTCGACCTCCGCAACACGCGCATAGTTTAGTTTCCCAGCTTAGCAATAGCGAAACTATTAAATTAAAGTTGATGACAAACGAGTTGCTTTCTTGTCATTCGATATGGAAAGACAAACCGCGAGGCGCGAGCACAAACGGCGGCGGAGAATTGCGGAGCCGGCCGGTGTCTACTCTGTCACTGAGAGGCAGGGACAAGCAGCACATTCACTTCACAGTCGGTACGGCGGGTAACGCGTCGATAAATGAAAACGAAACAGCGTTTCCAAGAACCGGTGTCTTATATGTATATTGCTTGGTCCTCTCTTTTAAAATGAATAAATAATTTAAGTGTTTGGACATGAACTTGAATACATAAACGCATTTGTCACCAAGACACTGCGTGTCACTGCGTGTACAGTTTAACAAACATTTATATGTGTTTTTTATGAATGAAGATGTGTTATTGAGTCGTATTTAGTTACTATTTTATATTAATTTAATAATATTCTTGGGTTGTCTCCTGTGATTTCAAGTTTATATTGACCAACCCTCTGATCTGTGGCTGATACTGTATCAGAGATGTTAGCAGAGATCAGATATGATGTTGTTTTCCCATTCTTTTTTTCTAGAGTGTGCAGAGTTTTTATGTCCATCCATTAATGAGGCTAGCAAGGCCTTCATACAACTTCAGCCAGTAAGTATAACATTTAATAACTCCTATTTAAAATGTATTGGGAATGTCTTAATTATCTGCTGCATTTTATTCTGCAGCACTTTATTCTTTATAGTCAGATCATCCTGTTTGTCAGTCTGTGTGGTTTGCAGCCTTTGTTGTTGGCACAACAATTAAAGGAGTGTAACACCAAAGTCTTATGCAAACCGACGACAGGCCATTGCATTTTTGGGAAAAAAAATCTCACACGTGGTGGTAATGTGGCCAGGGATGCAAAAGAAAGTCTTATAATTTTTATAAAATGTATAATTCACTTGGCCCACATGGTTTTCTGAATACTTAAATCTGATCATTTAGTTCAGACCACTAAAAGTTTTTTCCTCTTTTGTAGATTGCAACAAATGTGGTGGAAGTTCTTCTCTGGACAGAATCCTCGAAATCCTTTCCTTTATTTCCTGGCCATGGGAAACATGCAACAGATCTCTCAATCTTTTTTCTCTATCAGTCTCTCTGATGGAGCCAATACGGAAGTGACTTAAACTGCAATTCGGCCAAGATGGCAACGGCACGCCTACTTTAGGCTTCAAAAATGCTCTTCACAACCAATGGGTGACATCACGGACACTACTTTCATATTTTTTTTCAGTCTATGGTTTAAAGGCATTTTACGTGCTTGAAAATAAATACCCCAGACAATGTGCATCTACTGTAGTCTGTCATTTTCCAAATGGATGAATCATCTGCTGTTCGGTTCCTTTGTACATCTTTGTTCGTGAGGAGTAACTTTAATAAATGAAGTATTTTTAGTCAAATACATTCCATACTCTGAAACTTGGAACATCTGTTCTGTAAAAAACTTTACACATCTGTAAATGATTTTACTTTTAATTTAACAATTACATTGTTTATTTTCTTACACTGCTGCAGTTTTGTTTATGTACATTTCAGTATTTCATTTATATATTGTATATACTTATATACAAATTCTGTCTTAAATTCAAACAAATTGATTTAACCTGTTACATTGTTACTTCAATGTGCATAATTTCTGATATTTAAAAAAATATATTTATACTTGATGTCAGTAAGCAGCAGTCCTTTAAATGATTTTGCAACTGCCAACTGTAAAAATTTAAGAGTTTGTAGTTATTTTGAATTCAAATAAACATTTATTTGGTGTTCACAATGGTCTTGATTTACAATAAAGCACATGATAAAAATAACCCAGCAAGAATAACCCAAACCCAGAATATTAATCTCATAAGTGGTTAAAATGACTACACGTTGGGTTTTTTCAACAACCCAACCTGCTGGGTTAAAATGTGTTACCCAACGTGTTGGGTTACTTTAACCCAGCATGTGTTCTGTCCAATATTTACCCAGCGCTGGGTTGCCAATTGGGTTGTTTTTAACCCAACCATTTTTAGAGTGCTGTTAGCATTGCAAGCGAATCTTTCAAACATGGTAAGGAGCGTCACATTTCCGGCTGACGTCAGAGGTATTCAGGCCAATTACAACGTACACATTAGCTGGCCAACCAAGGACATATCGCTTTTCAAATCGATGAGTTTTGTCCAAAGTCAGTGCGTTTCAGGAAGACAGTATATCTGGAGCTACAAAAATGTATGGTATGTGGAACATAATGGGTTTTTGAACCATAAACCATGCAAAGACACAATAATATACTAAATGCACAAAATAACGTTGTTTTTTAGCAATGAAATAGGTGCACTTTAAGACATCTGACAGGTCAGGTGTGCGTTTATCGAAAAATAATCCATACCCGTGAAACATTTCTCAGATTAAAGCATTCAACAGCCCCGTGCTATAATACTAAAATGTCTGTCTAAACCATTTTAGATTTAGGTTCCTTTGAAGAGATGTTGCTAAAGAATGAAATATTTTCTTTAGAAAAATCTCTTCTTTAGAAAGTATCTGTTTCTTATAGAAAAAAGTTTCAAGAAATCCAATCAAGCACTCTTTCTGTTTTACATCAAACCATAAAACACATTGCTAATGAGTGTGCTGTAATCCAACACACCCACCTACTGGTCATCGGTGCATAAAAATACCTCACATTTTTTAAAGACTGTAATAGTTAGTTAGGAGTATTTAGTTAAGAGTAGAAGGAGGTGATGTCGATAGTGCTTCTAATATTTCGCTTTGTTTCCAAGAATGTTACCATTCTACCATTTTAACAGATATCCAGCTTTAAGTGCACGCAGGGTTCTTTGCAAAAAGATGCAGTATGCCTGCATTTCCTGGCAGCTTTCATGAACTGCTAAAGTCTGTGCGGATGCTTATAAGAACACCACTCACTGTAGGCCAATTCCAAAAAATGTATCACTTTACTTAATGAATAAAGTGAGCACTCTTCATCCAGCTCATTAATTCTGCACACCAAGAGCAGATACTACAAGCTACGAGGAAAAAGCCAAGTTTGTGATCCAGTACATAACTCCTATCAGGCTTGTCTGTAAAGTGTACTTCAAGTCTTGACGTTCATATTTGGAATAGGAATGAGCTTCGTCTGAATGCTTTTCGTTCTGTATGGTGGATGGTCCAGTCACCACAAAGGTCCAGCTCAAGCCTTTTGTGGCTCCTGTTGATACAGCGATTGAGCCAGTCAAATGTGGCAGAGCCCCCACTGAGGTTATTAACCTTGGCACTTCGATTCGTCCACAACTGTTTGTTTCGGAAAGACAGCTCCCGCTGTCTTCCCTAGAAAAGCTTTGACGACTTTTCAAAGGAACCTGACATGCTGGAGACAAAGAACCAGACCAAAATATGCTTCCTGCACGAGCATTCATCTGGAGCCTGTTTGAAGCACAAGTCACCCAATTCAAAAGCACTTAAAGTGTAAATGTACTATATTCAAACTTTAAACTGGGTTATTAAATGAATCGGGTGCTCTCTTTACAGGACACAGGCAATAAAAAGCATGAAATAGAACAGTAGGGAAAGCAGTTTTTATGCGTTTGATTGTCCGACTACTTTGCGTCTATACTGTCAGTAGGACTATGTTTATATTATATAGGCTGTGGTTCTCAAGTTTTTATTGAACTGGAAATGTTTAGGTTAATCTCATTCTAACAGACGTGCATCTTTCAGACACCACAGCAAATTAATTGATTGATTGTGAATCAGACAGTGTTTCACATGGAAAATGTTTGCAAATTAAGATTTGCAAGAATCAAGCCAATATAACCTTCCATCCAATAAATGATTAGGTAAACCAGTGGTTCTCAAACTGGGGGCCGGGGCCGCGAGACGGTGCCAGGGGGGCCCCAGTTTTATGTCATTTTATAAAATAAATAAATTTATTTATAAATTATCAATTAAACCTAAAACAAAAATAAGGCTACTAACCAACAGCACTACTTTGTATCATTCAATATGTTTTGTTTAATTAAAAGTTGAGTTTTAGAACAGTTTTTTGTCATAAATTTTCTTTGGGGGGGCCCGCGAAGGAATGCGCCGTACACAAGGGGGGCCGCACGCTAAAAACGTTTGAGAACCACTGAGGTAAACATATAATAATTTTGTTTTAAAGACTCACGTACAGCATTGCAGTCTTCACATACAGGGATGTTCGATTGCTGTAGTGACTTTTTCATTTCTACTGAGAACTTCTTAAATTCTGACTTGGTGGACCTCAGTAATGTGACGGTGTTAAGAAAGCTGTAGGCAGCTTTGGCCTCATTGTCATGTTTGTCACCTCTCCTCCAGGATCCGTCCCCTGTAAAGTAAAAAAAGGTCCAGTTGAGGTTTCTACTAGGGATGCACCGATAGGAATTTTTTGGTCCGATACCGATTTAAACAGACAACTTCTGTCCGATGCCGATACCGATAATAAACACTTGTATACAATACTATACAGTTGGTCTATTAGCTAGTTTATTTCTGCATCAAATAATTTTTACTGAACATGAATTGGATCTAATTAACATTCAACTGACCAACATAATGAGAGAGGCACAAATTAAGCTAAAACAAATATAAGACAGGATAACAACCTTCAAAGGTGGTTTTTACTATTCAGCATTAATTTTATTAACAACATTAACTCATTTTTTACATATAATGGATTTCTTTATGCAGTTAATTAATAAACAATCGTTATCGGCCTTTCTCGTGCTACTGCCGATATGCCGATGGTTTCAAAATCATAAAAAATCGGCCGATAAATATCGGCGGCCGATACATCGGTGCATCACTAGTTTCTACATTTATTAGGTTAAACATGCCCATACCACAAAATATTCTTTAAAAAGAGGGCAGTTTAGCACTATTTCAACATGTTTTGCCTGCATTTGCTGATAAAACGTAATGACAATGCCTGAAATATCTACATATCTACGTTACTTTCGCTGCAACAATAAGGGTTTTAGATATGCACAGGAACATCAGAGAAACATCCTGGATCTGAACACCAGACAATATCCAGGCACTATAGTGTTGAGCCAAATGTTTTAATCTGTTTCTCTTGAATGTAATCTCTATCACACAGAAGAGCCGGGCCTCTCTTTCAGTTAAGTCTAGATAGCTTCATTGTGCTAAAGGGTCAAAGTGGAACAATCTCGTCTGACTATGGCACATGTTGGGAATAGAGATAAGCTCTGTAATCGGTCTATAAGGACCATAAGTGAAGCAGTGAAATCACAACACTGGCGCGTTACCATAGGAAGATGAGTTGAAGAGCTCGATGTTGAAGAAGATGTGGCTGTCGCTGGTTAATTTTCGGCGATGAGCAGCCAGCATGAGATCTCGTATTGTGTCGGCTTTGGCGCACATGATTATAACTGCAAAAGGAGTGAAAAGAGACACAATTTATAATGGCAAAACTGGACAATAAGGCTTTGTTTTCTTATATTAAAGGATTAGTCTATTTTCTTAAAAAAAAAAAAACAGATAATTCACT